>BSYO01000002.1:10225383-10825383 GCA_033239525.1 Nepenthes gracilis
TCATACTAATAGAAACCATCGTCAACAGAGAAGAAGAGCCGTAATTTGTAAAGAAGTGCTAGAGGTGCCAAGTCCACAAGAACATTCCATACCAACCTCTCACAAAGTTGTGGACTTTATAATTACCATGACCATTCTTGCTGTGGGGACTCTATATCTTAGGATAATTTCCTATCACGACCAGGTTGAGGAAGTTTGTCATCGTCAATCTCGATTACGGTGCAGAGCGGGCAAAGCCACCCGACTAGCGTGGGACAATCTAAGCGAGAATTTCACCAAATTCATTCAAAGAGGGAGTATCATATGCACTTAAAAATTTGAGGTCATAATTACTAATAACGGAACTCAATTCATTGGTAAGCACTTCACCAAGAACTATACAAGTTTAGGAATGAAGCTAGTTCACACTGCCGTCGCCCTGACACAAGCATGGAAGTCACAAACCAAATGTTACTCTATGGGTTGAAGACAAGCATGAGGACGTTAGAGCCTCGTAGGTGGGGGCGAACCACCTTCCTCGTATTGTAGTCTTACTAGACAAACACTAAGAGAACTTACACGTGAAACGCTATTTAGTTTATGCTACGGAATTGGAGCAATTGTCCTTGTGAAGATTAGTCTACCCAACCTCTGGCTCGAAAGCTTTAACCCACTAAGTGAGTCCTAACAACTCAAAGAGCAACTTAACCAACTCGAATATCAAATTGATGCACATAGCATTAATATTATGATATAATGCACATAGCACTAATGAATGAAACTACAGTGAAAAAAGTATTAGTTCATCACATTTTCTTCAATCCATGTAACCTCAAGTATTAGGCATGTTCAGGAAAAGTTTTCAACTTAATAACCTTTCAGGATTAACAACTATTTTAAGCGTAAATATAAATATAATTTCACAGAAAATATTACAGTTCATATAATATAATGGTGACATTTGGAATCATTTTTGATGGGTACACCAATAATGGGCTGGCCCAAAGAAAGGTCAACGGAAGCCCATTAAAGCCAGTCAACATTTCTAACGGCCCAGTAAGAAGATAAGCCCAGGACTGAGAGGCCCAAGGACGGTCAACGTCGGCGTTGACCGGGCCTGCGCCAGGCTTGTTTACAAAATGGTCAACCCGACATTGACCACTTTTGTTGGGCCACCCAGAGGCTTTGCACAATGACGGGCCTATTCTATTCTATTCGTGCCCACAGCCCATCGATTTGGCCGCCCGCCGCTCTTAGATTTCTTGAAGGCGCTAACAAAGCCGACGGCCAACATGTGACCGTCATCTGCTCCCTACATCTTGGGCCCAAACGAGGCCCTTCTACGTAGTGGGCCCGACTGCTCGTGCCCATGGCCCGGGAGGAGCCAGCGACGACGCCTTTCATAAGGGCGGCCAACAAACACGCAGACGGCCAACCCAAGCTGACCGGTCCACGCCGGGTACAATGGGCTCCCGGTGCTTTTCATCTAAGAATCTACCACCCCATTTAAGCCCATCGGTCATAAAAGGCCAGCCACGATCTTCCAAGGATATTCCACGATCTCAAAGGGAATATCACAAGATTAGCGCCTTCAATAAGGACAGCAGATCCTTCCGTATCGCTCATGCCAAGAAACCTCGCCGTGAGAAGGAAGGAAGTTAACTTGGAAAGTGGTTGACTACCTCGTAAGAAACAATCCACCCGCAATTGGCACAGTAACATCACCTCCGTAAGGAAGGCCGCCCGCAGATCACAATGGGACGCTTCCTTCCAAAGAAGGAAGATCACCATCTTTGCTTATAAAAGAGGCCTCGATCCAAAGATCCGAGGCACGCATTCTGAGCATTCTCGACCGACGTTTCCATTGAGACTGGTGCGCTCGCTTTAACGCGCATACCGAAAACTCTCTCAAACTCAAGCTGGGAAGAGAAAACCCTAAGTGCGGCGAGAAACAAGCTCGTTCCTCGTCGAAGAACAAACTCTCAAACACACACTCCAACTCCAAGGCAACGAACGGGTCCTTACACAAGTTCTCTCGCCTTCCCACCATCCGGATACGAAAAGGACTTGCACCTTTCTCGACATCTCAAACAAGACACTCCATTCCACTTTCATAGCTTTTTACTTTTATTGTTCCTTCCATCAAGGCTGATTACTCGACTTGGAGCGCCGAGTGTTATCATGGGATTATATCCTACTGCTAACGCTCGACTTCTCGCTTGCTTAGTGGTGATTTGTACTCGGTGAACGGGTTTTTCTGTTTAAACCATCTGTAAGAAACCCGAACCGCTCAAGTCGGATCCAGTACGCATCATTGCGCGTCTCCGGTGGGGAAGCGCTACGAAAAAGCCTACTACTAAGAATTCGCAAAACTCTCTCTGCCGCTTCGGCTGCACAAATGGTGAACAGAGCACAAAGCAGCGATCCCGCTAGAGATGTCATAACCCGACTGGGGCCATGCTGCCGATGTCCTCGGTCAATGGGCCACTGCGTTCCACCGCCTACATTCAACAATCGGAACAGATGCAACAAACACTCCCGCTTCAACGCCAGAGCAGAAGGAGCAACAACAAGCGGCTCCACCAGCTGTTATTCCCGCTCCTGCCACCAAGAAAGGTGGCGAGAGGAAGAAGAAGCCGGCCAAGAGGCCTGGAAAAGTCGTGAACAATCTGGCTCCAGCATCCTCCCACGCTCCGGCCGTAATGTGCCAATGGAACATTCTAGGAGCACGTCCTGACAGAGAGCCTTAACGGAGAAATCCTAGATACTCGGCAGAAGATCAGCGCACGCCTGTGAGCGAGTCTCCGGATCGCCAGTTCCACAGGAGAAGCGTACTGACCTACCGCCGAACAAGACGAGTTGAGGAATTTTTCTCAACTCTAAAAGATCAAGAACGCCACTCGCGCGATCCACGAGTGGACCAAATCTGGAACCACGTGTTCGAGAATGACGAGCGCCATCGACTTGGACAGGTCACTTTCACCGCTGAAATCTCAACCAGCCCACTACCGTCCAAGTTCAAGATGCCGTCCCTTGACTTGTACGATGGGGGCAGTGATCCTTGACCACCGATCACTTCCCGCACCCATCTCAGTCTTCAAGGGCTAGAAGACTTCAAATGTGCCGCCGCTTTCCACTAACACTTGAAGGGAGACGCCGAGATCTGGTTCACCATCTCCCTTCGGGCCTCGCAGCAGCCTTCCGTGAACTCACTTGACCTCTTCGGCTCGGATGCAAGAGGGACGAGCCGACGGAAGAGAAACAGCCATGGCATCTCTCCCACATAAAGTAGAAACCGGGAGAGAACCCACGGCGCTTCTCGGATCGCCAGCTGAGGCCGAGGCCGGAAGGATTCCCGGGATCACCGAGGGAGATGAAGTTGGGCCTTTCATCTCGGGCCAGCGACTTACTGGACTTTTTCAAGCACCTTGCCCACAAACATCTCGTACTTTCCGTAGGCTAATCCATCACTGTGGCCTATGCCTGCTGCGAGAAGAGGCCAACGAGGCAAAACGCCCCGAGCAAAGGATCAGCCTCGACCATTCCCCGTGATGGAAGAGAAGTTTGTCATGAGAACATCCCCGCTAAAAAAACAATGGCAGGATCGGGCCCTCGAGCGCAGAGACAACGGGCCCACCACCTTCACACCTCGACGGACACGCGCCCAATGTTCGGCGTGCATCCGTGGGGAAAAAGTTCCTGAAGTGGCCAAAACGCTGAAGAAGGACTCGGGAAATCGCCTAAGTAATGTGACTTCCACCGCTCGCTGGCCACTAACCAAGACCTGCAAGACGTTGCAGAGGGAGATTGAAGATCTGATTCATAGGGGACATCTTACTGCCTCGTCAAGGGACTGGACGTAACCCAGAACAAACATGAAGAGGGCCGGGAGCGACGCCTCCCGGAATCGGATCGCGACAGAGTAGTCAATAGGATCACCACTGACTCGCCAGAGCCTCGGAAGACAAAGAAGGAGCAGAGACTCGGGAGGAAGAAGCAGCGCATAGTAGATAACATCATTAGCTTTAGTGACTATGATTCGAACCATGTAATCTCCCCATGCCGACCCTTGTAATTTACTCAAGACTGTTTCGGATGGTACTTTGACTACCAAATTAAACTAGCTCCTTTATTGATAATGGTAGCTCAAGGACTTGCCTCTCTATTTGGATGCGTTCTTTAGATTAGGCCTAAAAAGAACCAACTAAAACTCCGCCAAGGACCTTGTACGGCCTGACAACGAATCCTAAGTGCCGTTCAAGGGACAATCCAATCGAAGTCACCACCTACCCAAAAACAAAGTCAATGCTAACCTTTTAGTGGTTGACCTGCCCTCTCTGGTAACGCTGCGATACTAGGTGCGGGCCGTGCCCTACAGCCGCTTTGGGCAATCACGCCAATTCCGCATTCGAAATGAAATTCTCAACACTCTACGGCGTTGGAGAAGTTTTGGGAGATTAGGTCACCGGGCGGACTGTTACATGGCCGGGTGCCGGTGGCGTAAATCCAGCCCGTGGGAGAACTCGATCATCGAGACGACCACCCCGCAGCAGCGCAAGAAACGGTGAAGCTACTTCGGACCGTTCCCATCGACCTCGGGAACCGGATAAGTGTGTCCAGACAGCGGCTCACTCACCGGCATCGCGTGATGAACTAATCGCGCTTTCTACGAAGGAACGAAGACCTTTTGCCTGGACTCCACAAACATGCCTGGGATTTCTACCTGAGGTAATGGTCCACAAATTAGGCCTTGATCCGCATCACGAGCCGGTTTACGGTAAATGAGGAACTACTCCATCGAAAACCGACGCCATCCGAGAGGAGGTGAAGAAGTCGCTTTCGACGCAGCTTCATTAGGGAAGTCCAAGACCAATTGGCTCTCAAACGTCGCCCTGTTAAGAAGAGCAACGGGAAATGGCGATGTCGATTTTACCGACGCCAACAAGGCCTGCCCAAAGGACAACTTTCCTTGCCGGATTGACACTGCTGACTCCACGGGCAGGGCACGAGCCGCTAAGCTTCATGGACGCTTATTCAGCTACAACCGTATCAGAATGAGTCCAGAGGACGAGGAGCATACTTCGCTCAGCGACTTGACTGTGGCACCTATTGCTATAGGTCATGCCCTTCGGGTTAAAGAACGCCGGAGCCACCTACCGATTAGTGAACAAGATGTTCGAAAAGCAAATCGTCGCAACATGGAGGTCTACGCCGACGACATGCTCAAAAGCGAGAATCACAAAGACCACATACGCGACTCGAAGAGTCGCTTGGGGTGCTCCACAGCACCAAATGAAATTAAATCCACTAATCGTGTCTTCGGGTAGCCTCGGAAAGTTCTTGGGTTTCATCGTCTCCCAGCCAAGGGATCGAGGCAAACCTGAAAAATTAAGGCAATCGGGCCGACATGGCTCCCGAGAAATGTAAAGGACGCCCACGATTGACCGATTCGTCGGGTCAGCTTCCCAATCCGCTTCTCGCGAAGTCGAGACAAGTACCAGCCCTTCTTTAAAGCTTTAGGGACAAAGTCTAACGGATTTCAGTGGGCCGACCGCTGACAGCCTTCGATGAATTGGCGCATCTCTGCAGCCCACCGTTGTTAGCGCGCCCGCAGATGGAGAGAGGAGCTGTACCTTTACCCGGGCAAAGATTTTAAGTGTCCTCGCCTCCATCTCGCGCGCAGAATTGATATCCAAAGAACCGGGTCTACTCTGTAAGCAAAAACATTGACCGCCCCGAAACTCATATCCACGCTACCGAGAAATGGCACCTGCACTTATCTTCGCAGCGTAAAGTGAGGCCATACTTTCAGCGCATCGCATAGTGGTCCTTGCATCGGCCACTCGAAAGGCATACTCCAAAGCCCGACGCTTTGGGCGATTGGTAAAGTGAGCCATCGAGTTTGGTGAGTTCGACATCGAGTTCAGCCTGCACTTACATAAAGGCACAAGCTCGGCCGGCTTCATTGTTGAGACAACAACACCCATTCTGAGAGGAATGCCACGTGAAACGAAGAACAGCCCTGGAGCCCTGCATCGGCACTCCACGGACGGACGTCCACGGACAAGCTACTTGGAGCAGGGGTGATCTGCGACACAGACGGATTTGAGATCAAGTATTCCCAGACTTGATTTCCGCCATCAACAACGCCGGGCCAGTAATGGCCTCTACCGGGCCGCTTACGACTGCAAAGGAGTGCTCTAAAGAGGTCGCGATCCACAATGACTAATCACAAACCAGTCAATGGGGCTTGAGGCAACAACCCCTTCGCCGTGCACCTAGCGAAGGCAAGGAGACCATTGGCAGGCTTGACAAGTAACCCGGTTCACGTCCTCGAGAGGAGAGAAATTGGAAGGCGACCGGCCGGGCAAGAGCAAATACGCCGAGAGAGCCTGAGTAATATTCGAGGGACATGCGGGAGGTCTTGAACACTCCCAGCATAAAAAACAGAGGCTGCAAATGATTTCCGAGACGAAAAACTAGATGACTCTTACCTTAAATACTTCGCCGACGGATCACTTCCAGAGGACACCGAAAAAGGCCAAGGTATCAAAAGACAAATGGGTTGGTACACGGTAGTCGATGGGCTACTGTATCGCCGCGGATACTCAACTCCGCATCTTGGCCTGCCTCCCGAGGAGGCGTGACGCGCCGGGCGAAATTCACTCGGGATCTGCGGATCACACGTAGGCGGAAAAAACTGAAGCCTTCAAAATCATGCGCGGCTACTATCGCCCTCAATGAAAAGGACGCGCTAGAATTTGTTAAGAAATGCGAGAGTCGCCACCTTGGCATGGCAACCTCCATCACCGGCCGTCCACTGATTTAAAGTCCCTTCAGCCCCGTGGCTCCTTTTGCGCAATGGGGCTCGGGACATTCTCGCCCATTTCCTATCACACGGACAAAGGAAATTCATCATATGTGCATCGACTACTTCACTAAGTGGGTCGAAGCCGCCTAAAACTAAAGATTACGTAACACAATGCTATGGAGTTCCTTCGCAGCAGAGCATTGTCAGATTCAGCGTCGCAGGTCGTGGTGACCGGTCTAACGGACTCCACTTTTCTAGGAAACGCTCACTCAAGTATTGCACCACTTGGGTCAAGTTCGGTCCACACTGCATACCCTGTGCCAACCTGGACGAGTGGAGGTCACGAACCGTGACGCTACTCCACGGGTTAAAAACTAAGTTGGAGGACGCCTCGGGGCTTCTCGGCCGACGAGCTCCCATCCGTCCTCCGGGTCTTATCGCACAACCCCAAGGAACGCGAGAGACGCCCTTCGGCCCTATGCTACGGATCAAGCGGTAATACCTGGTCGAATCGGCTCCCAAGTCTCGTGGGTGGAGTCCTCGACCATGTACCAACTCCTTAAAATCGGGAGCACTCGACTTGCCAGAGAAGCCCGCGACGCCGCTGCAGTGGTATGGATGTTAAAGATACCAACACCGAGTCGCCCGATACTACACAAAAAGGTAAAAGCCCGGCACCCGACGCTTGGGACTTGGTCTCGCGAGGCATCGAGGCCGCAGTAAGCCGGCTGGCCGGCCGAAACAAGCTCTCTCCTAACCGGGAGGGACCTTTCTCGTCTCCGCCTCGGCCCTTCGCAATGGGAGCGCATAAGCTCCGAGACAGACGGAAAGTCGGGTCCCAAGAACGTGAACGCAACCCACCAAGCGCTACTTCCAATAGGGAATCCTTGTACGCCCAACTCGACCCCCGCGCATTCATTCGTGTGCTTGTTTTCATTTTGGAAAATGAGAGTTTACTTAGCATATAGAATTCTAGGATCTATGAACTGTGGTTTGCCTCAGTATCCATCCCACTCTGATCGTCCCCTAAGCTCGAGGGTCTTCACCCTTTTCGTTAAACTCCTAGTCATCTAGGTGGCCCAAAAAGTGGTCTCAAACCCTGTCATCCAGTGGCCTATAGCGGTCTTAAACCCTAGTCATCTAGGGTGGCCCATGAGCGGTCTCAAACCCTAGTCATCCAGTGGCCCATGAGCGGTCTTAAACCTTGGTCATCCAAGTGGCCCATGAGCGGTCCAAACCTCGGTCATCCGAGCGGCCCAATAGCGGTCGTACAAACCTTGGTCATCCAAGTGGCCCATGCGGTCCTGAAAACCTTAGGGGGCAAGAATGGCAATGGCGCGACGCGACCTTTTTCGGGGAGCAACGTCGGGCAACGACGGGGTTTGGGAGAAGCTTTTTCTTCTCAACATTGGCAAACAAGTCTTCACTTGAACGGCGCCACCAGCCGGGTCTTACAACCGCCTACCCGACTTAAGGACCTTACTCCTTAGCGCAGCCGGCCAACCAAGTTGGCAACCCCACGCACCAACCTTCCCATGAAAGGACAAATGGTTAAACAATAACGAAGCGCTCCTTCTCTAACACTAGTTGCCCAAGTTCTCGCTTGACAAAGACCGCAAGGTTGGTTAATGCAACCACCTTCTAGCACTGGGGCCAACTCCTTAGGCAACCAAATAAGGCTCGGCCAACTAAGTTGGGCCGCCCCATGCACGTACCTATACATGCAATAAGCACAAAGCAATAAAAGGTAATGGACACCGAAATAAAAAGATTTCTATTTCATTAAGTGTGTAACAATTTACATACAAAAAAAAAAAAAAGAAAAAAAAGGGTACAAAAATACAAGGCCACAAGGCTGGGCGGGATACTCAGTCATTACAAGGCTCTCTCTCTCAGATCTTCCTTACGCAAAGACTGCTGTTTGATTAATGAACTCCACCGGGAAGTCAAACAACCAACCGCGCGACGTGGCGCCCAATGTTGAGCCCGACTTCTCAATGCCCGGGCGTGTAGTGCGCCGCTAACCTCATGGAGGGTCATCCAGTACCCAGCTCACTTTACTGCGGCGGCTTGATTCGCCGGCATTTGATGTCCGTTTTATTTTGATCATCCTCCTCCTTTAAACGAGCAACCACCGCCACTGCAACCTCCGCCTCGCCCCGGCAACCTCCGCCTTTCAACGATGTTCTCAGCCCACTCCGCCATAACAGCCTCGAGAGCAGTCTGCCTCAAGCCACGGGGCTTCTCCCAGAGAAACAAACTGCAAGCCTAGCTAGGCTATCTCAGCCTCCTGGTCCGCAATGATACGTCGCGTTGCTCCATTTCCCGGAGATGTACCAAGACGTGATCTTCTTGGCCGCACAGACCAAAACAAGACATGAGTCTATAAACATAAGGAAGAAAGAATGGCGAGAAAGCCGCTCGGCAGAGGTCATACCTCATAAGCCTTCTGTGAGGCCTTCCGTGCCTAGACTCCAAGCTTTTGGTCCCGCCGGGAGGTGGAGCTGGGGTGCCGAGCTGGGCGCCTTGCGCCGACCACGCCGCCGCCTCCTCCGTAATTCTTTCCAAGAGCTCGTCATCCTCAACGGCAGCGGCGGAGTCCTCTCTAGCAGCCTCTGGAATGGCTGCGGCAGCTCCTCCTGGCAAACCTTCTCGAATGGCCGCGCAGCTCCTCCCAGCAGCTCATGGAGCGGGCCGCGAGCTCCTCTCTTCGGGGTGACCTACGGAGCTGCTACGCAGTTTCCTCCTCCTCCTGACTACCTTTGGGGCAGCAGCGGGTGAAGCCACTCATGGCGACGGCTCTATAATATAAACTTGAGAACCCTCGAGCGCGTCGTGAGCCGCTCCTTCAGATCCCATCCAGATAGGTGCTGAGTCAGCCACAGCTGCGCTGAGCGACTCCTCCCAGATCCGCCGATCACCCTCCGGACCGACCTCTCCGCTCGGAGGTGCCACCGGGATCACCGCAAATCGGGCAGCCACAAGGTCAATTTATGAGGAGGAAGATGAGGGCGTAGCCATTGCCCTCTCAGCCACCTCCTCCGAAGACAGCTGGGCGGATGAGCACTTTCTTCAATCATCCTACTAACATTTTAATTGAGGGTGCGGCCACGGACCGCAACGGAGGTCCCCATTCAACCTTTTTTGGTTTCTCCGCAAAACCAAAGTCCCTCTGAACGCACGGAGTTTAGCCGATCGCTTTGGTCCCAGGCGTAGGCGGCGTTCTCCGCCATACAAGTCCGGCGTGCTGTGTACTTCCCGACCTTACCCTGTTCATGGATAGGCCACTTGTCTCCCCACTTTACAAAAGAAGAACTGTTTCCAGGGCCTTGAGGGAGTCATGGATGGCCTTACTAATTTTTATCTGGGTCGGGGCCGAGAGATCCACTCCGCCCTGGGTTATCTTAAATACAACCTTAAGGCCGGGCATCCTAAAACTTCCTCGCCGAGCTTCCGGCGAAAAATGCATAAAGTACAAATATACCTCAATACGTTGGCGTGAAGCCGAGCAATGGGAACATGGAGGGCCGCTATGATTGATTCGAGCTCCTCCGGCATCGCGTGATCAAGGCCACCCTCGGGTGAGCCTCAGAACAAGAAATAGCTTCCTGGGCGAGAGGCTATTTCTCTCGCGCCCGAACCTCCAGCCATCTCTTTTCGAATATTGAATTCAACGCACAAGGCCTTGATGTCACTCTCCCTGAGTCGATGATAGAGAAGTCCGGGCAACGGATGCCATGATTGGAAAAGGTTCTAGGTTTCTTCAGAGGTTTGTCCTAAATGAAAAGGAGGAAGACGAAAGGCTTGGAAGCGTAATCGATTTCGAACAAAACTAAGGAAAACTTAGGCGCTAAGCTTGCAAAGGACGCCACTCGTAATTGCCACATGTCAACCTCCTCATTTGATCCAAACAAACGACGGGACTCCGCATGAAACCCCTTTCATTAATGGCTCCGCATCAGCTACTCGCCACTCCACTTGACCCACCAAAGGACGGATCTGGCGACATCGACCATCTCTTCCAACCGAAGGAGGACACGTGTCGCGTTACCCCGCCTTGGAAGTCCGGGCAAAGGCTGCAAAAATCATTCCCGAGTTGGCGAGGACGTCAACAATTGAACTCCGAATTGACCAGACGGTCAACGATTCCGAACTCCTCCGAATCGCCAGACGGTCAACAATGCTCGTACTCTGACCGCCAAAAGGTCAACGATTCCAGTCAAGCCTTCCTTCACACTTTTTGTAAGTTTCCACAGATTCTCAAAGCAATGAAAAGCATCCATCATGAACATACTGGAGGCCAGAAATCTGACCACCAGCATGGGGGGCTAGTGATGGGTACACCAATAATGCGCTGGCCCAAAGAAAGGTCAACAGAAGCCCATTAAAGCCAGTCAACGTTTCTAACGGCCCAAAAGAAGAAGATAAGCTCAGATCGAGAGGCCCAAGGACGGTCAACGCCGTCGCTGACCGGCCCAGCGGCGGCTTTGCTCACAAACGGTCAACCCGGCATTGACCAGCTTTGTCGGGCTCTTAGAGTGTTTTGCAATAATGATGGGCCTATTCTATTCTATTCGGGCCCACACCCATCGATTTGGCCGCCCGCCGCTTCTCTTCGTTCTTCACGGCGGGGCGGCCAAACAGTCGACGGTCACGTACGCTGACCGCCCTGCCTCTACATCGCCGGGCCCAAACGAGGCCCTTCTTACGCAGTAGGCTCCCACTCACTTGTGCCCATGGCCCGAATGGAGGCTGGCACGACGCCTTTCACATAAGGGCGGCCAACAACACACAGACGGTCAACCCGGCGCTGACTGGCCCACGCTTTGCACAAACGGCCTCAAAAGCCTTTCAACGTGAAACGGCCCGACCCCATTTAAGCCCATCACCATAAAAGGCCAGCCACGATCTTCCAAGGATATTCCACGATCTCAAAGGAATATCACAAGATCGGCGCCCTTGAATAAGGAAAGCGCGTATCCTTCCAACTCCTTGCCGACCCAAGAAACCTCAACAAAGAAGGAAGGAAGGAAGAACTGGAAAGTGGCTGATCGCCTCGGGGAAACAATCCACCACAATTGGGCATTGGCATCGGCCTCCAGAAGGAAGGCCGGCCACAGATCACAATGGGGATGCTTCCTTCCAAAGAAGGAAGATCACCATCTTTGCCATAAAAGAGGCCCTGGATCCAGCATCCAGGGCACGCATTCTTGAGTATTCTGACTGACGTTTCCATTGAGACTCTGATACTCGCTTTCTGGAACGCGGGCATACTGAAAACTCTCTCTCTTCAAACTCAGACTGAGAGAGAAAACCCTAAGTGCGCTGAGAAACAAGCTCTGGTTCCCAGCAGCCAAACTCTCAAACACACTCCAACTCCAAGGCAACGAACGGGTCCTACACACCCTTCTGCCTTCCCACCATCCAAGATATACGAGAAAGGACTTGCACCTTTCTGACATCCGGAACAAGACACTCTATTCCACTTTCATAGCTTTCTTACTTTTTACCTGTTCCTTCCATCATGGTGATTGATGACTTGAGCGTCGGAGTGAAATTATCGCCGGGATTACATCCCGCCGCTAACGCCGACCTCGTTTGTTTAGTGGTGTGCGGATTTGTACTCAAAGGAACTAACCTAGTCAAAACCATCCAAGAAACCCAACTGCTCAAGTCGGATCCAAGTACGCATCAATTTTAATGGGCAATACTAGCAAAAAAAAAATCACAATAAAATATCATCTCATATTGTAATTGAAATTCTCAAATATAATAATTCTAAAATATCATCCTATATTGCAGTATAATCTTTTATACTGCAACTAAAAAAATCATAGTTAGCTTGCAAATGATAAATCAACATATGCTATATCATATATCTCCAATATATGGTACCATCGTATAATAAGAATACATATTCAAGATTACTTTACAGACATTAGAATCTATTTTCAATAGTCTTTCATATTATTTTTAAAAATGTATATGTAATTATTTATTAGAAAACATAAAATGTAATTCCTAATGCATCTAAAATATTATTAAATCCCTTCTGATAGATTTATAGAAAACTACTTATATGCTCAATTGGTGCACTCGACCAATCCCATGGCATAACAAATATCGAGTCAATTATACTCTATTTTATAGACACGTTTTAAAGTTTAAAATACCATCTTATTTGATATAAGTATAATATTATTTTAACTTTGCATTCTCTCATGTCAAAACAGTAAAGAATTAATTCAATATATATGGTTCATGCAACAAATAAAAAACCTTCTTGAATTTTTCCAATTATATATAGGACAAGTTTATATTTTTTATGTCCCTCATTGCCAAAATAAAGGGCAATCATATGATCATGGTTGTAAGAAAATTTACATATTATATATCTAAAAAATTTACATATTTTTATAGGTTAGCTCTTCAATACATGATCAAACAATTCCTTTACTTTTAAATTTTATAGATACAACAGACTCTGTATTTACTTCCATTGCTTTTACAACTCTTATTATCATGATATGATAGAGCTGCATTCTTTTCACAGTCTAAGTGCAAAGGATTTAAAAGAATTATCATGGATTTTCTCTCGCCACTTCTCATCTTCTACTTTTTCTACTTCTTTCCAAAATGATAAATGATGCGTTTAAGAGCTCTGATTCTTGACAGATCATGATCAGCTATGCCTCCTTTGTTGGATGAACAAGTTGGATCTCACCTCTATCTTTGATAATCTGAAATTTGTACATCACAACTAAAATTAGAGTATTAGAGGACAATCGAAATTTACTTCCTAACAGATACTCTGACACTCAAATCAGTTTTCTTTCATAAGAAAAAAAATTTAAAAGAAAATGAGTGGGAAAGAACGTTCAAGTAGTAAATATTGCATACTATTCTCTGGATGCCTTGGATCCTCCTACCTTTGTCACTGGGTGCTTTTCTTTTATAATGATACTTAGACGGTTTTACTTATCAGTTTTGTTTATGTCTTTTGGCATTATATTGGATAAAGGAAATCAGTTAGAGTTATCGGTTGTAACGTGCTGGTCGTAGGATCGTGCATAGAATCCAGTTTGAGTAAGTTACACATGAAAATCTTGATGGGCTATGCTTGTAAGCCTTAATGTGAGTCAAGCCCATTTCATATTATGACTTGAGTGGCCCTTCGTTAGGTGGGCACATCTATAATAATACCCATCTGTAAAAATTTGTCATATAAGATGATGAGGATGAGGATAAAAATTATTATAAAATAATCACCATCTACATGATGGTTAATTAGTAATTATTTTTTAATCAATTATCAGATCGGATCAATCCATTACTAACGCCCATATAATCAACTTAATCCAACAATTTTCTTAATAGCTATTAGCCAGAACAATTCAACAAGCAACCTCCACTCATTTTTTTTTCCTATTCACTGGAGAAGAAATATTTAATTGATGGCATAAAATGTTTGGAGGTGAAATAGACAATGGTTACTTACAAATTATAAAATAATCAATTCTTTCAATATCATATCTATCAGATACTTCATTTTTATAGACTTTTGCACAGGCAATTTCATACATTAATATTTTTGGCTCACTTTTGCCTAGTAGCCTTTTACATTAGTTATTCAATAAAATTGAATGTATGTACCCCATCTTGCCCGACATTTTCTTTCTCTGTGTACCTTTTTCTAGGGTATTTATCTTGGCATGAGAAAATTATTTTTAAAATAATTTTTAATAAAGTAATATTTTACTTATTTATTTATATTTATAAAATCATATAAAAATAAATTAAAAAATAAAAAAAAATTGTATAATTTAAAAGTACCCATTAGGTATCTCAAAAACATTTTGACCTTTAACTTTGAAAACATCTCATATTTCACTCTAAAATTTCAATGGATTGTACGTTAGCCATAATTATCTCGATTATTATTATTATTGAGGTATTTTATATTTATTGTGAATTATATGGTATATCAACTATTTTTATGTTTTATTAAGAATAAATCACAAAAAAAGAAAAAATAAAAAAAGGTATTTTATTTTTTTTATTAATTACGTTAGTGTTGAATGTGACATGACCTAAGTAATGTTACCTCTAATTTCATACGCAACATTTATGATCACTAAAAATTGTTTTAAACTTTTCTAAAATTGTAATGTCACAGGGTAAAAAGGAGCCCCTAGTTAAGTTAGAGCTTAATTAACTTGGGGTAAATAACATTTTACTAATTCGTTTTAATATAATAATGAAATAAAGTGACACTATTAAATCGTAACAGGTAAATTATTTAATATTAAATTACTATTATATATACTATTAATTGCCTTTATAAGTGTCAAACTGTATGAATTTGGTATTTTTGTGGGCCTAATGTTTTTAGCTATGTTTCCTTGAAAAATACTAAAATTTATAAATAATGAATTCCGTGCACACATAACTATGGTTATCCATGAGCAATCTGAAAGTTTAAATTTGGTTTAGGTTTGAAATTAACTCTTAAAATAAAGATTATGGTCGCTATCTATTTACTTTAAATAAGAAATTAGGTGACTGTTATGAGATTTGAAAGAGCTCTATCATTTTTTTTAAAAAATAGAATAGCTTATTTTTTTATGTTTTAATTTTTTATTTTTAAATAAATAATTATAATTTAATTAATTTTAAAAATTAATTAAAATTAATTATTTTCAGATAATTAACATAATTATCAATTTAAAAAATGATAATTAAAATATAAAAAGAAATAAATCTCTTCACAATCCATCGCGATGACCCATTGAAAATTGGGGTAAAATAGACAGGGAAATTAATGTTGGGGAAGGACTAATATCTCCATTAAGAAAAATTTTTATTTTGAAAATTAGTAAGAATATTTTATATGCCATATCATACAAATATATTTTTATATTGTCGGGAGATGGAGCGAGATAAGATGTCGTGTTCTCAAGCATCCCTATCCCAACGTATTTCGTGAGGCAAAAGTCTTCCGTCAATCTCAAAATAATACCATTAAATTTTTTAGTCAATCTGGTCAATAATATAATTTATCAATTTAGATTTATAATTTATCAAACATATTTTTGATTATAATTTTTAAAATATATTTTTAATTATTAGGCCTATTTTAGTTGGCATATTTTGTGACCGTGTTAGATTGTTTATTTGGTCTATCGTCGGCTCGTTATGTATCTACGACAACATATCGACTTTGGAAGATTTTCATCTGTTTTCATACCCAAAGGTCGTCATCGTCCAATTTCAGTATTCTTGCCTTTCTATAGCGTTTTTGCGATACATTTTTGCCTCGCGAAAATATCGTCCAATTTCATACCCAAAAATATTGGCCCGTTGGATGCATTTTTGTCAGTCGGGCGCTCATCGAGCGCCCAACAACTGCTCGAGCAACGCGGTCCAATTTTTCGAACCCTAGTAGTGCCCGCTGAGTGCTTGAGCGGCGTGGATATTTTGTGAGTAATGATTCCTTTTATTTTTAAAATCTTTTGAGCCCTCTATATATTTATGTCATTTTTCTTAACCTAAGCATGCTTAGAACATCTTTGGGGAGTGCACATCACTTAAAACGCTCCTAATCTTTGTACTCAATTGTTGAGAAAACTTAACTCTAACCTTTGTGCTAGATTGAATAAGTTTTCTCCCCTTCATTTTACATTATCTTCTCTTGCCGGTTAACCTTCATAGCGATGTTGGTCGCGTGAACACTGGGATCTAGTAAATTTGGCAATTCAAGTGGCTCGAGAGGGAATATTAACGTGAAGATCGGTGTCATCCTGTTCATTCATCATGGGCAAATTCCAAGGAGTTCACCTGGTAGGGATTACGAGATTTTGGGGCTTCGGGCAGATTAGCGTCATTACTACTCAATTTATAAGTTAACTTTCATAATAATTTCTTCCCTAATAAAAACCTGAGATTTTTTTCGATTATCATTAGATTTCGAATTTTTCCTTCACACCAAAAAAAAGCTTGTATTATTATTATTATTATTACTTTATTTTTATACTCATATCACTCGTATCATTTAGAAACAAATATTCTTTACATGTATTGAATATCTGATTATATATAGCTTCCGTTAATTTATTATGAAGGTCAAAATATTTATTTTGCAATTTAGACCAAAACGCTTTTTCATTAATCATCAAATAAAAGAAGATATTCAGAATTTTGTATTCATTAGCAAACAACAATATCCATGACTCTTCTAGCATTGAATAAGTCGTGGAACTTACACCACTCAAAACTAGAATTTATAATATGTAAAATAACATGTAACAGAAATATTAAGTTTATCTGCACCAATAATATTTTGTTTCAATTTGAGTTGAATGTAGTATGCCGAAGCGCAATCTGAACTGAAATCCAAATTTGGTTATAACAGATAAAATCTGATCAATTCTTACACAGACTTGATTAAAATCATATCGTTTAATCGGCATTATTCAACTAATTTAAGATTTTATAAAATTTAATCAAAATATATATAAGTGTTATGAGTAGATATGTTCAAAAAATTATATCTAATTAATCTTTTGAGCATAGCACGTTACTAGAGAAAGTAATTTATTTAACCTAACTTGGTCCAGGTCATAATTTTTTTTAAAAAAAATTTATTATTTTTATTTTAAATGTAAAAAATTATTTTAATATATTATATTCTTTGCAAAACTAATAACTTTTTTCATTTTTTATTTAATTATACACTTAAGTAATATTTTTATATAAATATTACAATTTTAAATATTTTTATACTTTTAGGTGATTTCTATGTAAATATGAATTTTGAATTAAAATACTCAAAAATAATATATATATATATATCTATAAACCGTTCCAAATCTACGTAAACTGAGTTCTACATGGCACGGTCATGGATTTTAACTCTAGTCACCTATTTGTTTTCAGCCCAATTTGACTTATTAGTCACAATTTTTTATTTAAATTTAGTTATTATTCAATTTATATTCTATTTTTATTGAGTCTAAATTGTGTATAGTAGTATGGAATTCTTTTGAAACTGTGCTTTTCTTTATCAACACGGAGAAGACTAATCTTTTTCCTCCGTGCATCAGTTGATTGAGTGGTCACTGCAAAAAAGAAAGACATGAAGGTGGAAATTAGAGGCAGAGAAGACTTGGCCGTGACGACCGTCAAGTCTCTTCTCCGTCCAAGAGGATTGCCACTCTTTCTAACCGTGTGGGCCATTTAACCGAATTCTCCTCCGTCCATTGAAGAAGTTGAAGGCATCCTTTCCTTACAACAGTAAAAGTATTCTTTCTCTCCTACAGAAATTATATCAAAATGACATATTTTCTTTGTAATTAATAATATCACGCAATGATATTACACATTCAATGTGGTAATGTAAATTTTTTGTGGATGCTGCAGTGACCTTACGAAGATAAAAAATGAGAGTATAAATAGGAGTTATGGGAACAATGCAAACAGAAAAGTGAGTAGGGTGGGGAGCCAAAAACGTGAAGGTTGCTAACATTAAACACACACACACACACTTAGAAGACGAGGGGTTTTGTGCACACGGATTTTTTGGTCTCCACAAATGCTGCGTTATTTCAAACCACGCTTCTCTTACTTGCTGTCTTCTTGCATTCTAATGATGTAATGGCCGAAGCTTCAGTCATGGCAGCCACTATTTTCGAAGGGTTATGAGCAGATTATTTTGCTTTGTTGGCTTTTAAATCAAAGATAACCAAAGACCCCCAACACAGCTTGAGCTCGTGGAATGATTCATTCCACGTTTGCGAGTGGCAAGGCGTTGCATGCAGCCGTCGACATCGACGGGTAACGACCATTGATCTAGTTGGCGCAAAATGAAAGACACGGTGACCGAGTGGACAAAACACTCGGACAGCAATAGAGCGGAGCGCTCGGACGGACGGCCGGCCAAAAGTAGATATAGAAAAATGAG
The DNA here is from genome assembly GCA_033239525.1 of Nepenthes gracilis. Lineage (NCBI taxonomy): Eukaryota > Viridiplantae > Streptophyta > Magnoliopsida > Caryophyllales > Nepenthaceae > Nepenthes > Nepenthes gracilis. Next base: position 10,244,133 of record BSYO01000002.1, read on the forward strand.
AGAAATACACAAGATTTTAACGTGGAAAGACCATTTTTCAACCAAGGAAAAAACCACCAAATAATACACTATAAAGTATAGATTGTTTACAAGAATGTTAGCTACACAAAGCCCAAATAAAAAGAAAATAATCTCAAGTGTATATCACTCAATCTCTCTCTAAAAAATGTCTCTCTCTATCTTTACAACAATGGTTGCCCACAGCTCTCTCAAAACTCACTCCAAGATTGCTCTCCAAGACTCACGTCACACGAAACAAGTAAAGGCACAAGCCTTTATATACACAATGGACCTAGTGGTCGGCCAACCACCCTAGCAGTAGAGTGGCAAGACCACGCCTCCTAGGCCTACCATGGCAGGCGCACGCCCGACGTGCCAGAGTGGCAGGCCTGACACCCTTGGAAGCTGTAGCCGACTTAACCTCCAATCAGAGTGGGTCAACTACCCACCTGCAAAACGCGGCTACAACAGGCCTACGAAGAGAGAGAGTCAATGCCTAAGCTTTCAGAGTCCTCGTCCATGTCCTCAACTACATCTCAGATATGTCTCCTTCAACGAGTCCTCGTCTGTCTTGACAGGCTTCTTGGACCACTCCAAAAGTCCGCGTCCATTTTTTTCTTTTGAGTCCACGGCCAAAGATACCACGAGGGAGTGACCCCAACAAACTTCCCCTCACAACCGAGTGGAAGTGAAGTTAGCAAACCGGTAATGTCACAACAAGCTTTCAGCTTTTCCTTTGGCAAAACTTCGGTCAATATGTCCGAGCTACTGTCATCCGACCGGACCTTTCCAATTGATAGCTGCCCATCATCAAAAACATCTCTCACCCAATAATATCGCACGTCAATGTGCTTTGACCTGGAGTCGAATGAGGAATTTTTACACAAGTGAATGGCACTTTGGCTATCATAGAGGACCTCGTACATCTCTTGCCTTAGACCCAACTCTTGGATAAACCTCTTCATCCAAAGCATTTCTTTAAAGGTCTCGATCATGGCAATGAACTCTGCCTCTGTAGTCGAGAGAGGAACGCACTTCTACAACTTGGACTGCCAGGAGACCGACCCTCCCGTAAATTTTACCAAATACCCGGACGTTGATTTTCGAGAATCAACGTCCCTGGCCATGTCTGCGTCCGTGTATCCAATCAGTTGAGGCTTCTCTCCTCTAAGCTGTAAACCCGTCTTGGAGGTCCCATGGAGATATCTGAAAATCCACTTTACCGCGGACCAATACTCCATCTCTGGGTTTGAGAGAAATCGGCTCACAAGGCCAACCGCATGAGCAATGTCCGACCGTGCATACACGGTCGCGTACGTCAGACTACCAATGGCCGAGGAGTAAGATATCTTACCATGCGCGCCCTTCTTAGTGTCCGAGGATGGACACTGCTACTTAATCAGCCTAAAATGGTTGGCTAGACGGGTACCGACAGGCTTGGAACTTTCCATGTTAAATCGCTGAAGTATCTTTTTAACATAGCCTTCCTGGGATAGCCAAAGCTTCTTGTCCGCTCGGTCACGAAATATTCTGATCCCCAAAATCTGTTTCGCCGATCCGAGGTCTTTCATGGCGAAAAACTGTCCCAGTTGCTCTTTCAGCTCCTTAATCCGAGCACTATTTTGTCCGATAACCAGCATGTCGTCCACATAAAGGAGGAGCATGACGAAGTCATTTTTCGAGAATCTCTGGACAAAGACACAGTGGTCAGAAGTAGTCTTATGGTATCCTCATTCGACCATGACTGACTCAAACTTTCGGTACCACTGTCTAGGAGCTTGCTTCAGCCCGTACAAACTCTTCTTCAAACGACAGACCAGTCTTTCCTTCGCCCTGACTTCAAAACCTTCTGGTTGCTCCATGTAGATCGCTTCCTCAAGATCTCCATGGAGAAATGCTATCCGAATGTCCAGTTGCTTAATCACCAGATCCAAAGCCGCTGCCAGTCTGAGCACCACACGGACCGAGGACATCTTTATAACAGGTGTGAAAATTTCATCAAAGTCAATACCCTTGCGTTGACCAAAGCCCTTCACCACAAGCCGTGCCTTGTGTCTTGGCTTGCACGCATCCTCGGTTGTCTTCAGCTGGAAGACCCACTTGTTTTTCATGGCCTTCTTCCCCTTGGGCAGCTTAGCCAGCTCAAAGGTATGGTTCTCATGAAGAGAAGTCATTTCTTCCTTCATGGCCTCAAACCATTTATCCTTCTGAGCGCTACACATGGCCTCGCCGAAATCTTCAAGTTCTCCAGCATCAGTGAGGAGGACGTACTCACTTGCTGGCAGGCGGACAGACGGACGTTTCTCCCTGGACGACCGTCTCACAGGGGCCACCTCGGCCTGTTGAGGGGCCAGATCTTCAACCTGATCTTCCTGAGGCGCTAGAACCGCCTCATCATGGTTGCCAGTTACTCTTGATCCGCCAAGATTGAACTCAAGAGGCACTGGTCGGACAGCATCAACATCAACTTTGTCCGTTCGGGAAGTGTTGGGTTAAAACTTCTTCTCTTTTCCAATGTCCTCGATGGTCTCTTCCTCAACGAAGACAACATCTTGGGACCGGACCAGCTTCCTTTCCTTTCGGTCATAGAACCTATATCCAAGTTCGTCCTCGCCATAGCCCAGAAAGACACATTGCTTGGTCTTTGGCTCTAGCTTGCTCCTCTCATCTCTCGGAACATGAACAAAGGCCTTGCAGCCAAATGTCCGAAGATGGTTATACGCTGGTTCCTACCCGATCCAGATCTTTTCTAGGACTTTTCCGTCTAAAGGCTTACTGGACGACCGGTTGATCACATGGGCGGCCGCCTTCAAGGCCTCGTCCCAAAAAGATCCCGGAAACCTGCCTCGAACAACATGTACCTGACACTTTCAATCAGGGTGCGATTCATCCTCTCGGCCACGCCGTTCAACTGTGACGTTTTCAGTGGAATCCTTTGATGTTTGATGCCGTGAGCTCTGCAATAGGCATCAAACGTCCCAATGTACTCTCTACCGTTGTCGCTTCGGATGGCCTTCAACTTTCTCCCGATCTAACGCTCAACGAGGACATGAAACTGCTCAAAGATTTCCACAACCTGATCCTTGGCCTTTAGCGGGAATACCACAGTTTTCTCGAACAATCGTCAATGAAGGAGACAAAGTAGTGTGCTCATCCAAAAGACCTTTCCAGGAGGGGACCACACACATCCGTGTGGACGAGTTCTAGGACCTCAGCCCTCTTGGAAGATGCGTCTCCTTGAAAGGAGACTCTCCGTTGCTTCCCTGCCATGCAGTGAGGGCAAGTGCTCGGCCTGCCTTCATCCAACATTGGGATGAGACCCTTCTTGGCCAAATGACTATGCCCCTTTCACTCATGTGTCCGAGCCATTTATGCCACAGTCCCAAGGACTCCACACATCTTGTGGCATTCACCTCTACCACCTCGACCTTGCTTTTAGGCGTGTAAAGGCCTGAGGCCTTTACTCCTCGGGCAACCACGATGGATCCCTTCGTCAGCTTGAAACCGCCATCACAAAAGATGCTGCAGTAGCCTTCATCATCAAGCTGTCCTACTGAAATGATATTCATACGAATATAAGGGACATGTCGGACGTCCTTCAAAATCAGTCAGGCTCCATTGTTTGTCATCAAGGAGACGTCACCTCATCCAATGATCTCGGACGTCTCCATGTTGCCCATCTTCAACACTCCTGGGGCACTTGAAGTGTAAGTGAAGAACAACTCTCTCTTGGAGATGACATGTATAGATGCGCCAGAATCCACCAGCCAGTCAGAGGCCTGCTCGGCCACGCTCACGGAGTCCTTAGACTCGCAGGCTAAAAGGAGGTCACCTCCTGTGACAAAGGGACCAAGGACTCTTCCTCGCCACGTCTCTTTTCGCCCCTTTCCTTTTCAACGTTTTCACGCTTCCATTTGTAACAAAATCACTTGATGTGGCCCTTCTTGCCACAATGATGGTACCAAGAACGTGACTTACTCCACCCTTTGTCTTCAGACTTTAGGCCACGTCCTCGGCTCCTTCCTCTAGATTCGGTGACAAGGATCTCGGAGTGCTGAGAGGTGGACGTATCCTTAGAACGTCGTCTCACTTCCTTGTTCAGCATAGCTCCTTTGGCCATCTCCAAGGTCACCACACCGTTAAGTGTTGGCAATGGTGATCCTCATGACCTCCCATGAGTCCGGGAGGGTTGCTAAGAGCCAGAGTCCGAGCCTCATCCTTAAACTTGATCCTCACGCCATTCAAACGATCCACACAGCCCTAAAACTCATTCAGGTGGTCGGCCACAGATGAGCCATCCTTGTACCGAATCTGCATTAGCCTCATCAAGTGATAGATTTTGTTATTGCCGGTCTTAGAGGCATAGAGCTGTTGCAGTTTCTCCCAAAGCTCCTTAGTATTCGTCTCTCCGCAAACGTGATTGTACATGTTGTCGTCCACGAACTGCCGGATGTAACTGCACACTCGCTTGTGCTCCAACGTTCACTCCTCGTCCGTTTTTGCAGCCGGCTTTTGTGTGGCAAAAATCAGATTGTGCATGGACTTCACAAAGAGCAAGTTTGACATCTTACTCTGCCAAGTGTCAAAGTTGGTTTCGTTCAAGCAAGTCATTTTCCTTCCTACCTCCATAGCAACTAGCAACAAGGTCACCGTTTAAAGAACCAACCTAGCTCTGATACCATTAGTTGGTGCAAAACGGAAGACACGGTGATCGAGTGGACAAAACACTCAGACAGCAATAGAGCAGAGCGCTCAGACGGACATCCAAAAGTAGAGATAGAAAAATAAGAGAAATACACACGAGATTTTAACGTGGAAAGACCCTTCTTCAACCAAGGAAAAAACCACCAAAGAATACACTATAAAGTATGGATTGTTTACAAGAAAGTTAGTTACACAAAGCCCAAACAAAAAGAAAATAATCTCAAGTTTATAGCACTCAATCTCTCTCTAAAAAATGTCTCCCTCTATCTTTACAATAAGGTTTGCCCACAGCTCTCTCAAAGCTCACTCCAAGACTGCTCTCCAAGACTCACGGCACACGAAACAAGCAAGGGCACAAGCCTTTATATGCACAAGGGACCTAGTAGCCGGCTAGCCACCCTAACAATAGGGTGGCATGCCCGGCATGCCAGAGTGGTAGGCCTAACACCCTTGAAAGTTGTAGCCGCCTCAACCTCCAATCAAAGTGGGTCAACTGTCCACCTATAAAATGCAGCTACAGCAGGCTTACGGAAAGAGAAAGTCAACGTCCAGGCTTTCAGAGTCCTCGTCTATGTCCTCAGCTACCTCTCGGACATGTCTCCTTCAACGAGTCCTCGTCCGTCTTGACAAGCTTCTCAGACCACTCCAAAAGTCCGCGTCCATTTTCCCTTTTGAGTCCACGGCCAAAATTACCACGAGGGAGTAACCCCAACAGATCTTTCCTCCAAAGGTTTAGTTGGTAGCTTGTCTCCTTTCTTAGGAAATCTAAGCTTCCTTCACAATATCCTTCTTCCCGACAACACCTTCCTAGGCCAAATCCCTCCTCAAGTAGGTTATCTTCACAAGTTGCTAGTACTAGACTTGAGGAACAACTCTCTCAATGGGGGAATCCCGGCCAACATATCCCGGTGCATCAACCTGTTATACCTCGGTCTTAGTTTCAACAACCTCACTGGAACAATACTTGAAGAACTTGGCTCCTTATCCAAGCTACAGGTCAATAGAGTTGATCAAAACGGTCTAACTAAAGGCCTTGAAACACTTGGGAATATGAGCTCTCTTGTAAGTATAACCACAGCTTATAACAACTTTGAAGGGAGAATTCCTACTTCAATTGATAGACTAGAACGCCTTAAATTTCTACGTTTGGGATTTAGTAGACTATACGGCGATGTTCCTCAATGCATCTTTAACCTCTCATCTCTGATAATGCTTTCTTTGCCAACAAATCAACTAGAAGGAAATCTTCCACCCAACATTGGCCTTGCTCTTCCAAATCTCCAGTTTCTAGAACTTCAACATAACAATCTCACAGGAACAATCCCAGTATCTTTGGCCAACCTTTCTAGTATTTTGGACATTCAATTAGCATCTAACATGTTTACAGGAAGGTTGCTTTTCGATGGGGGACGTTTAAAACATCTACAGGGTCTAGCATTTGGCAACAATGATCTAGGATATGCAGATGCAAGTGACTTGAATTTTATAAACTCTCTTGTCAACTGCAGCCGCTTCAGCGAACTTTCTATTGCCGACAATAATCTTGGAGGCTCTTTGCCTCAATCTTTACTTAATCTGTCAGTAGATCTTTGGTTGATCCTAATTGACTCGAATCAAATAGTTGGAGAAATCCCAGTGGGGTTAGGGAAGTTGGTGAACATGGAGATACTACTTCTCGAAAATAACCAACTTACTGGTGAAATTCCTAGTGATCTGGGTAAACTAAAAAATCGACAAATGATGAAGTTAGACCGTAATAGTCTATCAGGAGTAATCCCATCTTCATTAGGAAACTTGTCTATGATCAGCACACTATACTTAAACAACAACCAACTTCATGGACCGATACCTTCCACTCTCGAAACCGTCGGTTATCTGTTAGAGTTGGATTTGTCTTCTAATGACCTCAATAGATTGATACCCATAGAACTTTTTCGTGCTTCGGCTATTTGCATTATGCTAGATCTTTCTCAAAATAATTTGGAAGGCCCATTACCCGCAGAGGTCGGTGAGTTGATGAACTTAGTTTACCTAGTCGTGGACAATAACAGGTTGTCCGGCAAAATTCCAAGCACACTTGGCAACTGCACTAGTCTCGTTGCATTACTTCTAGAGGATAACTCGTTTCATGGACCCATTCCACCATCGTTGAGCTCCTTAAAGAGTTTGCAGCATCATGATTTTTCTAGCAACAATTTGATAGGAATGATTCCGACTTACCTGTCTAATTTCGACTTATTGTATCTAAATTTGTCTTTTAAAAACCTCAAGGGTGAGGTGCCTATGGCAGGAGTCTTTGCAAACCTCGGTGGTGTGTCGCTCGAGGGGAATAGTCAACACTGTGGCGGGATCGTTGGGCTTAATTTGCCAAGATGCAACAACTTTAGAGAAATAAAGAGAAAGAGAAGATCTATTTTAGTTACTTCAACAATTGCCATTGCTATTTCTTCTGTGTTTGTTGCAGTAGGGATACTATCAGCACAACTTTTTTTGCAATTCAAAAGAAAAAGAAAACAGTCATCGCCATCGCAATCACCACTAAGGGAATCCTTTTGACAAGTGTCTTACGAGATGCTACTGAAAGCCACGGACGGGTTCTCCGTGAGCCTTTTGATTGGCACGGGTAGCTTTGGCTCGATCTACAGGGGAATCCTAAGCCCAGAGGGGATCACCATCGCCGTGAAAGTTCTCAACCTTCAATGTGAAGGAGCAACCAAAAGTTTCCTGGCAGAGTGTGAAGCTTTGAGAAACATCCGTCACAGGAATTTGGTCAGGATCATAACAACCTGCTCGAGCATTGATTTTAAAGGAGAGGAGTTTAAAGCTTTGGTCTACGAGCTCATGCCCAATGGAAGTCTGGAGACATGGCTGCATCCTTCTTCGAAGGAGCAAAACAGCAACACTGTCGAATTTTGGAATCTAAGCCTTATTCCTAGAATAAACATAGCAACTGATGTGGCTTTTGCATTGGAGTATCTTCATCACGGTTGTCGGATTCCAACAATTCACTGCGATTTGAAGCCTAGCAACATTCTCTTGGACACGGACATGACTGCTCATGTCGGAGACTTTGGACTAGCAAAGTTCTTCATAGGTTTCCCAAATCCAAACCAGAGCAGCTCCATTGGATTAAAGGGAACAATTGGGTACGCTACTCCAGGTAATTTCTTGTTCTCCTTATAGATAGATAGGGCCATAAAACACTAATTTTCCAATTGCCTCCGAACCCCAAAACTAACATAACAGAATGAGCTTTTTCAAATACTTACACAAAAATTTCAAAAGCTCATGCCCTAGAGGAAAACATAAACCGCTATACGTTCAACTAAGTCTGTGAATTTCTGAGTTGCCAGAGTATGGTTTGGGAAGCAAGGCATCAGTTGAAGGCGACGTCTATAGCAATGGGATCTTGCTGTTAGAAATGATAACGGGGAGGCGGCCTATTGATCAAATGTTCAATGGAGGACTCAACCTTCATAAATCAGCTGTAATGGCTTTGCCTGATCTAGTCATGGATATCGTCGACCCAAGACTGCTGGGCGACGATATCGGAGGATCGAACAGCTCTTGTTTTCAAAGAAGCGACACTGCTCGTGCTGATGGGCTAAAAGAATGTTTAACTACCATGGTTCGAATTAGGGTGGCATGCTCTTTGGAGCCGCCGCAAGACCGGATGAGCATCAGCGATGTCATCCACGAGCTCATCCACGAGCTCCAGTCGATCAAGGCGCGGAGTCTCCAATAGGATGTAGTTTTCCGACAGGTTGGTATTGCATCAAAGGACTCATTTGTCTTGACATCACCCACGGCTTCGGCCCATAGATGTTTCGGGAGAATATAATAGATGAAGTACAATCTTATTAGCCATGTTCTAAATTGTATTGAATGGCCCGATTTGTATTTTTTGCTAATAGTTAAAGTAGTTATCTTTTTAGTAAACCTAATAAAATTATCATAATTATAAAATTTATTAATTACATTATTTAGATTTAGACTTAATTAAAATTGAAATAGGATCTGGCAATGATAAAATTGAAATGAAAGTTTCAAACTGATAAAGTGGGCCGACTCGGACAATGCATAGCCACCCTAACAAAAAGAATCAACCGTGCCAATCTATAAGCCGAATCAGGTCTGCAAATAAATATTTTTATTTTTAGTATATATTTTTTAAAAAATTTTAAATTGAATAATTAATTATTTATTTATATTTATAAAATTATGTAAGAATAAATTTAAAAAATTAAAAAATCATATAATTTGAAAGTACCCATTATGTGTATCTGTTGCGTTCTGATTCCGCGGGGCTTTCAGAGCGTGGCTCGTTGATGAGGGGTGTTGGATCCACGGCGTCCAGTCGGATAAGTGGTTTCCAAGCAATACAAGTGTTTGAGGTGTTGGACACGAGATGAAGATTGAGACCGGATTTTTTACGTGAAAAACCTCCTCTTGAATAGGGAGGAAAAACCACGAGACTTAGGGCCTTGAAAGTGCTTCACTATTTGGGTTGAAGTCTTTACAAGGTACAGTTGTGAGGGTTAATCCCTTCTCTGTCTCTTATGTCGTGTTTTTCTTTTGGGAAACTATGCTCGCTGGGAGTCTTTCACTCTTCTTTGTGGAGTTAATCTTGGGGAGAGAGTGTCCGGTCGAAGTCCCCTTTTGAGAGGGATCTTGCTGAGTATTTATAGGAGAAGCCAGACAGTTGGGGAGAAGACACGTGGCGTCCATCTGGCGGTTGAGGAGCTGGTCCACCGACTCCCTTTAATGCTGCTGACGTGCGCGGTAAGGCACGCGGTTAGCGCCGCTGGTAGGCCTGCATGTGCAGGGTCTGAATGACAGTCTTGATTTGACTAGGCGCGCCCCGTTGGCACGGCGACGATGGCTGCTTGTGTTGTTGGAATCGACGAAGTTGCCTAGCTGGCATTCCCGGCCTTGAATGAGCAGTCCTCGTCCCTAAGTGGGGCGCCTTGTGTGCTTGTGGACTTTCAAGAGGCGGCCGTCCTTGGAGGATCTTCTCTGAAAGTCCGGGAGCCTTTTCCTGACCGCTTGGACAATTCTGAGACTCGGCTGGGCTTCCAGAGTTCTCGATCCTTGGGCTTCTTAGTTGGGCCTCTCTTCTGGGCCGTGTTTTATAGGCACTCATATTGGGGGCCAACGGTATCAAAAACATTTCCACCTTGACCTTTGAAAACATCTCATCTTTTAGTCTGAAATTTCAATGGATTATATGTTAAGTCATAATTATCTCGACAATTATTTTTTGAGATATTTTATGTTTATTGCCAACTATGTACTATATCTACTATTTCTGTGTTTTATTAAGAATAAATTATAAAAAAATATAAATAAGGTATTTTATTTTTTCATTAATTATCTTAGTATTGAATGTGACATAACATTAGTACTGTTACCTCTAACTTCGTACGCAACATTTATGAACTTCAAAAATTGTTTTAAACTGTTCTAAAATTGTAATGTCACAGGGTAAAAAGGGGTCCCTAGTTAAGTTAGACTTTAATTCTAGTAAAGTTAGAGTTTAATTAACTACGAGGTATGTAACGTTTTACTAATTCATTTTACTTTAGTGTTTAATGGAAATTTAAAATTTTAATAATGAAATAAATTGATGTTATTGCCATTGTTTTCATGATAAATAGTTTAAATGTAACATGTAAAATATTTAATATTACATTACCATTGTTTATTCATATACGCTATTGATTGCCTTTAAGAGCATCAAACTATATAAATTTGGTATTCTTGTGGGCGTACTGTTCCAAGCTATGTTTCCTCCAAAAAAATTATAACTCAGCAAATGATTAGAAGCGGTTGTGATCAGCATACTGCCCTAACGATCGTTAGGACATTAGTTGTAGGCAACAGCCACAAGAGCACTACCCCACATGGTTGAGGGCATCGGTGCCCTCATAATTGTTGAGCCGTGATATCCAATGACAGCTAAACCAATATTCACTCTATAAATACCTCATTTTCTCCATAGAAAAAAGGGATTAATATCTGTCCAGAGGCAAAAATACCCTGAGAAGCAAAAGCCGCTCCCTGACAAGTGCATCACATTCTCGAAGCTACTCTCTCTAAGCCACTCCCTTTGCGTACGCACCATTTCCTAGGAGCTCACTCTTTCGAGCACTAAAGTTGGAGCACAATCGTTCATGACACACTTAATCCCTCTTTTACTCTTACATCTACGCATTCGTTTTTATCCTCCTATCTTTCTATTCAACAAAAAAGATTACTGACTTAAAAATTGAAGGATATATCGAGAAGTGAGTCTCATATTCCTCCAACTTATTATTTGTTAATTGTGATGTGTAGGATTTATATTCAAAGTAATAAACACCGGACCCACTTCCAATCGGATTCTTAAATAAAGTGGCTTCCTAATTCATTTGACAATTAGGATCTACGACGTATCATTGGCGTCGTTTGGGTGAAGTGATGAAAATCCTACCCCCACAAACGAAGAAAGCAAACAAGGTAAACACTAGAATTCAAGCAAGCGCACCCGCTAGAGACGCCATCTCCCATGATGATGAACCGACCGTAGGTAGTCATAGGAACTTTCTTCCAACCACAAATGTGGAAGGGCTAGCTGCCCAGGATAGTCATCTGTTCGAGTCATAGGTAGAGGTAGTATTTTGTAATCTTTGGATGGACTCTCCTTATTGTGACTCTTTGATAAATCAATTAGACCGTCTTGGCCATTGTTTCTGTTGCTTCTTTATTTATATTGATTTGCTTTGCTCAACCTCGGTTTTGTTTGCTGATTAAGCGTAGTTGCTATTGTCATTGGGTTTGGTTAGACATGTTTATCTGTTTGTGCCCTTTCTTATGGGAGGAGGTTGTAGCACTAGGAAAGCCTCTTGATGGCTGACTAGGTTTAATTGCCATAGTCACCAGGCTTTGATAGAGGCTAAACCGTCTCCTGTACTTAATTGATGGTGCTCGTCCCATTTAGAAGGAGTTGTCATACTTGTGTGTCGTGTACTAGTCTTACGATTATTACTGACTGATGGTGCTCATCCTTGCAGAAGGATGTTTCTGCACGCATGCTGAAAAGCCCCATAAGGTTTCATTTTGTCTTAGCCGCTTTAAGAGGAGTTAGACTTTTGTCTTGAAGCTTTCGAGCCATTACACTCAGCCTCGTTTGGATCGCTCAATTTATAGGTTTGAGGTTTAGAGTTTGACCTATTCTAAGCCACTCAGTTAATTAAACCGAGATTTTTACTGTACTTTTAGAAGGTTGGTTTATAGGTGAAGGATTTCACCAAATTTGGAGGCAATCTAGACCTTTGAATTCATGCAATCACTCAAGCATTTAAATTGACATGAGTAACAAGGTAAATAAATGAGTATTTTATTTATTGGAACATATCAACATCGCACAAACAGCTCAAATGATATGTACGAAGCTTACCTATGCTCGGGGATCTATTGATAGTAATTTTCTAAGGTATACAATGTTCCATGTCCCCAAAACTAGTTTTTCATTTTGAGTGCAAAATTTATACATCCCATTTTGAAGAGTCATTGAGACTAGAACCAGTCCTTCCCAATTAGGTGATAGTTTGTTCTTGCTGACGGTTTTGTTGGTTGCCTCTATACTCTGTAGAACTACATCCCACACCTCGAACTAGCGTGCCTTCACCTTTTTGTTGTAGTACCCAGCAATCTGCTATTGATTAGCTATTGTGCATAGCCTTGCCGTGCCTCTATACTCCGTGTCTCAAGCTTCTTCGAGTAAGTCAAGATACTCTCTAAATTGTTAGAAATTACTTTGTGGGTTGAAATTTTTAATTTGAAGGTTGAACAGACAGATTTCTATCGGAATGACTACTTCAGTTTTGTAGTATAAATTGAAAGATGTCTCATTCGTCACTCTATAGAACCACAACACGGAAGATAGTTCATCTGCCGAAGAGTCTCTGTGTCTTCAAGTTTTGTCTTCAACACGTATAGTAGGGTTCAATTCGTGACTTCCACTTGCTTGAGGGTAGGCGATGGAAGTGTGAACCAATCGGATTCCAAACTCATATAGTATTTGATGAAGCATTTGCCAATGAATTAGATTCTATTATCAATCACTACGACGTTAAGATTCCCCAATTTACATATGATGTTTTGACGAATAAACTCTATTGCATTTTGTTCAATGATTCGAGCTAGCGAAAAGACTTTTACCCATTTTGTGAACTAGTCAATGCTAACTATGATAACTTTCTTTACACAAATGCGATGAGTATTGTGCTAAGATGTCAAGCCCCCACTATGCGAATGACCATGGTGACTACAGGGTCCATAACTTTGTGTAGTTAATGTGGTGCGTTGTCAAATTTTATGGCGTCTCTCTTCATTATAAGCTAGTAGTAGCCTTGCCACATAATCTGAAATGCTAAGTTCATGCCGAATGCTATGCTTAACATCCATTTCCATTAAAAGACAAGCATGCAAAATCAAAATCAAATACGGGAACACTTTATGCATTATACCTTAAAAATAAAATAGTACACACCTTGAAATAACAAAATAGACTCTCTTATGGAAATAATCGATGCTAGTATGATAACTTGGTAACAAAGCCATACCTAAAATTATATCAAAGTCGTACATATCTAATAAAACCAAGTCTACGACCAACTGTAACCCATTTATCTAAACAACACACATCGGGTATACAATATCCGTAATAAAAAATGACTACGTAAGTGTTGACACAACTAATGCATAATCAATGATCCATGAGGGTGACAATAAATAATAAATAAACTTTGGTAATACAAATAAATGTATAAACCCCAAATCCAGAAGTACATGTGTTGGAGTGCCAGAGATAGTGAGGTTACCTTCCACCACCGAAAGTGACACATCAACATTTTGTGCAATAATAACAAAAGCTTATCCCAAAATGTTGGGCTTCTTTGCCATTGGCCTCATAGGATGAGGGTAATCTTTAATTTTGTGGCCGGGTTGATCACAGTTGAAGCAAACTTCCAAAACTTTGTAGTACGGCCTCCCTCCATGTGATTCACCACAATAAGGGCACATGGGTATTGCTGATTGTGGGTCTCGTACTCCCTAAACTTTAGAACCTTTCTTCTCTTTCTCCGTCGGCTTTGCTTTCTTGTGGGTTCATCTTGATCCTAAACATAGGCTAAAACTTTAGCCTCCTCGACTGGCCATCTACTTCTTGAAGAACTTTCCCCTTTCCAACTCCTTAAATAAGAGAGGTTGGTCCAACATGTTTCCATGTGTCCTTAACTTCAAGGTAACAAGCTGTTTTCAAATGGTGTCGTTAAGGACTTGCAAAACTTCCTTCCCTCATCATAGATCATATGCTGAGGCACAGTATGACAGCTCCATAAACATGGCATCGTATTCAGTTACGATTCAATTTTCTTGCCTTAATTAAGCAAACTCATCTTCCTTTTGGTCTTCAAGACTCGTTGGGAAGTACATGTCTATAAAGGTCTCGACAAATATATCCCATGAAATCTTATCGTCTTCCAAGCCCATGGCTCTCTTTTTCATAGACCACCAATGGTCTATCTTGCCTTCCGATTTGTATGTGTCAAACGTCATCTTACCTTGTTTTAGAAAGCGAATTACTGTGAACAGCTTCTCAATCATCCGGATCCAAATTTTTGCCTTTGCCAGGTCTAGGTCACCCATAAATTACAATACCATCTCATTTGTGAATCGATCATAAGCCATCGTTCCTAGATTTGCTCGTGTCGGAATTGTCTCCGGGTCGTTAAAACCTCAAGCCACTGATTCCATAACTTCCATCATTCTTGCCATGATGTTCAGATATTCCTCTTCGCGGTCCAAGCAAGAGTGTGGTCCAGCGTTGCATCTGAATCTTGCCATCTCTTAGTCCAATTATAAAATATTAATCGAATTAAAACCTCAAATTAAAATCAATCAAACTTAAACATTTAGTTTCGCGTCATTTGTTGCTAATGGCTTCAAGTTGAACCATTTGGGTCCCCCATAGTGTCTTATGGATCTTGAACTCGAAGGGTCTTTTGGTGTGCTGCCGTTATCTGGGTTTTCTTCATTTAGCAAGTTGAGTTCTAAGTCAGCTTATGGATTGGCGTACCGATCAAATTTAAACGTAACAAGTAAAATATATAAATTTACATTACTATTTACTTATTCATATATGCTACTAATTCCCTTTATGAGCATCAAAATATATAAATTCAGTATTTTTGTGGGTATATTGTTCGGAGCTATGTTTCCTTGAAAATTAATGAAGTTTGCAAATAATCAATTCTGTGCACCCATAACTTTGCTTATCCATGAGCGATGTAAAGTTTAAAATTTGGTTTGGGTTTTGAATTTAAATTTTAGAATAAAAATTTTGGTTTCCAATTGTTTACGAAAACTAAAAAATCAGGCGGTGATGAGATTTGAGGAGGTTCTATATTTCTTTAAGAGATAGATAAATTTATTTTTTATATTTTAATTATTTATTTTTAAATAAATAATTATAATTTAACTATTTTTTAAAAAATATTAAAAATTAGTTAAAATTAATTATTTTAAAATAATTATATTATAATTATTTACTTAAAAATTAATAATTAAATTATAAAAATAATTACCTCTATCTCCTTAATAGATGAATATCTTCCGGCCCATTGAAAATTGGGATGAAATAGATGAGAAAATTAATGTTGGGGAAGGACTAGTATCTACATTAAAAAAAATTATTTCAAAAATTATTAAAAAAATTCAATATATTATATTATAAAAATATATTTTTAAATTGGCGGGAGATGGGGCGAGGTAAGATGACGTGATCTAAAACATCCCCATCCCAACGTATTTCGTGGGCCAAAGTCTTCCGTCAATTTCAGAATAATACAATTAAATTTTTAGTCAATTCGGTCAATAATATAATTTATCAATTTAGATTTATAATTTATTAAACATATTTCTGACTATAATTTATAAATTATTTTTATAATGACATGTACCGATAATTTATTTTTGATCATTTATCAGATGAACATATTCATCAGATGAACAAATTAAAAAAATAGTTCCTGATACACACCCCGATAATAATTCCACAAAATACAAAATAATTATAAAAAAATAGATAAATAAATAAATATATAAATATATTAATTATATTCTATGAAATATCTAGCACACTGAATTAGACCAATCAAATGGTCTAATTTTGATTTGATATAATATCACGCAAGTTTTGTAAAAGAGGACTAACATACTATTGGAAGGTATTTTCTAGCATAAAAACGATAATCAAAAATAAATTCAGATCAAATACTTAAATTATTCAAATTAAACAATTGGATTAAATGAAAATGAGGCCTCAATAATTCATAAAATTCAAGAATTATTTGATTGTGAAGGGCTTGGCCAGGCCCTTGTATTTATTGGAAAATTAAAATATCCATAACTTTTGTAGTATTAAGTGACTTGTCAAAATTATACCACTCAAAACCAGAATGTATATTATGTGAAATAATATATAACAGAAATATTAAGTCTATAATAGGATTGTATTATTACTATTATTATTATTATAATCATAATTTATAATATATGTACCCATAAATATTTTGATTATATTTGAGTTAAGATATAGCATGCCAAATCCCAATCTGAATCTAAATCCAAATCCAGTCATCGCAAATAAAATTTGATCAATTCTTACAAGACTTAATTAAAATCAAACCGACTGATTAATTGATCTAAAATTTTATATGATTTATTTAAAATATATAAGTATTATGAGCAAACATAATAAAAAAATTTATACCTAATTACTTTTTTGGGCTTAGCATATTACCGGCAAAAGTAATCAATTAAGTCTAATCCGGCCAAGACCAAAAATCTTTTTTTTTTTAAATGACTATTTTTATTTTAAATAAATATTAAGTATAAAAGATTATTTCAATATATTATATTATTTATAACTTTTTTTAATTTTTTATTTAATTATTTGTTTAAATAATATTTTAATATAAATGTTATAATTATATTTCTAGGTGATTTTTACACAAAGTTGAATTTTTAATTAAAATACTTAAAAATTAAAATATATATATATATATATGAACCTGTCCGAATTAGCCCGAATTGGGTTAATATTTAGGGATATTCTATGTAAGACTCGTCAAAAAATTATTAAATAATAAGATATTTATTTATTTATTTTTATGTATATTTTGTATAAAAATGAAATAAAATATTATATTACTTGAAGTGTTCTAAAGATATTCAAATAATGGTTCCCAATATCGGTCCAATAAAGTTGCCACTTTTTTCAAACCGCGTGGCCATAAAACAAAAGCTGCTATGTCTTCTTGCATTCTAGTGATGTAATGGCCTAAGCTAAAATCATGGCAGCCATTGTCTCTGAAAGGTTGCGAATGGATCATTATACTGTGTTGGCTTTTAAGTCAAACATAATCGCAAATCTCCAACACAGCCTAAGCTCATGAAACTATTCATCCCATGTTTGCGAATGGCAAGGCGTTACATCCGACCATCGACACGAATTGGTAGCCACCCTCGATCTTTCATCCAAAAGGTTTGGTTGGCAACTTGTCTTCTTTCTTAGGGAATCTAAGTTTCCTTCACGAAATCTTTCTTTCCAGCAACACCTTCCTAGGCCAAATCCCTCCTCAAGTAGGTCATCTTCACAATTTGCAAGTACTAGACTTGACCAACAACTCTCACGATGGGGGAATCCTCAACAACATAACCCATCGCATTAATCTCTTAGACCTCGATCTCAATTTCAACTTCACTGGAGCTATTTCCTGAGAACTTGGCTCCTTATCCAAGCTAAATGTCATTAGAGTTGCTCAAACTGGTCCAACAGGAGGCCTTGAAATACTTCAAAATATGACATCTCCAGAAGAGATAATAGTGCCTACTAACTATTTTGAAGGGATCATCCGTGCTTTGATGGGGAGACTGGAACACCTTAAATTTCTTTATCTGGGAATCAGCAAACTATATGGTACTGTTCCTCAATCCATGTTTAACCTCTCCTCTCTGATAGGACTCTCTTTGCCATCGAATCAACTTGAAGAAACTCTTTCACCCAACATTGGCCTTGCTCTTCCAAATCTTTAGACTCTAGCACTTGAAAAAGAAAAAAACAATTTCACAGGAACAATCCCAAAGTCTTTGGCCCACCTTTATAAGATTTCGGACATTAAATTATCATTTAAGATATTTACAAAAAGGCTGCTTTTCAATGGGGAATGTTTAAACCATCTACAAAGGCTAACATTTGCCTACAATGATCTAGGATATGCAGAAGTAGATGACTTGAATTTTGTGAACTCTCACGTTAATTGCAACCTCTTAACTACATTTGATGGTCACAACAATAATCTTGGAGTCTCTTTGCCTCGATCTTTATTTAATCTGTCAGCAGATCTTAGATTTATGTTAATTGAATCGAGTCAAATAGTTGGAGAAATCCTAGTGGTGTTAGGGAAGTTTGTGAAAATGGAATTGCTACTTCTTTACCAAAACCAACTTACTGGTGAAGTTTCCAGTGATCCAAGTAAGCTCAAAAACCTGCAAATTATGATGTTAAAAAGCAACAGCCTATTAGGAGTTATCCCATCTTCACTAGGAAACTTGTCCATGATTAGCACACTATACTTAGACCACAACCGATTTCATGAACCGATATAGCTATTATTTATTCATATATACTATTAATTGCCATTATGATCATCAAACAATTTAAATTTTGTATTTTTATGGGTGTATTGTTCTAATGGATCCGGTAGCTCATGAAGCGGCCTAAAATTCGGTCTGCAAGGAGAAGCACATTGGAAGCAGCAGCTCAGTAAATGTTTCTTGAAGCCCAAGGCCCTGAGTCTATAACAGTAAGCTGAACTTGGCATGGCACAAGACAACCTAACGGTTTATTGGCCATCAAAAATGACCAGAGGGTAGGCCCATAGAAGCAGCACAGTCAGCTTCATCTCAACAAACAAATCCCAACGACCATTGCCACTAGGAGGTCTCTCACACTTGTAGTAGCACAATTCGAGAGCAACAGCGGTCATCCTATTGCTATGAGAATTTCAGCGGTTTAGAGCACTGATAGTTGGTGTATGATGTCAGTCACTCACGATTGTGGAGCTGTTGAGCCCAAGGCCGGCAGACTCACTCCCCCACTCTATATATGCATCACTTCCTCCACAAGAAGGGGGATTCTCGTTCCAATCCTTATTTTGGATCAAGCCTCTGATCAAGCTATTGGTCCCAACTCCAGAAAATCACATGTTTAAATGGCTACCCTTTCTCTAAAGTCGCTGGCCGATTGAGTATATCTTGCGAAGCACCATTTTCCATCTTCAAAGCTTCTCCCCATCGAGTGCACCTGTAATATCCCAAATTTTCATTCGATTAATTTGAAATAATTTATTATTTTGGATAATTTGGATATGATAAAAATTAATTAAATATTATGAAATTTGGATGGATGTTTGGATTAGTTGGACAAGTATCCGAAGTGCGCTTGTACTGTCGTCTGAATATCAAATTGGGTTTTAGAATAAAAGAAGAGGAAAAGGTACACCCGGCAGAGGGATGATTTAGATGTGCGGTTGCAGAGGGTGGTTTAGAGACGCGCCCGACAGAGGAGTAGCTTAGTGGTGCGCCCAGTAAAGGGGCGGCTTAATAAAGAAGGATAGCAAGCACTTAACTCCGGGACAGAAGGCTCATCGCTCTAGAATAGGGGGCCAACGGCCTCTAGAAGGGAAGAGGGTTGAGGGTATCGTGGCTGGAAGAAGGTCGAAGGGCCTCCGGGACGAAAGGAGGACTGAAGGGTCTCCGGACGAGAGGAGGGTTGATGGGGGGTTGAGGGCCTCCGAGATGGAAGGAAGGCTCATGGCTCCAGGACATGGGGCTGAGGGCCTTAGAACGAGAGGAGGACTTAGGGCCTCCTGGCTGAAGAAGGGCCGAAGGGCCTCCGGTACGGGTGGAAGGCTGGTGGCCTCCTTACAAGAGGAGGACTGATAGCCTCCGAACAGAAGGAGTACTGAGAGCTTCCAAGACTAGAGGAGAGTTGATGGCCTCCGGACGGGAAGAGGGTTGAGAGCTTCCTGGTGGCAGAGCGCCGATGGCCTCCAAACAAGAGGAGGGCTAACGGCCTCCCGGTTTGGAGGATGGCTGAGGGACCTTCGAACGAGCGGAGAGTCGAGGAGCCTCTGGATGGGAGGAGGGTCGAGAGTCTCCTGGCCACCAGTCTACTCTCGTTGGAGATTGGCTAGCAACGATTACACTCTTCTCTGAGTCATATAGAGCATTATGGAGCT
Source organism: Nepenthes gracilis (assembly GCA_033239525.1). Taxonomy (NCBI): domain Eukaryota; kingdom Viridiplantae; phylum Streptophyta; class Magnoliopsida; order Caryophyllales; family Nepenthaceae; genus Nepenthes; species Nepenthes gracilis. The sequence goes on from BSYO01000002.1 coordinate 10,264,184, forward strand.
TTTTGAGCTTCTTAGAATTTGGCCTTCCAAGCTTGAAGGAGCCTGAATTTTTAGCGTAGCTTGCAAATGTACTATTTTTGCTAGAGCAATATGAGACTCTTCATTTCGAAAAAACTATATTAGATTGTCGGTCTACTGTGAGGCCTGACTCCTTGGACCCATTGTTGCGGGACCCATCAGTATCAAAAACATGGACCAGTATAATATATTATCTTTGATATTATATTACTATTATTGATTGGTCCAATAATACCATTGGCCAATTGAGTCCTAGACTCAACTATCAATGCGACGAGGGGCTCAACAGTTAACCGACGAAATCTCAGGAAGGACATCGATCCAATCCAATCCAAATGTTATTGCAGTGACTAAGATGATGCCTAATGAGCAATGGGACAAGGGAACAAACGTCAACGGTCCAATCGGCAACACAGAAAGACAAACCAACCTGAAAAGCTCTTAGCCAAACAACCAGCAGAACAGACAGAGCCTGCACTTGCAGCTCTTACAGCACGTGCATGTAGGCGTCGTCTAAAACCATCTGATGGTTGGGTTGGGAGGACCACTTACAACCTCATTACCGCAACAAGGCGACACCTAACAAAGAAGGCTCCCATCAACATTGGCTAGCGAACCCAGAGGAGACGCCTGTCATGGACCTTGGTGCCAAATTCATCTCCACGAAGCATTACAAATAATTCTCGCCACTACAAGGAGAAGGGATCCTTCTCTGACATACCCGAGAGCATTTCCCGAAACCTTGAAGCCCTCTTCGGACTAGAGGAACCCCTCAACTTCCCAAAAGGGAGAATCAAGTTCTCCCCCTTCGAGCCAACTCTCTCGTTCTCTATCCCCAGTGAGCCACCCCATGAGTGCACCCCTAATGAACCACTTACTGAGTGTACCCCTAATAAGCCACTCAACGAGTGCAATCTTAGTGAGCCATCAATAGTGTACAACCAAATTGAGCCCAATCCACCACCTTTCTAAGCTGTCGTCTCTCCTCGTCGGGCGCACAATAGGAGCCAAATTCTCCCCTCGTATCCCCCACATAAATGCGACTATGCATTATATCACATTATCCTTATATTTTTCTATTTCATTGAAAAAATTTTTAACTTGAATGTTAGAAGATTAATTAGGGAGTAAGTCCCTCCAATCCTCTAACTATTACTTATAGTTTGTGGTACACAGGTTTCAGATAAATAGAGACGAAAATCGGACACGCTCTAATTCAACGTACAATAAAAGATTTAGTAGCTCCTTAATTCATACCATAACCTGGACATCAAGGACACATTAATTATATAAGATTACATTACTATTATTTATTTATATATGCTATTAGTTGCCTTAATAAGTATCAAATGGTAAAAATTTTGTATTTTTGTGGGCATATTGTTCCAAGCTATGTTTTCTTGAAAAATAATAAAATTTATTAATAATTAATTCTGTGCACACATAACTATGGTTATCCATGAGCAATGTGAAGGCTTAAATTTGGTTTAGGTTTGATTTTAAATCTTGAAATAAAGATTATGGCCAGTAGTTATTTACTTTAAATAAGAAATTAGGTGGCCGCCATGAGATTTAGGAGAGCTTTTTATCTTTTTTAAAAGAAATAAATAGGCTCATTTTTTATATTTTGATTATTTATTTTTAAATAACTAATTATAATTTAATTAATTTTTTAAAAAAATTAAAAATTAATTATTTTAAGATAATTAAATTATAATTATTCATTTAAAAATTAATAATTAAAATATAAAAAATAGTTATTTATATCTCTTTAAGAAATGAATCTCTATCGTGATGACCCTTTGAAAATTCGGATAAAATGGATAGAAAAATTAATGTCGGGGCAGGACTACTATCTCCATTAAGAAATTTTTTTATTTTGAAAATTATTAAGAAAATTTTATACATCATATTATAAAAGTACATTTTTATATGGTTGGGAGATGGAGCGAGATAAGATGACGTGCTCTAAAACATCCCCATCCCAACGTAATTCGTGGGGCAAAAGTCTTCCGGCAATCTCAAAATAATACAATTAAATTTTTTAGTCAATCTTGTTAATAATATGATTTTTCAATTTAGATTTACTTGGCACATCAGTAATGGACTGCCCCAAAAATGAGGAATCGCACAAATTTACAATGGCCCTCTTGTGCCTGGACAGTCAACGCCCAACATTGACCAGATGAAAGGCTAAGTGAGCCAGGAAAAGCCCAAAAGAAGAACAAACAACTTGCCCTTGAAACGATCAATACTTCCATTTACCAAAAGCGAGACCAGTTAACAATCTAAAAATCAGGCCTCAAGTGGCCCAAGCCCAATTTGGTTCACGCAGCCGTCCACAACCTGTAACAGTCATCTTCCTTGATTTCGCACTCTCCACATAAGATAATCTCAATTGTAACGGTTATCAACAGATTTAATGTACATCCCAAAAGGAAAGCGTCAGAATCCTTCTCCTATCTGCAGTAAACCCAAACGGCTATATAACTTAGAAGGAAAACAATCAAGGCAACGACCATTACTATCATAAAGGCTCCACACCAGAAAATATAGCGATCCCAACAGAGCACTCGAATCAAGCCTTTTTACACAAGGAAGGCCGCCCAACACAACAACTATAATAGGTCATTGAGCCCTCACTCCAAGATACGCTCTCATTGGCCCACAAAAGCTTTCTACTGCAAACCTCACACGCTTTCAGACAACAAATGCTCTCTCTTTCTCTCTCAACAATGCGTTTAGCGAACACAAAGACTTAGACCAAACGCTCCTCACAAACCACCAAAGCCTCTCTCAACGAGAGCATACTTCGATCACAAACACTCTCTACATTCTCTGTGCATTCTTTACATTCACCTTCTTAATTCAAAGGTTATTTGCTGACTTGATCGTCAGAGTATTTACGATGAAATAACCTCCCACCGTCAACTGACTTCTTATTCGTAATTATAGTATCCAGGATCCAGACTCAAAAAACAGAACCGAACTCAGACCACCAACTTAATCTGAATCTGTTCAACACTCGAATTTAGGTGCATCAAGATTTATAATATGTTAAATATAATTTTTATTAGAATTTTTAAAAAATATTTTTAATCATCAAGTAAAAGAAAATATTCTTAATTTTGCATTCATTAGCAAACTAAAATATCCATAACTCTACTAATATTAAGTAACTCGTCAAACTAACGCTACTCAAAACTAGAATCTATAGTATGTAAGATAACGTATAACAGAAATATTAAATTTGTATTATTATTATTTTTTATTATAGTCATAATTTATTATATATGTATTGATAATATTTTTATCGGATTTGAGTTGAGATATAGTAACCCAAAGTCCAACCTGAACCTAAATCCAAATTTGATCATAACAGATAAAATTTGATCGATTCTTACTTAGACTTGATTAAAATGAAACGGTTTGATCGGCGTTGTTCAACTCATTTAAGATTTTTTAAAATTTAATCAAAATATATATAAGTATTATAAATGGATATGGTCAAAAAATTATATCTAATTAATCTTTCGGGCAAAGCACGTTACGAGATAAAGTAATTCATTTAGCTTAACTCAGTATAGACCACAATTTTTTAAAAAAAAAAATTTATTATTTTTATTTTAAATAAATAATAGTATAAAAAATTATTTTAATATATTATATTATTTGTAAAACTAATAACGTTTTTCAATTTTTATTCAATTATACACTTAAGCAATATTTTTATATAAATTTTACAATTTTAAAATATTTTTATACTTCTAGGTGATTTCTATATAAATATAAATTTTTAATTAAAATACTTTAAAATAAAATGAATATATCCATAAATCGTTCCAAATCTGCCTTAATCGAGTTATAGATGGCACAATCATGAATTTTGACCCTTGTCACCTATTTGTTTTCGGCCCAATTTGATTTTTTAGTAAAAAAATTTTATTTAAATTTAGCTATTATTCTATTCGAACTCTATTTTTATCGGATCTAAATTGTGTACAGTAGTATAGAATTATATTGAAACTGTGCTTTTCTTTACCAACACAGAGAAGACTAATCTCTTTCCTCCGTGCATCAGTTGATTGAGTGGTCACTCCGACAAAGAAAGACATGAAGGCGGAAAGTAGAGGCAGAGAAGACTTAGCTACGACGACCGTCAAGTCTCTTCTCCGTCCGAGAGGATTGCCGTCCTTTCAGACGGTGTGGGTCATTGAACCAAAGCTCCTCCGTCCATTACAGAAGTTGAAGGCATCAACGACCGTCAAGTCTCTTCTCCGTCCAAGATTTCAGACGGTGTGGGCCATTGAACCAAAGCTCCTCCGTCCATTAAAGAAGTTGAAGGCATCAACGACCGTCAAGTCTGTTCTCCGTCCAAGTTTTCAGACGGTGTGGGCCATTGAACCAAAGCTCCTCCGTCCATTAAAGAGGTTGAAGGCATCCTTTTCTTACAGCTGTAAAAGCATTCTTTCTCTCCCAGAGAAAATATATCAAAATGACATATTTTCTTAGTAATTAATATTACACACTCAATGTGGTGATGTAAATTTTTGGTGGATGCTGCACCGACCCTACAAAGCTAAAAACTGAGAGTATAAATAGGAGTTAAGGGGGCAATGCAAGCAGAAAAGTGAGTAGGGTGGGGAGCCAGAAACGTGAAGGTTGCCAATATTAAACACACACACACAAACACACAGAGGAGGGGTTTTGTGCACACGGATTTTTTGGTCTCCACAAATGCTGCATTTATTGCAAACCACGCTTCTCTTACTTGCTGTCTTCTTGCATTCTAGTGATGTAATGGCCGAAGCTAAAATCATGACAGCCACTAATTCCAAAGGGTTACGAGCGGATTATTTTGCTTTGTTGGCTTTTAAGTCAAAGATAATCGAAGACCCCCAACACAGCTTCAGCTTGTGGAACGATTCATCCCACGTCTGTGAATGGCAAGGCATTACATGTGGCCGTCGACACAGACGGGTAACGACTATCGATCTTTCCTCTAAAGGTTTGGTTGGCAGCTTGTCTCCTTTCCTGGGGAACCTAAGCTTCCTTCACTATATCCTTCTTCCCAACAACACCTTCCTAGGCCAAATCCCTCCTCAAGTAGGTTATCTTCACAAGTTGCAAGTACTAGACTTGAATAACAACTCTCTCAATGGGATAATCCCGGCCAACATATCCCGCTGCATCAACCTCTTATACCTCGGTCTCAATTTTAACAACCTCACTGGATCTATACCCCAAGAACTTGGCTCCTTATCCAAGCTAAAGGTCTTTACAGTTGCTCAAAACGGTCTAACTAGAGGCCTTGAAACACTTGGAAATATAAGCACCCTAATAAAAATATCAGCAACTTATAACTACTTTGAAGAGAGGATCCCTGCTTCGATTGGAAAACTCAAACACCTTAAAATTTTTTATCTGGGAATTAATAAACTATACGGTGATATTCCTCAATCCATCTTTAATCTCTCCTCTTTGATAGGACTGTGTTTGCCAGAAAATCAACTTGAAGGAACTCTTCCACCCAACATAGGCCTTACTCTTCCAAATCTCCAAATTCTAGGACTTTCAAAGAACAATCTCGCCGGAACAATTCCAGTGTCTTTGGCCAACCTTTCCAATATTCTGAAAATTGAATTATCGTTTAACAAGTTTACAGGAAGGCTGCTTTTCGATGGGGGACGTTTAAAACATCTACAGTGGTTAGCACTTGGCGTCAATGATCTAGGATATGCAGAAGCAAATGACTTGAATTTTATAGACTCTCTCGTCAACTGCAGCCACTTAACTGCACTTTCTATTGGCTACAATAATCTTGGAGGCTCTTTGCCTCAATCTTTACTTAATCTGTCAGTAGATCTTACGTGGATCACAATTGGCTCGAGTCAAATAGTTGGAGAAATCCCAGTGGGGTTAGGGAAGTTCGTGAACATGGAGATGCTAGCTCTTGAAAATAACCAACTTACTGGTGAAATTCCCGATGATCTGGGTAAAGTCAAAAACCTACAAGTTATGATGTTAAATTACAACCATTTATTAGGGGTTATCCCATCTTCACTGGGAAACATGTCCATGATTAGCACGCTACACTTAAACCACAACCGATTTCATGGAATGATACCTTCCACTCTTGGAAACTGTCAAAATTTGTTAGACTTGGATTTATCTTCTAATGACCTCAATGGATTGATACCTACGGAACTTTTCCATCCTTCAGCTCCTTTCACTAAATTGCAGCTTTCTCAGAATAATTTGGAGGGCCCATTACCCACAGAAGTCGGTGAGTTGAAGAACATTGTTCAACTATCTGTGGCCAACAACAGATTGTCCGACAAGATTCCACTCACACTTGGAGACTGCACAAGCCTCGTTGCATTATTCATGGAGGGTAACTCGTTCCATGGAGCCATTCCACCATCATTGAGTTCCTTAAAGAGTATGCAGTATCTTGATTTTTCCAGCAACAATTTGGTTGGGATAATTCCGAGTTACCTATCTAATTTCGACTTGTTGTATCTAAATTTGTCTTTTAACTACCTCGAGGGTGAGGTGCCAATGGCTGGAGTCTTTGCAAACCTCAGTGGTGTGTCGCTCGAGGGGAATAGTAGACTCTGTGGTGGGATCACTGGGCTAAATTTGCCAAGATGCAGCAATTTTAGAGAAGTAAAGAGAAAGAGAAGATCCATTTCAATTACTTCAACAATTGCCATTGCTATTTCTTCTGTGCTTTTTGCAGTAGGGATTCTATCGGCACTACTTTTCTTACGATTCAAATGGAAAAGAAAACAGCCATCGTCATCGCAATCACCATTGAGGGAATCCTTTCGACAAGTGTCTTACGAGATGCTACTGAAAGCCACGGATGGGTTCTCCGTGAGCCATTTGATTGGCACGGGTAGCTATGGCTCAGTCTATAGGGGAATCCTCAGCCCAGAGGGGATCACCATCGCCGTGAAAGTTCTCAACCTTCAGCACGAAGGAGCAACCAAAAGCTTCCTGGCAGAGTGTGAAGCCTTGAGAAACATTCGTCACAGGAATTTGGTCAAGATCATAACGGCTTGCTCGAGCATTGATTTTCAAGGAGAGGACTTCAAAGCTTTGGTTTACGAGCTCATGCCCAATGGAAGTCTGGAGACATGGCTGCATCCAACTTCGAAGGAGCAGAACAACAACGCTATCAAATTTGGGAATCTTAGCCTTATTCATAGAATAAACATAGCGACTGATGTGGCTTTTGCATTGGAGTATCTTCATCATGGTTGCCGGATTCCAATAATTCATTGCGATTTGAAGCCTAGCAACATTCTCTTGGACGCGGACATGACTGCTCATGTCGGAGACTTTGGACTAGCAAAGTTCTTCACAGGTTTCCCAAACCCAAACCAGAGCAGCTCCATTGGATTAAAGGGAACAATTGGATATGCTGCTCCAGGTAATTTCTCGTTCTCCTCAAGATAGATAGGGCCATAAAACACTAATTTTCCAATTACCCCCAAACCCCAAAACTAACATAACAGATTGAGTTTTTTTAAAAAAAATTACACAAAAATTTCAAAAATGAATGCCCTATAGAGAAACACAAACCACTGTACGTTCAACTAAGTCTGTAAATTTCTAAGTTGCTAGAGTATGGTTTGGGAAGCAAGGCATCAGTTGAAGGCGACGTCTACAGCTATGGGATCTTGCTGTTAGAAATGATAACGGGGAGGCGGCCTACTGATCAAATGTTCAATGGAGGACTCAGCCTTCATAAATCAGCTATAAGGGCTTTGCCTGATCAGGTCATAGAGATCGTTGACCCAACACTTCTCGGTGACGATATCGACAGATCGAGCAGCTCTCGTATTCAAAGAAGCGACACTGCTCGTGCTGACGGGCTAAAAGAATGTTTAACCTCCATGGTTCAAATTGGGGTGGCATGCTCTTTGGAGCCACCGCAAGACCGGATGAGCATCAGCGATGTCATCCACGAGCTCCAGTCGATCAAGGCACGGAGTCTCCAATAGGACGCAATTTTCCGACAGGTTGATATTGCATCAAAGGACTCATTTGTCTCAACTTCCCCCACGGCTTCGGCCCATAGATGTCTCAGGAGAATATAATAGATGAAGTACAATCTTATTGGCCATGTTCTAAATTATATTAAATGGCGTGATTTTTATTTTCTGTTAATAGTTAAAGTAATTATTTTTTTAATAAATCTAATAAAATTATCATAATTATGAAATTTATTAATTACATTATTTAGATTTAAACCTAATTAAAATTAAAATAGGGTTTGTCATTAATTAAATTTAGATTAAAGTTTTAAACTGATAAAGCAGGCCGAGTCAAACAATGCATAGCCAACCTAGCCAAAAGATTCAACAGTGCCAATCCATGAGCTGTATCAAGTCGGCCAGTAAATATTTTTATTTTTTATATATTTTTTAAAAAAATTTTAAATAGAGTAATAATTTATTTGCTTATTTATATTTATAAAATAATATAAAAATAAATTTAAAAAAATTAAAAAATCATATAATTTGAAAGTACCCATTGGGTGTATCAAAAACATTTCCACCTTTACCTTTGAAAACATCTCATATTTACCTTTTTTTGTTAGTTGTAATGTGTAGGATCAAGGTTTAAAGTAATGAATACTGGACCCATTTTTAATCGGACTCTTGAATAAAGTAACTTCCTAATTCGTTTAACAATTATAATTTAGGGCGCATCATTGACGCTGTTTATGGGAAGTGATGAAAAGCCTACCCCCACAAATAAAGAAGGCAAATATGGCAAATACCAGAGTTCAAACGAGCGCACCCTCTAGAGACGCCGTCTCCCATGATGACAATCTAATCGTAGGTAGTCATAGGAACTTTCATCTAACCACAAACGTGGAAGTGCTAGCTACCTAAGATAGTCATCCGTTTGAGTCATAGGTACAAGTAGTATTTTGTAATCTTTGATTTGACTCTCCTTATTGTGACTCTTTGATAAATCAGTTAGACCGTCTTGGCCATTGTTTCTATTGGTTCTTTATTTATATTGATTTGCTTTGCTCAGTATCGATTTTGTTTGCCAATTAAACATAGTTGCTATTGTCGTTGGGTTTGGTTAGACGTATTTGTCAGTTTATGCTCTTTCTTTTGGGAGGACGTCGTAGCATTGGAAAGCCTCTTAATGGCCGACTAGGTTTAATTGTCATAGTCGCTAGGCTTTGATAGAGGCTAAACCGTCACCTGCACTTAATTGATGGTGCTCGTCCCATTTAGAGGGAGTTGTCACACCTTTGTGTTGGGCACTAGTCTGTCGATCATCATCTACTGATGGTGCTCATCCTTGTAAAGGGATATCATTGCACGCATGTCGAAAAGTCCCATAAGATTTCATTTTGTCTTAGCCACTTTGAGGGGGGTTAAACTTTTGTCTTCAAGCCCCGAGCCATTGCGCTCGACCTTGTTCGGGTCGCTCGATTTATAGGTTCAAGGTTTAGAGTTTGTCCTATTCTAGGCCACTTGGTTATTTGAACCGATATTTTTTACTGTACTTTTAGAAGGTTGGTTTATAGGTGAAGGATTTCACCAAACTTAGGAGCAATCTAGACCTTTGAATTCATGCAATCACTCAAGCATTCAAATGGACATGAGTAACAAGGTAAATAAATGAATTTTTTATTAATTGAAATGTGTCAACATCACACAAGTAGCTCGAATGATATGTACGAAGCATACCTATGCTCGACAGCAATCTACTAGTAGTATTTTTTAAGGTGTACGATGTTCTATGTCCTCAAAAATAGTTTTTCATTTTGGGTAAATAATTTATACATTCCATTTCGAAGAGTCGTTGAGACTAGGACCGGTCCTTTCCAATTAGGTGATAGTTGTTCTTGTTGACAGTTTTGTTGGTTACCTCTATACTCTGTAGAACTACATCCCAAACCTTGAATTGGCATGTCTTCACCTTTTTATTATAATACCGAGCAATCCGCTATTGATAAGCTGTCATACACAGCCTTGCCGTGTCTCGAGCTTCTTCGAGTAAGTCAAAATACTCTTTGAGTTGTTGGGAGTTACTTTGTGGGTTGAAATTTTCGATTCGAAGGTTAGACAGACTGATTTCTACCAAAATGACCGCTTTAGTTTTGTAGTATAAATTGAAAGATGTCTCATTCGTCATTTTGTAAAACCATAACACGGAAGGTAGTTCATTTGCCGAAATGCCCCTGTGTCATCGAGTTTTGTCTTCAACCTAAGAAGTAACGTTCAGTTAGTGACTTCCACTTGCTTGAGGGTAGGTGACGAAAGCGTGAACCAGTCGAATTCCAAACTCATGCAGTATTTGGTGAAACATTTGCGAGTGAATTGGGATCCGTTATCAGTCACTACGACGTCAGAATTCCCAAATTTGCATATGATGTTTTGACAAATAAACTCTATTGCGTTTTGCTCGGTGATTCGAGCTAACAAAGAAGCTTCCACCCATTTTGTGAACTTGACAATGCTGACTATGATAATTTTCTCTACCCAAGCGCGACGAGTATTGTGTCAGGATGTCAAACCCCCACTATGTGAATGACCATGGTGATTACAAGGTCCACAACTTTATGCAGTTGATGTGGTGTGTTGTCAAATTTTATGGCATCTCTCTTCATATAGGCCAGTAGTAACCTTGCCACATGATCTAGAATGCTAAATTCTTGCCGAATGCTTGGCTTAACATCTGTTTTCTATCAAGTGACAAGCATACAAAATCGAAATCATATAGGGAAACTCTTTATGCACTATACCTTAAAATAAAATAGTACACACCCCGAAATAGTAAAATAGACTCTATTGTGGAAACAATCAACGCTAGTATGGTAACTTGCTAACTAACCCATACCTAACATTATATCAAAATCGTACATATCTTATAAAACCAACTCTACGACCAACTACAACCCGTTTATCTAAACAACACACATCGAGTATACAATATCCGTAATAAAAAACAATTACATAAGTATTGACACAACTAATACATAATCCATAATCCGTAGGGGTGACAACAAATGATGAATAAACTTTGGTAACACAAATAAATATATAGACCCCGAATCCGAAAGTACATGTACTCGAGTGTCAGAGGTAGTGAGATTACCTTCTACCACCAAAGGAGACACATTAACATCTTGTGCAGTAACAACAAAAGCTCATCCCAAAACGTTGGGCTTCTTCTCCACTGGCCTTGTAGGATGAAAGTAATCTTTAATCATATGGCCAGGCTGATCACAGTTGAAACAAACTCCCAAAACTTTGTAGTACATCCTCCCTCTATGCGACTTACAACAAAGGGGCACATGGGTATTGCCGATTGTGGGCCCCGTACTCCCTGAACTTTAGCAGCTTTCTTCCCTTTCTCCGTCGGCTATGCCTTCTTGTGGGTTCATCTTAATCCCGAACATTGGCCGAAACATTGACCTCCTCGGCTGGTTATCTTCTTCTTGAAGAACTTTTTCCTTTCCAACTCCTTCTCAAATGAGAGGTTGGTCCAATATGTCTTCATAAGTCCTCAATTTCAAGGTAACAAACTGTTTTCAAATGGCGCCGTTAAGGACTTGCAAAAAACTTACTTATCTTCCTTACCTCGTTATAGGTCATGTGCGAGGCATAGTTGAAGGCTTCAGTTGAAGGCAACTCTACAGCTATGGGATCTTACTGTTAGAAATGATAACGGGGAGGTGGCCTACCGATCAAATGTTCAATGGAGGACTCAACCTTCATAAATTAGTTGTAATGGCTTTGCCTGATTGAGTCATGGAGATCGTCAACCCATGACTTCTGGGCAACAATATCGAAGGATCTAACAGCTCTCGTATTCAAAGAAGCAACACTGCTTGTGCTGACGGGCTAAAAGAATGTTTGACCTCCAAGGTTCGAATTGGGGTGGTGTGCTCTTTGGAGCCGCCGTAAGACCGGATGAGCATCAGCGATGTCATCTATGAGCTCCAATTGATCAAACCACAGAATCTCCAATAGGACGGAATTTTCCGACAGGTTGATATTCCATCAAAGGACTCATTTGTCTTGACTTCACCCACAGCTTCAGCTCCTAGACGGCTGTGTCGGGGTGGCTCCACCTCTAAATTGTTATTTTTTATATTTTAATTATTTATTTTAAAATAAATAGTTATAATTTAATAATTAATTTTTATTAATTTTTTTATATTTTAAAAAATAATTAAATTATAATTATTTATTTAAATATTAATATTTTAAATTAAAAAAATAATTTTCATCTATTTAAGAAATGAAACCTCCCAGATCCTTTAGAAATCTTGGGAGAATATAATAGATAAAGTACAATCTTATTGGCCACGTTCTAAATAATATTGAATGGTCTAATTTGTATTTTCTGTTAATAGTTAAAGTATTTATCCTTTTAGTAAACCCAATAAAATCACCGTAATTATGAATTTATTTATTATACCATTTAAATTTAAACCTAATTAAAATTAAATTAGAATTAGATACAAATTAAATTTAGATAAAAGTTTAAAACTGATAAAGCAGGCCGGATAGGACAACGCATGGTCACCCTAGCCAAAAAAATCAACTGTGCTAATCCATGAGCCAAATCTAGTTGGCAAATAGATATTTTTATTTTTAGTATATTTATTTAAAAAATTTATATTTACATAAAAATAGTTAAAAATATATAATATGATAAAATTTATAATATTTACTATAAAATATAACATAATTGTATCTTTTAATAAAAAGTCATGAAAATTTATTAATTATATAAAAATATAGTTTATTAAAATAATTATTTAAACTTAATATTTATTTAAAATAATAAATATATATTTATTTATAGAAAAATTATAATCCTATCCTGATAGGATTAAATCGGATACTTTCACATGTGATCATGACAAGATTAAAAAATAAATTAGACCTAATTTTATGATTGTGTTGTCAATAATAATTTTATATTTTAACTAAATCTTATAAAATTTTACATCAATTAAATCGAATCAATCAAATATTTCAATTTTGATAAAGTTTACCCAAATTACAATACCAATGGTGTACTTATCAGTTTTGATATTATAGTTGTGTGTGCAATGTTTGCTTTAAATTATAATGGGCATAAAATATAGAAAGTAAAGCTATAAAAATATCTTAAATGTATATTCTTTTATTTATTCGGTTTTAAAGAATGAAAATTTGAGACCCTGTTTACTTAAAAATAATTTTTTTTATTTTATTTTGTAGTTTTTTCTGCCTTTTTACTTTTTTATTTTTCAAGTCATTTGAGAAAAAGTGTTTATTTATTTTTGTTAGAGATATAATATTTTAACAAGCTAATATTTTTTACTATTTATTTATAAATTTTAAATTTTTTTATATATGATAAAAATTATTAATTGATAAATTATTTGATAAATTTATAAAATATATTCATCTATAATAAATTAACCAATCAAACTTCTCTTAATAGTTTGTTTCAGAATCATCATAAAGTATTAAAAATTTATATAATAACAAAGCATATATTAAATGTAATTTTTAATTGTGGCCTACTATATAAAATGACACATATATATGTATATATATAATATACACAATTGTTATTTAACCATCAGCTATTGTGCAGTTAGAAGTAGGTATTCAACTTATTTGAGTTAAACTTAATAAATTATTAAATTAAATTTAAATTTAATTTTATTATAGTAAAATTAATTATTCATGTATAAATCTATTAATACATCTTTATATAAACCCAACTATATATTTAATTATTAAAAAATTAAAATTATATATTAATAATATATTTTCTTTTAATATAAGAGATCATTTAAAATATTGTGATAGCTAGCTTAATTTTTTTTATTAAATTGACAATACAAAATATTTTATTGAGTTGTAGAAAAAGGAATGGTAACATAAATATTATCATCATCAAATTACTTAAATACCGATAAAAAGACTATATTTGTGATTTATTATTTTGATAATAATATTTTTGAATGTATAAGTATAATGCGACCTTGGAACCAGATTACTATATTGATTAAAAAGTCAACTACCCGTTCACCTAGTTTGAATAATCAGAAGATGGTCCAATCTCCGTATATTTTGAATCTGAATTCTATACAATACGACAAATGAACTGTCAAATGATTGATGGAACTTACTTCCCAATGTATCCTCCAATACTAAAATCAATAATCATTCTTTTAAAAAAGAAAAGATGATGCAAAGTAAGAGTATATAATAATTTATCCAAATGGCCTAAATAAGGTCCCCTTTTTACGTAAAGTGTCTTGAGAGAGTCTGCGTGCACTTAGAAGCGTCTTAGATTTAGATTTTGTTGGCTTATTGGTTTTTTTGTTCTTCGTCCCCTTTCTTATTAAGAATAAGGGGTATATATAGATATAAGTAGGCAGTTGATTTATCTGTCAACTACCCATGGAACCGTTAGAGTGACTAAGAGGGTGCCGTTTGACCGACGATTCCTGATTGACAACTAAGTCCGTTGTACTACCTAGATAAAGGAAGGGAGTTGTTCAGTTTGGCCGATTATAGTTGGTGCCGTCATTACTTAGGAAGTAAATTGTTCTGATAATATCGATGGGTTCATTGATCCACTTTAGGCTACATGGATCGATTGAGACTTTGTTTAGTTATGGGCCAAATCTTTAAGAATAAGGGGTATATATAGAGATAAATAAGCAATTGATCTATCTGCCAACTACCCATGAAACCGTCAAAGTGAATAAGAGGATATCGTTCGATCGACGGTTTCTGATTGACAAATAAGTCCATTGTACTATCTTGATAAAGGAAGGGAGTTGTTTGGTTTGGTCAATTATAGTTGGTGCCGTCATTACTTAGGAAGTAAACTGTTCAAATAATATAAATGGGTTCATTGATCCACTTTAGACTATGTGGATCGAGTGAGACTTTGTTTAGTTATGGGCCAAATCTTTGATAGACCTTCCTCTTGAGTTAGTAACAACTATACCCATCAATGTATAATCCATATAATTTAGTAGTTTTTAAAAAAATTTTAACTTAAATAAAATAATAATAATTTTGGTTATAAACTAAATCAAAATAAAAAGACTATTTATTAAAATCACTTATTCATATTTATAAGCTTTAAAGTAATATTTTTACATTTATATATTATTAAAATATTATTATATAAGTATAATTTAAAAACTATGAAAAATTTTACTTTAGAGTCAATAAATTTTTTTAAAAAATATATATTTTTTTTCAATATTTTCTGAGTTTTCAAATTTTATTTCAAATTTGAAAAATTAAAAAGCACAGTTTCCCTTTTTTGATTAAAAAATATATAAATTTAAACATATTTTTTAAATTTTTTACTTTTGTCTTTAAAAAAAATTCAAAAAATAGCTTTCACTTTTGAAAATAGGTACTAAATTCTGCCTACATATCTGAAATTAGACATTTTCATAATCTTTCAGAAATATTCCTTGTATTTTAAAATATTGAAGTCTAAATGAACAAAATATATCCCGTAGAGACTACCACAATTTTACATAATTTTATATCTAATCATACTTCTCTTGAATAGCCAAACTGCACATTAGACTAAGAAACAATTTTACAAAAAATTAATTAAAATTAATTATGTTATAATCATTAAATTTGTACCGCTGATTTTAATTCGATGGCAGAAATTAAGAAAAAAATTGATGCTAACTTTTAATAAGAGATACAATAATACAAATATAAATCAAAAAATACAGAAAATTCTAGAGGGTTTGGAACAAATAGAAAATGCTTAAATTAATTATTAAAAACAAGACTACAATTACCAAGAGAATATATTATTGTGTCCTCGGATCGTAATTTTAATATGGACGAGGATCCAAAAGTAGAGTAATACAAATATAGAGTTTGAGTAGAAGAAAGAGAGAGATAAAATGACACGTGGAGTTTTTACGTGGAAAGCCCTCTATTCTAAATGAAAGAAAAAAATCACGGAATTTTGACTCCGAAAATGATTCAACTATTCAAATATTTTAGTATAAAGGGAGGAAAGCAGAGTATACTATGAATCCCAATGATCACTCTTACAAACACAAGCGCTCTCTCAGTTAAAAATGTAAGTAGCCTGCTTTCTGTCTCTATATGGGAGTAAATACAAGTGAAGTAAATTCGGAGTCCTTTGTTCGGTACACAATGAAGGCTTATATAGTAGTTCAGTATTCCAACGTGGAGCGATCACATGGAAGTGGCATGTGCAGTGAAGCCTGCCATCAACTCCGCAATTTTTTTTTACTGTGTCAGAAAGATTACGTGCATGTGGGCTAGCTCTATGAGACGTCATTTTAATAGTAATCACACATGCTCTGTAGGCCATAATTTCCTATAAAGATCGTGTGTTACGGAGATCACACATGTCTTTGTGAAAATCAATGATTTGAGCTGGCGTTCTCAGTCGCCCTGAGCTTCCTTTCTGCGCTTGTGTCGTTGGAGACTTCTCAGAGTTTGCGCCCTTGATAAAAATTTTGGCCTCTCTCGAGTCCGTAGAATTTTAGTGCCAAATGTCATCGCTTTCATCGAGATCTTTGGTCTCCGTCATATCTGCGGATGTTTGGTGACAAATATCCTCGGGTTTCAATTGAGAACTTATGTAGTATTGAATCTTCGCGCTCTTAGAGCCATATGCTTTATGCCATGCCCTCAGAATTTTATTGGAATCTTTGATCTCTTATTGAGTCCTCAAGTCTCTAAAGTTAAGCCAACCTCTTAAACCAATTCAGCTCTTTGGGTTTCTTGGATCGTGGACCTAAGTTCTCAGACCCCTTATGCAGATTTAGCCTCTTAGGTCAAATCAATCTCGTAGGCCTCCTTGGGATGAAGTCTAAGTCGTAAAAATAGGTTCCTTAATTGGGCCTTTGGTATCCACTACCCATCATATATGATTTAGAACCCACCAGATCTAAATTTAGAATCCCATAAAAAACAAAAAAAAAAAAAGACACTAGAATTTTTAAGTAAATTCAATGTCTCATACATCGAACAAGCTATTCCTCATTTATAAGTTAATGCCAATAATCTTGTATATCTCTTAAAAAGATGAAACATATTTTTCTTTTAATATGGATCATTTATTTTTAAATATATGATTATAATTTAATAATTAATTTTAACTAATTTTTAATTTTTTTAAAAAATAGTTAAATTATAATTATCTACTTAAAAATTAATTATTCAGATTAAAAAAAATGAACTCCACCTGTTTAAAAGATAGAGTCCCTGTTGATCCATATAACAACACATAATGAATCACACCAGTCATTGCACCAATTCCAACTTCTTTAAGCCAGCTAAAGGTGATGGCCTAAAGGTGAATAGAGTATTTTAAAGAAATTCCTTCAATACTCTGTTATTTATTATTAATGAAACTTCATCTTTAATATTTTTTAGTAACACTTAGTGATTAAATGTACTCTCAGTAATATAAAAAATTACATCATTATAAATATTATCTCTAATTTAAATCATATCACAGAACCCTAGGGCTCCAATAAATCGAACCATGCAAGTGACAAAAGCATAAACAAATACCCCACACTGACTCTACCCTTTGTGATGAAGTGGGTATCAAGTGACCCTTTCCCCACCAGGGAAAGAAGTACTTGAATTGTGGTCTAAGGCATTCCACTTAGCTTTATCCCCATGAAAAAATGAAGTTGCTACAGCTTCAGAATTTTCACCTATATATCTACTCCCACTTTCACCTTCAATGGCTACCCAGACAAAACGATCTCTTCCTATCTCCTCAGTCGTCTTCCTTCTGCAACCTCACGAAAAGCCATGTCCACTGTAACAGCCGCAGGAGAGAAACACAAACAAGTGGAAGCTGAGGTGAGAGAGATGGTCACCTCAATGACCACCCGCCTGTCAGATCTCCACAAATCGGCCTCCAATGACGGTGGCGAGCGTGGCCTGAGAATCATCACCCTCTCTGGAAGCAACGTCGGCGCCACCATGAGGAAAAATGAACAGTCTGTTTCCGGCGACGAGCAGCGTGAGGATGAATGGGGCCTGGGCACCTATGTCAATAGCAACTTCCAAGCTATCAACAATTCCATCATGATGGGCGGAAGCTATGGAAGCAATGACCCCGGTGTTCACCTGGACATCTCCGATGCGGTCGAGCAATCCCAAGTCCAAGGCCAGCAGATACCCGATGAGCCACCACCGCAGCACTCCGACTAAGAGCGACATCAACGGCCGAGATACCTAAAGAATTTGAGTTTGCTTTAGTAGTATCCATACTGCGATTAATTAAGAAAACTCCTCTCTTTTATGAGCCTTTTTTTTTCAAAAATAAAATAAAATAAGCAGGCCAGTTGTTTTTTTTTTTTTTTTTGGGTGTGTTATTTATATCTATAAAAAGTTCAAATTTCTTAAAGCTTCTAATATTGGATAATGGTGTTACAGAAAGCGTGGAATAATAACAGTGTATTCGTATTTGTAAGTTTTTCTTTTATTTTGCTTTTGATAATAAAGTTTACGTAATATGTTTAAGAATAATGATTGTTACGTGCATGCTAATTACGATCGTGAAGCCATTTATTTGTTACTGCAGGTGTCCCAGGGAAACCATGCTTGAGGCCAAACAACACATTTTCAGCCGCAGATCTTCTTTGACTGGCAAAGTTATACAATAAAAATTATTTTATAGTACAAACTGATTATAAAATATATAAAATTATCAATAAAAACTTAGTTCAGCACACATTTAATAAACAAATATATCACGCAATGAATTAAGAATGTTATGTTACTTTATGATATAAACTAATTATAGAAGACCTAAAATCATCAATAACAATTAAATTCAGCGCACATTCTAAAAAATGAGTTTTTTTAGGGATTGATGATACTTGATGATACTGCTCAACAATATAACCCTTTGTACATATTATAATATAATTTCTCAAATTGAAGTGATGGAAGACTAGTGAACAAATTAAGTTATTCAGTGTTTGCTCTTAGGCTGCTTGATTGAAAAAAAAAAAAAACACTATAGTACTCAGTGTTAGAATTTTGGACCTCTTTCGTATGAATTTTACTTCCAATAAAACTTCCAATAAACGAGTCATCTATAGATTTTGTTAGATTCACTATAATAATATTAATCTTTAGTGACAAAATAATTTATCACTAAAGATTATAAATTTGTCACTAAAATTTTTAGTGACAAATTATTAATTTGTCACTAAATTATCACTAAACATTTGTCACAAAACCTTTAGTGACAAATTTTTATTTTGTTACTAAAGAAATTTTTAGTGACAAAATAATTTTATCACTAAATAATATTTGTTAGTGATAAAATAATTTTGTCACTAAAATATATTTAAAATTTATCATTAAATATTATATTTAATAACAAATAATTACCATAATGATATTTAATAACAAATAATTACCATAAAAAGCATATAATTTTATATTTAATTTATATACTTTAATGGGCAAAATTTAACACAAATATCAAATTGTAATCAACACAAATATCAAATTGTCTTATAATAATTTAAAAAAATAGAATCAATAAACTTATCTTTGGCCACAAAACTAAACTGAACGAGTTTCAATACAAAAAAAAAAAAAAATTCTCTTTTAAGTTTCAACAAATTTATTGCAGCTTTGTAAAATAAAAACGTATACAAAAAAAAATCTATTTTATAAAAAATAGAATCTACATTACGATGTTTCAAAACATCCTGCAAAAAGTCTTCATCATCATCATGTTGGGTGCGGGGGATCCAAATGGGTTAATAGCACATCACAAAGGACCCCAAGGTGGTCATTGCTAATGTCTTCTGTTGAAAAGCCGAGAAGAGGAGCTTCAGTTCAATGCTATATACTTTGTTGAGTATCTCAAGGCATATTATGAACGCTGGTGATATGATCGGCACTACATGCTAGACCAGTGTCACTATGAGCAATTGATATCCCATCATTACTGCACATTCCCAAATACATCAATTGAAAACATAAACTGAAAAATTCATTTCAAGCAGTTAATTAAAAACTCAGAATAGCCTTTTTCATCAAAGTTAACAAGCATAAGAATTCTAATCTGCAGCTTCTAAAACTAATTTTGTAGACCTGTCTATGACATCATCATACAGCAGAATATACTGCCAAAACCGAAGTGCCAAAAATTGCTAAGCAATACAAAACTTTAACCAAATAATATCCAAATTACTGAGCATAAAAGTAAGTAGGGGATATTAGTCCTTAAGGTGTAGTAACTTTTTCACCAACTTAATCCTTAAGGAATGCAAGGCATAGTAGCTTGAATTCAGTATCTATACCTTGAGTATAGATGATAATTGAATCACCGAACTTCTTTAAGTAGGGAATGGAGGTGGCCGAGAGAGAGCTCTGAGGTCACAAGAGGGCAAAGAAGAAGCGCGAGGAGATGGCTAATGTCAGTTTTCTGAATTTGCCATCCTCCTGAGCAGCACAAATTCTGATTTTGTATGGCAGGTCTGCTGGAGCAGGAAAGAAGAAAAGGCTGAGAAGCTTTGAATATTTTACTTGGGTCCCAAGTCTATGGTTCTGTGATGACCGTGTAATTTGACCAACTTACATATCTTAGCCTGCTGTTCTGATCATGGCTACATACGGAGCTCTTCCGATATCCTATTTATCTGAAACAGGTAGGTTTTGTTTACCAGGAATTGCCTAATTGTTAAGTGACCTTGCTGAGTTTGTTGCCCCAATAAAGCTCGCGGGAAATAAGTGAGTTCATGATATCACCTACCAATTCAAAGTCAAAACAAATATCGGTAACAATGTAAATACAAGTCCAACACAAAAACTTCCAGTTGTTGCATATAAATAGGCTAAAACAGGAACCTGTTAGATATTCAAACAGTAGGTTTTTTTGAAGACCGACAATGAGTGATGCAATTCAGCCTATGTCAATTAATAGTTGAAAAATTGCAGGGTAACAACACTATGAACACCAGCGTATATAAGAAACTAGCATTTTGATTAATGAATTTTTGTTTTTTTGACCCACAAACATTGACACAGATCATCAACAAACTTACCAAGTTCAATTTCAGTAACTGGAGCATTTGCATAAAATAGAAGACAATGCCCGCCAAAATGCAAGAAGCAAATGGTTTCTGGTGATTTCGCAACATATTGAGCCTCGAAAATCAGCTGTTGAACATTTAATCCTTTGGTCTCGGCTGTGCATAACCCAAATTGATTAACTTCTCCACCAGCTTTTTCCTAGCTTCCGCCTACAAGTTTAACCAGTTTCTTTTGCAATTTATGAGCAGTATAATATCATTCAGAAACCAATAAGAATCAATATAGGATGCTTAAGTACAAAGCACAGAATCATACAAATGTAATCAGTAGCAGATTTGCCACCAAGAAATTTTCACCCAGTTTGGAACAAAGAAGTAACGGAGAAGTGAAATGAATGAATTACAAAAGAAAAAGAACATGTGTGCAGTAGCAAAAATGAAAAATAACAGAAAACAATGTGTACATGGATAAGGAGGTCTAACAGAAATAACTAAATATAATCTTTAAATTTAAGAGACGGTAGGATGGCTCGAGAGCTTCTTCATCTGACGGTGGTCGGGCGAGGAGGTACCAAGGCTGCCAAGGGTGAATTAATGAGCCCCGTACATTCGGTAAGTGAGCTTTCAAGGGTATATCGATGAATTTGTAACAAAAACCATCTAAATTTGTAAGAAAGGGCCATTGTTATAGTAATGATAATGACACAAGAATAATCATTGTTCCTGAATCTGAACCCAATCTCATTGATGGTTCATGGTTACATTGTGATGGATTATGGACAACACTAATGTCACACTTGATTCTGGAAATGGAATAATAAGCCAAGGGAATACCTATTCCTTTGGCATAGAACATGGGAATATAGTAGGAAAAACCACATTTACAGCACCATATGATAATACACTAATGTCACATTTCTTATACGGTTGTGGTGCCCCTTCAACAGCAGCCAGTGGTGGTTGTCACCCGCTAACAGGAGGTGATGTAGCCAACCATCAAATAGAACCAGTGGTGGTTGATCAATCACCAGCAACGAAAGTGATAACTATGCTCATAGATAGATTGCACCAGATCTCTACACATGGAGATGAACTTCATTAGATTACAAGCTTGTTCAAAATATTTGTTTTCCCACTCTCTTAGTTTCATTTTTATCTTGACATGCACTAGGCATTCCTCATTTGAATTTTTCATTATTTAAATATCAACAATATTAGACTTGTTATACTAATAGATCACAATCCAAACAAAAATTCATCACAGATACTAGATATACTATTCAAATAGTTGGAAGAAATTCTCAAATGTCATGATTTGAAAATAAGTTGAGCAAATCAGAAAAATAAGTATAATATGTTTAGGTCCTTTCAATTGACAAGCTTGAGAGATAGTTAACGCAACACAAGTTTATCATCACATCCATAAATCTACTTGACATCTTTAAAAGGTTGGTAAAGAAGTTACAGAAAGATTTCTCCTCATTTATTGCAACACCATCATCATCTCAAAATCTACATCTATTTCATCCTCTTTATTTTGAGAAGCAAAAATATTCCCGTACAAAACTTTAGGCAATTTACTATAGACTAATGAATAACATGGTCATTATGCCTTCTTCATATGAAGGTCCAAAAGAGTGGAATTGACCATTAGACGTAGAGATCAAAATATGACCAGCACATATAGAACAATTCTATTCTTCATCTCACAAAATGATGCTCTTGCTTGCAAAAGAAGCAAAACTCGAGTTCATTGGGCATACTTCCAAATCTCAAATTTCATCAATTTGCGATATTAAAATGAATTTTGAAGGAGAAGACATGCAGACCACATCATTGTGGAGGTTGGAGTCATAAAGTATGTAAAATGATGCAAGGTACTGAGATTCACATCCTCAAGACATGCAAACCACATCATCCTGAATGGTCTGTAGATTTAGAAGTTGGTATGTTTGCAGCTCAACATACTTGTCCCTTGAAGAAAATCAAGGACATATTTCTCGGGGAGATAAAATAACTTGAGGCTAATGTACCACCTCTATCCCAAGTATTGTTTGGTTGCCACACAGAATGACTCACGGGTGCAATTAAGCATGTGATTGTGTAATCTAGAGACAAACCCCCACGACACTTACCATGTCGCCTATTTCTGAATACTAATGTGAATAGCCCTCTTTGACCACTCAAACTCATCCAATTCAGTTGTTTGTCCATCATAATGGAACAGCATGATAGCGAAGTCCTCTGAGAACTGCAGAATGAGTAAAGAGAATAACAAGTAGTTCAAAGAGGTCACAATCAACACACAAACATACAAAATGGAAAGGACGAAATGAAACCTTTTTAACTGCTGCATTAGTATTGTTCCTCTGATCATAATCTATTGTAAAGGTGACAATATACTTGGGTGTAATGGTTAGATCCTGCAGAAATCAACTATAACAAACCAACTGAAATTTGAATTGGAAGTAATTGAAACATATTAGTATACATTATAATTGGAGCATCAATAGCTATTGTGGAGCACGGACAAAGAGAACGCAGCGCTACCTCAACATTTAAATTCGATTTACTTCTCTATTGAAGTGAATAAAGTAGCACTAAAACTTTTGATATCCTTATGTTTCTTTGCTGTTGATTGTTCGTGGCCTTAGAAATTGACGTGTTCCAGCACTAGCATCTGCTTCTTCATAATTTTCTTATTCACAGAAATTATAGCTTGATATTTTAAATTAAAATTCATTTTACATTAAACTGTAAAATTTTCTGGCATGTACACTATCACCACTAATTAATCAGCAAAACAGTCGTTGATTTTGAACGACATGCCATTAAGAGCACAAAAATGTTCTCAATTCAAAAAATCTGACTAAAGGAAAGATCTCCTCGATCATCTAAAAATTTGTCAAGTCCACTACATAGTAAAATCATCCTACAAATTCTGACTACAACAATAGCATAAATCAAAACAAGGTTTCGAGAACATGAAATCTCACAAATTTCGTTGAATTACAGGTAAAATGCAGTCACATATTAAGGTATTGATTCAAATTATTGTGAACCATAGAGATAGAGAGGAACAGGAGATACCAAAGGAGGTGATTGATTCGTCATTCTTCGAAGCTAAACGGCTAATTGAATGCGAGAGAAGGGGAAAATTCGTCAATTGCGAAGTAAAACAACCACTCGAACACCAGAGGATGGAAGAGAATCACGAAATCTGTGATTTAGGGCTGCGTAGGAAGATGCATGAGAGAGAGAGGCGCGGGGTGATGGTGCGGCGCCAAGTCTGTGATTAAGGCCAGGAAGAAGCGTGAGAAATAGAGAGAGGCACGAGGTGATGAGTACAATATATGTTTTTATAAATATTTAATAAATAATTTATAAATTCTTTGTAATTTATTTAAAGCGATAAGTTTTTTAAAATAATAATTTATTAAATAATTTATAACTTTTTTTAAAAAAAAATTAAGTATTAGGGTATTTTTTATAATTAGTGATAATATATTTTTGTTATTCTTATTTTTATTATTTAGTATCGATTATTTTTTTATAGATTAGTATTTATTTAATTTTAAAATTTTAGTAATAAAATTATATTTTTATCACTAAATCATATATGTTGATTATTAATAATAATAATAATATATTTTTCACTAATTTTTTTATCACTAAAAATTAATTTTTTTGTAGTGATTTTGAATTATTCAAAATTTAATTTGTGATTTTTTATTAGTTTAGAATAATTTTTTATATTAAATATTATTAAATAACTTTGTATACTTGATTTTTTATATTATTTGTACTCAAGGGATCAACGGTTGACAATTGATTAATGATTCGGATTTTATTTTTGATACACAGATTATTTACATGTTTCTATAAATCCAAATAAATTGTATCAGAATATAGATTTTCTAAGTTCTAAAATTATAATTTGATGACATTGATGTCAAAAAGTTTACAATTTTATATTGAATAATTTAATAAAAAATTAATTTTATTATTTAAAAAAAAGAGTGAAGAATATTTTGACCCAATAAAAAATGACAAAAGCACTAGAAAAGAGGACAAATCGAAAAAAAATAACTAGCAAAATATGATGGATTTAGCTGATTTCATAATTAAGTTATATATTGTGAATAGTATTTTTTAAAAAATTATCGATTTGTCAAATCTAACAAAAATTTATATAAATTTAAGAGTTAGTATGACTCTAAATCCTTAATAATGATGTTATATATAAATAAAAAAAATTATGATATTAAAATGAGAATCCTAAAAAAAAATTTAGACAAGTTCAATAGAATTTTAATATAAATGTTGACATTTAATAAAAAATTTAAGGATAAAGATAATGTATTAGTGTTATTATCTTTGTTGCCAGCATTATATTATAACATTGCAAATATTTTTAAATTAATTATTTTAAGAATATAGAATATGTAATAATTATTTGGTTACTTTTAGAAATAATTAAGTTAAAAAAATATTTAATTCAGTAAATAATTATATTATGACTAATGGGCTTGAAATTCAATACCTAAACTTAAAATTTTGGACTTAAATAATTCTTAAAGGATCCAAATATTTTTGACGATATCAATAAATAATCTTATAAAATATGTCAAAATAACTTATTAAAAAAAAAAACAAGAATGAAAGAATAACAATAATGATAATAATAATAATAATATGGAGAGAAGGAAATGTGAGATTTGCAACCGGCAAAATAAAGGGCGAATCGGCACAAGAGTAGAAACAAATAAACCCTACAATTGATCCCTCCCCATCATACATGGTATATAGTAGAGAGGAGGACAGCGGATTTCACATGAAGCCGAAGAAACCCATGGCGCCATCGTCGCCGTCGCCAGGAAGAAAAACATGAAATTGAAACAAGTAAATCATTCCATTTTCTTACAAATACCAGTATTTCTTCTTATTTATGTTAATCTGTAAGCTTGCATGCCGTGATTTGTGAGAATCGAGTCGCATTTTGTCGTAAAGTGAATATTGGGGAAAACAGATCTTTTGGATTTAGGCCGTGAAAATTCGATTTTCCGAGGGTTTACGATGAATTGGAGCGTGACAGTTAGTGGATTTATGCTATAAATTTCTTGTTTTAGATGTTAGAATCTAAAAGTTAAGATTTTTTTTCGCTTCGATGGGAACCGAGAGGGAAGGAAAAGATACGCTTTCGGTTTGACACAGGTAATCCAAATAGGTTGGACGATGCTAATTGTAATTACACCACAGGTTTGGATTACCAATTGCTTTACTGCATAAATTGAGCAAATTTCACAATAAGACATTGAAATGAGGAATGTATAGGGGCACACCTAATACGGATGGCACGGATAGCTGAATATGCTACAGGGCACTTTCAACTGTTAAACAATGAAGAGAGGAGGACTCACTGGCTAGTGATATATGGCTCATATTTCTTGATCTCTAATCAATTTCCGGATTATACTTTAAATACATGTAAGTAATCCTATAGAAGTAATCATACAGTTATATACATAGGATTACTTCATATATCTCCTGTAATATATATGAGTGAGAGTGGAAAAGGTTTACCTTTTATTTATTGTTATTTTATTCTAAAGAGTAGTTAGATAATTATTGTTGGTATTGCATCCTTTAATTTTTGTGAATATATCGTGTTTTTTATCTCTCCATTATTTTTGGATAATTGAATATTTACTAATATTTTAATTATATATTTAGAAGTCAGCATGACAATATGAGTTAAATCAAGAAACTCAGTTTAGAGTCACCATATAAATTATATTGTCACAATGTTATTATTTGAAAAGTTTTAATATCAATGAGACCATTGCTTTTTTACTTATAAATAAGTCTAGTCAAAAGAAAAATAGTGAAAATTTGAGGGTACCAAGTGCCTTGGTATCCACTAGCGGTCATGGACACGAAAATCAAGAAAAATGCAGCAAGTTGAAAAAGAGCAATAGCCAATCCAAACAAAGACATTGGGTGCTTTTATTGTAGCAAAGAAAGCTACATGAAGCAAGACTGATTCAAGTGGAAGTAAGAAATCTTGATGGCGAGCAATAGGAATAAAGTGAACATTACATTAAAATTAGGCTTCGATAACTACCTGGGAAACCTTCTAATCATTAGGAAGATACAAAGCTTCACAAGTCATGAGACTAATTAAAATGGATAGTAAATTATCACTTTATGTTACATCAGGAAAATCCATTTTCATGTACTATATGCCTAGACATTATGGGGTAATGAAGATAATGAATGATGGCTCATCGAGGTAATAGACATTAGAGAAGTTAGCTTGCAAATAAGAAATAATAAACCTCATGTTAAGGGGTGTTTGATATTAAATATTTGCTTGAATATAATTTCAATGTGAAAGCTTAATGGGGACGCTTTTTATAATCTTACAAAGGCCAATAAAATTACTAAAGGCTTCTAAATGGCAAGGGGAAATAAGTGCTCATTTGATACTGAAGAGACTTCAATTGTTAAAGGTGACACTAAGGTGACCAACAGGAGATCATTAAGGTGGTAGGAGGAAGCAAAAATGGAGTGTAAGGCAAAGCAACCCCACCATGGTGAAAGAGATTTTTATTATCTTCTACACTGGTGACCTCATGTTGAGTTATTATTCAAATTTGGCAGAATCTTTGTTATACTCCTAATGTCGAATTGTCATTATAACTCTTGGGTCGTGGTTCAAACATAATGTTGAGTTTCAGTCAATTGTTGGTTTATTGCATATTATTATTAATTTTTATATATTTGATAATATAATCTAATATGCTTATTTGTATCATGGCATTATTGACTTTATTCACTTATTAATTATTTAACTCACTCTTACATCTTCTTAATAACTGATTAAAGAGAAGTCGTAGTGCTAGCCAAAGGTCTTGTATTGCGGTTGGGCACCAAGTAGAAACGGTCACGGAGTTTAGCAATTTTATGAGTGAGAGTGGAAAAGGTTTAGCTTTTATTTATTATTATTTTATTCTAAAGGGTAGTTAGATAATTATTGTTGGTATCGCATCCTTTAATTTTTGTGAATATATCATATCTTTTATCTCTCCTACCATTTTTGGATAATTGAACATTTACTAATATTTTAATTATATATTTAGAAGTCAGCATGACAATATGAGTTAAATCAAGAAACTCAGGTTAGAGTCACCATATATACGATTATATTGTCACAATGTTATTATTTGAAAAGTACACGTTTAATATCAATGAGACCATTGCTTTTTTACTTATAAATAAGTCTAGTCAAAAGAAAAATAGTGAAAATTTGAGGGTACCAAGTGCCTTGGTATCCACTAGCGGTCATGGACACGAAAATCAAGAGAAAAATGCAGCAAGTTGAAAAAGGAGCAATAGCCAATCCAAACACAAGGACATTGGGTGCTTTTATTGTAGCAAAGAAAGCTACATGAAGCAAGACTGATTCAAGTGGAAGTAAGAGAAGCCGGCTGATGGCGAGCAATAGGAATAAAGTGAACATTACAGCAAAGATTAGGCTTCGATAACTACCTATAGAAACCTTCTAATCATTAGGAAGATACAAAGCTTCACAAGTCATGAGACTAATTAAGTAATGGATAGTAAATTATCACTTTATGTTACATCAGGAAAATCCATTTTCATGTACTATATGCCTAGACATTATGGGGTAATGAAGATAATGAATGATGGCTCATCGAGGTAATAGACATTAGAGAAGTTAGCTTGCAAATAAGAAATAGGGCAAACCTCATGTTAAGGGTGTTTGACATACTTCAAATATTTGGTTGAATATAATTTCAACAAGAAAGCTTAATGGGGAGGGCTTTTATACTGACATTCGACAAAGGCCAATAAAAATTACTAAAGGCTTCTCGACAATGGCAAGGGGAAATAAGTGCTCATTTGATACTAGGAGACTTCAATTGTTAAAGGTGACACTAAGGTGACCAACAAAAGATGCAGTTAAGGTGGTAGGAGGAAGCCAAAATGGAGTGTAAGGCAAAGCAACCCCACCATGGTGAAGACGCCAAAGGGAGTGGCCATTCTTTAAGTGTTTTGATGGAATAGAAGATGATAACGTTTAAGCTTAAAGGTTCTAATACCGAAAACCCAAAGATAAAGAAGTTGTCAAAAGATAAGTGATGACAACCGCCACCGAAGCAAGGAGTACCCTACAAGGTTGTAAGAGAAAGTTTCACCCTCAATGAAAGGGTCATTTGAAAGTTCACTCCAATTTTAATATAAGGATTCACTGGGACAAAAAATCGACACTTAATGAATGCATAGCAGGGAGGTTATACGTGAATAACAATGTTAGGCATGTTTAAAGGCGCCTAAGGTGAGGCACGCCTGCCAATTTTAGTGGGAACACAAAGATGGCTTTTGCCTCCGGCATTCAAACTCAAAAGTTAACATTTAAAGTTCAGCTGGCTCTCAAACATTAACTTCTAAGTATAAAAATTTTGCGTTATTTTTAGGACAAAGAGGAATATTTTCAATATAAAGGTATCACACAAAAAGAGAAAAGAAATATGAATATAATTTTTGACATTCGATTAATATTCGATTTGAATTTTATCATTTATCAAATTTAGATATATTATTCTAATATTGATTCATTGGCATACTAACAATTGATTACTCTTATTCTTATTATATCTTTCTCTTATAAATTACAATGTGTATTGAATAGTCATTCAATCATTATTCAATAGGGCTGTTGTAAATGTGTCACGTTTTCAATCCAAAACTTAATTTAATTTATTCCATAAATCAAAATTAACTAAAACAGATTTTAAATTAAAACCCCAAATTTCTTTATTTAATTCACTGGCAAAAAGCCCATGCCAAATATTAGGGCACGAAGCTATAACAATGTAAAATAGCTCATATAGTAAAATTTTAACCAAACACATGATTCAAAGTGTGACGTCCCCACCCCAAAGTAAAAATTAGTTTATTCCTTAATATACGGTTATTTTAATCTGATTTGAAATTATGAAATGGATTGTATATCAATTACCATTAAATTGCTCAAAAATGAATACAATAATCGAATCTCAGAATTCATAATTAATACCCAAAAGTGACTTTAAATATCAAATCGTACTTAACTTTAATCAAAAGTAAGAAAAAGTATCTAAACTAAAATTAAAGTATCAATCTATAATTTTTAAAATTTACTAAATCAAATTTAAAGTTTTCTATCATCATCATCAACATTATTGGCCTGGCAGTTGAATGCAAACATAAATGAAATACTAAAAACTGCAATTGTAAACTCATAAATTATAATAAAACATTCTAAACTAAATCTCTTGAATCCTTCTCCTCACCATCCAAAACTCCTACAAGTTATTGAACCTGCTAATTTGAAATGTTAGTAAAAATAAATGTAAGAATATGCCTAATACTTAATCATTTATAAATTTTTTATATATATGGATATATATATGGATATATATATCGAATAAAACATGTTAGGATTATATCATGATCAAAAGTCTAAAATGCCGATTATAATATTTTTCGATAATCTTGTAAAAGCCAAATACTAATAATCACATATATATAAAATCTATACAAATATATGAATTATGTTGAAATCATACTAATATGTAAAAAATCAATTATCGATGATGACTTTATCAATAAGGCTATGCCGAATTATACTAATATTGAAATTTAGGCTACAATTATTTTCATATAATTAAAAGTTATACTCTACTATTTATGATTCATAAATATACCAACTACATATTATTTTTTATGGTCATTATCAAATGGCACTTTTTGACCTGTGACCGATAGATTTGATATCTAATTTACTAATAATATACTTGAACTTATTCGAATTTATTCCATCAGTTCTTAACAATTATCTTTACTAGGTCAAATTAAAAATTTTGCTTAAATATGAATATATTCTTATTTTTTTATAACAGAGAAAATAATTCATTTATCAAAGTAAATGTAGAGTTTTCCTTCATTTTTCATCAAATATATGATATATAGCAAAAATTGTGGATATATAAAAATTTTAATATGTAATTTAAAAACATGCCAAAATTTTAAATTGTAATTTAAATAATACAGAACCTATATTACAAAAATTAACATGTAGAATCATTAAAGTTAATATTATAGAAGTTTAATATAGTTCATGGAATTTCATCAATTTTTTAAATATAATACATGTATGAATAGTCATATGATAATTTATATTATACATATAATAACATAAATATAATTTGTATAAATTTATGACAAATAATTCATAAAAGTTTACAACATATTAGTAAACTTACATGTATATAAAATATAATATTTTTAATTATAAAAATAATATATATACGAGTATTTTAAATAAAAAATACTCAAAAAGTCATAAATAAATAACAAATAAAAAATAATTTAAATATACTTATTTTTAAATGATTTCACCCAAATATTATTTGATTTCATTTCAAATTCTTTTTCTCCTTTATTCTCTCTCTCCTTCTATTATTTTCTTATTATCCTTCTCTCTCCTTTCTTAAAAATCGGCCAAAAGGCCTGTTCATAAAAAAATTATCACATGAGTGCTAATCAATCACAGATTAGGCACTTAGACATAATCCATACTGCACACGGGTGTCTAAGCAAACATCAAGCACCAACAGTTATATCTAGATATGCATGTGTGCCACTCAAATATATATCAATCATGAATATTCTGTCAAAATATATTTATTTATGGGTTAGGCGCAGATTAAGTTTTAATCAGTTTAACTTATTTTGATTCAAAACTTAATTTTTGACTTGAAAATACAATTAACCTTTAAAATTCATCAAATTAATTAAATTAATTATTATTGAAATAATATTTTAAAATTCATATTTTATATTTCTCCCCAACGATTTCTGATTCAACAAATTTAGCTATCTCTTATTCCTACTCAAATAATAATGTTGATTGAGCACTTCATAATAAGTCCTCAATCATAAAAGGTGCCAATTGCTACTGAATCGAATTTTGCAAGCATTATAGACATTTTCTAGCCCTCTTCTACTCATTTATGACCGCATAGGGTGTATAACAAATCAATTCAATAAATTTAACATTATATTCTACTATTGATCTATTCCTTTATTTTAAACAAACAAACTCATTCTCTTTTAACTCATGGATACTCATCGAAAAATATTTCTCCATAAAAGTATAATATCTGGCTTCTATTTGATTTATTTTGATAATATGTGTTATTTTAGGGTATTTTGAATATATTGAAATAGTTGTATATTGTAAAATTTTTTAAAAAAATCAGAAAGAATATGTTGGTGCCTAAGGCGTGTCTAAATGGCGTCTGCACGCCGAATGTCATGGGCTAGCGCCTGAGGGCCACCTGAGATAGCGCTCGAGCGCCAAATGTTGAGAGGATGGCGCTCAAGCACTGGGCTACCTATTTAAGCAGCAGTTGAGTCACTATTCGTCATTTTGTGCGGAAGAAGAAAGAGATTAGAGAAAGATGAGGAGAAAAAAGAGGAGAGAGGAAGAAGGAATGTGATAGATCGAAGTATTATTTTGTCAGATTTGTTTGGTATGAGGTTAAGGTAAGTATCTTTATATCCTTTCATTGGTTTGTTTTTGTATCTGATAAATTTTATTTATATTTTGAATGTTTAATATTCATGCATACTATTTTTATTTAGTCTATTTTTTTTTTTCGTGTATGTATATTATTTTTACCGATTGTTTAAGGGTTTTGTTTAGAATTTACAAATATTTGAGGACTTTGTGCATTTTATGAAAAAATAGAAAAATATTTGAGATAATATATTTGTGTATCATTATATTTGTATGAAAAAAGTTATGAAAATTTGCATGGGCCATACATTGGTACACATGTATCGTTGCCTGCAGCTCAAGATCTCTACATTTATGATACGATTTGATATGTAATATATGATCCTTTCTCAATAGGAAGAGCTTTGTTCCTAACGGAAAAAACTTTGTAACTCCCTTTTTTCGCTTGTAGGAAAATGCTTTGTTTGTAAATGACCCACCCCATTTGTATTTTAATGAGAACCATTGTATGCGCATTGAATGGAACTAATGTATTAGTACGTTCTAATATATAGACTAAGTTTAAGGATTGCACTCAATACCGTGGATAGCAAAATATAATGAGTATATTCCTTATTTATGGGAGAGCGTACATAGATAGCCACATCCATAGGTCTAAATAGTTATTGATATGGTTTAAGGTTATCGGGGTATGTATAGTCCTTCATCATGTTAGTCTTTTGATCTTTGGTTCTCCAATTTTGTACATGTTTTATATTTCTATATTAATCTATATTTAGATTTCATTTGAAAAACACAAGTTTGCTTACAGATGAGATTTGTTCAGTCTCATACATATGAATATGTGATTTTATTTTGAAATATATTTCGTTCTTATATAATTTTGTTCAAAACTTTATTTCGTTTGTATGTAATTTGGATCCGGACTTTATTTAATCAGTATATGTTCTATATAGATTATGATATGATTTGAATTAAATGATTTCATTCCAAATCAAATTTCGTTCAGAGTACGTCCCGATTGGACTATGTTTTGATGCGGATTATATTTTGAGTATGACATTACCTTCAAATTTTCGATATCGAGCTTTTAGATTTGTAACTTTTACGTATTTTAAATATGTTCATCGACCCTCCATTTGATTTCGGACATTATTATTTATTATATGATATAAATACTTATTAAATTTTAGGCTCACATTTTTACTTCTTATTCCTTCAAATTAGTGGACTTGGATACATTGTAAGAATTTGGACGTGATTTGATCGCAACTTCATCATTTTGGTGACTATTAGTATTTTGTTCGATTATGTAGTGTGGAATTATATTTTGAGTTTTGATATCAGCCTGTTGTAGGCCTTTGGTTTGTATGAGATTTTTTAGGTTATATATATTGGATTATTTTGTGGTTAGTTGTCCCTCACTTATGACAATGTGTAGCAAGTCATATATTTTAATATTCGGATAGTTATCCAATGAGATTTTATGTTTGGTGAAATATTTTTTAGTGTCATATGGGATTATGTCGTTCGTTTGTTGTCATTCCCGGGTTGGGATTTTAATTTTATGAATTAATATTATTTAGATCTATTTTTATCCGAATTCGTAATAAAAAACTTTCACAAACATATTCTAAGAGATCTCTTCATTATCCATGTCCAAAATCTTCTTCTTCATAATCCGCCAATGATCTACCTCTCCTTCTAACTTATAAATAGTGAACTTGACTTTCTCCTCTTTAGGGTTATTTATTACCTCGACCACCTTCTCGACTTGATAGATCTAAATCTTCACATTCATCAAATCAGGGTCACCCAAAAACTCCGATATTTGCCCATTCATAAATTAATCACATACTATTATCACAACCTCTGAAATTGTTGTAGCTAGCTCCCGGTTTGGTGGCCACTAGGCTATCCTTTTCATTGCTTATGTCGTTCTTCCCATGATTACAAAATATTCCTCCTCCCTAATCGTCCTTAATCCAGCTCTAGTTTTTCGAGCTGACATTTTCAAATTTATTATAAGACAATTTGACCAATTCAAATCATCAAATTAAATTAGATACTATGCTTAATATTTTTTTGGTACAATGGCAACACTAAAAAGTGGTTGTAAAATTTTAACAATTTAAATCTTAAGTAAAGAAAAATATATTAACTAAGATTATAATATTCATCCAATTTTAAAAGGTGTAAAATTTAACAATTATATCTATGGCCATACATAACAGTAACCAAAATCCAAAATCGAAACACAAGCAACTAATAAACAAATAATTAAATTATAATTAAACAGTTAAAGTACTCTAAAGCTTATTCACCCAAAGCCACCTCACGATCCAAACTTTTTACAAGTTAATATGAACTCGCTATTTTGAAAGAGGTGGCAAATAGGGATAAGATTGAGTTTAATACTCTACAATCATATATAATTTATCATGTGAATATGTTAAAAAAAATGCAAAAGATAATGTCATAATTCAAAACCCATAATGGTAATGATACCAATATTTTGATGAAAAAAATGCGAAAGATAAATATAAATATTAGAATATGCCAAATATCGTATAAACACATAATCATAAGAAAATCATTTAATGAACGAAAGTCCAATAATACGTATGGAAACATGACATACACAAAAATCATACTAGTATATAATAAATTATGAATCAGTAATAACCTCACCAATAAATGATGAATATCAAAATTTGGGATATAATTATTTTTACATAACTAAAGATTATATGCTACTATTTATAATTCTTAAATGGATTGACTGTACTTTATTCCTTATAATCAAGGTCAGATACCATTTTTCTAACTCATAGATATGGGATTCAACCTTTAAATTATTAATAATCTACTAAGATATATTCAAATATATTCTATCAATTTTATATAATGGTTATTATTTGATCAAAACTAAGAACTTTACACAAAATACTAATATATATATATATATTTTTCATTTTAAAGAAACTAAATTCTTTTTTTCAAAGTTAAAATAGAGTCTTCATCAATTTTTCTTTAAATATGTCACAAATAGAAATAATAAAGTAAAATTTATTAACATGTGAAAACTTATATGTGTAAATTAAAGACATATATAACCCCTTCAAGTACAAATTTTAAGAATTCAATATAATTTAAATGATTTCATTAATTTTCAGCTATTAGAAAATATACAAAAGTACATACGTAGAAATTGTTCATACATAGAAGTATAAGTGTAAAGTTTAGCATCATACAAGTGCACTTATATAGAAAATTTAGTATTTAAATATAATTTATATGAATTTAATATATGAACTTTGTAAAATTTTATAAAATAGAAATAAAATCATGTGCATATGAAGTATAATCAGTTTGAGTATGAAAATAGTACATAAATAAATATTAAAATAAGAAATACTCAAGGAATTTAGTAATGAATACTAACAAAGAAAAAAAATATTTTGATATACTTATCTTTATTTAATTTTTTTTCTACAAATTACTTAAATTTTATTAAATTCACATTCTCCTTCTTGCTCTCTTTTTTTATTATTTTTTCTATCTTTTCTCATATCTCAGTTAAAATGAGATAAAATCAACCAGATAATTTATTTATAAAAAATTAGCTCATATACATTGGTCAGGTACAAATCAGGTACTGTGACTAAATCTAGACCACATACAGGCATCTATCAAATGTTAATATTCTGATTCACACACGCACATGTGCTACTTGATTACATCTCAAGCGTGAGTATTTTACCCAAAATATGCTTATACGAAGGTTAGACGCACGTTATGCTCTATTCAACCTAATCTATCTCAGTTCAATACTTAATTTTTAACTCAAATCTATAATTAACCTTAAAGGTTTATTGATTAATTTAAATTTAACGTCATTAAAATAATTTTTTAATATTTATATTTTATTTAAAATAAAAAGGCTCTCTAATGAGTTATATTTATAATCATCTATTTTACAGTAGATTTATTAGAAGTCAATTTTATAATTTTTTTTATAGTTAAAAAAAATTTTTTATGTTAAATATTAATAAGTAATTTTAGATATTTGGTAGCTTTATCCTCTGTATTTAAGGATTTGATAGTCAATGATCAGCAAAAATTTTGAATTTTACTTTTACTGTGCCTCTTAAAAGATTAAAGAGTAATGATTAACCCTAACTTTTAATAATTATTTATTAGTTAACTAATTTAGTTTAAATAAACTATTAATAAGTCCATGTTTAAATTTTTTTGAATAAAAGAGCTCATTTGAATCCGGCCTGAACTCACTCTAATCCTAACTTTTGGGTCGAGAAAAAATAAATAATTAATTAATTATAATTTAAACATCGATCGTACAATCTCAACCACCCTCTAAAACTAAACTCTAACCTAAAGAAACAAGAATGGTGACACCCATAGACATAATAAATCAAATAAATGCACAATTTGTCGAATAAATTGTGATGGCGGTTGAGAATTGTGGGAATATTTTTTTTTTTCTTTTTGTAATTCTTAATACACAAAAGTGTTTTATAAAAAAAATTAATATGTTTTTTGAATCTGAATTGACATAAAAATTAAAGAGTTATGAGAATCTTTCGACTGATTTGAGGAGCAACAGGTTAGGCTTCGTGGCTAAAAATCCTTATTTACGCATAACAACGAACTCAATGAGAGATTAAATGTATACGTTGCTCTCTTTTTAATATATTTTTTGACGTTTAAATTAATATATATAAAGAAAGATATAAGAAAAAGAAACTCACAAATATTATATTGTTTTTATCAATTTTTACTACATAAAATAAGTAATAATTAACAAAAAAATATTATTTTATTTGGAGGTTTTGGGTTGGGTTTTTGTTAATACAAAATATAATCAAAAAACATTTCATTATATACTCAATACAATATGCACGATTCCGTTTGCACTTACAAATAACGAATAATGTCTTAAAAAAATAATGTTGTAACACGTTTTAATGCTTTCCCCTTAAAATGCTCTTTGATTCTCCTAATCATTTGCAAATGCCCTAATTTTCCCAACAAAAGATTTTTTCTCGGTCATCATTTTTTCAATCAAACCAAATATTAAGAATAAGGTGAGAATAAATATTACCGGCATTCTTTTTCCTACTCTATTTCCTCAACCAAACATGCAATCTTGGATTTGGCCGTAAATTCAAGTCTCATCCCCCTCACTAGTTTAATCCCAGCAGCTTGATGTAGCAACCCACCTTGCCTTCCCCATGTAAATGCAATTCGAATGGAATAATGATAGTTAGGTTATAAGTTACATTTAAGAAATAAAATCATTCTGTTCTATAAATCCAGTCTTCTTCATGATTAAATGAAGATCCCTGAGCACAGAGCGAATAAGCTTCGACTGATCATGAGACTTATCACCAACTACAAACACGTGAAATCTGTTCCCAACTTCGATCCAGCTGCAGCCCGGCTGCTTCTTCAGCCCCTCATCTTTCATCTTCAACCTCACTTCTGCAGCTTCCCCCCATTTCCCAGCAGAAGCATATACGTTATATAACAGCATATATGT
The DNA here is from genome assembly GCA_033239525.1 of Nepenthes gracilis. Taxonomy (NCBI): domain Eukaryota; kingdom Viridiplantae; phylum Streptophyta; class Magnoliopsida; order Caryophyllales; family Nepenthaceae; genus Nepenthes; species Nepenthes gracilis. The sequence continues at coordinate 10,302,449 of BSYO01000002.1, forward strand.
ACCAGCGTTCCCTGGCTCAACTTCTAGTAGCTTCTTTGCGGCCAAGCTACCTATATCTGCATTCCCATAGATGTTGCATCCTGCAAGGAGAGCCCCCCAAACACATGCTAATGGCATTTCACTGAGCCGCTCGATGAACTTGAATGCCTCATCGAGCCTGCCAGCACGCCCGCAAAGATCAATCAAACATGCATAGTGATCTTCCCTCAGTCGCACAGACGTGTTGCTAGCAAGCTCCTCAAAATATTCTATCCCCTTCTTGACCAAACCAGCATGGCTGCATGCAGACAGCAAGCCCACATAGGTGATGTCATCGGGCTTAAAACCGATCATTTGCATCTGTTCATATAGTTTGATTGCCTCATTGCCACAACCATGGTGGGCATATGCAGCAATAATACTGTTCCAACAGACCAAATCCTTACGGCTACTCGGGTAGTCGTCAAACACCTTCCTAGCAGTTCCCAACTCCCCACATTTAGAGTACATGCTTACTAGTGCTGACACCACAAATGCACTATGTTGATAGGATGTCTTACAAATGACCTGGTGAATTTGCTTTCCCTCATTAAGACCAGCCAGGTTACTGCAAGCACCCAAAATACTAACGAAAGTTCCTTGATTGGGTTTGATCCCATCGACCAGTTGCATGCCTGAGAAAATCTTCAAAGCTTCTTCATTTTCTGCCTCTTGAACATAACCTGTAATCATAGTTGTCCATGAGATAACATTTTTACGAGGCATTTCATCAAACAAAATCCTGGCTCTCCTGAGATTACCATTTTGAATGAACCCAGTAATCATTGTGTTCCACGACGGAGTATCCCTCTCAGGCATCCTCTTAAACAAATCAAAAGCTTCATCCAGCCTCAAATTCTGCGCATAACCTGTGATCATTGCATTCCAAGACACCACATTCCTTTCCGGCATCCTATCAAAGAGTACTCGAGCTTCATCAATCCTGCCATTCTTCGACAAACCGGCAACCATCGCAGTCCACGAAATCACGTCCTTTTCCGGCATCTGATCAAACAGGCCCCTCGCCTCCTCGATTCTTCCACATTCAGCCAAGGCAGTTAAAACCGTGTTCCACGACACCACATTCCTTTCCGGGATTTTCTCAAACAAGTTCAAAGCTGCTTCAATCTGCCCATGTTGAGCATACCCATCAATCATAGTATTCCAAGAAACGACATTCTTATTCGGCATCTGATTAAACAGCTTCTCAGCTTCCGAGATTTGATTCATCCTTATGTACCCACCAACCATAGCAGTCCAAGTGACCACATTCTTAACTGAATCACCCCTGTCAAACAGTCTCCGAGCTTCCCTCAGCATCCCACATTTCAAATACCCAGAAATTATGGTTGTCCAGGTTACCACATCTCGGTCCGGCATTTCATCGAAAACCTTCCGTGCTTCGACCATCCTAAATTCTCTGCTTAGCCGTGCAATCAGCCAAGTTGATCGCGCTACGTGTCGATGCCCACTGTCATCTTTAGCAATCCCCGAGATGCTGATTGAGTGGTAGTATAAATGACATAGTGATTGTTGAGATAGAAACTCGAGGTTGCATAATAATAAAGGGACAATAGTTCGAACTGAAAACAGAACTGGTGTTCTATAAATACTACGAAGATCAGCTAAACTTAAAAAAACCTGCAAAATGCTAACATTTGGGATCATAACCAAGAACATTCGAAACAACTATGCTGAGTTTCAGTCCGCCATTGCTTCTCAACAAGCTCCTCACTGAGTTATAGTTATTTTGAACGATGATTTATTAAGGGCAGACAGCGCAACTGCGCCGGCGCGGCGGAGTCCCCATGTAGCCGTACCATTCTACTTCCAACCCAAAATCAAAATAAAAACAGATAAATGTTTTTTTTTCTGTTTTTACTTAATTTAAACTTATTTATTAATGTATAAAATCCTCCAAAATTTTCAGTAAGTAATAAATTAATAAAATTAGATCTCACATATCAAAAAAATTATTATACATAAATTATAAATGCGAGAATTATATCAATACTCTATTCGAATGAGTGACATTTATCTGGCTTTATCTTTTTAAAATTATATTTATTTTTTTAAACATGAATTTAAAAATACTTAAATTTCTCCATAAATCAGAAATTTCTTCAATAAATTCAATGCAATTTTTTTAAAAAAATATTGAAATATATATATTTTTAAATTAGAAGTTCAAATTTCTTTGAAGGACATAATTTTGCTTGTTAGTTTTCCTGTTAGGTTTATGCATCCAAAAAATCAACCTCAAAACACTACATTAGGATCGTAAATAAATAAATTCCTTTCATATTTTATAGCTTAAAGCAAAAAGGCTATTATGATATACTTACTACCCTCCTTTATTAAATGATTAATATCTTCTAATCTAAACTACTTTAATATATTAAAAATATATATCATACAATTCCTAAATCAAACAATTAGTATATTCTTATCTAAATTATTTATATAATAATCATTATTATATTATTAACTTTTTTCCTTTAATTTAGATTGTCTCCTTCTCCTATAAAAAAAAACCCATCATATGATTATAAACATATAAAATTACAGAAATTATTCTTTATCTCTCCTTTAATGTTTCTAACAAAGAGACTAGTCCTTGAGCTCAGTTAGATATATGTAATTCTATGTCTTCAAACAAAAATTAAGTATCTGAATGCATAAAGCTTTCACATATGTGAGAGGCTACTCTCTCTATCTTATACACCCTATTTCAATTTCTATGCAAATCGATAGTTCCCACGTTGTTTTAAGGGCAGAAGGCTGATAGTCGCCCGAGCCTGGTCACTTCGACCCCCTTTGTGGGGAGGCACCCTTTTTCCCGAAGTTATGGGACTATTTTGCCGAGTTCCTTAGAGAGAGTTGTCTCGCGCTCCTAAGTATTCTCTACCTACCCACCTGTGTCGGTTTCAGGTACAGATACCTTTTTGTTGAAGGTCGTTCGAGCTTTTCCTGGGAGTATGGCATGGGTTACTTCAGCGCTATAATGAGTATGGCATGAGTTACTTCAGCGCTATAACGCCTGGTACTCGAATATTGGCTCGAGGTATTTCTATCCTTACAGAAACTATTCATAGGAAAAATTATAATCCTAAGCAAGCAGTATAAAAGCGAGTAACAAATAATATAAACGGCCCAAAATGTTGTCGACTAAGCTCAAATCTTGTTCTAGTATAAAATCATTACTAAGAAAAATACAACTGGAAAACATTAAAGTTGAGAATGAAATTTTTTGTAAGGAAGGGGGTAGATGGAATTGATATCTTTTCCTTTAAATATGTACCATTACCTCTTGTTTTGCCACTCACTGATGAAGCAAACTTACATGTCTTGCTTAGGTTTCCAGCCGAGCTCCGAGTAGTGGCCACCCATTAGCTGCAAGGTCTCCTCCCACAAAATTTCTGATGAATCAGGCGTTTCACCGAAAATCAAGTCTGCATTACAAGCAGCTACGTACCAATAATTAGACTCAATTTCCTCCCTCAATTGATCCAGCTGCCACCCTGCATACCCGACAAAGAACCTGAAATCCTGTGGCTTAACCACCCCCATCTTCACCAGTCGTGCAGCTTCATCCAAACTCTTCTGAGCACCGAAACACAGGCCAGGAACCACCTCTTCAAAACCATTGAGCTTTGAATCTTTGCCCGTTCTTAAGAGAAAGATGCTTGACTCGAGAGGCCCGCCAAAATGCAATGGGCAATCACCAAAGGTGGCTGTCAAATCTCCGTTGCCAGGCTTCATGTGCTTGATTTTTTTACGGAGGGGGCGATTGATAACTATTCCAAACGGGCCCTCCTGGGGGTGCCCAGCACCTGATCTGAGGAGGAGAACCACACTTCTCTCAAAGGTTCGGATCCCATCGAGCTTTTCCGTGGCGACAAGAACTGAGCCCGTCTCAGGCAGTGAAATGGGATGAGCCCATTTCAGGCCGAGAGGTTTAGAATCCAGTTCAGCCCCATGAAAAAAGCGGATGCCAAGGTCTGCAGCTTCTGCCTGATAAACAATATAAGACTGAAAACTTCATAACAAACTACCGGAGTACAGTACAGAACTAAATGCGAAAATGCTCGGGTAATGAAACGAGACACCACAAAACGTTGGCATAAAACCTGGATAATAATGGATAAAGAGAGCATTATACAGAAAAAAAAAAAAAAATTGGCTTAACTCCTTGAAAATAACCAGTCCATTAGGTAGGCGTCTGAGTCTTTTTTTACAACTTATCTTACACCCATGGATGAATATACCGGTATGAGAAGGGCCCAGTACAATGAGAATATCCCGATATGCCACCGATACTCAAAATGGCCAATATATATCGGCTATTCTTCTTTTACTTCGCTCTTAGAAGCTTAAACTCAGACATTACAAATATGCCCAAAATCCTAAATCTTTTATAAAGTAGAAATCCTAACTCTTGTGAGAAGTCTAAATCTATACATCTTTTAGAGATATATAACATGCATAGATCAAAAAAGGTTGAGATATTTTTCGATGGGCCGAAACAATATCAATATAATTTTAATAAAATTGTCTAAAACTCCTCAAAAGGCATATAAGTGATCAAAGATGATCAACTTTTTTAAAATATATTACTTTTGACGTGACTATGAGAAAAAAAATTATGTTCTCGATGCTAGATATCAATATATACTACCCAACACAGTCAATACTAATACCACTGCGACCAATGCCAATATTTTACATCCTTAGACCTAGTCCAAGCCAATTAATACAAAACTCATCTAAACAGGAATAACATAATACAAATCTTTTGTCTCACTAAAAGTGCAACTAATGCAATTTCATCATGTTTTAGTTAATTTGAATTCCATTCAGTCATTTGGATACCCAAAATTTCAATGCCATCACTCAGATAAAACTTCTTATATTTGTATCAAGGTAATCTATCAATTAATTTGGAGAAGTATAATATTAATATTTCCAAAGAAAAGTAAAACATCAGCACCGCTATATAATTACATAAGGCCTCCACGGAAACATTAGCAACTGATTTAACTCATTTAAGGATAGGTACTCTCCCAAATTGATATACAGCAGTAGGTTACAGCAAGTACTAAACCCACATTTAGAAGGGCCCTAATCATTTCCACCTTGGCAAAGATAACAATTTTTCCACTGACAAAGGGTCACTTTTTCATTGACGAGAAATTTCTGAAGGACTGCACACAAAGAAGCAAATTACCTGTTCACGAGCAAAGAGTGTTGCTCTGAACTTTCTCCAGTCCGAGGTTACATGATGAGGCTTCGGACTGACATTATCATTGGATTTGCTGCCCTCTGGAGGATTATGTCCTTTAAAGCCATCTCCCCCTGGAATTGACTGTTCCCCATTTCCTAGATTTTTATCAGGAAATAATATATATTATTGCTGATGGATGTCCTTCACTATGCTTAATGAGAATCTTATATGATCACAGGATGCTTAAATGGTAAGAATTTACAACAAGGGTTTTCCAAACAAGGAATTCAAAATAATAGACAAACGCTCAGCCCCTCATCAATGCTTCCACCCAAGCAACTGTAGGTCACAAGCAGAAGCCAGTGATTCCAATAAGTAACAGCAAACTGACACATGTTTTCCAATTCTAAGGGATATGCTGGAATCGAAATTGATAACATTTGAGATTATGTAGGATTATATACGAAAGATCCCTTTTTGGCTCTCTATTTATCCCTATGTCTCTTATCTCCTGGGGCAATTTGCTGCAGGGTAAATTTCTGAAAACCCCTACTGGTATCAGTCAAAACCCTATCAATGTATCACGTATTCAGGTTTCAACACAATAGAACATCACAAGTTACAGTCAACATTTATCTACCTTAATTAACCCCCCCCCCAAAAAAAAAAAATAATAAATAATAATAATAATAATAATAATAATAATAATAATCTACCCGTGTCCCGCAGCACTACTACTTTGGCATCATGAGTCAACCTTGTACACCAGCACATCATGAGCAAAGCATCTAACCAGTGAGTATAATCACTCTTCAAAAGGACTTATTTGATTGCACTATACTTGCTAAACAATGAATCTCAAATGATACAGTAATAATGTAGATCATTATAACAATAATACAGTAATAATGTAGATCATTATATCATGACCGTGTACACCATCACCCCCACCTTACTGCTACATGCACAAGCACCACCACCACCACAACCATGTCATTGACCTAAATCACTGTCTCTCTGGCATATCACAGCATTACAGTCAAATACGCACATCCATCACAGTCTTCACTTATTCATATTAATTATACAAAACTGTTATGAAAATCCAAATTCTGTTCATTCAAAACTAGAAACTGTCATATGCGCTTTGAAGTCAGATGTTGCAAACCACTCGACATTGCGTAAGAAAAAAACTTTTGCATTGGGAATTGGGAAACAAAAGCACATTGAAGGATAGAGAAAGGGATGGAGAGAAACATTCAAACAGAAAAGTAAGATGGTGGATCAGAGGAATAGCTAAATCAACCGGTAAGTTCAATAGAATAAAATAAATATTTTTTTTATTTGTTGTAGGTTTGCAATTGCCCTAAAGTTCCCCCAGGAGTACCTAGGAAAGTTCGTATTTTGGACAATATACCATAGGGTAAATGTATATACCTGTTGAGCAACTAATATGGTTACCATGTGAAGTATGATGCTTGTGATTTGATTATATGCAATTGTTTGGCGTCCCCACTCAAACTCAAAGTGGTGAGTACTCAGCTATTTTGAGCTTGGAAACTAGATCACATAATGCAGAGGAAGATGAGCGTTGATAAAGAGATTGACAACAGAATCAGTAACAAGATGGATACTCTCATATGATACAAGTTGTCGCACAATGGGGCAATCCACTTCTTTATGCCTTATTTGGTCACAAAAGGCATCAAAGTAATAGCATATGATCCTCACGATAAAGAGAAGTGGAAGTAGGATACTAATCCCCTATATATAGTATAAACAATACAGGTAAAGAATACTACGACTCCGACACGAGTAGGTAATAATAATATCAAATATAAAATTATCTATAAACAATTTCGATCTAATAACTAAAATCAGGTCAAACACTATATACCAAAATCACAACCCACATAATTAAACACGGCTTACAACGATCGCAGGAATGACCAAACTATCCCTATCTAGTCTCACAATAATATTATACCTACTCAATCCATAAGTCATAGCAACAAAAAGCATCTAACTAAAATATCCAATAAACAACAATAACAAAATCACATATAACTTTATTCTGACTCATCGGCCCAAAATCCCAAACTGCAAAACCTAAAAATACTTAAATCTAATGCAGTACATAAAATCCAAACAGCTCACAATCTTACAAGTATACTGAACAAAAGCCTTCATCGACCATTTGTCTATATCTTGCAAAAATCCCTACTGGCTAATCTAGAAGGAATTTTGAAAATGTTTATAAACATGAGTCTAATACTCAACAAAATAAATAAATAAATAAATATATATATATATATATATATATATAATAGATGAAAGTATATAAAATTATAAATCACATGCGAAAATCCAAAATGTACAACTTTTTGATGAATGCTTTTCAAACCATGATATCATACAAACAATCTAGAATATACAAATATTCAAAACATACAAATCATACGAAAAATATTAGAAGACCAAAACATGTAAAAACATATAAAGAACATGGCATGTCAAAACATAAGAAACAAAGAACAATGACTCGCACACCGACTAATCAAGGTGCAACTTTAAAAAATGAGTTACTTATATTTCTAATAACCTTAGATCGACACAGTAATATTCAAAACCTGTAAGTGGGTTATCTGCATTACCCTATAAATGAGATCGAACGTCACTTTTTTTCTACCAATGAATGATAAATGCATTATTCAAGTGTATATAATATACTAAGATATGTCCAAATATTAGCCGTCAATTCAGTTACAATGGTTCTCACTTATCAAATGGAGAATTCGATAAAAAAAATTATACAAAATTTTTTCACCCCCTTAAAAAAGTACAAACTCTGATCATATCATAGAGATATTATCAAATGCTTGCATGAAAACAACATACAATGTCAAGCACTCAAGTATTTCATAATTTTTTTTTTTTTATACAATATCTCAATATCAGAATATAATCTTTCAAAATACTTAGGTGTTTAAAAACAAGTAAAATCTTCAAATATTCATTAAAGCCCATCGAAATCTTAAGTGTTCAGCAAAATATACATGCATGCAATAATATTCAAAAAGAGGTATAAAAGATATCATTCATATACATTTAAACAAGTAACGGATGGAAAATCAAAGGATTTCAAAAATAAACTAAAGAATAGGTTTAGATATTCTTACCTTAAACATCAGATTTATCAAATTTGGCACAAAATAGCTCCAAAATCTATTTCCTTCTCCTTCTGTCTTCTTTTTCCTCTTCTTTTCTTCTATGACTCTCTCTTTTCTCCCTTTTTTCCGCACAAAATGACAAATTTGACAAAGGAAGCCTTTTTATACCCAAATTGACGCATAAGCACTCGTCAAGCACACCTCATGCGCGGATTATTCTGTCCAAATTATGCACAAGCACCCTATAAGCGCCCCTTGGATGTGAGCGTTCTGCCTAAAACACACAAGTGTGCCATCATACGCACCTCATGTACTAAGCTTCTACCAAAAATATGCACATGCATTGCAATTGCACCAATTAGGCACTAATCCCGTTTTCTCAAATTTTAATTTTTTTTTAAATTTTTATTATATGATTATTTTCTATATTAACATAATGTATAATAATTATGACATGATAAATATAAATTAAAAATTTGAGTGTTAAAAAAAAGCTGAAGAAACACTATTCTCAAGTGCATGATATTTAGCTTTGGTACCTAATTAGGACACTCAAAGTGTTCTTCCTCTTACTACAAGAAGTAACCGAATCACCAAGATAGATCGCATGCCCAATAAGCATCAAAATATGCTTGCAACTCAAGAGAAGAATGGACAAGACATGGACTAATCACTAATGTGCCTTTGATGACGCCAAGCATATGAAGCACGACAATGTATTCAGCAGTCCATGGCAAAAACTAGAACCCGGTAACAATGTGAACCTATACACAAGGCCAGCATGCGCTTGATAGGAGTAGAAGTGTGGAATCTTCAAGGGGTGTGCCATAAGTACGTGAGAATTTGACATTTTCCTTAATAGGAGTAGAAACACTCTATGGCCATCATCACAGAGTCACTAAAGCGGTAACAAATTTTGCTAGAGACAAATAGTAACCACTGCCATCAGAAGAGAATTCAACTCAGGAAAGTAATTACTGCAATCAGGAGAGAATTTCAACCATGAAAGTAAGTCCAAGATCCTTCATTAGCATGAGAGAGTATTTAGCACAATACAGTTTCAATGAGGAGAGTGATGGGGCATAAGATCCATTGGGATCGTTACTATCATTGGGTGTTTCACATAACTAAACTCACCAAATCCTCGATTGCAACACCAAGTTCTACTCCAGCCAAAACCATCCCAATTTTGCCACCCCACTCCATTTCAATGTCTCCAACTTTACATCTTGTTGCTAAAGTCTGAAACTTTACCAACTATATGTTAGGAAGAGAGTTATCTTCTCCTGTCTTGAAGGGGATGAAGTTTGCAGGCATATGGATAAACAATATATTTACCATCCTCCAACTATTCCAAACCAGGATCACTAGATGTGAATAAATTTTCAATCCCTCCCCCATATTCATTCCACCTTCGCTCATTCCATTCTTCAAGTGATTCCAAGCCCATGACTGTTGCTAGTGTGAAACAAGCTTGGATGAAATGGCTACCCGACTCCATGACCAAGTTCATGCATGAGCTCTCCAGCATGAGTTCCATAATTTCAAAAAAGGAGAAATCTAATCCCACTACCATTTACCTCCTAAAGTCAAGGATTTTTGTTTGACCCTTTGGCCTCTAAAGAAAATCCAATTTCAGATGTAGATCTCATTCTTCAAACTCTATCCAGCAAGCACTGTTCTTATGGAAATATTTCTACATTTGAAAGAACAATTCTATTTCCTTTCATTTCAAGAAACCACTACTCCCCTCTTGGACAAGTTTCTTCCGTTCTTCCTCCATCAACTAGAAGTGGAGAATGTGAAGCGGTTGAGCTACACCAAACATATGGTGGTTGTCACTATTAATGGGACCCGGGGAAGTCTTTCAATTTAAAGGCTTTTAACCTCTTTCTAGCTCTATGGAAAGCTTTCCTCTTTGTGTGTCAATCAAGAGGCTATTTTCGCACATTCATCAGTAGTAGAAGAGGATGGCATTGAATCTACTACTGGCGAGCAATAGATCAATTTTTGCTAGCAACAGCAGTGAATGCAAAGGTAGTGATGGGAAGACATTGATTCCAGGTGGAGTGCCTTTTTAACAATGACTAGAACTCGATGGTTACAGCAGTAAAATATTGGTTGCAGATTTAGTTCTCAGAGATTTGCAGCTAAAAGATTTGAGGCACGGTCAGCAACAGTGTGCTGTTGAATGATTTTAGGCATGGTGTAAAGATTCTAAATATATGCAACCAAATGTGGGGTGTGGATTCAGTGTGCTCTCATACAATGATGCAATCTGAAATCCGCAAAGAATGCCGCCTGTTTCTTCCTTAGATAGAGTAATGTAAGTGCAAAATGAAAATAATATCTCCAAATACAGGACAATGATTTCCCAATGCAAATAAAACACATAATCTGAAACTGTTTTTTTATGGATGAAGGAAAGGGTAATCTAACACTGAATTTAACAACACCTGAATCTCTAGAAATCTAAACTTTCTAAATACAACGTCATATTCCATCTCAAAATTCTCAAAGCATTCCAGCTACTGTCAAAGGCTACCTCCATATTCGTAGCTGAAACTGACCTTTGCTGACCAAGTTCGTTTGATACCTTCCTATCCTTCGTGACTTACCCTAATTGCTACCAGAAACACTTCTAGATTACAATCAGTCCTCAGTACTGTCAAGTACAGGAATAATATTCATACTAAGATTACCACCACATATCTTTTCCAATTACGTTAATATTTCTCAGAAGAATCGAATGTAAGGTTTTATATCAGCCTAATCATGTCATTTAAGGACTAAAATGCAGAAGGATTATTAACCTCCATCCATTGAATTTTTTGCTTTGTTTTTCTTCGCCACTGATTTCACTCGGTTTTGAAGCTTTCGAGCACTGCTTCTCTCCGTCGATGGTGTATTGCAGAGAAGATGCTAGGAGATAAAACTAACTCACTTCAATTTATCAGATAATTCTATTAATTATCTAATTGAAGCGTTACCAATGAGAATTAATGAAGAAATAATGGAGAACAATTATGGTGTGTTACCAAACCCCAAACCTTAAGGACTAAAATGGAAAAATTGCATAACAGATTCAAAGCAGAGGTTCAACGTCTCTGATACCAAATGTAAGGTTTTATACCGGCCTAATCATATCATTTAAGGACTAAAATGCAGAATGATTATTAACCTCCATCCATTTAATTTTCTGCTCTGTTTTTCTTCGCCACTGATTTCACTCGGTTTTGAAGCTTTCGAGCACTACTTCTCTCTGTCAGTGGTGTATTGTAGAGAAGATGCTAGGAGACAAAACTAACTCACTTGAATTTATAAGATAATTCTATTAATTATCTGATTGAAGCGTTATCAATGAGAATTAATGAAGAAATAATGGAGAACAATTATGGTGTGTTACCAAACCCCAAACCTTAAATCCCAAACCCCAAACCCAATGCTTCAGTTTCAAAGTTGGATGAAATTGAACCGTTAACATCGAACGCACAAATGCCAAATATAATTCTCAGTCCAATTACACAAATAACCAAGAACAATAGAAACATGAATTCAATACCAGAAAAAAAAAAAAAATTGAATTCCTCAGTTACTTCAAACTGCATGCAAATTCACAACTGGTTCAAAAAATAGACCGGGTACCTGAAGAAGATGATGAATTTCCTGAATTCTTTTTTGCCATAGCACTGACAACAAGAGAATTATGGGCGCAAGTCTGTTTGGAGTGTCTGACCTCGAAGATACGTCCCGCTTCGAGTAGATAAGAAACCATCTTATTGAAATTACAGGAAACTGGCCTCTCTACAAATGAATGGCGTGGGAAAAGGGCGGTCGGATTGCTGTACTTGACCTGTACTGACCATAGGTCCATTTTTTGAGTCAAAAATATTAAAAAATATGGAAATTGATATTAATTTTGAGTAATTCTGGATTCTTGGTAAATTTTGAGTGAGAAAGTGATAGTAAACCAAGGAAGGAGAAGAGAGAGATCGAAAATCTAGACGAAGACCAGAGACGAAGAGTACCACAGTGAAGAACAGGAAGGGAGAGAACTTGCTTTTACTCTAATGGAATGAGAGTCGTGGTCGCCAGTGAGCTCGTTACTAAACCAATATTAAAAATTAAAAAAACAAAAATAATAAGTAAAAAGTTTAACATAATTTTCATTATTTTTTAAATTTACAAATTTATAATATAAATTATTGAGTACATAAAAAACAGTATGCTAGAAGGATCGAACACGAGAGAGACACTTACCAAAAAAATAATAAATAATAAATAATAATAAGCATGAGAGAGACTTATTCTTCCTGATATTTTTAAAATTAATATAATTAAAAGAATAAAGAAAGTAAAGTTTTAAAAAAGTATAATAAAAAATTCAGTAAATAGTTATGGACACTTTTCATGTTTCCCATTAAAATATTTTCAAAAATGTCACAAAATATTTTTATATAAAAATTATAATTTATAATTTTAAAAATAACACTTACTAAAAATATAAATAAACCACCCTATAACTTGTTAAGTTTTTTTACTCACTCCCTTATAAATAACTCAACAAATAAAAAATCATTGGAGGTTTGCATGAGGCTTGTGCAAGAATCGAAGTTTATGTCAGCGGTGAAAAGTTAAGAAGCAAGATCAAGTCCGATGCTTAAAGAACACTTGAACAGAGTTTGAGCACCAATTCTATATTGATGAAGGATTGTTGGCGCTCACCTCGCACTTGAGGTGTGAAGAGGCGCAAATTCCAGACTTGATATGCTCGGTATGCGCCTACTGGGGGCTCGAGTGCTGACTATAAATAAGTGCACTCAATCTGCACCTGCGTGGGCGCTCAAACGCCAATATGCAGTGTAAAATGCGGCTCACGAGTTTTAGGGTTATGTTTTCTGAATTTTTTCTCCACAAGGGGTGACATATATAGAGAGAGAAGAGAAAATGGGAGAAGAATGAGAGGTTCTATATTTGGTCGAGATTCAATTTGAATTTTAATTTTTATCAAAATTGAGTACGTCATTCTAGAGGTTATTTTAGAAACTTATTTTCATTTTGTTACTTTTTTTTATTATATTTCTTTTATGGGTTATTCGGTGTGTTGAGAGGAAATTGTGTTCAACCATTCATAGCTCGGATTCAGAGTGAAGGAATTTCAGAGAGGTTTCTTATAACCAGTACTATTTGTAATAAATTTATTTAAAAATTATTCCATAATTTTTTCTTAATTAAGAAGGATTTTTCACGTTAAAAATCGTTATACATTATTTATTTCTTTACCTTCACAATTTTGGTGGTGACAGTTGATGTAAGGGGTTCAAGTTTACTCCGTTGCAACGAATTGGATGTATCTAGGTGTTGAATCCCAACATAACTCATCATGTGTGTTAGGCTCATCGGATTTCAGGTTTTAAAATACATGACCCAATTAAATTCATTCATTTATTATTGTATAAATTTATTAAAACAGATAGATTGATGAGATATCATATTATTAATATAATCAGACAATTACAACACATACTCAAAACGAGATTGCATTGTGATTCATTAAAATAAGAAATTAAAAGGTCTTTACAGTATCTCTCATATTAGAAGCATTAAAGATATCGAGTAATAGACCAGTCAATATTTAAAGAATGCTTAACCATAAGTCGTAATGTGAAAAGAAATTAGTCAACGAGGTTCAGCTCTATAAGCTCTTAGGCAAGGCTTTCTTGTTCATTTAACGCATTTGATGAAAAATAGAAATAATTTCTCTTTATATAGCACATATAATTCTTAAAATTGAGCTTACTTTGTTATTTTTTTTAATGACTAATTAGATCATCCGTTACATATTCAGAATTGACTATTTTATTTAAACAATTTTTGCTAATACTAGTTTAAATAAATGTCAATAATGTTAAAATATAAAATCACTTATATTAAAAATCAATAAATTTTGATCTATCTTGTTTAACTAAAATTATAATATTATCAATTTGTTTTATGGATTATTAAATAGTCATTTTTTTTCTCAATGATATAATATTATTTAAAAAATTACCGGTAATACCCACAATATAAATATATAAAAATATATATAGATAAATATTGTAAATAATATCAAAGTTGATTGATAATACGTAGTTAGAGATTAAATATGATAAATTATTAATATTTTGTGTGAATTAGATTTGAGATAAATATTAAAATTAAATTAGAAGTCAGAAAAAAATAATCTAACATGGAAATATTATTATTTAAATTATAATTTGGACAAGGAAAACAAAAGGAAGAAGAAGAAGAAGAAACGTTTCGCTTCATTCCGTTCCTCCTCAGCATCCCTATCATTTCCCGTACTGCAATGCACGTCGCCGACATCAGTTATCAGTTATTCAATTAGCGATGAGATATTCTCCGATTCGACCTTCGTTCTCTCTCTTCCCCTATGTAGGCATGCAACCACTGTATTTTCTGTTTCGAGTCGGGCGCCCGAAGAGAGAGATGGGGCAGCGATTTTTCGTTCCGATCCTCCCTGTCCTACCCTTAAAATTAACGGCTTCCCGCATTTTTAGGATTACCAAACAATTCTCTCTTTTTTCACGCGTATACTTACGGCCGACGGCCTACATTCCAGTTCAGAAAAACAGGAATCAATTTTGCAAGCTTAAATATTTGTTTTCTGTTAGTATTTTTCTTCCTACCACATTTATGGCATTGCTCTTTCTCTCTCCACATCCCATCCTTAATTTGGATCAATTTTTTGTTTAAAAATTTTTGAATCATTAATTTAATGAGCTTTGGTCGAAATTGAAGATTATAGCAGCGGCGGTGAGGTCCCACCTGGGTCAGACTATTTGATCTCCACTTGTTTGGTAAATTTTGCAATCTGGGTTTGAGTTTTTGTGGTATCTTTTTTACCACAATCGGATAAATCGAATTGATTTTCCTCTACATAGTATAATTGCTGTCGGGTACCCTACATTTTAATCCATTCCTTCTTCCAGACTGGTATTTTTGAATTTTTCATTGGATTCGTTTGAATCTGTCCTCCATTTTTGTGTAACCTGAGTTATTTTGATCAATAATTTACACATTGCGCAGACTCTTTTCGACATTTGAATCTCTCCTCTGTCTCTATATTGCGGCTCTCCTGTATATTCCTTCTGAAGTTTGACTTTCTATTTTTCATTCATTTTTAACCTTGGTTAAAATATACCGAGATACTATTTCTTGTTGCATTGGATGTTGAAAATGATTCTAGTTTTCTTGTTTTTCTTTTTGTCAAATAGTGATTGGTTTGATTAGTTAGGAGGTACCTTTAATTGTGCTATTCTATGGGAATAACCTAGAGGTTATGGGTGTTTGAAGATTCAGATTTATAAGGATTGTCCAGGGGAAAATGTGTTCTTAATGCTAGGAAACTATAACATCTTGAGATAAAAAGTGGACTGTAAAGTGAGATTATGGGCTGCCTTTGCTCCAAAGGATCATCCTTGGAGGAGTATGTTGACGATAATCACAGCCAGAAAGAGTTGAGCAGGTCCTCTGTGCAGTTGGTAGCTCCTCCCAAGAAAGAGATCATACTTGGGGTAATTGTTGATGGGTCGAACCACCTGGCTTCAAAAGTTACTTCAAATGCAAATTCTGGTTCTCTTAACCGCCACATCGCTTCACAACCACACTCAGGTCCTCTGACTGGGCCTAGCCGCCAACCAGCCAAGACAGTCTCGCAAGTCAATTCAGCTTCCCTAGCTAAACCATTAGATGAGGGGGATCCTAAGACAATTGTAGTGGAAAGACCAGTAACGAGCTATCATCAGAGACGAGCAACCGTAGACTTTGGTATTAATGAAGGACAAAAGCCAATGAGTAGGATAATCAGCATACAGCGTGGTGTGCAAGGGGAGCAAATTATTGCAGGATGGCCATCTTGGCTGTCTTCTGTGGCGGGGGAAGCTATCCAAGGGTGGGTGCCTCGAAGGGCAGACTCATTTGAGAAGTTAGACAAGGTCAGTTCTTAATTTGCTTTTACAACATTCAGTTTCTGCCCTATTGTATTTGAGTCCATCTAGTGATTTATGTTTGTCCACCCCAACCCATTCTCATCAAGTACGAGCATGCAATAAAAATCGACTAATATGTAAAACATCAGTCAATATATATCGATTTCAGACCACACTGATATTACGATATATTGGCCGATATTTTCTATTGAATTCATTTTGTTCTATTTCACCAAAAAAATTGCATCGCGTAACATTATGTTGTCTAACTTTTGTTGTTTTCATGTGGTATTATGTTACAATATTTGGCAATTCAATGCAACTTCTGTCCTACACAATCTCTTTTGACTGCATTTTACAGGGCTTGATTTATTACTTCTATCACTGTATATACTGGAAATTTTTAAACGACTGGCTTATGCTTCGACCAACAATCCTCTGCAACCTCCTTTGGTGTAGTCTCTGTGGACACTTTTGTTTCATTTGGCAATTGGAACTCTGGTTGTATTGAGGCCAGTTATATTTGGATGAGATTATTGCAATTAATGTATGACGATAATGTCCATGAGTAGTATTGGGGAATAAGCCCTCTGATGCATCATCACTGGCGACTGATTACATTTAATTCTGCTATATATGATTGGATCTGATTTTCAACTTATGACATAGGATGCAGTCAGATTGCCGGAAGTTCTGGATTTTGATATATGTTCTCCAGTATTTACCATATGTTTATAACTTTTGTATCTTTGTTGTATTTACCGAGTGGTTATATATTTTTCAAATGCATGACACTTTCAGAGGATGTACTGTATATTTTTGATGTATATCCGGACCCATGTGACTGTTACATCATGCAACATAGGTGTTTCACATTGTCTTGAGTTTCAATCTGGAGTCAGTCAATTACTGCTGTCACATTCGGTTGAACTCTTAATGGAACTCAGAAAATGGTACAGTAATTTTCACTCTTAGCCAGTATCGTGATAGCTGATCTTGCTGGGAAGTTAAGAAAAAACAGTGTTGAGAAATACCTTTCAATCAATTCTCATCTACCGAAAAGAGAGCTTAGAAGCCTTCTTCTCTTGTGGAGAAACTGTTGAAGAAGAGATCTCATACAACTGACCTAAACTAACTACTCCTCAATGCTATAAAAAATGATTATAGTGAATATCTTAGTAGCATCTTTGAATTGAGCTTTGCCTCAAAACTAGGAGTACTGTGATAACTAGCCCGGCTAAAACAGTTTCCATACGCTTACCTTTGTATCTTGTATTTTGGGTAAAGATTTGCAATGCTTGAGCATGAACAGATAGTAGTTATATTTTGGCTTAGTATCTCTGGTTGTTTGTTTGGAGTTTTGAAGAGAATTAACCCTTTTCCGGAAAATATCAATTTTTATAGATGCCTTGATTATCAACTGGTATTTTGAATGTTTCAAGCATAATGTTTATTGAGTATCATATGTCTGGTTTAACTATCGATCATTGCAGTAGCCTTTTCTACTATCTTACATTTTGATACAAGTGCATTTTCTCCATGCTCAGATTGGACAAGGAACTTACAGCACTGTATATAAAGCCCTTGACCTTGAAACTGGTAAAATGGTTGCGATGAAGAAAGTGCGGTTTGTTAATATGGATCCAGACAGTGTTCGATTCATGGCTAGGGAAATCTTTATTCTACGTAAACTTGACCATCCAAATGTTATAAAACTTGAGGGTTTAGTCGCTTCAAGAATGTCAGGTAGCTTGTACCTTATATTTGAATACATGGAGCACGATCTTACTGGGCTTTCAGCAACACCCAGCATCAAGTTCACAGAGGCACAGGTACGGACAGTCAGTGGACACTGCATAACAGTAAGACGGTACCATCTGTATTATGTACTGCACAATCATAAATGTTTCAAGTATATGATCAATCTCTGTGTTCTCCACTCTCCCTGAAGCTTTTCCAACACATGCCATTTTTATTCTCAAATAGCTCTACGTGGTACAAAAGCTGATTATATATTTTATCGGGTAAAATGATCTATAATGGTAGGACATGCTTTATAGACAAATGATGCTTATTCTCCTCTTTTTCTCGTGGCTTTTCTCCCTGAAACCAGGATGAACCCAATAAGAATTTTCTTTTCATAGATTTATTTTTTGTTTCACATATTTTTGAAGCAACCCCCCAAGAAATAAAGAAACGGGCGTGGATTTTCTCCATGCTACAGCTCAACGGATTTAGTTTGCTGAATTCAGTGATGTTATGCTTTGGTGACCTTTTTGACTATTGGATGATGAACTTGCAGATTAAATGCTATGCGAAGCAACTACTCAGCGGACTTGAACATTGCCACAGTCGAGGTGTCTTGCACCGTGACATCAAAGGTTCTAATCTGCTAATAAACAATGATGGGGTGCTCAAGATTGGAGACTTTGGTCTGGCTACTTCCTTTACGCCTGACCAAAAGCAGCCATTGACTAGTCGTGTTGTAACTCTATGGTACAGAGCACCAGAACTTTTGCTCGGTTCTACAGACTATGGTGTTGCCATAGATATGTGGAGTGCAGGTTGCATTATTGCAGAAATGTTTGCTGGGAAGCCTATAATGCCTGGAAGAACTGAGGTTAGTTCCAAGATGCTCACTCTGACTGCACAATGCTTGACATGACATTTTACTTAGCAGCGCAAGTCAGGTTTAACACTCTTAGTCGGTGCAGCCATATGGTTAGTTTGTTTGCACTAGTTTCAAACAGAAGAGGGATGCATCTACTTCTTCATTCACTAGCAGCTTAGACAAAAATTTGGCCAAACATCTTGGTTCTGTGCTAGTTATTCTGAAGTCATTTGCCTGTCTATTTCAACTGTCAGACAATTGTAATACATCTTTGGTGACTGTAAACATTTTATAGGTGGAACAAATGCATAAGATTTTTAAGCTTTGTGGTTCACCTGCTGAGGATTACTGGAAGCAATCGAAATCCTCCCATGCAACTAGTTTTAAGCCTCAACAACCTTATAAGCGCTGTGTTCTTGAGACATTCAAAGACTTTCCTCCTCCTGCTTTAGCTTTGGTTGATTCCCTCCTTGCCATTGAACCAGAAAAAAGAGGAACTGCTTCTGCTGCGTTGAAGAGTGAGGTAAAATTTACTTTTCTTGCTTTTGTGTAAAGAACTGTAAGCATTTAGCTCCAACTACATATGACAATATGTGAACCATACTATCTTGCTTTTGAGGACATCTTTAATGTCAATCAGTTGTTTGCCATCACTTACATTCTGTTGGACCTGGAAAAGTTAAGGTCAAGGAGATAACTTGAAGAAATATGTTGGATCAAAACTTCTTTGAACTTTCAGTAGATTTTATTGTCCCTAAAGTTTTGGTTGCATGTGATTAAATTGCAATTGGTAACATAACTATAGATTATGTGAAATCCCTTTAATTGCCTTTGCTGAAAGAACTACATAATTTTTCTCCTAGAACCAGATGTATCTAACCAAACTTTAAAAGGGAAAATCATGGCAGTTGATGAAGGTTTTACAAATTTCATATTGTTTTTCTGTATTAGAATGTCGCTCAGATCAATTACCTATTTTCGGATTATGCTGGTCTGACTTTATTTTACTTTTTTTTTTTGCAACGTCTTCCATGGTGCTCCAATAAAATTCTGTCCAAAACTTAGCACCAATGTGTGCTCACCTTTTCATTAATAGCATCTTTTTTTCCCATAATGAAATTAAATCTTTTGCTCGATTGTTGTTCTCCAGTTCTTCACAACAAAGCCCCTTCCTTGTGATCCATCAACTTTACCAAAATATCCTCCATCAAAGGAGTATGATGTTAGACTTCGAGACGAAGAGGCCAGAAGGTATGCTTTTGGCTTCCTGATCAATTTGTTTTAGTTTCTCCAACCAGTTTGCCAGAATATTGTTCACCTTTCTATATAATTAAGTCTGAAGCTTTCATGCCTGCTCGAACATTTCATGAATTTATCAGTTCAATTCACTATTGTAATAGTTTTGGACACCTCCACAACTATAGTTTTAGTTGTCAGCATTTACCTGCATGCTAAGCATTTCCACATGCAGCCTCAGAATTGAGGAATGACAAGCATGCCCAAAATAGAAGTCCTGTGACACATCGGCTTACAAGACATTGGGCATTGACATAATTATGAGGATAATGAAGGAATGTTAGCCCTGTTTGGTGATTTTTTCCATTTTCCTCATGTTTGTCAATCCACATCTCTGAAAGTTTAAGAGGAAATAAACAGATCCACCATACAAAGAAACAAATTACTGTCTTGTTTCTCCTTATAAATTCATCAAAATTAAGAAACTCATTGTTTAGAAATATAGGGAAGCTAAGTACTATCTCGAACAAGAACATTCCTTTTACAGAGCGCTGACAGAAAAGAATATGCATGCATAAGACTACTTCCCTATCATTTTTGAGGAATGCCCGAATTGAACTGACATATCTGTCTACATCCGAATACTAGGCAAAGGGCAGAGGCTGTTAAAGGACGAGGGCCTGAATCTGTTAGGAGAGGTTCAAGAGAATCAAATCCTCTCCCTACTTCACAATTTGATGTTGATGGAGATGTTTCTCTTCAGGTACTGTTGTAACATGATTTTTTTTATGTCATATATTGGATGAAAATGTTGATACTAGAGGCCCTAATACCTAGCAAATATCCCACGATATCATAGTATTACTAAAATATTGCGATATATTAGCCGATAAGTATTATCCCTTTTTTTATTTTATTTTGCTCTTGAAAGTTTAAATTCACATGCTTAAAATGTGCATGAAATTTTAAATCTTCTAAAAAATATAAATTGACACATTTTGAAAAGATATGAAGCATGTATAGTCCAAAGATTTGAGATATTTTTCAATGATTTGAAAAGATATTGAGATTGATTTTGATAGAATTGATCAAAACTCCTCAAATAAATAAATAGATGATTCATAATAGATAAATTTTAATATATAACTCACTTTAATGTAGTCACGAGATTTGTTTGGACCTAAGTCCGAAACAAATATAAACCCAACCAATAGCGATATTTTTATCCATAATTGTATATGTTGCTGATGAGGCTGCTTTACTGAATTGGTTAAACCTGGGTTCTCGAGATCAAGAGATCTAAGGTCTAATTTCCAACTCCCCAACTTTACCTAGCCAACAAAATTGTTGCTAACATCACCTTGGTTGACCAACATGACAGGGACAAGCAAATCTTAAGGGCAATGGTGTTAATTACAGCCATCACGGCAGCACTGCAACTGCCTTCACAGTTGAAGCACGTAACCAAACCGTGGGGAATGGCCTGTCTCATTGTAGTTCAATGGTTCACCCAAGTACAGCGGGATCATCATGGACAAAAAAAGCCAAGGAAGATGATAAGAAGGCAAAGGAAGATGACGCCCATATGACCTCTGGACAGACAAATGGCCCTTCAAGAAATGCAGCAGAGCTAAGGATACAGATCAGGGGGGATGGCTGGGTGTCTCGCAAAGAATCTTCAACAGTAAGTGCAGCCTCCTGCAAATGATAACAATAATAATAATAAACTTGTCTCGTTTCCCTTATTTTGGCCTCTTCTATAATCAAATGACTTTTTATGTAAAATCTTAGTGTAATTATAGAGTTGTCGAATAACCTAATAGTCACTAGTTTAAGTCATGAAAATTGCCTTATATATAATATAATGTAAGATCATACATAATGGTACAAAAAACCAAAAAGTGGTCGAACTTTTCTCTAGTGTTTTATATACCGGGATGTCCTTTATTGGTGGGAATCGAATGAAGGAATGGGAAACCTATTTAAAATTACTTGGCCACATAGCTTTTTCTTCTGTTTTCAATTGAATAAGGGAATACTTCGAAAACCTCCTTATTTACTTTCTATAACAAGGTAAGATAAGAAAATTTACAATGAATAACTTTGGTAAAGCACCCCATGCATTTTCTAGGCAAATCATCTGTGATCAGTTTAACCAAGCTTCTCTTCTTCATCTGAGAATACGCCGAGATTTTTCTTACTCAAATCTCTATGATCTAATCTTCTGTTTTCTGTTTTGCCTTTTTTGTCTTAACAAGGGTTATGTTCCGAAGAAAAACAGGATCCACTATTCTGGGCCATTGATGGCACCTGGTGGAAACCTCGAAGAAATGCTGAAAGACCACGAAAGGCAAATCCAACAAGCTGTCCGCAATTCTAAGGCAAAGATCAAGAACAACGGCGATCACAGGCACTCTCATTCCCTACAGAACCCCGGAAGAAACATATGGTGATTGCTTCACTGAAATCAATCTGTGGGTTGTTCCAAGATGAGCAACGAGAGAAGGGATCAAAGAATTCTTTTGGGTAATCCACTTCATGCGGTTCAACCAATTTGTATAGCAGAACTCCGCAGAGATGTACACATATTATGTAGAGTGTCGATGATTTCTCTATATTTCTATATCGAATTTTTACTATTATTTGCAGTTATAGGCAAAAAAAGTAATAAAAAAATAAATAAATAGATGATTTCTCAATGCTTAAGTTGCAGGTGTATGATTTGTTTAATCTGGATAATTGCCGAATGTACCTCATGTTGAAGACAACTACCGAATGGAAGGGAATTCCGGTCAGAAGAAATTCCGGTGGGTTGCGACGGTGGTGATAAAATCTTACCATGGCTAGATACGCAGGCGCATTTTATCTCTGTTCTCTCCTTTTCTCTATCAACCACCACTCCTCCCCTTAAACCACCGCCTTACCCTCCCTCTTTCCGAACCCATGCAGCCGATGTCACCCATCCCCCGTTTGGTTCATCCTCCCCTCCCCTCCCCCACCACTCTCTTTCCTACTTCCTCTCTCGCAAAGCTGCCCCTGAACTCTCTCTCCCACCTCAACCACCACACACTCTGCCTACACCTATAGCTTCTGTCCACCCTCCAGTGCACCATCCTCCATCCTTCCTCTCCCGCTCCTCTTTTGCTATCCTCTTTCAAAACCACCATCGAAGAAGAACATTGAGGCGGCGCAGAAGGGAGCCGCATGAGGGTTCTTATCCTACCTCTCCACTCATACTCATTCTGCCTAGACTCGTGCTTGCCATTGGCCTCAACGTGGTTGATGAACCCAAATCTTGTCTGAGTAAGGGAAAAGAGGGATTGCTGCATGAATGCGGTTGTCGCCTTGGTGGTTGGGGAGGAGGACGGAAGGGTGGTGGTAGTGCTGTGAGGGGGAAGCAGAGATACGTGGAGGAAGGAATTATATATGAAGAATGGAGAGAGTTACTTACACGTTTTCATATTTATCATAATTAATGGTAATTATTGTCATCACTTTAAATTACGAAAGATTATCAATGAATTTCTAAGCATATTAAATTCCATATCACCAACATAAAAATATATACTAAAACTTAAAAAATTATTGAAATATTTAAGTTTATTTTATTTCATAAGATTTAACAGTTTTTTTATTCAAATGAGGCAAAAAAAAAGGCTATATAAATTAATAAAATTTCATATCAAATAAACTACGGTAGCGGCCCGCAATCCGGGATCAAACGACGAGTCATAAGAGCCCTAACAACAGAGAATGAGATCCCTCTTCTATTCGATAAAATACATTTGTTCCTTTTTTTTCATAATTTTACTTCTAATAATCTTACATAAATTTATTATTGCACAGATTAAATCTAACATGGCATTTGGGTTAATAAACTCTGTGGACTGAGCAAATTAAACCCTTAAATTCTTATAATTTTGTATCAAATAAACTAAATAAAATATATTTAATTTACTTTCACCGATTTACGTTTAATAATTTTATATAGTTTTATCATTGAAAATTTTTTTTATTGAAATTAAATGTAATATGGCATAGTATTAATATGTAACTCATCTAAAATTTTTTTTTTATATGTAAAACTTATTTAATTTACTTTTATTTTTAAAAAATTTAATAAGGCCGTAGAAAAAATTATAAATATATAATGTTGATGAAATAAATATTATTTTTAAAATATATATACATATTTTTTTGTTCCAATGAAAAAAAAAAAGCCGTACGGGCCTACCGCATAATTCACACATGCTGTGTCTCCCTCTCTCCTCACATCCTCTCTCCCGCGTATTCCCCCAGCTCCACTCCTCCTAAATTCTATCTTCTCGGTTGTCATGGCTACCACAGCCTTCAAAATCACTCCGATTTCCCTTTCTCTCTCTTCGCTCACCAACCACCCGGCTCTGCAGCCCCCGTCCACTGGAAATTTCTCATCCGAATATTCATTCTCCACTTCTCTGCGGCTTCGTGTTATTGATAGAAGAATTGCGTGCAAGGCCACGGAATTTTCTGTAGCGGAGGAGACTCCGGCGTCGGATGATCCAAGAGACGGAGGCAGCGGCGGCGACGAAGGGAAAAACTGGGTGCCAGTGGTGCCGTTGGCGGCATTGCCGAAAGGGGAGAGGAGAGTGATACTTCAGGATGGGGAGATTATCCTGTTGCTGTGGTATAAGGATCAGGTTTTTGCGATTGAGAATAGATCTCCTGCTGAGGGTGCTTATAGTGAAGGTCTCCTTAATGCTAAGCTCACTAAGGTAAAACTCCCGCGTCTAACTATGTCTTTGATAACATAACTTGGGTAACTGTTCAGTTAGGTGTATATATTTTTCCTTGATTTCTTTATGAAGCTGTAACTGCTTTTTTTTACCCTCAGTTAAGAAATGTTAGTTTAATTTCTCCCAATCTAAGAATGAAATTACACAACTAAAAATTTCGGCCAAATAGAGTCTTTTCAACAGCGGGAAACACGAGGTCGACTATTTTTGTCCAGCCGTTCATGTGCTTACCAGATGACCAAATCTTAAACTACTGAAAGGGACGAACGAGTGGAAGGGGTTGGGGGGGGGGGGGAGGTTACGTCTTGCCCAAATATCGGAACGCAAAGCAGACAAGGGTTGATAATAATCCGCGTTCAATGAAAAATAGTCCACATCATCTAAAACCGACATTTGTAAAAAGATTATCAATGGGAATTTCTTGTTCTCTAATTTTACACATTGATTGAGAAAAATTGAAATCTAGTATTATTTATATATTCTCTCCCTATTAGGACTATTTTTTTTTTTCTTTTCAGAATGTTAGGATTTTCTCGGGGAATCCTAATTAGAAGTTGATGAGTACTTCTGCGCATCTGTGTTGCTGCCTTTTGGTTGGTTTGGTATCAACTAATTGGGAAATGCAAGGAATGGCAATAAGATCTGATTTGGAAAAGGAAATTGGTGAATGAGATAGAGGGAGTGTGATTTTTTCTCAATTTAGGTTAAAGAATATATACCTTGTTAAATGTGTTTTCCTTATTCTCATATCCAACCCATTTATGGATATGAAAATGAGGGAGCAGAAGAGGTTGGCTTCCCAAGTTTTGATGCGATTTGATAGGATTTTCATCCAGAAGCACATGAGATTGGAATGAAGTTTCCAGTCTTATTCCATTCTTTGCATTCCTCTCACCAAATTTATCCTAGATGAGTAGCAATTTGTAATGGCCCAGGGACAAAGATAACGTGATAGGGAGTTCAGTTTGAAAATTTGAGCTGTTTGGTTTTGAACTGGAAAGTGAAAATAACCTGGTTTCTGTTTACTTTTGCTCACAGAGATGAACTTAATGGAGTTTAGTTAAATTTAGTAGCATGTTGGTGACCTGCGGGATGAAGGAAACAAAATCTAAGATACTATTGAACAAATTGTTTGCTGGGCCTGCCTGTTAACTGAAGTCAGCTTGACCAAATCTCTCAGTCATACTCCTTGTAATTTAACTACTGTAAGAATTGCACTGAATTTCGTGCTGAAATATGTTCTTTTGTGTTTTTTTGTATCCTTGAGCCATCCAAATGGACTAAAATGTGGCTGAACTAGACTCCAGAATATCATGAGAGCATTCTGAAATCGCCCATTACATAATTTTTTCCAACATGCCAAATGCTTATAGAAATATTGTTTAGATGCCTCGGGGACCCCTTTACTCATTGCCATTTTTATCCCCTTCGGCCCTCCTCACTTTCCCTCCTCAAACTGTTTTCCTGGCTGATAAAATTCACCCATCACTAGTGTAGAGAGAGATATGATCTAGAAGTGATCTCCTTTCAAAATGTTCATTGGGTTAATTGGTAAAGTAACTGATTAGCCCCCTTCATATGTTCTTCGTCAGGCTACATTAGTCGGGCTTGGGTATGAGTTTCGTACATGGATACATGTCAAGGAGTTTGACTTGGCTAGTTCCCCAAAATATTTTATGTATAATAATCCACTAATTTACAGGGTCCAAGTCTCATACCCATTGCCCCTGTATGAGTTTCGAGTATCTGGCATGGCTACTTTAGGGTCAGTTGTGGTAACTTTGCCATTAACATCCTCTTTATTCTCTCATGAAACAACTACCTTTCTTTTTCTTAACTAATCTAGTAACCTACCCACTTGTAGTTCAGTTCATTATCTTTTTGCTTTATACCTCTGGTTGCTTACATTCAGATCATTCTTGAGAAATGATGATGTAACTTGCATCTCCTTTTATATTTGGTCACATCCAACATTATCTCGCGGAACTTTAAAATAATGAACCTCCATAACACTGATGTGCTGGAGAACAGAATGATGACAAGAAATAGGCCAAAGTTATAAATTTCTTCAAATGCAGGAAGCCTGTCACTAAGCAAAAACCTAAGAAAAATTGACCATGTGAGTTCACACCATTATAGTAATCAATCAATATCATCTATAACCTTGGCAAATGAATCTGTTGTTTCTGTGTTTCCATTCCGCTTCTGCTCTTCTTTACAGACAGTACCACGTTGAATTCTCATCCAATAAAGTAAGAATTACACCATCTCGGCCAGGCTAGTCTAGATCAATCTATAGTATAACCCTTTAATCTGCATCTTCCTCTAATGTCGACAATCTAGTGGAATCCACCGGTGCTACCAAAAAGGCTACCCTTCACAAGTTTGAGAGTTAACGAAACAGAGCTCATCCTCTCCCCAAAAATCCAACCTTTCTATCACAAATGGATTCCACAGGCCAAGATTTTCTCCACATGGTCCCTTCTGAAAGCAATATATGGTTGAAATTGACACCTGGACGTTCCAATTTTGTTCCTGTAAGTACAAGGGGGACTATCCTCTTCTGTGGAAGAAATCATGTCTTCATGTGTATCCTGATTGCAATTAGACTTGCAACTTCCTTTTTTCCCAAACTTGACAGTTTGAGCCTTGACAATCTCTCTCCCTCTCTCTATCCTGATTGATATTAGGGGAGACAGGAACCAATTTCTCTATAACATAGGGTATTGAAGCCGCTGCAGACCTATTCTTTAACACTTTCTCTTGGATTGGTTTTTCTCAAATGTATCCTTCCTTTGCTTTCATGCTCTGAAACAACAGGACTTATCATCATCTTCGCAGAACTCTTGAAATTTACCCCTGAGATTTGTCATCACCACCGGTAATTCTGCCATTTGTTGACACTGTCTTTTTGCTTCGGCTAGATTACTTTCCATGTCTCCGAACCCCTTTTAGTTCAAATATGATATGCAGTTTGTTATCCGGAGTCTCATTTTTGTGCCTACTGAATTTGTTGCATAATTTCATTTATGGAATATTTTTATTCTTATTTGTGAATGCCCCGATCACTTTGCTTTGTAATTTTATTGGGTGGTTGAGTGCACGAGTACTTTCCCATTGCAGGCTTACCTTGCAAAAAGATTGATGTTGTGGTTTGAACTCATGGTGATTTCTAGAAAATCAGTGTGCATTTCCAAACTACTGTGCATTTGTCCAATTACTATAAAGTGATGCTATGAATTTTGTGAACTTTCTGTAGTTCTTGATGAATAATTGATTTACAGAAGTGATCTTGTTCTTATCTATAATATTATTTTGCCCAGGATGGCTGCATAGTCTGCCCTACAACTGAGAGTACTTTTGATCTTCGGACAGGAGAAGTCAGGGAGTGGTATCCAAATAACCCTGTTCTGAGGGTCCTGACCCCTGCTCTTAAGCCATTGTTTGTCTATCCTGTGAAAACCGATGATCAAAATATTTACATTAGTATTGGTGATGCTGCAAAATCTACTGCATCTGCAGAGATTGTGTTTAGTGGGAAGGCTCAACCTGGTGTAACTGCTGCTGATGTCAATGTAGATGAGGTATAATCACCACACTTGGTGTTATAGAATGAATCCTTAAGTTCTTTGCAGTTTTGCGTTTTGACTACTTTTTTTTTCCATTTTCATCTCTTTGATCATGCCATCAGCTGGCTGTGTGTAATGTTCCCTTATCAAAGGTCGTTTATGCTGTATGCAGGTGAGAATGGTTGTTGATGATAGTCTGGAAGGATTTGGCTTTACGGGGAAGAATGAATTGATCAACGGAAAAGCTGCTGCAATAGGCTTCCTATTGTTGTTAGATTTTGAGCTCCTAACCGGCAAGGGTCTCCTCAAAGGAACAGGGTTCCTCGACTTCATTTACTCAGTTTCAAATGCTTTTAAATGAATTTGCACTTTTTCCCATTTAAGCCTCAGATTTCCTCACAAACCCACCCCGTTGATCCCATCATTCATTCAACTTTGATCCCTGTGAATGTATAGAGTCATCCCCTCTCCCCACTGTCCCCAATTTGGTTGACTGCTGTCAACGATTAGTTTTACATGCGCTGCTTGTAAATTCTTATATATGTCATTGATTTGCAAACGATTGAGTTTTACAATTACACTGAAACTCACCAAGCTGGTAGATATGCGAACTATTTATTGTACCTTAACACCAACACCATCAATCTCACCCTCATCTCCTGAGGATATGTTTATTGAATAATCCAACAAACAAATCATCAGTAAAATCAAGCAATTGATTTGCTGATTCTATATCTACCTCTCAACAATGCGTATTAATTGACCTTAGGAATAGTGAAGGATACCAAGTGGTAACCCGAATATAAAACTTGACTGGAGAATCTTAAAAGCAAATTTAAGGAGGAGGTATAACTTGATCATCATCAGCAAGGAGGCATGTCGGAAGGAGGAGGCAGCATCTGCTGTTCAGTTGTATTGCCATTTAATGTTATGAATGTCATGTCCATGCCCCATGTCGCATGTCGGTCTAAGTGACAATGTAGAAACCATACTCCTGCATAATAAAATAAATGTATAGCTTTAGAGTCTGTTTAATGGTCTTTTTAAGTCTAATTTTTAAGTACCGGAACAAGTGCTAGTAGCTAAGAAAATGCAGATGAAGCGTTAACCTAATATCTAAGTGTATTGAGAGTATGAAAGCTCAATGTGTTGAAATACTACAAATGTTTGAAAATTTCCAGTTCTCTAGCTGGACCGTGTCATCCTACTATGTGGCCAGTTGCTCTGATGTGGTAATGAATCCATCGCTTGACCTTACATTGTTTTCTGTGCTAAATTAGTAGTCCCGTTAGGGTCCTCCCATTATTATCCTCACCCGTAAGAGTGAGAATTTTATCCTGGCAGTTTGAATGGCTAGGATTCTAATAATATATCAAAATTTGTCAAACCTATTTTAGAATTTTTACTATTGGGAATATGAGAGGATCCTAATATCTCTCCTAAATTAGGATGGGCAGCACAGTTGCTGATACATCCTGCATGTCAGATGCTGGGACTGATGGAGAAGTTCGGTTTTATTGTTTAAGTTTTGAATCATTCATAACTTTCTCTATAGGTTTCAGATTGAACCTACTGTTATTAAATAAGAAGCAGGTGAGGCGATTTACCTGGATTTCTTGCCCAGAATCTAATAGCAACCCAGCCTTTGTAAGGCACAGCAATGGTGTTCTGAAGAGGAGGGTCAACCAGATTATAGTTCTGAGGATCTGTATTCTTGTCAAAATTACCAAAACCCCATCCAACAACGTAGAAGCTATGCCCATGAAGGTGCATTGGATGGTCCGCACCCGCAACCACATTAGTCCCCTGGAAAACAATCTCCACCGGCGTATTGTAATTGAGCACCCTCACCTTTGTCCCTGTTGACGGCACCTCATATTCAAGCGGCAAATAGTCCGCCGTGTAATTAAACACCAATGGCGGCAAATCAGGAAATCCAGTTTCATAGACCCCGTTGATCTTATTATAGTAAGCCTGCAGTATATCGATTGTAGGATCCACGAAGCTTATGTTGTTGATGCTGGCGCCCAAACGTGTCACATTCGGCCCCTGGCATGTGTCATTGTTGCCGGACATGCATGGCACCGCGTTGACAGAGATCGTGTAGAGTAGTTTCACTGATGTCACATTGGCACCAGGGACTTCAAATGGAACAGGATGAGATTTGTTCTGGAGGCTCCGCAGACGTCCTGTGAAGGTGGCTTGGGCATCCGTATCATTGTGGCCAGGGAGGCTGGGGAGGGGGGAGGGACAGAGGGAGTGTAGTTGCCGTTGTATTGGACAATGGCAGTGGTGGTGGTGTTGTCATAGCCGATAAATGGGGTGCTCTCGAGAACCTTGGCAGCCATGTAGTAGTTGTCGGGGTTCTGGTTTGCCGATAGGAGGACGTCCATGGTCTGGCCGGGAGAAATGGCAATATAGGAGCTGGTGAACTGCTTGGTATACGCAGCATCGGTTCCGACGACAGTGAGATTGTGTCCGGCAACGCCAAAGAAGGCCAGTTCCTGCATCATAACGTTGATTATGCGAAGCATGTACGTCTTGCCTTTATCCACCGCTATCTTGAACGTATCTGCATGCGTAAAGAGGCGTTTACGCAGGGGCGCAAAATACTCAAACTACACATCAATCGACACCGATCAAAATGGGTTTGGGTTAAATATAAATTGGATTTACGTACAAATTTATAATAGATAATTTGGGTTGACCCAATTATCTTGGCCCAAAAAAATTGTCCGCGGATAACTTAAATCAGTTATTATATATTTTAGGCATTTTTTAAAATATATATTTTTTTATAAAAGTATTTTAAAAAATATAAAATATTTTAAAAATTATAATATTTAAGTTTAAATGTTACCATGTATACTGTTAAATAAATAAGTTGGAATATGTGTGTGTGTTTTTTTTTTTTAGATATTTCTTTATTATCGAGGTATATAAACCTTATAAAGTTTGATTTATTTAACAGTTTGAAATGTAAATCAAATTTTATAAAATTAGAAATATTTATTTTAATTTTTTTTAGAATCATCATAAAAATAATGCCAATCAATACCTAAATTTACAAAGATTTGGCTCGTATAATCAATTACAAATGAAATTCTTATCAAGAAGTGAACATATAAAGTAACATAAATTATATTTCTTCAATTTTATATTTTTTTTGTGCCCAGTGAATTTATAACATAAAAAAACGTTAAATCTAATCTTAGATTTGATTCAACAATCTAAACTCAAAATCTAAACATGACTCGTAATAATTTGACTTAGGTAAAAATTTATTAGTTTTATATTAGACGTTACATTTATATTAGGGTTGGGATTAATATAATATTTGATATTAAGTATTATATTATATAGTATTGATAAGGTTTGGCTTTAGTTTGGGCACTGGTACAGTAAATACAATCAGAATATTTAGTCTCAGATTTTATCCAAACCCATTATGTCAAAACGGGTAAACCTGATGAATTTAAATCGGATAAACCCCTATTAAGTCGGATTTAAAATTTTATTTCACACTTGCATAGAATAATATACCTTGACTAGAACAATTGTACAGGTCGCCGGGCTGGCCGTTGATGGTGAGAGCATCGGAAGTGTTAGGATCCCCTCCGGTTCTTAAGAATGCATAGTATAGGGTCTGAATATCGACCTTCCACCATTCTCCTGCATCCACCGTTGATCATCAGAGTAAGATCTGCATCTAACGGCGACGGTTTCTCCTCATGTTTTATCAGGTTTAGATCATGAATATTTGGTATAAAGTATGTGACCAAAACTTAAATTATCGAACGCAAAATGCATGTCACAAGCAATAATACATTTAGCATCGGACTAAAAGGGAGTTGGCATTTATATTCATTTTTTTTCATATAAGTTCAAATTTATTTTAAATAAGGATTTATTTATTGCTTTTTTATGAGTAATATTAAATCTACATTTAAACTCAAGGAATATTCAGTAATAATAAGCCATGTTCATATATAATTTCATAATTAACTCATTTTTAATATTCATTCCGTCCCTTGACAAGAAGTCATGCCATTATTGTACACAAGAACAAGTTATAATAACTAATAAATTAATAATTTAAACAATCGAGTTGAGAGTGAGCTCAACACTTATAAGTAAAGTTTTATAACTATTCGTGTCTATACATGTTCGTAAAGTTTATAAGTTTGAAAGAGTTAACATTCGACGTGGCTTGTAGTTTAACGCGATTAAAATTTTGACTAGATCTGTAAAATTAAGTCTGTTAATTAGCCCAATCTGACCTTTCCAAAATTTTACAGTATTTGGTCAAGATATATTAGCAATATGAATAAACAATGTTAAGAAATTATGTTCAAGTAATTTTTATATAAATGTTTCTATTTAAATATATATTTAAGTAATATTTTAATATAAATATTATAATTTTTAAAATATTATATACATATATAGGTTTTCTATAAATATAAATTTTAAATAATGTTATTTAAAATTAAAAATATTTACCACTAAACGTCTAAATTAGTATAATTTGACTAAATAATTATAAATTTTTATCTAAATTTAATTCATATTATACTCAAATTTAATTTTTATAGGATCTGTAAAAATTTTCATGCACTACAATTGATAAGGCCAACATTCGTACCTATTATGATTGGAAATTCAGCCTGAGGTTTGGGGAATGGGTAGGACATATTTAAGAATGGATAGATGACAATGGCGCCGTGAACGGTGGCTCTGGTCCAGTTGCTGTGGGCGTGCCACCACAGAGTGCCTTCCTCCGTCGACAGCACCACCTTCTGGCTGAAGTTTCCTCCCGGCGGGATCGGACACTGTGTGATGTATTCCGGTCCATCTGTCCACGGATATCTTAACATCTTCACTCCATGCCTGCACACACGTTCATGTATATATTTCATAATTTTGTTTAAAATGATAAATAAAACCTTAATATTAATTGTTGATTTTTTTTTTTTTTTTTGTAAGCAAGGTCTTTTACGTAGCTCATAACATGGGAAATTTTAATATTTTAGCATTTTAGAAAGATAAATAAAATTATATTATATTTTTCTAATAACATAAAATAAGAATCGATAAATTTTTAAAATTCAACGATCGTAATTACATAGAAGAGACTCTTATTAGCCTCTACTTAGGACTCCCTTGATCCGGGCATCAAGTCCGTACTATGTTCAAAATTGACTTGAGGTTAGCTTAATTAATGACATTTTACTAAAGTAGGAGACCTACTTTACTAGCTAATTAACACATGATTATTTAATTAGGGGGATTAATTAGGCCTTGAAAAATCAAATTTCTATCTCAAAAATAATATTAATTATTATCATTATTTGGGTGTTTGTTTGTGTGCGTATGAATGCTATATTTTAAATTGACCAAAAACAGTCATTGGAGTTGTTGAAACCGGCCACACCTATTCTATTCTACCAGTTCACGCTATAGATGAATAAGTAAAAAGTCATGTGTGCTATTACAATTACATAATACATTAGTTAATTATTAAATGACGTACAAATATTACATATTTTAATAATTAATTAAATTTAATATATATTTCAAAAATGTCCATATATATTTTTTCTAATAATTATCCATGTAAAGAAAATGTACCAGTGAATTGTAATGTTATAGCTGCCTTGGTTAAAAACATCAACAATGAAGGACTCCCCTCTGCGAGCATATAGAGTTGGCCCTGGAAATGACCCATTTACTGTGAGGATATTTTTCGTGCTGCAAAGCCTCGTATATTGTGCCTCTTTTACCTGCACGAATACCAACCGTTTATCTATTTAACATATTTTTAAAAACGTGACATCTTATCTATCAAAGAACAGATATTAATACATCTACATAAAAATAAAATAACGAATCATTGTCGTATGGATAGAATATATGTATTATTTTTAAGCAGAGCATAGCACGGGAGAACACACCTCAAAGCGATAACGGTTCATAGTTTGGGCGTGAAGGAAGCCATTGAGCAGGAGAAAGCATAAGATATGGAAGATGAAGAAGAGCTTCTTCATCTTAGACCATATCAAGTAAAATAATGCACCGGCGATTACTTGACTTGTTCCCCAAGAAGAAGATGGTCTCTGCCTGTTCGGGAGCTGGTCTATTTATAGAAAGACAATGCAAAATTTGGTAGGCATGAAAACATTAAATATATTGAAATTGTCATATTTGACTTACTAAATAAACTTAATAATCTTTAATATATATGCATAGAGAGAGAGAGAGAGAGAATTTTATATCTAATTATTAGAACAACTGTGTGTATATATTAAAAGATAAGTTATTATAATTTTTAATAAAATAACCAGATAAAATCAATCTTAGACACCAGCAACGGTGCTCGTTACTTTTAGATTCTGGGTTTTTGCCCCACTAAATAAGGGTTGATTTAACTCCTTATAATCACAATCATTCGATTAATACTAGACAGATGATGATAATATTTCTTTTAGTAATATAAAAACTAAATATCATTTTTGAATAATAAACGGCATAACCGATCCATCGATATTGAACTACTATAATTAAAAGATGTTAAGCTAACATCATTTATAGAATCTTGGGCTCTCGGAATGCATCACTTTCGTTGTCCGCCCTATTTTACAAGATATTTAAACGCCCAAAAAAATTAAAAAAAAATAATTATTTTGCTTTGAATAAAAGGAAAGTTCAACGCATGTTTGCTATCCATATTATGTGAATGAATAAATATCTGGGCGAGTTGCACTTGAACTGAAATCGTCGCGTCTCACCTAATGTGGTTGGAGTTGAACTTTCCAAGGCTCATCTTCATCTTAATGACGAAGAAAGTACACGTCGATTATTTCAATTCTAAACATTGAGAAACCAAATCACGTAAATATGGATTTTCTTCGTTGACAATGTTCTTCCCCACGGCGGCTTCCACACCAGATAGAATGGTGCATCCTTAAATGGCAGCCTTCTTTTGAAAAACAACTAGTTCCAATCATAATGAATTTGTCCTTCTATTAATTCATTCATTCATTCATTATGTAAGTAAAGATAATGCTGTGTTATCGTTATAGTTGCATGCATTTGGTTTAAATTAAAAAATTTTTGATAATTTTTATACAGATCAGAAATTAAAAATCTTATTTTTTGAGGATTTTAACTGGTAGATTAATTTTCAACCAACTATTGAATAATAGACTTCAACCAGTGTTGCAGTCTAAAATAAAAATTTGAGATCTTTACATCTCTAAAAAATAATTAATTTAATCTCTCTTAATCGTAATCATTCAATTAATATTAAATAATTAATTTTTTTTTTAAAAAAAGACTAACTATCTTTTTTTTAAAAATAATAATAATTTAAAAAATTAAATTCATTTCTCTTTTAAAAGCATGGGCTCTACAATCATCTCAAATAAAAAGTTTTCACTTTATATTATTTTTACCCGCAAGTTAAATTATTTTCCAAAGAAGAAATTGCCATTATTTTACATTAAATTCATAACCTACTCAATTAATCTACTTCGATTAATTAAAAATCTCATAATTTAAGCCACATCAAACTCAAATTTAATTAGATAATTATTAGAATTCTGATAAAACAGCTGCCTTATTATCTTTAATTATAATGCAATTAAGAGATTGGGCTCTCTAAATCCATCCAACTGGCGAGAGGTTTTATCTGCATACTATTACCTGCAAATTAAATGACTTCTTAAGAAGGGAATCGGCATTATTTCACATTAAATTCATAACCTACTCCATTAATGGTACTTTAAATAGTTAAAAATCTCATAATCTATGCTACATCAAACTCAAATTTAATTCAATGATGGGTAAAATGATAATAAAACCCATCATCTTAAATCACATTAAACTTATTTATTTTTTATTTTTTCTTTAAAAAAAATATGTATTGACATTAGTATACAACCATATTATCATTTTAAATATAAAATATCTGTAATTCTTCTTGAGCTATAATTCACTGCACAAATCAATTGATTCTGTTAAGCTGGTAGGATATTATACAACTTCAATAATTTTTACAGAAGATTATGAAATAATATCTTAAGCAGTTATATATTTAGGCACCAAATATAAATAAATGCGCTATAATTTTCATACAGATTACTTCTTAATATAATTTCTTTTAAATTTCTAAAAACTTCTTGTATTAATTCTTACATACCCACTAGAGTTGAATATTTACTTGGTATTTTTTTGTCATATTGCTATTTTTTAAATATATCTCTTTAATAATTAATATATATTATAACATTATATAATATTTTTGATATATATTGTATTATTATTTTCTTCAAAAGGGGATAGAGAATCGAATGAAGCTTCTTTTTCAACACTTCTAGA
Organism: Nepenthes gracilis; assembly: GCA_033239525.1. Classification (NCBI taxonomy): domain Eukaryota; kingdom Viridiplantae; phylum Streptophyta; class Magnoliopsida; order Caryophyllales; family Nepenthaceae; genus Nepenthes; species Nepenthes gracilis. The sequence goes on from BSYO01000002.1 coordinate 10,339,425, forward strand.
TGATTGGAAAATGATGGTGGGAAAACGGCGACGTTCAACGCCGAAAGTGAAAAATGCAGTGAGCTGTCGCACACGGTTTGGAGACTCGGAGAGTTCTACGCCCAAAACCTTCATTGTTTATTTAATTTAATTACAATTTAAATACTGTTAAATAATATTATTTTCTAATTACCTATTTAATTTTATATCAACCGATTAAGCCAGTTTTAGTCTATCTTTAAAATTCTTTTAATAATATAATATTTTGTTTATATATTTATATTAAAAAAATTCATATGAAATCTCTAAATTCAACATTTTACCTAAATCAATGGCAATTTGACTTTGAACCACTTGGTAATCTAGGAATTTTGTTAATTTCGGTTTAAATGTAAGGTTTTTTTTTTTTTTTTTTGGTTTTTCAATGCCAAATATTTATTTTTTATAGTATAAAAAATCAAAATTATAGTAAGATATTAACATATTACCTTAATTATTAAAGGAAATAAAAATAGAAAAAAAATTTTGATTGTTTTATTCATTTAACCGGACATTATATATAATAGCATGCCTAATTCAGTATCAGTATCAGATCCATTATTAATACAATCTAATCATCCCTCTATTTTTAATAATTATACTTATTATTTTTTAAATAATTATAATTATTTTAAAATAAAAAAATTATATTTAATGATATCATAATAGAATTATGTAATTTCACCATAGTTATTGTCTTTTTATCCCTTAAAAATTAAACATGACCCATATTTTTCTTTGTAGCATTTTTTACTACATATTAATGATAGATATAAAACTCATATCAAATATAAATTTATAAAAATTAACTATTAACTATAATATTTATGTCTTATATTTTTTTTCATCTTCATATCAGGCATTTTTTTAGCTTTTTGTCCAGTAGATAGTCAAAACTTCATCTAGACATCCTCATTCTCTTTTTTTCTTTTTTAAAAAATATTATTAGTTTAATTATTAGTTTTATTTTTAAAAAAATATTATATTGTATAAAAATATTTTAAATTTTTTTTTTTTTTTTGTATTTCGGGACTAGATGATGCGTATTATATAAAAATCTAGAGTATCTATTTAGTTTAGTCGTTTTATATAAAAATGTGATTCAAATTGAGATCAATTTTAGTACAAAATTTTACTGAATATAAAACTAATATTAAAATGCAATTTTAAAAATACAATATCAAAATTATAATATTAGCATTATTTTAAAAAATAAAATTGATGCGTCCACAAATTCGAGTTAATGTACCGATTAGGGAGCCGCAGGTTGGATTTTCTTGCTTGGATGATCAGAAGCGGGTCTAATCTCCGTCTCATTGAACCTGTATCCTACGTAACACAACGAACAAATAAGATATTAAAAGATTGACAAGACTCACTCTCTAATATATCTTTTGACGCTTAAATTAAAAATTTTCATATAAGAAAAGAAAGATGGATGATACAGAATGAAAATACAAATGCACAGGTGAGGGGGCTGAGTGTTAGATTTGGAGAGTAGAGTTCCAGAAAATGCACTCTGCGGGAAGTGTCTTAGCGAGAGAGATGTGCTCGGGAGGGAACGTCTTTGCTTATTGTACGGCCGTTAAAGTGTAATTGGGATACTCAACAACAGTGGTAGAGTCTCAATCAGGGCTTACTCACTTGGGGAGAATTTTTTATTATATTTCTGTGTGATGTCTTACCCCGTGTCTCCATCGCTACTGTAGTGAATGGGTATTTACAGCGTTGGCGGACAGTTCGACCTTTCCTGGATGGTGACAATTATCTGCTAAGCTGTTAGGATCGATAAGAAAATTCAGATATGGTGGTTACCTTTGGGAGAAGATCTGCTAGGCTACCGTTGTCATTTTAGGAGCAATCATATGAACATGGGTAAATATTATTTGAATATTTATCAGAATATTTTGACCGATATGGTAAGTTTTTTCAATGTGTTGGAAGAGGATCGTGAGTAATTCTGACTAGGTCGATGAGGTCATTCTGGCCGATTGGGTCGGCTGGAATGTTGTTTGAATCTTGAACTTATGCCTTCTGCTTGTAGGCCATCTTCCTAGGTCAGGACTTTTAAACAACCTCTTCACTATTGGCCTTAATATTTGGGTCAGTCCATAGGTGACGGACACATTACTAGCCATCATGTTGGGTAGCTCGAAATTTTTAACCCCCGACATACTTAAGATGGGACACTATCTACAAGTTTGTGTGCTTTTCTTTCCAAGAAATTTTGCAGACGGTCACCTTGATTGTCAGGATTTAGCCGTGATTTTTTGGATTTCACTAATTCTCTACGGATCATACTGGCAACGTGATCTTCTGCAATAATGGTGCGCCGATCTCCTCTTTTGGCTATAAGTAAAGGGGCTCACAATGACTAGTTGCATGAGTCGACAAAAACTTTGGCTCAATGCTAGAAGCTATAGCAAAATGTGCATTTGAGATCCACTTTGGTTTCCCTCTTTTCATCCTAGCACATCCTGGCCATGCATATCATCGAGCTGGATTTGAACCGATTTCCTCCTCTGCCAACTAGTGATGGAGAGCCTTCGACTGGGCAGCCCTAGTAGAGCTACGACTTGACCAGTTTTGTGAGAGAGGGTGACATCTCGTCACTTCCAACCAAGCAGCTCAATCCTAGGTCGCCTATGGGAGGTCTACTCTGAAGCTTGCTGATGTGGGTACGTCCCCAAGTTCACACCAATCCTCAAGGCCATCGACGTTGCAATTGGTTTGGTGCTCTAAAAACTCATTCTTCTAGCGGTTTGGCTCACGACTACTTGTCTCCGCGCTTGGTAGGGACAGGGACCGGCCGAGCCCCCTTAAGTTTTTCACCATCAAACATTTTCTACTGCTTGACGTCTTGATGAATTGACGTTCAGCAAGCTGGCACCTCAGCCCTTTAGCGGCATGCTGCTCGGCCAGTCATCTCAAGCCCTTGGCAGGGAGTTCACCCATGCAAATTAGCCTCGAGCATACCAAGTCCATGTGCTGTCTGTCTGCTACTCTTTGAAAAATGGTATGTCAAGTCATTATGACTGGCATTGTTGGCTGTTAGTTCTTTGCACGGGGGATGTCACGTCGATCATCATGATGAGGCAGCGATAAGACGCGCCGCAACACCCAAGGGCTAAGGCATTTGTCTCAACCCTTCGATGTCTTCAAACGACATCGTCGTGAGGTTGAGGCGTTGGCTATCAATTTAGGCACCGATCCCCAACTGTTGCCACATTCCTGGCTTTTCGGGTATCTCTTCCCTGCTTCCCCGTCTTTCTTCCTTTGCTCTCTGGATGGCTTATCAAAGCATTTTTTATTCTTTGGCTCCAATTGCTTCAACTCGGGTAGCACTGTCTTCTATTTCCACTGGACCTTTGATAGAGGAGGAGAGTGATGATGAACAAACGAAGAAGGAAGTCTGGGGAAGCGACTCACCAGGCGTGGCAATTGCTGAGCCAGGGCGCCACCCTGGCAACCCAATTCCTCAGCCCCAGGGACCTTTGCGGGTTCCTCTGGGCCTAAAGTCTATTAAATTTTGATCACTCCTTTATGAGTATCATAATAAATGAATGGTCATCGTAAGGTCATGCAAGATTTATGCGATGGTCGGAGTGTTCACGCAGTGGCAAGTGGCCAAGGGCTTTTGTAGTCAAGCACTGATGGGCAACTAGGTTGTCGATTTCGAGGGGCAACCGGGTGTCGAGCCGGAGGGACAGTCGGGTGCCGAATCTAAAGGGCAACCGGATGTCAAAGCCGAGGGCAACCAAATGTTGAGGCCGAGGAGCTATTGGATTCGAGGCCGAGGGGCAATCGGATGTTGAGGCCAAAGGGAAACCAGGTGCCAAGGCCGAGGAGCAACCAGAGTGCCAATGCTAAGAAACAATCGGGTGCCGATGCTGAGGAGTAATCGGGCAATGATGTCGAAGGGTGCCCGGGCGTCAAATCTAGAAGTGCCCGAGAATGCCCCAACATAATTATAAAGCGCGTGAAGTGCTTTAGGGTTTACGATGAGAGACAAAAAGTGAAGGAAACACCACTTATAATTCTCAACCAATGAGTATCGTCAGTAAAAGAAAAATAGAAAGAGGTGAAAAGCAAGTAGATGCCGATCCATCTCGTCTTTTTTATTACTCGGGTCTGTCTGATTCAAGGTATTGAGTCCTTATAATCTGTATTTATGATTTGTGTAACCGATTCTTGCATAGTAGAAATTTTTCGGATGCCTTTTTCTATAATTTTTTCTTCTTATTCAGAAGATAATTTTTTACATAAAATTGCTTTTATCTTGTCTATATTTTTGTAATTGTTGTTGGCTACTGTGCGTCGGGTCAATGCTACCATCAATGAGGCACTGTAGAATCTATAGCGGGCCAACTATCTTGATCGAGCTACATTCAAGTTCAAGGCGGGACCATAGGAGCTCACAGAGGCAAACATTTAGGCTTTAAACTGGATCACTGCCACTCAAGGGCGAGCTTCGGGAGAGTTTGGGGCAGCTTGTGACGAGCACTCAGCTGGAGGGAGACTTGAAGACCAAACTCTACCCTAACGAGGTGGCCCTGATGCCGGAGGAGCGGTTTCAAGAGGGCATCCACTTCCACAGGTGAATAATATCCATGGTGGATCTAGATTTTCCTGTACACTTCCTAGACTCAAGGACTGCTTGAGCCTCTTGTCGCTCGGACAAGTAGTTCGACGGCTTTGATCATTGTTGCTGATGTATCTATTATTTATGGGACTTTTTCGTCCGATACTTTTATGATTGCCCGTTAAGTCATTCTGTTATTGTTGTTGAGGCACCGTAGGTTCCAATGCTGGCCACTCGCTTCAACCAAAGGCTGCCCGAGCCTTTGGAAAGGTCCAAGAACTTATTGAGGAGAAATCTCGGGCTCTAATCAGGATCGCATTGCTATAAGGGCGTGCTTTGGGAGTGAGTAGTGAGAGAGATGGAGAGTTAAGCGAGAGTTGCTATTGCTGTCATTGTCGGGGTTTCCTGGACGTGCGCTCAGGGTCGTGCTTACTTCTGTCAAGACGAGGTCGTGGCATTGAGAAATGTGGTTGCTGGATAAGCCTTGTGGCTATCATCGCCGAGCTTTTGCCAACCTAAGCCATCACCCGCATATACCCGTCAACACTCGATCTTATTAGATGACGTTGTAACTTTCATAAATCAGGTCCTAATCCGCTGACCATTGCAGCCAATGTTTCTAGTCGCTTCTAGTGGGAGTTGTCACACGCATACCTGAAGAAGCCCTCTAAGGCTTGGTTTGACTGCCTATGGACCGCTCGATAACGGAATCAAGGTTCAAGTCCGACCGCGTATGGACCGCTCGATAACAGGATCGAAGTTCAAGTCCGACGTTGTATGGGCCACTCGATACAGAATCGAGGTTTAAATATGACTGTGCATGGGTCGCTGATACGGGATTTAGGTTCTTTGACTGTTCGAAGGTCAAACTATTGGTGAATGAGTATTCACCTGATTTAAGGGTAGTCTAGATCGTTTGATTTTATGCAATGTAATGCAAGCACTCGTATGGGCAGACAAAATGACAATAATAACTTGATTCCAACAAGCAGTGTGATACACATAAGACTTACCTGGAATCAGTGTGGAATTATTGTAGGCACTTGGCGGCGAATGGCGCACAACACCTATGGGATCATTTTACTATCCTAGGTGCTCGGCTGGTATGCACCATTTTGGAGGGTCGTCGAGGCACCTTGGAAGGCGCTTTGGCCTATGGCCTCTATACTCTGTGGGATTTGGTCCTCCACTATGGATTGGCTGGGTATCGCATTGCCATTACGCTGAGTGGTTCAATGGCCAGTGACTCGAGCTCTGTTATCAGCTGATACGACCTCAGGCAACTTGGATTGGTACGGTGCTTGGCCGAATGATGTTGCTGCAAGGTGATGGGTAGCGGGATAAGTATGTCAATCTCCTCACCATGAGCATTGTGACAGTTTCTATAGGACCTAATGCTTTGTGAAGGGTGGAGGAGAGGCGTTGCTGTGGGATTCCCCTTGTCAAGCCCCAAGTTTCTGCCTTTTGCTTACCAAAAAAAGTTTCTGCCTTTTGCCCCAGTGAAGCCGCTCGCAAGTAGAGGGCCGAACATTCTAGTAGCTCTCTTCGAGTCGATCCTCTTGCCCTAGCGAGAGATCTATGGAGCTTCGGCTGGCGCTGCAGGAGTTGTCTTCCTAGGCGAAGTGTTATCGGTCATCTTGTGTCTGTCGAAGGTGTCACCGCTTTGGACTTTTGTCCTATGTTCCAAGATCGTGTCAATCTTTTCACTGGGAGTGGGCCCTGTCGCTCTGATCCTTCCAAATATCGAGGTCGTCAGGCAAATAAGATTTTTCTTAGTGAGCGATCTTTTCCTCCAATTTTTCCTTTTGAGATTCGTGTGTGAAGGGAGCCTCCAACTGCCACATGTCCAGGCGGGTGCATGGGGCCCAAAGCTATTTAAGCTATCCTGCTTGGAAATGGATGCATGCTCACCATAGTAGGGCTGGACATTGCCATGGCTACCATGGGGTCGTTACCATAGGAGGCCATGCCTTTGGCCGATGTACCGGTCAGAGAGCAAGTATTGATTGCACTTGTTTACTGATATGTAACCTGTTGGTGCCGGAAGGGAGAGAACCTGGGCCAATGAGTGAGCAGCATTTTTTGGTGTGGGAGGCCATGTGCTGGGGGCAAAGCTCTCTGCACCTGAGGGCGTACCAATCTTCTGCCTGCCTCTAGTAACTCAACTGGCCGTCCAGCTGCAGTTGGGCCCTGTCGCTCGGAGTTGCCTGAGCCTTGAGGTCATCAGGTCACTGGATCCTCTAAGGATATTGACTCTCTCGGATCATTTGGAAGTCGGGGGTGGAGGCCCTAGCATCATATCTTCAGACAAATGTGAATGGTCTAGGGCCAATAGGGTCAAGTCATCCACCTTGGTTGCAAATGCTTGCATGTTCACAGTCGGCCTTCCATCCGCACAGCTACCCACGGAAGGGTCGTCGCCATGGGGGTGACGTCTTCGGTTGGTGTATCAACTCATACCTGAGATGATGACAGTGCTTGCTCTTGTAGTTACGGTGGTAGATTTTCTATTTGTTTCCACAAATAGCGTCAATAATACATCTCTGGATCCGAATTAATGTATGGATTAGGGAGCCGCGAGTTGGATCTTCTCATCTAGATGATCAGAAGCAAGTCCGGTCTCCATTTCGTTGAACCTAGATCCTACGCAGTACAACAAACAAACAATAGGTTAGAAGATTGACGAGACTCACTCCTTGGTATATCCTCTGATATTCAAGTTAAAAATTTTTCTATAAAAAAATATGGATGACATAGAATGAGAGTACAAATGCACAAGTGATGGGGTTGAGTGTTGAATTTGAAGGGCAAAACTCCAGAAGACGTAGTTCGTAGGGAGTATCTTAGAGAGAGAGATGTGCTCAAGAGAGAGTGTCTTTGCCAATTATACGATCATCAAAATGCAATTAGAAAGCTCGAGATTAGTGGCAGAGTCTCAATCAGGCTCACTCACTTGGGAGAGTTTTCGGTTGCATTTCTCTATAGTGTCTTATCTCTTATCCCCTTCCTTACAGTAGTAAAGGGGTATTTATTGTATTGGTAGACAATTCGACCTTCCCTAACTAGTGACAACTGTCCACTGAACTATCCAAATGGGTAAGAAAATTTCGGTATGGTAGTTATCTTTGGGAGGAGATCCGTCAAGTTACCGTTATTATTTTGAAAGCGATCATGTGGACGTTGGCAAATATTTTTATAATATTTACTAGGCTATTTCAACTAATTATGGTTAGTTTCTTTAGTGTACAAGACAAGAATCGTCGACCTAGTCACAACGACGATGAGGTCATTTTGGCCGATTGGGTCGATTGGGACGTTGTTCGGATCCTAAGCTTATCCATTTTGCTTGTTGGCCCTCTTTCTGGGTTGAAACTTTTGGTAGTCTTTTAACTGTGAGCCTTCACATTCAGATTGATCCATGGGTAATGAAAAAATCAAAAATTATATATTTTTAATGAATTTTCCACACCAGAAAATTTAGAAAGTCTTTCCTTTTTGAATTACAAATTTATTCAATTCAGTTCGCACTTAATTACAAAGTCAAACAGTTAGGTTTGTGATGATTTATTTCTCTATAAAGTATTGGGGATATTTGACAACTCTGTTAACATATTTTTAAATATCATAATATTTATTAATTTATTTTGTATAAATTTTTAGTATTAATAAATAAATAAATAAATACAATATTATATTATATTTTAAAAATATTTTAAAAATAATTAAATGGTATTTTATTAATTATCGATGTTATAGCAAATTTCAAGGCATGGGGGCGGTGGCACGAGCTCGGTGAGCGGCGACGCCGCGTGTTGAAAATCGAACGAGACGACCGCTTCGACCTTCTTCCGACTTGTCGACTACTTCAACGCTTCTGGGAAAGCCAACTCATAGTTATTAGGGTTGACTCATTTTAAAATATATATTATATAATTGCTGAAAATTAATGTATGAATAAACAGTTTTTTTTTAATTTCTTAATTATTTATAATTTATTTATAATTTTTTTACTCGTATGATCAATTACGATAAAAAAAATAAATTAAAATAAATGATACATAGAGAATGAGTTTTACAATAATTATAAATAAATAAGATATAAGCATTTTTAAAAAAAAATGATACTTTTTTATTTATTTTCCATCTATTTAGAATAATCTCAATAAGTAATGTCTATTTTAATTTTTATTTTTATTTATAAATGTGAGAGACATTCTAACTATCAATAAAACCAAAAATATCTTAATCAATAATAACAATAATAATAATAATAATTTACGCGTCATAAATTCAAACTTTGGACGGATTCGAGTTCAACTGCTCTTTGGGTCTTGTCACAGTCCGGTGTGCCTGGAATTCTTATACCACAATGTAGATTTAAATTAGAAAAAACGCTAAATTTCGCCACTAATTTATCTTCTGATACTCAAATTAGTAATCAGCCTTTCGAAGAAAAGAAAGTAAAGATAGAGTATATAGATTTGAACGCAAGGAAAGGGATTAGAGAGTGAGGATTGGATGTGCACTTATGGAGTGTGGTTTTGATCGTGGAGTGCTCGTAAAGAGCAACCTTTCTTAGTACTAACTTTGTTGGAAACTAGTAGAAGAGATGGATTAGATGCTTGAGAGTTAGAAAGTTTTATACAGATTTCAATATATCAGAGAGCATGCCTATAGTATAAGTCTTCATGACCTTTTATAGTTGTGGACTTTTATTACCTTCTTTAGGTGATAGGGTGGGATGACTGCATTCTAAGAGGATTATTTCCTTTCTTCATGTGAATGCAGGTACCATCCTGGGTTGTAACTATCAAGAAGAAGAATTCTCTCCTTCCACAGAGATGTTGCGCGTAGTGAACGTTGGGATTGCCATTGTGAGTCGCGCACTGATTTGAGAGCTTTCCTTTAGGGATGCGATCTGATTTTGGGAGATTTTTGTTATAGAAAATATTGACATCCTTAGAGTTGGGGAGAATTATGGTAAATGACCATTGAGTATAGAAATGGTGCGTGGGCCGATTTTGATTTGGGTCGTGCTCATTTTGGGGCTACGTCTGATCTGTTTTAGAGCCTTCTCCGGTCAACTGGAACGTTAATTGTCCCATGGGCAAGTAGGCCACTATATACTCTGGGCTACTTACCTTTTTGGGCCTACTCGTTATAGTCATTCCCATCAAATAATAATAATAATGTTGCGTTCTGGTTCCACGGGGACTACATGGCAGAGAGATGCAGGGGGCGAGGGTCGCCGAGTCGGATGACCTGCTATGGTCGAGAGATGCAGGAGGTTAACGACCCAGCCGGATCTCTCGGGGAGGCTCGTTGATAAGGGGCGTTGGACCCTCGACGTTCAGTCCGATCCGTGATTAACCGGCAACACAAGTGAGTGAGGTGTTGGATGCGAGATGAGAACTGAGACCGGATGTTTTAAGTGGAAAACCTCCTCTTGAATGGGGAGGAAAAATCACTAGGCTCGTGGCCCGAAAGAGCTTCACTATATGGGGTGAGAGATTTTACAGAAATACAATTGTGAGGGTTATTCCTTCCCTATCTCTAGTTTTGTGTTTATCTCCTTAAAAGAACTATGCCTCTGGGAGTTTCTCTTCCACGCCTTTAGAAAGTCTTCCCTTTTTGAATTACAAATTTATTCAATTCAGTTCGCACTTAATTACAAAGTCAAACAGTTAGGTTTGTGATGATTTATTTCTCTATAAAGTATTGGGGATATTTGACAACTCTGTTAACATATTTTTAAATATCATAATATTTATTAATTTATTTTGTATAAATTTTTAGTATTAATAAATAAATAAATAAATACAATATTATATTATATTTTAAAAATATTTTAAAAATAATTAAATGGTATTTTATTAATTATCGATGTTATAGCAAATTTCAAGGCATGGGGGCGGTGGCACGAGCTCGCTGAGCGGCGACGCCGCGTGTTGAAAATCGAACGAGACGACCGCTTCGACCTTCTTCAGACTTGTGGATTACTTCAACCCTTCTGGGAAAGCCAACTCATAGTTATTAGGGTTGACTCATTTTAAAATATATATTATATAATTGCTGAAAATTAATGTATGAATAAACAGTTTTTTTTAATTACTTAATTATTTATAATTTATTTATAATTTTTTTACTCATGTGATCAATTCCGATAAAAATAAATAAATTAAAATAAATGATACATAGAGAATGAGTTTTACAATTGTTGGAATCCCATTCGGATTGCGGTCTGGATTAGGGAGCGCGATTTCTAAAGACGCGGTGGCGTCAGGAGAAGAGTCCGGTCTCCGTCTCTATGAACCTGGACCTGCACAACACAAACAACAAACAATAAGTCAGAGGCCGACGGGGGGTTGTCCCCCGCCGACACTCCAATACTCAAGTCAGATATCTTCCACAATAAACGGAGGAATGCATACGTAAGATGCGAGAATGAGGGGAGTGTGAGAGGGATGTGATTGGAGGCTTGAGCTCCATGAATGCGCCCAGCAGAGAGGCAGCTTACAGATGCCCGTGGAGGCGACTTAGGCGCGCCGTAAAGGGGCGGCTTATAGGTGCGCCGCGAGGGTGGCTTGGGTGCGCCCGCGAGAGGCGGCTTAGAGGTGCCGGCGAAAGCGGCCTATAGGTGCGCCGCGGAGGGCGGCTTGGAGTGCGCCGGCAAGGGCGCTTATAGAGTGCGTCCACGGAAGGCGGCTTATAGGTGCGCCCGCGGAGAGGCAGCTTGGAGATGCGCCCGCGGAGGGAGGCTTGGAGGTGCGCCCGCAGAGGGGCGGCTTGGAGGTGCGCCCGCAGAGGGGCGGCTTGAAGGTGCGCCCGCGGAGGGTGGCTTATAGGTGCGCCCGGCAGAGGGGCGGCTTATAATTGCGCCCACGGAGGGCGACTTTAAGAAGAAGGACTAAATGGAACTAGTAAGTAAACATTCTTGTTACCTGAGCGGATGACCAACTCTTGGACTGCGAGCTCCTGGCTATGGGATAGAGGGATCGTGACTCCAAAACGGAGGGTTGAGGGCCTCCGAATGGCGGAGGGTTGAGGGTCTCCGGATTGTAGGAGGGTCATGGGCCTCCGTGCCTCCTGGAAGAAGGAGAGCTCCGTGCCTCCTAGATGGAGGACTAAGGGCCTGCGGGCCGGTGGGAGGGCCGAGGCCTCGTGGCGGCGAGGGCGAGAGCCTGGGGCATAGGAGGGCCCGGGGCCTCTGGCGCCGGGCCGAGAGCCTCTGACGAACGGAGAGCCAAGGGGCCTCCTGGATGAGAGGAGAGTCGAGGGTCTCCTGGCCGTCAGCTTGCTCTCATTGGAGATCGGCTAGCAATGGCTATGCTATTCTCCGAGCCTTATGAAGCTTTTTCGAGCTTCTCCCACTTGTCCCTCAATACTTGAGAATGCTTGCTTTTATAGTGGAGTTTGCAGATGTATTGTTTCTCAAAAAGTAATGTGAGACTTTTAATTTGAAAGAAATATGTAGGATTGTCGGCTTGTTGCGGGCCTGGCCCATTGGTCCATGGTTATCGGACCCATCACTAGCCCCCCATGCCGGTGGACCGAATTTTCGGCCTCCGGCATGTTCATGATGTGATAAGACTGCTCATATTGTCTCCTTGACCTGGATTCATTGACCGAAAAGTTTGACCCTGGAGAATGGAAGGAACCAGATGGATGGTTGACCAACTTGGTTAACCACATCACTTGACCAAGAGAGCGGAATAGAGACGAAAATATTGTTGTCAGATTTCGTTGACCAATGCGCTCAAATTCGGAGAGCAGTGCGGAGTCAAAAAAAGCTGGTTGACCGGATCTGGTAACCAATGTGCTAGAATCCAGAGGGTAGAGCGGAGACGGACATGGCTGCTGGTCAAAAAAGTTGACCGGTGAAATGCTAGAATCCCGAGAGAAGTTCAAAGCCGAAAAATTTTGTTGACCGGCGAAGTGCTCGAATCTGGAGAGCAGTTCGAAGCCGAAAATCTTTGTTAACCGAAAAAGTTGACCGGCGAAGTACTTGAATCCAAAAAGCAGTTCTGAGCCGGAAATCTTTGTTGATCGGAAAAGTTGACCGACGAAGTGCTCAAATCCGGAGAGCAATTCTGAGCCGGAAATCTTTGTTGATCGGAAAGTTGACCGGCGAAATGCTCAAATCCGGAGAGCAACTCTGAGCCGAAAATCTTTATTGACCAAATCCGTTGCGTGCATTTCGAGTCTCAAGCAAGACCTAGGAGCGCACATAGGGAAGATCTCAAGCTCAAGATTAGATCTCCTGTAAGGACGCGCTTCAAGAGGTCGGGAGGTGACTTGTCTTAAGATAGCTGATCGTTCGAGCTGTAGCAACAGGATGTACCTTGCGCTCCCTGGAAGGGCTCTTGCCGTGGGCGAATCATCCAATGGGATTAAGAGTGAGAAGACCCCAGGGAGCTTAGTTAGTGAAACTGTGGATCCTTTGACTCTCAGATCGAGCAAATGGGTCGATGTCGTGACCACAGCCAAGCCTGGGATCCCGATCTCTGTGACTCTCTCTTCGAGGATGCCGCTTTTCTTTCTAGTTGGGTGTCAGGGCTGCTGGTGTTAATTTGCGCTGGATCCTAATCATTCCCGTGAATGGAAGTTGCGGCCCTGAGGAGACGTGGTTGTCATCTAAGCCTTCTGGCATTTGACAAACACGTCTGGTTGGTTGTGCCTGCCCCTGCCAAGAGGAGGTCGCGGCGCTGAGAAGATAAGGTTGCCGGCAAAGCTTTAAAGTTACTGTTATCGGACTATTGCTAGCTTGTTGTTCATGTATGTTGATACCACTTGGGCCCACCGGGTTGGCCATTTGCTTTGCCAAATGAGTTGGCAGGTTGTTGTTTTAGCTTTGTTGAAGGAGTGGTGGCCTTCTAGCTGTGTGTTAGGTGGCTGTGTCTGTTAGCCTGCTTAGTAGTTGTGGCTTGTGAGAAAAGCCTAGTGGCACCGCCCAAGTGTCGACTTGGACGGTCAGCTTTGGAGAGGAATTGATCTCCCTTCGACCGTCGTTGACTGACGTTGCTACTCCTCGAGAGGAGGTCGTCACGTGTGCTATACTTGCCCCCTAAGGTTTGATCTGGCGGCTAGGAGCTCCGACAGGCCAGAGAGATCTGGCTGTGAGAGCTTCAATAGGCCAGAGAAGACTGGTGATGAGGAGCTCCGGCAGTGTGAGAGATCTGGCGGCGAGCTTGGCCGAGCCCGAGAGAGATATGACGACGAGGAGCTCCGGCAAGCCCAGAGAAGATCCGGTGGCGAGGAGCTCCGGCCAGTCGAGAGATCTCGGCGGCGATGAGCTCGGCAGTGGAGAGAGATGCAGTGGCGGAGCCCCGGCCCGAGCAGCAGAAGATCCTAGCGCCGATGAGCTCAGCGGGCAGAGAGAGATCTGGCAAAGAAGGTGACTTCCTAGAGAGCTGAAATACTCCTCAATTTGATTGGAATGCCGGAGAGCTCCTCCAGTTCGGAAAACTGCTACAGGTTGGCTGAATGAGAGACGGAGTGCCGGAGAGCTTTTACATTCAGTAGGGCTCCAAGACGCTCTATTTAGCTGAAGAGCGAAGGACGAAAACGAAGCTTAAGTTTTGAGGGAAGCTTTGCTGCCCAATCTGGTCCCTTTGGCATGGCTCCTTGGAACTGGATTGATCACTTCTCTGGGAGTAGGCCCTATTGCTCGAATACTCTCAAATACCGAGGTCGTCGGGCTGATGAAATAGGTACTGGGGGCTGCCTGGGTCCTGAGGTCGTCAGGCCGATTGATCCTATGAGGATGCTGGCCTCCTCAGATGGCTTGAAAGCCGATCGGCGAAGCCCCCAGTGTTACATCTTCTAATGGGTGCAGACGGTCGAGAAGAGGGTGCTCTTCTAAGAGCTGGGCACTAGCACATTTGACGTCAATCACCTATTAGCATGGCTGCCCGATGAGGGGTCGTTGCCATGGAAGGTGATATCTTTAGTCATCGTGCTGACTGGAGCACAAGTATTGACCGTGTTTGTTTTGCGTAAGAGATTGAGTGCTGAGATGAGACGCTAGACTTTTTGTCGCGTTTTTCACAGACGGCGCCAATGTTGTATCTCGGGTCCGCGGTTGCCGTACGGATTAAGGAGCCTTCGGATTCCCTAGCACGCGGTGGCGTCAGGAGAAGAGTCCGGCCTCCATCTCTATGAACCTGGACCTGCACAATACAAATAACAAACAAGAGGTCAGAGACCAGGCGGGGGTTGTCCCCGCCTCACTCGATCGTCAAGTCGGATATCTTCCGATGATAAAGGAGGAATGCATGCGTAAAATGCGAGAATGAGGGGAGTGTGAGAGGGATATGATTGGAGGCTTGAGCTCCATGAATGCGCCCGGCAGAAGGGCGGCTTACCTGTATGCCCGCAGAGGGCGACTTGGAGTGCGCCCGGTAAAGGGACGGCTTATAGGTGCGCCCGCAGAGGGGCGGCCTATAGGTGCGCCGGCGGAGGGCGGCTTGGAGTGCTCCCGGCAAAGGGGCGGCTTATAAGTGCGCCCACGGAGGGTGACTTATAGGTGCACCCGCAGAGGGGCGGCTTGGAGGTGCGCCCGCGCAGGGCGGTTTGGAGGTGCGCCCGCGCAGGGGGCTTATAGGTGCGCCCGGCAGAGAGGCGGCTTATAATTGCGCCCACGGAGGGCGACTTTAAGAAGAAGGACTAATTGGAACTAGTAAGTAAACATTCTTGTTACCTGAGCGGATGACCAACTCTTGGACTGCGAGCTCCTGGCTATGGGATAGAGGGATCGTGACTCCAAGACGGAGGGTTGAGGGCCTCCGAATGGCGGAGGGTTGAGGGTCTCTGGATTGTAGGAGGGTCGTGGGCCTCCGTGCCTCCTGGAAGAAGGAGAGCTCCGTGCCTCCTAGATGGAGGACTAAGGGCCTCTGGACAGTAGGAGGGCCGAGGGCATCGTGGCGGCGGAGGGCTGAGAGCCTCTGGACTGTAGGAGGGCCCAGGGCCTCCTGGCGGCTGAGGGCTGAGAGCCTCGGACGAACGGAGAGCCAAGGGGCCTCCTGGATGAGAGGAGAGTCGAGGGTCTCCTGGCCGTCAGCTTGCTTTCATTGGAGATCGGCTAGCAATGGCTATGCCATTCTCCAAGCCTTATGGAGCTTTTTCGAGCTTCTCCCACTTGTCCCTCAATACTTGAGAATGCTTGCTTTTATAGTGGAGTTTGCAGATGTATTATTTCTCAAAAAGCAATGTGTGACTTTTAATTTAAAAGAAATATGTTAGATTGTGGGCTTGCTGCGGGCCTGGCCCATTGACCCATGGTTATCGGACCCATCAACAATAATTATAAATAAATAAGTTACAAGCATTTTTATAAAAAAAATGATACTTTTTTATTTATTTTCCATCTATTTAGAATAATCTCTATAGGTAATGTCTATTTTAATTTTAATTTTTATTTATAAATGTGAGAGACATGCTAACTATCAATAAAGCCAAAAATACCTTAATCAATAATAATAATAATAATGATAATTAATGCGTCATGGATTTAAACTTTGGACGGATTCGAGTTCAACTGCTCTTCGGGTCTTGTCACAGTCCGATGCGTCTGGAATCCTATACACCACGACAGAAGACAAGAAATTAGAGAAAAACGGTAAAACTCGCTCTCCGATTTATCTTCCGATACTCAAATTTGTAATCGGCCTTTCGAATAAAAGAAGGTAAAAATAGAGTATACAGATATGAATACAATGAGAGAGATGGGAGAGTGAGGATCGGATGTGCACTTATAGAGTGTGGTTTTGATCGTGGAGTGCTCATAGAGAGCAACATTTCTTAGTACTAACTTTGTTGGAAACTAGTAGAAGAGATGGATTAGATTCTTAAGAGTTAGAAAGTTTTATACAGATTTCAATATATCAGAGAGCATGCCTATAGTATAAGTCTTCATGGCCTTTTATAGTCGTGAACCTTTATTACCTTTTTTAGGTGGCAGGGTGGGATGACTGCCTTCTAAGAGGATTATTTCCTTTCTTCATGTAAATGCGGGTACCATCCTGGGTTGTAGCTATCAAGAAGGAGAATTCTCTCCTTCCACAGAGATGTTGCGCGTAGTGAACATTGGGATTGCCATTGTGAGTCGCGCACTGATTTGAGAGCTTTCCTTTAAGGATACGCTCTGATTTTGGGAGATTTTCGTTATAGAAAATATTGACATCCTTAGAGTTGGGGAGAATTATGGTAGATGACCATTGAGTATGGAAATGGTGCGTGGGCCGATTTTGGTTTGGGTCGTGCTAGTTTTGGGGCTATGTCCGATCCGTTTTGGAGTCTTCTCCGGTCAACTGGAACGTTAATTGTCCCATGGGCAAGTAGGCCGCTATATACTCTGGGCTACTTACCTTTTTGGGCCTACTCGTTATAGTCATCCCCATCAAATAATAATAATAATAATAACAATAATAATAATAATATCTTGACCTTGGCCTCCGTTTATTATAAAGTTAAAATACATATGAAATTACATTTCATGCAGCCGTTGCAATATTTATTTTTTCTCTATATTCTTTATAAATTTAATTCCATATTATTATTTTTTACTAGTAAAATTTAAATAAACTTCTAGCAAATTTTAAATAAATTTAAATAGACCAATCATGCACTCAAAAATGATATCCCAAAAATAACACCATCAAGGATCTAATATGGTCTACATGAACAAGCTCCTTGAATAACTTCTTTAACTTTAACAACTCATTTGGTAGGATAGAATAAAATTTTAATTTTTTTAATTATTTTTAATAAAATTATTATTCTACTATTTGAATACTTTAATGATATGAATAATAATTTTAATATTAAAATAAAAAATAAAAAAACCAATTTTTCATTAGTATTTTCTTAATTTTTAATTATCAAAAAATAACTATTTTAATATTTTTTTAACCGTATCCTAAATTAGACTTAATTAAAATTAGATTTAAATTAACACCAATTTAATTTAGATAAAAATATATGACTATTAAATTAAACTAGACTGGATATATTTATGATCCAAATCAAGTGAATTCGAGTAAGGTATATAGATTTTTTTATTTTAAAGTATTTTTCTTTGAAAATTTTTAGATACATAAAAAAATAATTAAAAATATAAGATATTTTAAAAAATTATAATATGTAAATTAAAAGATTACCTAATTATATTTTTAAATAAGAATATTTGTATAAAAATTATTAACTACATAAAAACATTTTTTAATATATTTAAATAAAATCTCTTTATATAAAAATTTTTATTTATATAAAAATATAATCTATTAAAATAATTTTTTAAATTTAATATTTATTTAAACTAAAAAAATATATTTATAAAAAAAATTCATAATTCAAACTTTTTATATAAAAATTTTTATTTATATTAAAATATAATCTATTAAAATAATTTTTTAAATTTAATATTTATTTAAACTAAAAATATATATTTATAAAAAAAATTCATAATTCAAACTAAGTCGACTCAAATTAATAATTTTCACATATCCAAAAACAAAGAACCGAGCTTTTTTAACCTTATTTGACTCTAATACTAATATATTTTAATTAAATTTTATAAAATTTTAAATTAATAAAATCAAATATGATTAACCAAATGATAAAATATTTTTTCTAAGATATATCTTTACTTTATTCTATTCTCTAATAATAATTATTTTATTTTAATAATCAAACATGCTGTAAGAGTTTAAAAGACACATTTCAAGCTCTGACCTTATACTTCAACAACAACCATTTCAATAGCTTTGACCTATCTTTTTCTGAATTAATTGGACCATCAAAAGCCCCGCTAAGGTCGTCCTCTTAAATTTTAAAGAATTCTTAGCGTCACTCAGCATGTCAAACACGATCAAACCCAACAACAAGCAGTTCTAGCGAATGGGATCAGACCAAACCCACCATAAGCATATTTCAAAATTTGGGATAAGATCAAATTGGTTAAGTGTCAAACTTCGATTTTAACTTCAAACATCTGTTATAAGGAAATTTAACACTTAAACCAAATTTTTCTTCGCAATCAAAATTAATTGTAAGTTGGTCCAGTTTGGGTATGAAGCCCGGCATGAACCCAATTTTAATGAGCAGTTGTAGAAACATTCAGCTGATACTCGGGTTTTCTTCCGAAGCCGGACATGACCCGGATATATACTCAGCAGCTAATTCTCACTGTTAGAGATATAGGTGAGAACGATAAATTAGCTGCCGTTAACATGACTCGATTTTATGAGCCTAAGACCTGATCATAACCGGCATGAAACCCCCTCAATTGATTGAGATTACCTTGTCAACAAAAGAGGCTACATAGATGAGCCGCCTTATTCATGTTCATGAACCCAAAACTCTTCAAAAAAGCAGAAAGGAAAGGTACATCATCTTATATGTTGACAAAGATTTGCTATTATTATTCTAACCTGTTCTGCTGAGAATATGTAACCCGAGGAGAGATTGGCTTTCTGGGAGAAGATGCCTCTAGGAGAGGCCTCCCAGTGCCGACAAATGAGGTTATTCTGCCACCCTCTGCTGGCAGTAGCAACCGCAGCGTCCACCACAAAACCTTAGGAGCAAAGACCCTGTAGATAAGGAATGTGTTGTACCAGTTTGGGTACTTCACGTAGGGTTCTCCGTGGCATGCCCCATCCACTATTAGCTTTGCAAACTCCTCCACTGGACCACCCGCTGCATGTACCTGCAATGCATTGACGATGCATTCAATATCATTGATGTTCATGGTATAAAAGTACATTTATGTATGTCTGGATTAACAGAATTGTGTGGACACCCATGATGGAATGATCAATCCGGTAATTGCCAAAGGTTGTTACCTCCACCTGTGTGGTGGAAGATTATCCACCATGCAGGTAAATGGGAGGTCATTTAAAATAACCTCCATCATCTCCCTCTCATTCCTCCTCTATTTAAATGGATAGCTGCCATCATTTAGGGAAGAAAAAGATGAGAAAAATAAGAATGATAATAGCAAGAAGAGGAGGGAGAAATCCAGCAAAATTCTTATACATCACCAGCACTTAAGTTGCGAAAAGTGAGTGTTTTCCATTTGTGATCATACCCCAAACAAGAGTTAATATTTCCCAAAAGGATGTTGATGATCCAAATAAGATCCTAAGTATTTTCATATATTCTAGAGTATGTTTTCTTTCATCGTAGTTTTTAGTTCTAGTATGCTCCAGGACTTTATTCCAAAGGGATTATATTATGTTTGGTTAATATAGATGAAGACTATCAGAATCAAAGCTATAAAAATCTCTGGTTATATTTTAAGTAAGATTTTGTCAGAAAATTGGATAAGAATGATAAGCTGGGGAAAACTCTAAGAAACATTGCAGTCCCATATATAAGAAAATTATAGTTTCACATCATGAAAACTAAAGAAAATACATTTCATAGACTTCTATATTTTTCTTATCAACAGTATTATCTCTACATAGTTTTCCAAAGTATTTCTCATTAAGGACCACCACTTTGGTTCTAAGGAAATTTGATGGAAAGAAGCCAATTAAAAAATAATAAAATGAAGAAAGTTAAAAAAAACATTTTCATTCATTTGTTTTAATGTTGATAAAAAATTACATGGAAAAGAAAACAAATGTCACATAATAATATTTCATTTGTTTGACTGTCAAGAGAAAATAAAGAGAAAAATATTACATGCCTTTAATGTTATAATTTTTCTAATAAATTAAAAATGAGAAAATATTGTTATTTATATATATTTTTATTTTCTTTAAGTTTTTTAAGAACCAAACAGGTTATAAAGATTAAACCAAAGTAGATCTTCAATGTGAAATGCAATGCATTTGAATAATGTATAGTACAAGATACAAAATAATTCAATCCCGTATTGTGCATTGGAAATTCAAGAAAAACAGTGAAATTCGAGTTTTGGAACACCTAAACACCATTCCCCCCTGCGCCTCCACAGGGACTTTCAGACAGATCATAATATAGCCACTTGATGTATTCTGTGCTCAACTAGATTCAGTAAAAATACTTGCATGGACGTCAAGATCTACATCTCTATTTTTCTGCAATGTTTCACAATCAAACACCCTATCCCCAGTAGGAATTTAGTATGGGCCAGCAACTGCTATGAACTTGAGCCCTCATAGAAATTTTGTATCAAAACAATTGCAATTGGCACTCAATTGAGGTTGTTGGTCAATTTTTTATGGTCTCGAAGCATGGAATAACTAAACTTCTTTGGCCTCTGAGCAAGCTAGC
This sequence comes from Nepenthes gracilis, assembly GCA_033239525.1. Taxonomy (NCBI): domain Eukaryota; kingdom Viridiplantae; phylum Streptophyta; class Magnoliopsida; order Caryophyllales; family Nepenthaceae; genus Nepenthes; species Nepenthes gracilis. The sequence goes on from BSYO01000002.1 coordinate 10,360,282, forward strand.
CTATTAACAAGCCATTCGACATAAACTTGAGTTTTAAAATGTATAGAGATGAAGCATGATCATATATAGGAAATTTCCTTAATCTAGTATTTTTCATCACCTAGATGCTCATATGTCTATGGAAGAATTGGAAATGTGGAGATGTGAAGCGAGAACTCACTTCCCTTTCCTCTCTCCACTGCATCTCTGCGCCCTCATCGAGCATGAACTTTCCCCTTGTGATTTCAGCTCCAATCCAACCATGGGTTGCAATTGTTACGCCAACATCATCCCTCAGCTCTATCCTCAATGTATCATAGAAGTTTATCAAAGCAGCCTTTGCAGCCTGGCCACATCCAAGAAAAAGGAAACGGCATGAACCAAATATTCCAATATGGGCCATGACGTTTGGCATAACTATTACAAAACTGTCGAGATGCCATGCAGACCCTTATGTCTATTGATGATATCACCACAATGATGAGAATTTCTGAGATGAACCTTACATAGGTGTGTAGAAGTATTAATGCATACTTACAGAATGCAAGCTCATTCTTGATAAAGGCAACCAATTATCAACTGACGCATTGACAATGATACGGCCTCTTGTCTGTCGAAGGTGTGGAAGGGCAACATATGTTGGGTAAATGTTTCCCCAAAAATTTATATCCTGAGTTTGAAAAGAGACTCATCTATTAGTTAAGAATTCCGATTGCCCTAAAATTCTGCCATTGAAGCATTGCATTCAGCAATGATTTTGATGTCTTTACCATCAAATGTGGAAACACAGACGTGTCCGGACTTCCTCAAAGGAGAATGTATGTCCCAAACTTGTTGCATTGACCAGGTGGTCCACTACATGAGAAAAATCCAAGTGAGGTAGTAATCAAAATCTCATTGGTTTATACATGAGAAACATGTCATACGAAGATATGTAACTGCATATATTATTCAATAAATAATTTTCTTCACAAAGACAATATTTCCCATGGCTGACAATGTGTAAGTCTTCATTTTGAAACCGACAAGGGAAGTTGGATACACAATGTATATAGAAACCAAGGATATCCTATTATATTTAATAATTGTCAACCTTATGAACATAAATTAAGTAGGTATAACTTACCACGCCCATAGAAGTTAACAGCTTCTGAGATGAACCTTCGACATTCATCTTCTTTTACAACATCAGCAGCCACAATCATGACATGTTTTGCACCCATCTGTCGTGCATTCTCACTAATCCCTCTAAGCCTGTGCTCTCTTCGTGCAACTAACACAAGTACCGCTCCACGTTTTGCATATTCATATGCAATTTGCTAAGATGCCAGAAACAGTTTAATTTATATGACACAAACATTATTTAAAATATTCATTAGAATGGGAAAAGTTCAGCAATATATTCTTCTCAATAGCATTAAAGATAGGGAGCACATTGCACACACTTCCATTCCATGCACATGTTGGGATTTCCCAGGAACAAAAACACACACATAAATGGTGCAACAAAAATGAACCACTAAATCCCTTGTCAATCATCAACTACCAAACACCATGAAAGTACAAGGAACAAATCATGCAACCAAAACACACAAAATTGTACAACAATATTTAACGTAGAAAACCATTTTTAACTAAGGAAAAAATCATGAGACACACTCCTAGAAAATCCATTATAATAGTGGTAGATTACAAATATAACCATCCTTCAAAACCCCTCCACAATAATTTGTGTGAATAATAGTTGAACCTAACAACCAACACTCTAACAACCTATAAAAAAATACATTAAAAAAACGAGCAATCAAATCGAAATATGTCCTAGAAACAAACTAGAGAAATGTACTTAAGCTATACAAATAGTGAAACCCGAATTGGATCATTTCTAGATGCTGAACCTCTTCATTTTCTCTCATCTCTCCACTCTCTTCATGCAGTACTCCTTCTGTTGAAAAATAATTTCGGATTTGCCTTATGGCTGCTTAAACGGCTATTTCGTAGTGTTCTTGCCAAGTCCTGACACTTAAGTGCCCATCTCGCGGATATCTATTGAAAATCCTACCCAATCTGCCTCCCAATCATCAACTCACGGTTATCTCGCGAAAACCTCCCGCAAACACCTTCAATCATGCAAACCTCCTTTAACAATGCTACTCGAGCGCCCTTGCACAAACATCACACATCATCCTGATGACTTGTCTATTAGGTGTAGACTCACAAGAAAGTAACCCAAAACTAAACAAACTTTCCCTCACGACCTTATGGGGGACCCCTTGCCTCTCCACGACCATCATATCTTACCCTTAGGCAACTTCCCCTCCACGGGAATTTGGGCATCAGCCTTTGCAAGCTTGAACGGCACTATCTTTTGCTCTACTAAATCTGGAGTATTTTCACTCCCCTTTGATTTTTTCTCCATGATAATGTCATTACCCCTTGTACTCATCCTTGGCCGCCTCCAGCCACATTGACCAAATCTCCGTTTGGTCACCTTGGCATTATTCTTGGCAATCAAAGCCTCTATCAAGTACTTACTTGAATACTTGCTTCCTCTCCACAACCGAGACTCCTTTGGTGAGTTTCCATCAGCCTTTGCCAAACACTGTGCAAAAACCCTCCTCGTCAATCTTTTCAATTGATATCAAATTCAATCGGATGTCAAGAGCATGTCATATATCACTCAACATGAGTTTCATCTTGTGGCTTGTCCGAAAGCTAACATCCCCAATATTCACCACCCTCAAGGAGCCATCATTACATATCTTTAATACTTTGTAGTCCTTGAGCATATAAGAAGTGAAGAGAGATTTCCTCAATGTCACATAATATGAGGAATTGCTATCCATCACCCAACTAATCTCATGACTTGTGAAGCTTTGTGTCTTTCCCACTTGGATGACTAGAAGGTATCCCCAAGTAACGATAGAGGTTCAATTATTGCATAATGATCCCTCCTCTCTTGTCGCTTGTTACCTCCTTCTTCCTCTTAAAATAATCTCACTTCATATGACCCTTCTTACCATAATGAATGCACTTGATATCCTTAAACTTGGACCCGATATTGCTTCTCTTTAACTTGCCACTTTGCTCCCTCACCCCTAACCACTAATGGACATTAAGCTACTCAACTCCCCCAAAAACTCATCACTTCTCTTTCACCGAAACTCATTTATAAGTAAGAAAGCAATGAGGTAAGATTAAGCATATTTTTTCCAAACAATAGCATCAAAATAATATAATCATACAAGACCGGCAAATAAGCCAACACCAGCACCTTATCTTTATCATCGATCTTCTCATTAAGCGTAGATGTTTACATCAAGACCCAATTGAACTCATCCAAGTGTTTCTCGAATCTTCCCCCTTTGGACAACCATAAGCCATAGAATTGTTTCTTTATATGTAATCTCGATGTCAAAAGCTTAGAATTGTACTAACCCTTCAACTTAATCAAAACATCCGTCGGATCCAATAAACAAATTCTTTTTAAAAAGTGTAATCGCAAGATATAACTTGATTGTACAATTAGCAAAATTCATCATATCTTGCCACTCCTCATCCTTCATCTTCTCCGATTTATCTTCTTTCTTCCATAATGCTTTTATAATTTCTTCTTAGACCAAAATGTTTCCCACTCTTTCTTACCAAAGAATAAAATTGTTTTTGCCATTAGATTACTTAATGTGAAATAGCAAATTTTTCGATGTCAATGCCATCAAATTGCAATTTTCACAAATCGAAAAAGCATATTCTTTGATACCATTTGTTGAGATTCTCTAGGAATAAAAACATACAAACAACCGGTGTAGCTAAAACAAATCCCAAATCTCCTATCAATTATCAGCCACCAAACACTATGAGAGCATAATAAACAAATTACACAACCAAAGCACACAAAATTATTTAATATAGAAAACCTTTTTCAATTAAAAACAATCATGGGCAAACTCTAAAAAAGTCATTATAATAATAACCGGCATAGATATAACTATCTTCCAAAATCCCTCAACAACAATCCTTGTGGCTAATGGTTGAACCTAAACCCCAATACTCCTAACAACCCATAAGAGAAAATACATCAAGAAAAATAAGCAATTAAATGAAAATACATCCAAGACACAAACTAAAACAACATACCCAAACTTAGTAAAGAATAAATTCAAAGTTGGATCACTTCCGTATGCTAAACCTCTTCCTCTTCTATCTTTTCTATGTTCTCTTTCTTCGTACAACGTTCCTTGTGTTAAAAAATAATTTCGGATTTGCTCCAAAATCATGATGACCCTTTTAATATCCCAAATGGCCGCTTAAGTGGCCATCTCATGATGCTACCGCCAAGTCCTAGCACTTAAGCACCCATCTCATAGCTATCTCGCGGATGCTTACTAAAAATCCTACCTAGTCTACCACTTAGGTTGTCAACTCATAACCGTGTCACGGAACCTTCTGCAAACACATTCACTCAAGCAAACCTCGTGCAAGCATCTTGTGAAAGGACCGCTCAAGCTGCCCTTGTGCGAATATCACGTGTCCTCTTAATGACTCGTCCATTGGATATGGGACTCGTAAATGAGTGACTCAAAACCAACAGCACAATGGTAGATATTTGTGTGGCTTAAGAGAAGATGTGTGTTAGTGGGACATCATCGGTGATAAATATAACTCATAAGTTCAATTTGAGTTTTGCCATCTAATTTGGGCCATCTTTACAATTAGTTGTCAAATTTCAATTGATGGTGGGCTTAGGCTAGAATTTTTTCTCCATGCTTTATGCTTATATCCCATGACCATGGTATTAAACAACAAATTCCTAGTCTGATTAACACCTCCCTCTCCAAGTGGCCATGTATTACTTGGCTGCCATGTGGCCTCCTACACCCTCGCTAATGCAAATCCAAGTCCATTTGTCTACTTTTTAGAAGCTTACAGAGCCCCTATGCCCTATTTATCATGTCACCAATGATTCTCTTTAACTATGACTGACCTCCTACTTATTCAAATATTGGCCGGATCAGCAGCATGTTTTTATGCCTTGTAACTCTTCCTTAGCCAAAGCTTGGGCATCTGACTTTTCCAGGAAAATGGAGAGAGGAGGTACATAACTATTTGATTTATTTTATGTCTCAAATCTTTAGTATTCTCTAATTATAATCAGCATTCTCAAAACCAAATAATCAGATGGAAAAGAAAGGAAAACTCTACCTTCCCGGTTCTGTTGTAGCTCGGAGTGACTTATATGTTAACTTTCTATTGTCACCTCCAAAAAACCAAACTAGAATTATACGTATTACACATACAAACTATTCTATTTACTGGGATCTTTCATTCGTGCAATACACATGCAAAATAAGAGAAAATATCACACTAATATTCTATCCTAGTAGATTTCAAAAATCAATACATGAAACTTAAAATAAGGTTTTCCTGCACTCTCAACATGCAGCCATAGATAACTTTGCATGTGCAGATTTTGAGGCTACGAAAGAAGCACACCTACTACAGCTTACCTAGTACAGACCAATCCGACCCTAGGCTATGACTAAAACCCAAGTGGGCTCAGCTCTTCACCAGGCCTCTTATTCTAGACATCACATGTTGAAACTATAACTGTGTGTTTGGTTTCTATAATAGAATAAGGTGAAAATTGAATATATATTGCAAGGGAATAAAACAGGAGTAAATAAATTATTTGGTCAATTCAAGAATAATATCCATGTATGGACAAATAATCAGTGGGGTGGGCACATTGACCTTAATTCTCCTGAAATTTAGGAATAAAAGTTACTATATTTCGGAGTTAGTTATTTTTACTGCTATCATAATAACAATTCAAAGGGAATTATTATTCCATTCCAAAATTCCAACCAAATAAATTAATTACTTCCATCGGAAGATACCCTAGAAAGGAATTGCAGTTTTATTTAACCAAATTCCCCTTTAAGTGATTAAGAATAAGGTAAATGCAACACAGCACAAAACTGATGCAATTCCAAAAGCATGGGTCATTCTATCAATAAATCAGCAACCACCACCAAGTTTTTTCCTTCCATATCAACATCAAATATAAACATTGAAGTTCATGACATTTTCACATCAACCAAAACAGCATGCATGACTTGGGCACAAACTTGGCTGGACACATCCGTATGGGCAATCCGGAAGCTATGTTTGGTGTTCTATTATCTTCGTTTTGGCAATAAACCATGAAAACCAAGTACTATTACTCTTGGCACTAAGAAGTAACATGTATTGATCATCTTAATTTCCTTCTAGGGGCTATTGGAACAATCAACACTCCTCTTCTCAGCTTAATCTCAATCCCCAACACTTTCAAAGCCTTCTCCTCTTTTGTTTCTTCTAGTTTTCTTACTTATAGGGAAGATGGACTCTTGAAACCTCAACCCATTAAGCAGGGCATAACGGAGCAAAAGAAAATTATGAAAGTAAATACGAAAAAGGCTCCAACTTTGTACCACTGGCATACAAAATTATGTTTTTTTCTGGAATTTACACCCTGATGCCAAGAATCGCCCATTTTTATCTCAGATTTCAGAATTATCAACACAACCCTATGATTGCAATATATGTTAATAATATTAAGGTAATACTTAACGTGTCACGCCGTCCAAAAATAGACTAAATTTAACGTCCAAATTAACGGAGAGGCTGACTACAATGAAACAAATAAGCGTTACGGTTAATTCTGAAATCCAAGTGTTGCAGACATCGTGTATTGGGTGTAAATTTCTTGCTTTTTTAATCTGTTGCTTTTTGTCGGTACAAGACATTTAAAAAATTGTTAGAAAAATTATAAAAAGAAAAAGACGAGAGAGAAATTAAATTGGAAATCAAAAGGCAATTAGTATTACCTCTCCGATACCAGAGGAAGCACCGGTGATGATGACGACTTTATCCTCCATATCCTCAGAGTAAAAGAGGCCATAGACCCACTCGCATACATGAATGAAAGATAGAGTTGGCCATGCCAAGGCCAGCATCACCAGGCAAGCCGGAGGCACCACCAAATTCAGGAAAGAGTTTATTAGACCCATTTTTCTTACCCCAAAATACTGATCAAATTAGCCTGAAGAGAGGAGGTCGACAAGGCAATAGAGGGTGAGATGATAAGAATTGACGGAAAGAAGGCGACGACCTTTGGATCTTTGCAGTAATTATGAGGAAGGGGCTCTAAACGATCAACACCACGACTCATGCAAATGGCGGGTTCAGAACACGTGTCCGAACGCCAGGTTTGCCATGGTGACGGGTCGACTGAGCTCATATTTGGAAGTTACTCTCATCAGCAAGCAGCTGAAATGTCAAGAATTCCCCATCCCTCCCTCCTTCTCCTCTATCTGATTTTGAAAGTTTCTAGGGCTCCTTGACGATGCCCCTGTAACAGGGCGGTAAATGGCCCGAAGGTTTTGTAGGATTTAAATTCAATTCAATTTTCTTATATTATTTACAAGTGGAAGCTGGACTTCCCAAAAATATATATATATAAATTACCATTTATCTGATTAAATTTGAATTAAATTTGGTTTGAGGCTATTTATTTATTTATTTATTATTTATTATTTTTAAAAAATTTTAGCTTAGTTAATGCAACTGAATCAATATTATTAAATTTTATAAAAGAGTATGATGGATACGATGACCCATAAATCGATGTAGAACTCAATCTACTGAAAAAAGCAAAGCCAAAATATCAACGGTATAACAGAAGACCCTCCAACCCAAAAATCTATAAGGTGTAGTGGTTAATCGAAATGGTTTGACTTAAAATTATTCAATAAGAAATGGACAATTAAGGTTAATCAATGGGCTGCCCCAGTAATCATAACACTGGAATTAATAACCGATAATCTTCACAACTTAGCAAATAATTACAGGTGATGTTACCAACATTTACCCTCATGATTGATGAAGCACTGAGCGTGGGCAGGAGTTGCCCGGCAATGCCCCACTTGATTACAGAGTTGTAACGTTTAATACGGTTAAACCGACACCCACTCTATAAATAAATCTTCCACGGAAAAATGAGACTCAAAAATTCAAAAAATGGGACTCTAAAATACAGAAAAGAAGACTCTAAAATTCAGAAAAGGGAGAATTTTCGATCATGAGCAAATGTTTGACAAGCAAGAGCCACTTAAGCTTGAAGCACCTCTCTATACTAGAACAATATGTACCTAAATATTTTGTAGATAAATCTTTATAGATTTATTTTTAATATCATAATGTTTGATTTATACACAAATTATTAAAATTAATCACAGATTTTCAAAAAAATTAAGCCTTTGTGTGACAAAGCGCCTAATATAGAGATGATTTTGAGTTAGAATATGCTCCAAATATGCCTATTATATATGTTTATTTTTAATCCTATCACATTTAAATTAGCCTCTTTCTAATATAGGGATGATTCGTGAATAGATCCAACCTATTATATAAGATAATCATCACTTTTCAGAGAGAGATGGAGAAGATGGTGGGGAGGGGGGGGTTGAACTTAAATATTAGGAATTGTTTGGATTTACAGTAAGGCAAATAAATTCCTAATGCTATTTTTTTATTTATTTGCTGAAATTTTTTAAATTTTTTGTTATGTTTACCTAAATTTTGAGATTTTATATTTTTTAATTACATATAAATATTTATTCATATGTTCTTTTATATTTGGCATATATACATGTCATTTTTTCATAAGTTTTTTCATACTTTAAAACATATTTTCTGTATTAATGAAAAATAAAGAAAATTATTGATAAATCTTGAAATTTTAATGAATACCATATTTAACCTGCTTATTATTATAAGAACATTTATGAGAAATCATTTTTTATTTAGGAAAAATTATTTTTTGTTATGAATTTTTCAAATTTATTCAAAATTAATTATCTTAAAAAATTAGGAAAAATATATTATTTTGTTATGAATTTTTCAAACTTTAATTCATAGTTCAATCTATAGGATGTTATACAAATAGACTATTTATGTGTCTAAATGGTAAAATATAATCCTAGTTCATAAGATTATAATATAAACCGACATTTAATGATTATATTTTATCAGGATAGGCATCTCAACTTTTTGTTTATTTATTCATTTTATTCATATTTTGCTCATTTTTTTATAATTTTATTATCTCATATTTATTATATTTATGTTTAATATATTATCTTTCTTATAATTGTTGAGTATTTTATTTTTATATTAGCAGGTTTGGTCTTCCTGATAAATAATAGTGGTCATAGTTCAATCTATAAAATATTATATAAATAAAGGCCACCCGCTCGCCTTATGCTCGATCTAGCCTTAAAACCCGAGTCCCCCGCTCCACCGCATAAATAAATAGAATATAATTCTAGTTCATAAGATTATAATATAAATCGACATTTAATTATTATATTTTATCTTTTTCTATTTCTTTCACAATTAAAGCTTTCATCCTTCTACCTTCGTTGGAGACGTTGGTACGTTGAAGAAGGAGACTCGTTAGGCATCTCAACTTTTGGTTTATTTATTCATTTTATTCAAATTTTGCTCATTTTTTTATAATTTTATTATCTCATATTTATTATTTTCACTTCGTCACCAAAAACGAGTCTTTATTATTTATTTATTTAATATATTATCTTTTAGTTGCTTATACATTTAATTGTTTAGTATTTTAATTTAATTATTATTTCTTCCGCAGGTTTGGTCTTCCTCAGAGTTTGAATGATATACTTTTACAGGAAAGTTCATAGGTTTTTACATTTAGTTATGTGTTGTATTTGATGGTTGTAAGGAAACAATTTAAGAATTTAGTTAATATCGTGTGTGTATATATATAAATGTTACAACATAATTGAGGATAAATGAATCACTTTAATTTATGTACTGTAGTTAATGATAACATATTATGAATTATATATATTTGATGAGTAAATATAACCTTAGATATTATGTTGGAATAAACTTGACCATTTCATATGATAAAATATATTCTTATATATGAATGATCCATTAATGAGTTTGTGAAACATTTTGAACCTGATTATAATTATATGTTGTGATTATTTTGATATTTAAATTGTAGTTATAATAAAAATACGATCGTATAAGGATTTTTGTTTCAAAATTTACTGATATTATTAATATGCATTTAGAATTAGATTTAATTTACACTGACTCAATCTATTTCTTGCACATTATAAGGAAAAGCAAGAGATAAAAGAAATCCATGGAGGATTCCCACAAGAAACTTCTTTCAACACTCAAAAACATATTACCTTTTTAGTGAATTTAATAAATATAATGCTACAAATATAATAGCAAATAGATAGCAAGCATGTTTTAGAATTGGTATGGTAGAAGTGGAGGTACGGGCCTATATGGTCATATGGACCATTGTTGGAGATTTGACAAATCTAATCAGGCATATGTAATCACTGACCTCGTGTTATGCTATCACATTATAGGCTTAAGCTAGCATTTGGTGTGATATTAACACGGGGTTTAGCATGCCAATCAAAAGAAATGCGATACACTAAAAAGTATCTTCTGATTGACATGTCATAAATAAAGATTATGTAGCCTAGTGAATTTGAATGAGATTGGATATTTTTTTAGTCTCTATGATTTTTCTTTAAATGAATGTTGCCAAGTTGACTTGTTTTTCAAAATATTATCTTAAGAGATATTTTATAGAGATTTGGCTCCTTTAGAAACTTTAGGCATTTACAATTGAGATATGAATTTTACATTAGGCATTAAGCTTATTGCACTTAATTTAATATCGACTTTTATTTTTAGGCTCAAGCTTGTTTCAAGCTTTTGAGTTCGATTTTACATTGATTTTTCAACTGTTAGCATTTCTTAATGAAAAGTCTAAAAAAATTTTTGATAGTAAAGTAATCATTTCATTAGAAAAATTCAACGACAACTTTATCTCTCGATAGGAGTGGTGCCCACCACTCTTATTTGACCATCCATGCGGTGGATTATTTTTATTGATTTTTTATCGTGGAGCACAATGCCACTTCTAACTTGGCCCATACTCATTTTTTACGTCTTTTTTTTTCTACAACTGCTTTTATATTACAGCGTCTACCTTTTTAGGTTAGTCTAATATATATGTATGTTATTGTGACGCGAACCCATATCGATACATTGGATTTTAACTTTCAATTTTTATTTTGTTGTATCTCAACTCGGCTCTTGGCATGCATTATCGATCCCTTAGGTTTCAATCTTGATTAGAATTTTTTCTTATTGCCTCAAATTAAAAGATTGACTCGACCTTTTAGGACAACTCGATATTAAACATGATGCATTGTCTATCAAATTACCCGACCTTGACTACCTACTATCCGGCCTTATGACTTGTCCATTCGACCTATTAAGATATTGACTATTGGACCTATATAGATACATGCTTATAAAATCTATTCGAATATTGATATTGTAAGTTTTTTCAGATTAATTCAATTTATATAATTCCAAATTTTATTATGTTGTTATTAAATTAATTGTTTGTAAATATTATATAGTTTCTGGATAAGCTTTAATGAGGTTTAGCAAATGCATTATTTGAAATAGGTTGGAGGAACAATCTTTTGATACATCTGCTATTATCATGTTAAAGAAACTTCTGATGATGAGTTTTGATCCAACAAAACTAAACTGAACTTCGAATCCGGAGAGTCTTTCCTCCCGGAACACTGGTTCTATCAAGCGGCATACTCGCTAGCGGCGACGCGTGTCAACCGCGCTCTTCAACGGCCGGTCACTGTCTCAGACTACAACTAGACTTGCTGCTCTCCTTCTCCGTCTTCTCTTATCTTGCTCGTGTGAGCACTTCTTTGTTGGAGAGACTACTTCTGTCTCATACAGAGTCAGTGGTAGGATTTTAGTCTCTCTGTTCTATCCGCTTCTAAACACTACCTCTAGGGTTTTAGAGTGACCGATTTTTTTTTTCCCCGGTAATCGTTGATTTTAGAGCTCTCTGTGTTGATGATCTATCTTCCCGCTTACTAAGAACATGGTATCGTAGTTCCTTATATCCAAACAATGAATGAGACGACAACGAAAAAGAAGGTTTTTATAAGCGAAGAAGACATCTCTACTCTCTTGCACAGGTTTCGTCCCGCTCTCCTCCCCCCAACGTTTCTTTCAGGTTTGAATGTGTTTAATTTTGTGTTTATCCGTCGGTATCCATTTTTTTATTTGATTAGATATACAGCAACAACGGTACTTTCATTGCTTCAAGAAGTTGCCCTATCGTCGGGTGTGAAGATTGATTGGGACTCGTTGGTGAAGAAAACCGCAACTGGGATATCAAATGCGAGGGAGTACCAAATGCTATGGCGTCATTTGGCTTATCGCCACTTTCTGGTCGAAAAACTCGAAGATGGAGCCGGACCTTTGGTCAGTTTCGTTCAAGTTCCTTTCTATTTTATCTGTTTTTGGTCTTTCTAGTAAGTTTCTTCTGTGAATTCGTTAACATTACAATTTTAGACAGTACTTTCGTGTTTAAACATAATCAAGTAATTGGTTACAAATACAATGAAATACTTATATGCTGATGAATTTACATTATTAATGTGTAAAGAACCTCACCGAAAACATCAATACGAGAATCTTTTTAAAAGCTTCTTGGATTGCTCTAGTACGATGGATCGAGGGTGTGTAATTATGCTGCTATAGAAAATGCAACATAATAGAAGATCCATGGATCTATCGATGCAGGATTTTCTAGAAAACAAAGTCATAGGCACGGAGGTTCAAATCCTGAACTGCCACCACTGCTTATGGCTGTTTGTACGATTGATATAACACCAACTGCGGTGCTTGCTTCTTCCTAGGCTATCAGCTTGTAGCCTCTACCAGGACAACTATTAGAAGTTATGAAAATAAGCATGTGTTGGTGCTAGAGTGCTATTGCACTACCAAATGATAGCAATACCCCTGTTCGTTAAATAATATGTGTTTGAGATTTAAATAATCTTTTTTTTCACTGAGATTTTCAGCTGGAAGACTTATGCATTGCCAACTTGTAGTGTTTACACTATTCAAAAAATCAGTTGTGTTAGTCTTTCTATTCAATGAAGTGAAGGCAATGACTTTATATTAAGGTATGAATCTGATCTTCATGAAATTTTGACGATAGAATTTCCCTACGATTGAATGAATAGATAAATCAACAATGTTCAAGGTTTTAGCTCAATGATTCAATTTAAATGCATATTCAGAAGGGACTTCAGTGAGGAAAAGAGGGAAACAATGAGGCTATCTTTCAATCTGAGTTGAGTTGAAATCGTATCTCTAGTTGGAAGAGCTTGGGGGATGAGAGTTTGGATGTCTTTGTTGACTCAGCAATAACGGTTGACTTAATGATTACTTGTTTAAATGTGCCTGGTCAAAACAGCATTTGTTTGGTGTAATATTAAATGAGTGGATGAAACTTCCAAAATCTGTGCAAATTTTTTGTACCTTGAACTACTTTATTGTAACTCTGTTTCACCAATAATTGGCATTCAAATTATATATTACAACACACCGCATGTTCAGGGATGATCAATTGTGGTGAATGTGGTTGCTCTCATACTTAACTATGAAGCACGGACACTTTTTGAGGTTTAAAGTGCTGGTGTTTGACACGTATCAAATATTGACACACCCTGGACACACCGAGACATGTGTGGGCTATGCTTTGAAAAGTGTCAAATTTTTATCTTTTTTCTATTTTTTGAGTTTGACATATTTTGGACATGCTCCGGATGTGTTCTGACACACTTTGGATACCTTTTGGATATATTGAGTAATTTTATAATCTTTTAAAAAATGTGGGCCATTTTTATAAATTTTAAAACATGTAAACAATTTTATAATTTCAAAAACTTAAAAACCTTACTTCCCTCTTTTCAGTTCTGTTGATAGTCCCTAGAAATTTTATTCTTATGGTCACTATAGTATGGATCCGAAAAGTTTGTGGGTTGTCTATGATACAATTGTGAATTTGCTCCAATTTTTAGCTTTAAAGCTACATGTGCCACTATCTTCGTCATCATATTGTGAGAGAATTAGAAGTGTTTACCCCTTTGTCTATTCATTGAGAGGGAATAAAATAGTAGTTTTTACCGGTCATGGTGATGGAAATGGAGTGTTGTTATCCTTATATAAATGCATACCCCTTTTTTTATGATTTTTTTTTGTGTGAGATTCAAGGAATATGTATTTTTATTTTAAATTTAGTGTAAAATAATGGTATTCATCAATTAAAAAATTATAGACCATAATTTTAGTCTATATGTTTTCAATATGTCGTATTCTTGATTTTTAAAAAATAGCATGTTGGTATATCAGTGCCGTATTGTGTTTGTGACCCATGTAAGTATTTATGTTTCATAGGTACTTAACTATGAAAGGAATTTGGTGGACATAACCACCTTCTTTTCGCGTGCTTATACTAGTAGATAATAAAAGAAGTATTCAGATGGAATTGTTAGAATCGATGCCATCGTACATGCTAACATGTCAGTTATATTTGAGATATTTACTCCTCATGCTTGTGTGTCCTTATGATGATCAGTTGATCCACGACCACGAAGATGCTATGATGTGATCAATTTTTCAAAAGGGTGTTGAATGGTTATAGGTAAACAATTTGTGCTTGAACTTACCAGCATGGGGCTGCAAAGAGATCTCTGAAACTACTTGCAATGCTGACATAAGGAGCATGAAGTATATTCTTTATGTTTTTCACGTGTCTAAAATATGTTATTTTGGTTTTGCAATTCATTAAATGCCTTTAGGACAACCCTATGCTTATATAAACCCTGTAAGACAGTTGAGTAAAATGCACTTAGATTTTAATGTATTGTTATTGATGGCATTTTAGATGGATCTCTTCTGACTTCTGAGTTTAATCTTACACTATATTTTGTTGGGTTTTCTTATGCCTTGGATGTATCCCTAGCAGCTAGCAAACTGTTCTTATCCCTCCAATTCTTTCAATTTTTTAATACTTAGTTTCTCTAGGGCCATTGTTTCTTTATAGAATCAGTTTTTCCCGACTGTTGTTTCTTTATAGACCCCTGTGATAATGATTTTACTTTGGTTACTTTTCTCCACTTGGATCTATAACCAGCCTCTTAACTGGTGCCTAAATATATGGTCTAGTGCCTTCTAGAATGCATGTCATATACATTGGAAATTGCTTTGGATGCCATGTTGTGATGGTTTGATTGTCACATAACATGTTGTGATGGTTTGATTGCCAATTTATTGTAAATTTACTTGCTTCACTCCATTTATATATGAAAACTTTATTTTGAAAAATGGGGGTTTCTAGGATTATTCTTGGAGTATTCTATTACTTCTCTCCATCTTCCCCAATTTGCAAAATATAGCAAACTATGTCTGCCCCAGGACTCTTAAGAGCCTACGAAACTTGCAACTGCCACACCTTTCTAGGTAGAGATTGTGGAACTGACTCTTGGATAAATAGACATTTTATCTTCATGTTCGTTTAGTGAGCTGATGATCGTATATGGACATTAAATGATGCTTGAACGGTCTCTTCTACTATTGACATAGGAGGAGCTGTATTTAACCTTGTTCCTCTCCTCCCGCTGTTCCTTCTATGCTTTTCTTCTTTTGTAGATGATGATTTTCTTGTCTAATGTATGATCTAAATTATCCTTAGGATGATGATAGTGACTTGGAATATGAATTGGAAGCCTTTCCTTCCGTCAGTACTAAATCTTCAATGGAGGATGCTGCATGCGTGAAGGTTTGTTAGTTGACCTTTTGTATACCTGGAAGAATGATTGGTGTTTAATTCTTACCTTGGCATGAAATATGTTCATTTCACGTACAATCCGTTGCATGCAACCAAGTTTTGTCACATCCGTGGTTCTAAAATCATAGAATAATGACGTAAACGAAACTTAACCAACTATTGGGATGTGACCTTGAAACAATCATTGTTAGATAACCCAAATGACTTAGACAAAGTTTTAGAAACAAATGACCACACTTTGATAGCGGCCCTAAATTAATTCATCCGCTCAATAATAATCCAAATAAGGAGAAGTATTTACTAACTCAAAATACTAACCGTGGCACTTGCAATAATACATCATTTGAATGCCCTTGGCCACAAATACATATAATCCAAAAATTGGTCAACTGATTAAAAGATAACCATTCCTACTACAATTTCGATATAGATAAAAGAAATATTCTAAAACATACGAAAATATCTCCCATCTAAATCCTGCAAGATTATCCAAGCCTGCTAATCTAAAAGGTTTATAAACACGATAGGAGTGAATCTAATACTTAGCAAAATATGTGTATATGGAAGGGCAACAATGATGATCAAATGCGGAATTGCTGGAAATGTCAAATACCGATAATTACATTTGAAAAAACAAAAGAACCAAGGATTGGCGAAAATATTACCAACACAGGTTAAATATCGAAGATCAGGTTATATTATTTCCTATAACCTTGGGCATACGTTACTATTGAAGACTCATAGGTGGACAGACAACAAATTGTTTCCTAAAGATGGGGTCAAATGCCACTTTTCATACCATTAGATGTTAGGTTTGATCTTTGATCTTCAATTTGCAAATAATATGTAAAGATATGTTCGAATATATCCCGTTAATTTTTCACAATTGTTCTTATTTAGTCAAAATGAAAAATTTTATGGTAAATAATAAATATACAAACGCTTCCTAAATAAGGAAAAAATAAATAATCTTTACAAATATCAAAGTAGAATTGTTGCCAAATACTTGCATATAAATAACATGAGAGACCAAATATCCAAAACCTTTCACATATGGGAACAATATTAAAAAATTAGGCGCAAGCCTTCGAAACTCAAGATCCTTAAGTCAAATGAATGTGCATGCAAGGAAATGATGAATAGGATAATAATGTATTACATGTATACATATGTAACAAAGACCAAAATGATTTATCATAAGATTTTAACGACAAATGAAGAAATGAGTTTAAATGCACTTATTTTAAGTCGACTAGTGACTTGGTCTTATCCAAAATATCTTCAAACCCAACTTCCTTCCTTTTCTCTCTCCTCTTATTTCTTTAGTCTCTTCTCTTTTTCCTTCCTCTCTCAAAAACACAGTATAAATAATCAGAAAATTGCGAAGGATAACTTATATATATAGATTGGCGCATGAGCGCCAATTGGGTGCACATCAGGTGCAAAACACTATCATATGCACACACGAACGCCTGAAACCCCGTGCATGAGTGTGTCACACCCTGCTCATGAGCGCTGATTATTCTGCTAAGCCATGCACAAGTGCGTCTCTGCCACACACAAGTACCACCCATTTTTCAAATATTTTATTTTATTATCTAGACAAGCAATTATTCTAAAACATTCACTTAAAATGATAAATTTTGATGTCATAAAACATAAATTAGTAAACGGATGCTACAAGTTCACTGATGGAGTTCTCTCTTGAGATTTCTTATGTTTGTTAGGAAGGCCTTGGAACTGACTGGCAATTTGTTAGTCCAACTTTTGTTGACACAGCATTTGCTAGAGCACTAGTTTTGTTGTGAATTTCCCGTCCAGTTACTTTCTTCTAGTAAAGAATAGATTGGAGCCTTTAGTGTAATTTCATGCACCTTCTTGGGATCAGCAAGGCTGCTGGTTTGAGCGTTTGAGTTCTATTGGGGAATGAATAGGAAATGGTGCCTTAGATACAATGTTTTTCACATGCATGGTTAATGGTAAAACTTATGAGGATGAGCCTTGGCATGTCAATAAGGTGGAGAGATCATGAGTTCAACTCACCAAAACAACCTATATGCAATACATAGGCAAGGTGGCATATATTTGACCCTCAGCATATATCATGATTTGGAAACCTTGTGCATTGGCCCACCTTTTGTGATAAGGTTAAACCTTGAGTTAAGGTTAATGTGCTTTTAAATAAAAAAAATCAGTAGTGCTAGAAGACTAAAGGGTGGCCCAGTGTTTGAGACTCCTGCTTCTTGAGTCCTAGGGAGGGCAAATGTGTGCAAGCTTTACTCTACAAACATTTTAGAGAGTGCATTTTGTAACTTGAGTCACTTAAATTTATGACCATCAGGTTACAATAGAGCAACATTACCAATACATTTATCAGTTATTAAGAACCTATTTAAAGAATTACATATGTATGATTTTATTGAAGCATACTTCTGAAGGAACTAATGATGTTTAACCGAACACATTTAAAACCTATGTATGATATGAAATTGAATGCATTTTTTTTGTTGGTCTATACTACTGAAACCTATATATTGGGTATAAATGAACTGTTACTGCTCATTCTCTTGTGCATACTGATGGCTGAAATAGTTATTAAACAAAAGCACTTATCCATTACTAAAAACCTATTTTGGAAGCCTGCAAGATTTCAATTTGTAAAGTCTTAAGGTTTAAAACCTTTAGGCCTGTGGTTCAAGTGCTTTTGAGGGCTAGTCCTTGAGAATTTTCCTTGTGATTCCTATAGCCTAGCATGGATGGTCAATCTTTGATTTGATTGTTGGAGGTGGACTTCATTGGAGGCATGTGAAAGGATCCCATGGATATTACTTAACCATAGATCCCACTCCCCCCTCCAATAAAAAACCATATTTTTGACGGGAACTTAAATGAATTGATTTTATTGGTCTATATATAACTGGTGCATGCAAAGGTGGTGGAAGAGAGTGCGTGATTGTGAAACTGCAGAAAAATTGTAAGCTGACTATATTACTTTGCAGCCTTCTTTGTCACTTGAGAAAGAAGTGTCTAAGATGTGGCTACTGCAACCACTTGCTTGTGAAGTATTCATTGTGCTTCCTTTCTCCTATTTGGAAATATTTAGATGCTATATACAGCTTATGCTGGCATGTTTATCCTGCACTGTAAAATGATCTGGAGAGCTTGCTGCAGTCTTTGATTTTCAGATGAAAATGATGTATATGACCATAAACTTTATATGCTGGAATATGGCCAATGTTTCTAATTTTGTTGGTCTATTTGTGCATTTGTATAATTTCAACTGCAGAATCGTTTTTTGGCCTGATTCTAAATCTTGCTTTCTTTTGCAATTTATTGATTGGTTAGGTACTGATTGCTTCTGGCCTGCCAAGTGAATCCAGTATCCTGAAAAACTCAACTGTGTCCTTGAAAGCTCCAGAAATTCCACTACCGGCTTCTTCCAATCAATGCACAAACATTACTGTTCCAGTTTCTGTACAGAAACTGCCACTTCCTGCTGGGACATCTGGTGATGGAATGGAGACAAATAGATCAGCAAGCGGCGGCCATTTTTCTCGCAGGAAGAGAAAGCCATGGTCAGTAGAGGAGGATTTAGAATTGATTGCTGCTGTTAGAAAATGTGGTGAAGGGAATTGGGCGACTATTCTAAAAGGAGACTTCAAGGGTGATAGAACTGCTTCACAACTGTCTCAGGTTTTTTCTTGTTACGCCTTTTCTATTTCATGTTATATTTGAAGTTTCCACATCTCTTAGCAGTGTAATTGAGCCCGCGGATGTTTATAGTTGCTAGCATGCAGAATATGACTATCCATATCTCTACTGCTTCAGTTGACCCCATTATAGCATTTCTCCTTTTTCTATTCTTATTTGCAGCTATGATGCACTACTTGCTTTGTTTCAAATATTGCCCCTGTGATTTTTTGCTTGTATGATGAAGCTTCCTGCTTCTTTCTTCAGACCCTAAGCAGGTGATGATGTTCAATGTGCAGGGCTTTGTGCTGGAACTTTTGATTTGCCTCTGATGGATTTTTGTGGAAGTGTTAACTTTTGTTGTGTTAGATATAGGCACACCCATATTGCTAATGCCAAAAAATCAGAAGTATCACTGTTGAAGAAATTTTAACAAATTTATTCCTTGAAAATTTGACATGGACGAATGTTAAGTCTAGACAATTTTGACATGTATGGTGTTAATTAAGTAAATGTAGGTGATGAGGTATTTAATTTTGAAATGTATGGTTTTAGTTAAATAAATGAAGGCATTGAGATATTCAATAATCTCCATTTTCTAATGTGTTGTGTGAGATCATTTGATTGCTCTGCATCTCCTTCATTTATGTGCTTGGGTCCAAGGAAAACATTGCTGGTTGAACTTGTGTTGCTTAGATTTTTCACTTTGTCCTTTGCGTGGAAGGTGTTTACTCGGAAGATGAATGAATGTTACATTTTTCTGTGGTATATGTGCTACCTTGCTATGAATAAATGGATGGACTAAAATGGATGCTGTAGTTTTCTTTTTGACTCGCTATATGTTTGTTCAAGTATGTATGTAAAACATTTTCCTCCTTTACTGTTCATTTTCCAGTACACGGCAGTTTGCCATGTTAGTTGTGCTGATTTTTGAGGATTTGCTTGGATTTTTAGGTCAACAACGATTAACAATTCCTTCTGCAGCAGACTCTAATTCTATTTACTATGGTAATCAATGGGCAATTCAGACTAGGGTTTCTCTTGGGAGATTCAATCTTAATTTCATTCAGACTCTAGACTCCTTGATGGGTTCATAGGTGTCAACTTCTGGTGAATGCAAATATGAAGTGGATCCTCTCCTGTTGTTCTGTGTAGACAATGTTGGCGTTTACTATTATGGTGCTACTTATTGACGGGGAGCCTGGATTTTGACCATATTACTTGCCATTGTACATTGATGAGTTGTCTTATACATTGTGCACACCCTTGGCTGCCACAATCCTCCTTTATAGAAAAGAGCAGAAAGGGATGGAGGCAATGGGAAATGGATGGGAACGAAAAAAATCCCATAATATTATGGCTGAATAACTCCGAATCAACTTAGATTGATAGTCTTAGGTTACTTTTGTCAGTCTTATAACCTAGATGGGGTCTTCACCTGTTATCTTTCAGCAATCCGCTGTCATCTAGTCCGGTCAAGATGTCTGGGTTTCCCCAGGTTTCCCGGGTTCAAATCCCCTCAACAGAACTTTGCTGCTAGTAATTACTTTAAAAATGATAATTTTGGGCATTTTTCTAATGGATTTTGCTGTATCGAACTGTTCGTGAATCATCATGATCATGGATTTTGATTTTGTGGCTTGGTTCCCAAGTCTTCTTCTGTAGTTAACTTTTCTTGTTGGTGCAGAGATGGGGGACTATTAGGAAGAAACAAGGCAGCTTAAATATAGGAGCCAACTTGAGCAGATCACTGCTTTCTGAGGCACAGCTGGCTACTCGCCAAGCAATCAACATGGCTCTTAAGGATACCTTGACATCAGCTTGTGGTATGGCCATCTTCTATTGCATCTGCTTTTGTGTTTTAAGGTGTCTTTGCTTCCTGATTTCTTAGAAACATTTATCCACATGAATTATTTCTATTCCTCTTAGTCTGTCTCTTTCCTCAACCCCTTCCCTTATCTAATTTCTTCCCCCTTTCCCCTATTCGCAATCTGTTTTCAACTAGTCTCTACTTAAATTTCTTTCTAGTTATTTTCTTTTCCTCCCATCTCAACCTGTTAACTTTGTAGACCCTGTTCTATATCAATTGACTTTTTTATTATACTTTGATACGATGGGGTTATGTGAGCTCTGTTTAATTAACAGGGACCAATGGGACTGCCGTAATTGAAATGCAGTTATGAACCAGCTGCCCACTCAATGCTGGATCTTCGAAGTTAATTTTTATGAAATTATGCATGAATTTGAAAACTTTATTTGAAGCATAATTTACTGGATTCATTAGCCTTGGCCTGCCACATACCACAAACCTTGTATCCATAGATAAAAATATTGGCCAATAATTAAATTATTGGCCTATAATATATATTGATATCAGGTCTTATAATATCAATGTTTTTTAATATTGTGACAATATTACAATATGTTATAGTATTATCAATATATTGTGATATATTAGCCGATATGCCTGATAATTAGCTGATATTTTTCTATCAGCTTATGATTCTTGGAAATGTTTTATTCTAATGTTTGATACCGATATATATTGTTTGATATTTCTGATACCAATATGACCATGACCAATATGGATACTAGCTCTGATATTTTCATCCTTGTGTGTATCAGGGGGCAATCCTCAATCACAAACCTTCATGTGAATAATGAAGCTCTTTTTGTATTGCATATTGCACATATCA
The DNA here is from genome assembly GCA_033239525.1 of Nepenthes gracilis. NCBI lineage: Eukaryota > Viridiplantae > Streptophyta > Magnoliopsida > Caryophyllales > Nepenthaceae > Nepenthes > Nepenthes gracilis. Next base: position 10,382,437 of record BSYO01000002.1, read on the forward strand.
TACCACAGATTTAGTAATTATGCTCTTTATAGTCGTATAGCTACTTTTTCTTTCTAAGAAACAAGGTGTAAATTATCTTGGTTATGAGTATCTCTTAATTTCCTTTTTCAACCTGTACTTGCTTGAGTTTTGTCTTGGATTCTGCTCATCTGTAATGCAACTGATTAATGAGTAGCTGGAAATGGAGCAGCTGGGACAAGTAGTCTTATACGAAATTCTTCAATGGAGGATTCCCTTGTTGTCAACAACATTTCTCTATCCCAACAACGGTCTTATCATCAGGTTGTCAAGCCAACATCATCAAGAACAACATTGGTCATCCCTGTGAAGTCTCGACCTCCCCCAAAGAAAATAGTGACAAAGCCAACCACCAGCCCAGATTCCATGGTGCAGGCCACCACAGTTGCTGCTGGTGCCTGCATTGCTAGCCCATCTGAAGCTGGTTCTCTATTTCATGCAGCACAGACAAATAATGCTGTTGATGTCATGCCTGTTGATGGTGGAGGTTCTCTGATCAATTCTTTGGTGACAGGCAATGGGAACCTGTTAACCTCTACCCATTTGCCGGGTCTTCCTAATGTGCACTATTTTCGTACCGGCGTGGCAGCAGCTACACCTTCCCCCATGGCTGCTGGAAGTCATCAAATGAGAAGCAATGTGGTTAGATCCACTGTCCTCTCTGAGTCTGCTAAGGTTGCTACAACACCCACATCCGTCATATCACCAGAGCAGACCACTGCTACCTGTAGTTTGGCCATTGAGCTACAAGGAAGGCAAGACAAAAAAACTGCTGAAGCTATGAAAACCCCCAACTCAAACACCGAGACATCTTTGGATACCCAAGATGGCCCAGCAGCTGTTTCTGGTCATGCATCGGGGGAGCAACTTGAGAAGGATCAGTCAATGTTATTGTTGCCAAAAGTGGAAGAGTTTGTTAATAATTAAGAACATGCTAATTCTAACAGTCTGCAAGAAACTGTAATTGCTGACAAGGAGAATAGACATGAAGTGTGCAGCAAAGTTGGAGAGAATAAATGTTTGAATCATAACAATAAGGATGCAGCTCAGGTGATCTGTGAGCAAAGCACAAATGGAAATCAATTGTTTTGCCAAGCCCCATGGGTAACAAGGGTGTTGAAAAATTGGAGGTTCCGAATGAAGCAGTGGCTTGAGAAGCCGGAGCAAAAGTGAGATTAGCTCTTTTTTCAGTTGATGAATGAAAATTTACTGTGGTAATAGCTGGACATGAAAGATGCAATTCACTCTCCTCTCTAGTAAGTAGATCTACATGTTCAAAGGGATGGGCAAAAGTGAAGTCCGTCAAAATGGGCATATTCATTTCATCCTCGCCAACGTAAGTTCAAAGACAGTGTCTTATTATCCGAGTCTGCCATCGATCCTCTTGATAGAGAAGTTGCTGGAATTAGGTAAAATTCTGGTCAATTTTTGCTGGAATCTGTCACTGTCATACAGATATTGCAGTGGGTTCTGTGAGCATCAAATGTGGTTTCACCAGAAACAGTTACATGAAAAGAAACCCTATACAATATATGTTGGATATAGTATGTTACTAGGTAGTAGCAATTAATTAATAAAAGGCATGTAACAATCAAATTTCCATAATTTCAATACATATTTTAACAATTATTATTTCTCTTTTCATAAATAGTAGTGTCATTTAAGGTAATTGTGCCCCTGAAATAATATATAATTTCTCCAATTAGTTATATGTCATTGTATTCCTACTTCCTCTCTCTGTCCCTGTCAGCTCTAAGTTCTTTCTTGCTTACACACATGCTCTGTAATATTTCGGATTTTCGTTTGAATTATTTTAATATTAATTGTGATTATAGATTATTTGAACGTGGCAAAAAATTAGTTAAATATTGTGAAAATTTGAAGGATATTTAGATTTTTCTTTCTTGCTTTTGGAATATTTCGATTTTAATTATTTTAATATTAATTGTGATTATAGATAATTTGAACGTGGCAAAAAATTAGTTAAATATTGTGAAAATTTGAAGGATATTTAGATTAGTTGGGTTGACGCCCGATGTGTGCCCGTGCTGTCGTCCAAGTATCGATTTGGATTATGAAATAAAAGAAAAGAAAAATATAATGATAATAATAATAATAATAATATATAAAAGTAAAAGAAAAGAAAAAAAGAGATTCAGGGGATTGGGGAGAGAGAAGGGAGGGAAGAGGGGAAAAGAGGAGAGAGAGGGAGACCGGCGCGGGGCCGTCGCCGGAGGTGCTGACGCTGGGAATGGAAGCCGGCGAAGCCCTCTCCATGATGTTACCCTCCATTTTGTGTATTGGTGTGAGTAGAGGAAATCGTGAGCTGAAGCAAAAACGGCTGCCGTCTGTCACCGCCGTTGTCTAAGGAAATAGATGAAATCGAGGCAAGTCAATCCTTCCCTTCTCCTTGTGGATGCTGGTTTTGGGGTTGTATGTGCTGATTTTCGAAATAATCGGTTGAATCGTGGGAAAATAGGTTGAGGCGCAGTGAAGAGAGAGAAAGTCGTCGCCGGCTTGCATGCGCCACCGTTTGCCACCGTGCCATCGCCGGGTCACTGCCATTGTGGTCGCCGCCATTGTCCGTGACAGAGCTAGCGGCAGCGAAGGAAGAACGTGAAGAAAGAGAGAGGCAGAGGCGCGCGAAATAGGAGAGAGAAAGGGAGGAGAGAGAAGGGGCATGCACCGGTAGGAGAGAGAGGGCCTGATTCAGATACCTTGGGGCATCAGTTTGGCAAATCTGCTTGGGATAAAGTCGTGACAAGTATTTATAACCCTTTTTGTTGGTTTGATTTAAAATATGATATATTTTGGACACTGTTTGAAATTTTTACTAACATGTATGTATTTTTATACACCCGATTTATTTATTCTGGACATGTATGTACGACTCATTAGCTGATTTGGGGGTTTCCGGTATGGCTTTTATGATTTTGTAGGATTTAATATTTTTTCTAAAAATCTGAATAATTTATCGAACACTGTATATATTTATATCAGTATGCGTATACGAAAATGTGCATGAAACTTGCATAGGTTGTGTATTTTCACATGCATGTGCTGAGTTGTGATCACTACATTTGGATTTAGATATTGGATATTCTGGCCAGCTCCCAACGGGGAGATATTTATTATTTAAATTTTTTTTTTTGCAGGCAGGAAAGGTTTTGAGTAGTGACTCTTTTTATTTGGATGATTTGATTTGACCTTATAATATATTTGAACGTTCTAATGTATCTGACAAGCTGAAAAATTGCACTCAAAGTTATAGGTGGCAAAATATGATGAGCAACCTTACCAATGGGAGACAGAGTATATGGGTAGCCAAGTATGCTGGCCTAATTTGTATTTGATATGTTTTAAGATTACTAGGAGTATGTGTAACCCTTCATCAAGTTAGTTTTTAAATAATCGGAACTCAAATTTGATGCATGATTTGCATTTCTATATATATTTGTATTGGATTTTGATTTGAACTTGGATTTGAGATTTACCGATTTTACCTACAATTAGGCTTTAGTATGTCTCGTATAAATTATTTTGATTATGTGTTTTGATCCGGATCTTTGGACTATGTGTTGCGACGCTGCTTCGGCTTCTGCTCACGCTATTGGATTATCCGACTATCGGATTCTACTTTAGATCACGAGCTGATCAGGCCCTGGATTTGAATTTGGAATTGGCTATTTGCCTATTGGAATCGGTCTGGATTGCTTTTGTTTATATATATATACACGTCTCGATGGGGACTGTTTTTCAAATTTGAACATTTATTTTGAATTTGGATATTTGTTTTGAGTACGAGACTACCATTGGATTTTGGATCTTGGATTTTTATTGGATTTGTTATATCGGCGATTCGGATTTATTCAGTTATTTGATTGGATTTTTATCCATTTGATCCTCCCTTTGAATCATTAGACTCCTTTTTATTTAAATATGATACTTGGTGAACATTAGGCTTATATTTTCTATTTTGTCCATTCAGAGTAGAGGATTGAACAATATTGCAATAGTAGGATCGAGTTTTGGCGCGGCATTACATCTTTTGGTGAGTTTTATATTTATTTAAATAATGGTATCGGTCGTATTTGATTTATGGATGGATTTTGATGGACTGTCTTTGGCGGTTGGAGTTTGCCGCATGTGGGTCTTTGGATTGCGTATTGTGATTTCTTGGGTGAATTTTTTTATATAGATGTGTTGCTGTTATTATTTGGTCTTTTCCTTACGACTGTTTGGCGCAAGTCATGATTATTTTGTTCGAACGGTTGTCTAATGAGGCTCTGTGTAGATTTTTGATTTATTAGGTCCTGTATATTTAGTTTGTTACATTTGGATTTTCGGGACTTAGTGTTATTTATTGAATTTATTTAAAATTTTAAATTTTAGGAATTATAATTAATTATTTAAATTAACCTGCTTGGTCCAAGTTTGTGATATGCTCACATTGGTAATTGTATTCTTTTTGCTGGGTCATGGCTACTTTGGCCCCGATGCCCTCCTCTAAGTTGATGGGATTTGATTAAATACTCCACCTGATTGGACCACACTCTTTCTATAGATACCCATTAGAGCTAGAGACATTTGAATGGTTGAGTAAAAACAAAACAACCTTTTTTGGCTTTATTATAGGATATGGGTTAGAGACTTTTGAGATAATTTAATATAAGAAATAGATATCTAGAACTATTTGATTGATATCATAAAAAAAGATTATGACGATTCATTTCCAATCATTGACACTTGACAGTTAAGTAGTTGTCAACTAAGTGTACGAGGAAATGGTCCACTTTTACTTATGACCAGAAAGGGAAGCCACAGGATGTGAATGCCTAGCATGAAGCATGAGTTCCCAGCAAGGAGCGCCGAATCCTATCTATAGTAAGAAGCCTTTTCTTACTAAATAATTGTTCTTTTAATATGGTGGAGCATGAAAAGTGAAGCAAGTCTAGATTAGTGGTCTCTTTTCATGGTTTTAAGTCCCTTTGAAATTCTTTATCTGCTTTGATCAAAACTAAGATTCTATGGGTAGATTCCCTTTTGCTAAAAAAACTATTATTTTAGAAGCACAATCTTTCCTTTTGGTCCCCACTATCATCTATCATGATTGAGTCCTCACTGTCACCAATCATGATTGAGCCTGGTAACTGTGTGTATATATATATAGTGATCCTGTCTTCTTTCTTTGAACACCAATTCTTCTTTAAACCGTCTTCATCATTCAGAATAACAAGGAATGCTCAAAGTTTTCATACAACAATACGAGTGCTGGATGTAAGGTGTTTTTTAGCAAGAAAATAACAGAACAATGTGACTGACAGCCAATTCTATTTTGGCAGCTCTGGCAAAGCGCTATGCTGTTTCTGCAGTGTTGGATTCATGCACCCAAAGATTGAAGGCTTTTGCTTCTGCTTCTTTAACTTCACTCCGAACAAGAACGAGTGCAATGGAATCCGAGGCTTGCTCATCGAGCTCTTCATGCTGGCATGTCGGATCTTTGATTCTGACAACCCAAAGTCCTTATCGAGCTTTGTGAGTGCCTTTTCAATCTCAACCTTTAGCACCTTCACCCGATGCACCCCTGCTTGTAGCTCCTCTGCAACCTTGCTGTTCTCCTGCTTCATATTGAGAATTTCACCCTGAAACTTAGCGGCTTGATAATTGCTGAGCTCTTCAGTGTTATCATTGTCCACTCTGTTTATCTCTTCTTGGATGTTATCCAAAGAAAAGATCCTACTCTTTAGCTCATCCTGAAATACTGAACTATGTTCATGCCAGAGGGTCAATTCTGTTTGTATTTCTCTCAGGTGCTTATATAGTGGCCGGGCATCTGATTTTAGAGACTTCTGGGATCTCTCATTGCTTTCCTCCTTGGCTCCCATCAGTTTAGATAGTTCTGCACGTAAATCTTTGATAGAAGTCTGGAATTTTTGTATCTGATGAAATGAAGTGCTAAATCTTAACCAGAAGTCAAGATTTGCCTCTAGCAAACTGTCAAGTTCTGCTCGGAAGCCGCCTTCAACTCTTGACACCACATGCCTTTCTGTCTTGGTTTCATCCTCGTTTAGAGGAGACTTATTCTCACTGATCAAGTTTCGATTGTATATGTGATGGAACAGTGGCTTTCTGTCAGGATCAACGTTGGAGGACCATGGACTAGCAGCATCTCTTGCCTCGCATCTGTGCTGCTGCTCATTTGGATGCCCAATGTCTTCTTGAGAATTGGATTGAAGTGAAGCTAGTAGCTTGCATAAATGTTGGATCTCTTCGTCCTTGGTGGCAATAGTAGTCCTCAGTTCCCTGACATGGGATGCCAACTCAAAGACATTATCGCGGTTCTTCTTCTCCACTTCACTAAGCTTCATCTTCATGTCTTTATAGTCCCGAAGGATCACGGTGTACTCCTCTACCAAAATCTTTTCCCTCTCCTCAATGTTATTCAAGTACAGCTGCCTCCAGTTTATCCCAGAAACTTCCTCTATTCTTAAATCCTGTAATTCGCTGTCAATGGCACTCTCCTCTGCCTGGGAGAAGTCTGGCTTTTCCTCTTCCTCCTCATGTTTCTGCTGTATTGGGATAAGATCAGAGTTTCTGATATCCAAGTAATTTTCCTTCCCTTCCTTTTCTGGTTCGACCTCCTCCTGTTCAGCTTTCGCTTCTCTTGATAAGCACATGTCCTCAATTTCTTCAGCTGGCATCACATCCTGAAGCTTTTCCTTAAGGTGATCTAGACTACAGCTTGCTTCTGTGAGCTCTGCATTAAGGCTGTTCTTGTGGTTCATGAGATCCTGATTAAGACCATTGACTTTGCTCAATTCCTCCTCCAAATCTCTTATCCTCTTGATCATATCGAAACCTTCAATTAAACTCTCCTTGTCTTCTTCCAGGCTACTAATGTGTGCTAGAAGATCATCTATTTCTTGTCTTAACCTCTTGACCAAGGCATTCTGAGAGCACAGTGCAGTTTCCAAGCTGACAATCTTTTCCACCAAATCGTCAATCTTCTCAGCCAGTTCTGGCTCCGTGAGAGCTGAATGAGAGTCCAATTTCAACTGTTCTCTTATTCTCTGCTTCAGCAATTCTGCGCTGTGTTCCTCGAGTTCTGTGCTGCTACCGGCTACTTCTTCAAAGCTTCTCGGAATCTGCTTTTCTTCAGATGGCTCATGTGACATTAGGCTTTGCCTCTGGAGCTGTTTGAGAGCCTCCAATCTCACGTGGGCTTCCCTAATTTTCCGGTACTCATCCTTCACCTCTTCTATCGATTGTTCTTGTTTCTCTTGAAGTTTCGACAAAGCCTCCGCGCATGACTTCAAAGCTGTGCCAGCCATCAAGCTTCGAGCTTCGTGATCCTCGATGACTGTGCCGATCCCAAACTCGTCCTGTAAGCTGCAGACTTTCATCTGGGCTTCCGTGATCTTGTTCTCGATTTCCCAGAACTTTGCCTGCCCACTTTCGTAGGAGCTCTTCACGAACTCTTCCTCTGTTTGCAAGGAAAGAATCTCTTTCTGAAGCAGATCGATTTCTCGGAGTGCGTCTTCTTTGCTTAGCCCTGAACTTGTAGCAACTGCAGCAGCATTGACTGTTCTCCTTAGCTGATCTCTTTTGGTGACGAGCATCGGCTGGCCTTGGGGTCCCGCCTTTGGGAACTTGGGTGCTTTGGGAAAGCTTTTGGGGATGGCTGGCGCACTCAAGGACTTTTCGGAGACAGGAGAAGGAGCAGTTGTCCCTGAGAGACTTTCGTCATCGCTTTCCATTGATAGTTGAACTTGTTCAGGGAAAACAGTGGCGATGGTGCGGTTGGCACTTTGCAGATCTTTGGATAAGTGATCGTACCTCTCAGCCAAGGCTCGGTATGCCCTATACGTCTCTTCCACAAAGTTTATAAGCTCGGGCCTCTTCTTGTAGTACATTTCTGCCCGTTTTGCAAACGAGTCTCCTTCTTGCTCAACGATCCGGAGCATTGAATTCACCTTCTCCTCCACATCTGCGGTTTCACAGTGGTTTGTTAATCATCATCACCTTCATTATATGCACAAACTCAAATTGAACAGCTCATCCGTTCATATCCTTAAGAAACTTAGCATGGATTGATTATCTTTAGCAGCTATACTACAATGAAGAAGGTACTCACTGATTCATCATATTCCCTGCGTCCTGTTCATCCTTTGTCATCGTACACGTAGAATCAGACTACTGTAGGCGGGCCATACCCGTCCAAATGAGTGTTTCAATTTGTAGCATTTCAGACTATATTAAACCAAGATAATGGCTTTCGGTTTCTGTGTACTGGTTTTATTGGACAGGACGTTGGGGATGACTGTTTTTTTTTTTTTTTTGGGTTGTCGTGACAATGCAAAACCAAGTATATACCGAAGTTTCACATCTTTTTATCATCAATTTTCATGTTTGATGAGATTTTTTAAATAATTTGATGAAAAGTGAGTTTGATATTCCTCATGGGTATTTTAAAAAATACCCGAAAAAGCCTATGAAATGTGGGACTTAGACTTAAATATGCAATGGGCAAAAAGTGGTGGATACACATCACTGCAAATAGCGGTCATATTGGTGGGAATTTTGATTATCGAGATAATTTTTTAATACAGAAAAATATAAGCACTGTGATATTAATCTTTTGATATAAATATATATTGACTGATATCTTGATCTATGCTTTGAACAATTAGAATATGCAATTTATGTCAAAGGGATGGAATGAGCTGAAATTCCAAATATGCAAAGATGTTGTGCAAATGATCCACAAGAATGCGTACCTAGAAGGTTCTGCTCCAGCCATTTTGATTGCTTTGTTCTGATGTGGCTTGCCCACCACCATGAATACGCATTGCTTGCTGCCCTCTGCAGCATCTTCTTCCTCCCCCTTTATCTCTCCTTCCTTTTCCAACTTTTGTTACGCATATCCGTGCAATAGCAATACAGAAATGGCCGATAACATGAAGCTTATTCCTTTCTACGCAGGAAAGAGAATGCAGGTTGTGACAGAGATATGGAAGGAAGCACTCTAAAAAACTCAAGACAGACGGATTGGAATGAGTTTTCAAAGAGGATGATGCAGACAGTTTTGGTTACGTCCATCGAAATTGAGAGTTTCACCTTCTCAAATGCACCAAAGATTAGGTAAAGTTGACGTGTTTTTGACAGCTCTGTTTGCTATAAATAGAGGGATCCGAAGGTGGGAAAAGAGAGAACTAGGAAAAGACATTTCAACATACGAGACTTCCATAATAAAAAGTATAAGAATGTTTGAATATATGTGATTTTTATATCTTATATTATGAGGAGTTTATTTTTATGGTTTAAACTCGTAATATTTAAATTATAATAATACGATTTTTTTATCATACCTAAGCAAAAAGGGAAGAAAAAGAGAGAAAATTGAAAGGAATAAACGAAAATTCTAAAAAATTATGTGAACGTTCGATTGGGGAATGGAGAAAAAGGCTCGAAGCTCTAAATCTGCAAATCAATCTCACGGGCTTGGCCCACCTTTACTAGCCCAAATATACTAAAGCTTCGAACGGTGATGAATTGGGGTCCACAGACAACTGGGTCGCCAACCGTCCATCTTACTAGGTTCCCTTCCGTCAACGGCTAGGATTACTCTAAGATCAATCCGTACTTTGAAGCGGAAAGGGTGGAGTGATCACTCACTCACTCTCTCTCTCTCTCTCTCTTGCTCGTCTGTGCAGCGCCGGCTGGGGATGGAAGCCGTACGCGCTGTTTCTTCGTCTTCCCAGGCTTCCCTATTCTCTTCAGGAGCTATAAATCGAAATCTATCTCGCAAAATCTCTATTTTTGTTAAGAGCAGAGGATCACACCAGAGATTTGCGATTTGCAATTCCTCTGAGACTACTATGAGCGGTGTTTCTTCTTCTTCAAGCGCCAACAAATCGGAAAAGAAAGAGGCGAAGCTATGGGGAGGGAGATTCGAGGAGAGCGTGACGGACTCAGTGGAGAAGTTCACGGAGTCAATTTCGTTCGATAAGGCTCTGTTTAAGCACGACATTATGGGGAGTCGCGCACATGCGACTATGCTCGCGCACCAGGTTCAGTTCAGTTCATTTCTTTTTCGTCTTTTTTTTTTTTTTCACGAAATGGGAGGGGAATTGTGATCAGTGGGAGAGTCTAGGCTAATAAGATCAGGAGGCTTGAGTTTGGAACTGCAAACCTCGGTGATCTCAGGAAAGGTAAAAGAGAAACTATTTGAGAGAACAAATTCCGGAGGTTATAGAAGCAGTGTGGGAGTTTTTCAAAAGTGGTAGTCATGCTGGTACCCAAGCCTTAGTCCAGCGGACAAATTATCGACCAGAAGGTGCAACTTGGAATTCTTCCATGACTTGTATCAGAGGTATCTCCAATTTGACACTTGGGAACGAGGCCAGTTCAAGAAGGGGGAAATGATACAAAGCCAGAAAATTAGTGTATAAAAGCTGATCACACTTGAACTCTGTTCTCTTTGGTCTTTCCTGACTTCACAAGGAGGTTGAATACAATTAGCAAAAAGCAATTTTTCAACTATTAGTTTTGGCTCCAATTTCTGATTCCATTAAAATCTGAGCACTTATTTTCCTTTTGAGAAGAGAGATATGAAAGGTAGGATGGATTTCTGCCTTTAGTGGTAGATGGTCTTTGAAGTCTACACTACAGGCCCCACCTTATCTATATTCTTGAAAGGCCAATGAAATGTCGATGATTTCCTGCTATCTGCTGTAATCTTCATCTTCCCATAGAAGCGGGGGAATCCACATCTGATAGTTTCATATAAATCATTCAAATTTATGGCTGCGGCTTGATGTATACCAATTCTTAGCAAAATACTGTTGAATTGGATCCTTTAGATTTCTTTTTCAAAGATTTACTTACGATGTTGATTTCTATCAGCTAGCTGCTTCATTCTCTGCTGAGCTACTGAGATGAAATGCTTTAGCAGCCAAATGGTCTCTCACCTCTTGTTATGGATTCTCTGTGCTGATTCCACCTTGGACGCTTCAGGGTAGTGTGGAAGATGAAGTAGAGGGGTCTATCCATAGAGAACTTCTTGGGGAATGACATGAGTGGAGCTATGATAGTAGGTATTATACACAGCTAAGGAAGCCAATGTACCTAGTATGTTCTTTGCTGCCGTACACCACACATAGTTGTCAAGACATCTATTTACTACCTCACTTGGCCCATCACATTGTAGGTGATGTAATGATGGATGAGACAGCTGTACCCCATGGATTCTAAAGATTGCTTTCCCAAGGGTGCACATGAACCCTATTATTTGCAGTGTTTTCGGGTCGACTTTGAAGTTTTAAGGCATAGTCCATAAAGGCTTGAGCTGCTTGTGGGACTGTGTTTGAGCAAATTTACTCAACTTATCAACCAAATATAGAAAATCTTCGTTCCCATGATATGTCAGTCCAAACTGCAATAGGAATAGGCAGGGGTTGTAGGAGTCCAGGTTGAGATGCATTTCCAGGCATGCTTTTCTGTCACACTTCCTGTTGCTTCACATAAGTCATTGTTAGCAGTATGCTTTGTAAACCCATCATATTGTGTGTGATAAGCTGACTGTTTGTGTACATTCTTATTCAAATTATCATCAAATGTTTGTTTTATGGCATTCATTTTGTTATGTGTAGTTTTAATATAATTTTGCATAATATGATCCCTAGATCAGAGCAATGCAATTATAAAATCATAATGAGATCAAACTTTTAACCTATAGTGGTTCCTAATATCTGAACTTAAATATTACAAGTCATAGAATTTCTAAGATTTGATATTAGATTTGTATAAATTGGCATACATTATGCCAATCTAGTGAAAGGTGTGACTAATGAAAAGTGCAATTGGGCTCCTGGGTGCTATTTTGGTTCACACTATCATAAATGTGTAGGTACTTATTAGAGAACAAATTCATCTGAAAATTAATTTCTTGATTGAACAACAATTTCCAATTACTAAGGTTGTTTTACTGAATTGACTTAACTGAGACACTCTGGAATGGAAGTTTGCATGGGTGTCAGACCAAAGCAAAAGTTGGGTAAATGTTCCTTAGATTTGAGATCACTTAGTATCTTATATGCAGAACATTGTACTATGATGTCACTAATATGTGTTCAATAATGGAATCCATGGAGATAGTTGTTGGGTGCTATGAGAAACATATTGAGATAGACGGATGATTGACAAATAATCTATCATTCTTAAGAAAAGCAGAGATGACTAATGTGATTGATCTAATTATTAATCCAGAAATCCTTGACCAATGTGAGATGTAAATCTAGGGAGTTTCTAACTTTACCAAATAATTATTCATGCAAAGTCATGATATATGTGAACAAACAATGTAAGGGCTAACATTTTCCAATAAAAGAGAGTTGTTCTGGTGTAGCTATATAGAAGGATTGAACTACATTGTAACTTTTATGGAAAAGTTCTGTAGACCTAGGATCATTTAATTTATTTCATTTGAGCTACCATTATAAATTGTTAGGTCTCACTTATGAGTAATAGAAGAACCTCTTAATTAGTTTTTATGAATGGCTAACTTTAGGAAAAACCACAGGAGTTCGCATCAGCAATGACTAAAAGAATGGTTTAGTTAGTTGAATGAGGTTGAGAGTTTTACTTGTTATTAGTTCAATCTTAAACTTAGTGGGTCTTACTTGTTATTAGTTCAATCTTAAACTTAGTGGGTCATAGTCATACACATTTTAGTATCACACTTATTGTATGAGGCATTTATGGGATACCGATTGACCATGTTGTGGAGTTTATGAAGTTCATGAAGAATGTTTGAGCTGCAAGGAAGAAAAGGAATAGACCAATGGCTTGGTGTCCTGCATGTTTCATACTGTTAGACCATGTGGGGACTGAAGAGCCTTGAGTTTTGTCATGGCGTGTAATTGATTGGGGGATGCCATCTGTAAATATGATCCAGTTATTGAACCTTTTAAATAATGTAGACCTTTGTTTTGACTCTTCAAAAATATGGATAAACTCAAGAAATAGTGCAGCTAAGTGAAGAAGATGTGTGCCGTCTTTCTTGACAGCAGCATTCAAGGAGAAACAACAAGGAAAATCCAGAGAATCACTTAATATCAATTTCTTATTCCCAGATTGAATAGTCTTCAAGCAACATAATAAGGCATTTGACGGTGTTTTTATAGCAATTTGTTCAAATATTTGCTTTCCAGTTGTTCCAGAGAGCTATGGTAGCTCCTTTGGTAATGAAATTCCTTCCTAGGAGGTGAATTTCATTTTTGATTATTTGAAATCCTGTACAATTGGTCTAAAAGTAGATCTCAATTCTACTTAAGAACCATATCACACCCTCTTAAGGGTAAGATCTTAAAGTCTTCCCTGAAAACAAGTCCTTGCATTTTCCTTAAAAAATATAAACAGCATGCTGTACTGATCACCTAACTGCCATTTTCCTGTTGCCACCACGTAATTACTACCTGGCATCTTGTGTCCTGCTCTTTTTTTTTTTTTTTTCCATTTTTAAGTCTATAAAATTGCGTGCTACTCAAATCAATCAAAATTTGCATGGGTCTGTTCTGAACATGTCCAGTATCTTTCTTATGGCGGCACATGGAAACAACTGCTAATGCATGGACTGGCATCTGAGGTGATTCAGTAGGTCCTGGACTCTGGAGATATAGTCTCAGACTCATTTGCCCATTTGTCTCCCCCTTATTTCCCACACCACCTCAATTATATAAATCTGTTTCTTCTTACATTTGGTATAGATGTTCATCACACCTCAAAACAAAAGCCTTTAGTTCTCCTATCCATTTCACCACTGAATTTGTTTAGGTGGTTCGATATCACAAAAATTTAATGTATAAAAAAGCAAGGCCATGGGAATTTCACTTTAGAATAGTAAGCTGAACCTTGGTAAGAATAATCTGGTTGATAGTTGAGTGCAGCAGAATAGTGGGCTGTTTGAACTTGCAAACTAAGCTTTTGCACTATAGACCTAAGCTCTGCTTCACATTGTGCTTCACTATAGGTTCTTTCATGAAGTACTTCTAGGAATCCTTCACCTTTTTTATTGACTCTTAAGAACAAGTCCCATCAACCTTGTGCTAAAAATGTAGCTCTGGTTTCAAAAATGATTGCAGTAGGTGATCAAGTTCAACTAATAAGATCAGTATGCTTGAAATACGAAGAACAAGTCGTATGGATATTGACAAAGATTGAAAGAAAGAGAAAATTTGACAGAATAAAGCGAAGAGAAAAGTTTCTATTCATTATATTTAACTCCTTAATTTGGCATTTCCTTCAGCTATTCAAAGTCTTTAGCTGAATTACAATAAGTCTCAAAATGAGAAATTTGTGCCAAACTAACAAAGTAGCTTAAAAGTAACTGAACAATCGGTTGGTTTCTGTTTGGCACAATCTATGATGTGAATCATTGAACACGAAACTCAGTTTTGCAATCCCAAAAGCCAAATGGAACATGAAAATGGGTTCCTAAACCTAGCCATTTGTTAAAATGGGAACAGAATTTGATATTATTTATATAAAGTGAATTTTGAAGTTTGTTGTATTGTTAATATGAATTCATAAGAATCCACTATTTCCTGTGCTTAATTTATTAAGCATTTGGTACAGATGATCAACAAGCCATGAGAGGAGGAATGGATGGAGGTTGAAAGATAGATGGAATGAACAATCCATTCTTACACTTGTTTGGTAGAGACTAGAGAGAGTTGTGAGGGTGCCAAAACTTAATTTTCCTCTTCAACTTGGTTTTTGTTTTAAGTTTACTATTTCGTAGATAAGGGCAATTTGAGTTTTTGATTGATGGTTCTCAATACAAATAACTTCCACTGCTCTTACATCCTTGAAGTTTAATGTTTGGGGAGTTAATATTTCAGGCTTCATCATTCCGGCTTTGGTCATATTTTTGTGCAACACTTCGTCCCATTTTTGGAATAATATTTGTTTTCTCGCTTTTTGATTTTTTATTTTTAAAAACATGCCTTTTCATCAAGATGTTATGGAAACTATGAAGCATATGGAAAGGATGGATGCAGGGCACCCATCAACCCAGACCATGCATTTTCCACTTGAACCTCTATTTCTTTGAAATTAAAAATTATCTGTTTGCCTTTTTTTGATTAATTTCTTTATATTAATTCTATTGTATTGCTCACCAGCTTTTGATTATTAGCTCTGAAATGAGTTAATGGTTTATTGATTGCATTCTAGGGGTTAATGAGTGATGATGATAGGGACAGTATACTACAAGGCCTTGATGAGATACAGAGATGCATAGAAGCAGGTGAGTTTGTGTGGAGAGCTGATAGAGAAGATGTTCACATGAACATTGAAGCTGCACTCACTGATCTGATCGGTGAACCTGCAAGGAAGCTCCATACCGCTCGAAGCCGGAATGATCAAGTTTGTACAGATTTTCGCTTGTGGTGCCGAGATGCTATTGATCATATCCTTGAGGCCATAAAACACCTTCAGGTTACGGTGGTTTTTCTTTGTTTTGGTTTGCAAACCGAAATCTTCAAGTTCATGCTTGCTTGCCTAAATTTAACCCATAGTACCATTACAGTTTGTTCAAATGTTTGAAACTCCTGTGGAAATGTCCCCCCACCTCAAATACACACAAAAAAAAAAAAAAAAAAAAAAAAAATTAGGGAAAAAAATTGAATTCTCTGTTACGATTAATGCTAAGTTAAGCTATATCTTGAAAGTAATCACCCTGAGCCAAAAAAAAAAACACTCTATTTCTGTTGTATTTATTTTCTAGTTGTAAATGGTATCAGATATGTATCTCATTTTCATTTTTGGTGAACTTATGCTCTCCTACTTGCAATTTATCTAGACTGCATGTTGACATGACCTACCTCACTGAGGATATCATGCTATGATCTGCAGGTTGCACTGGTTTCCTTGGCAATGAAGAATGAAGGCCTTATTGTTCCCGGATATACACATCTGCAGAGGGCACAACCTGTTTTCTTGCAGCATCTTCTCTTGGCATACGTTGAACAGGTTTCATTGTTGTTATTAATCCACATGATTAATGGTTAATTAGCGCTCTGAATTTGATTCTATAGTTGCAATATATCTCCGGCACATACATTTTAAACCTCCGATTCCTTCTTTGGTGTCATTGTTGTTGTCATGGTCTTTGCTTCTTCGGTAGGAAGAATTTTGCTCAATGGAATCAGTTATTACTTTGATGTGGGTGGCATAACCTCCCTTCTCACTATATTCCGATTTTCGATTGAATTCTTCACCTCATTCAACTCCTATTCCTTCTTCCAAATAGTAGTGTGTTTCTATGTTATGCTCACTTTATTCCAAAAAGGTGGGTTCTGCCTTTATTAGTTTTTGGGAGTTGATTTTGCTACGATGTTGTTCCCATGTAGCTTGAACGTGATGCCGGTCGGTTAACAGATTGCAGAGCTAGGTTGAATTTCTGTCCTCTGGGTGCGTGTGCATTGGCTGGCACTGGTCTTCCTATTGATAGGTTCATGACTTCCGATGCTCTGGGATTTACTGCTCCATTGAGGAACAGGTACGCTTTGATGAGTTGTGAGCACTTGTATCAATTTGATGAAATTGCACAAATTTTGGTTCATTCCATTCCCCTTCAGCTGCATTTCCAACTACATTGTATGGTGTGATTTAAATGTTACATCAATAGTCAAATGCAATTCCAATTTCATTGAATCATTGATCAAACTGAGCAAACACTGTAATTGGCTGAAATCAGTGGAATTCCAACTGCATAGCCCAATTTCACAATACCAAACAAACTTAATGTTTTTTCATAGATGTTTCTACCTCCAGCCGCTGTTGCTCTAGTATCTCAATTGCTTGTGTCCTGATTCAAACTACTTTGGGGCATCCTTGAGTAATTTCTTGCATTTTATCATTTCCATAGCATTGATGCAGTTTCAGATCGAGACTTTGTTTTGGAGTTTCTGTCTTCTAATTCCATCACGGCCATCCACCTTTCTCGGCTTGGTGAGGAGTGGGTTTTGTGGGCTTCTGAAGAGTTTGGCTTTTTGATCCCTAGTGACTCCGTTTCCACTGGAAGTAGCATAATGCCTCAGAAGAAAAACCCAGATCCAATGGAACTTGTGCGTGGTAAATCTGCCAGAGTTGTTGGGAACCTAGTTACTCTTCTTGTATTGTGCAAGGGACTTCCACATGCTTACAATCGTGATCTGCAGGTATAATATTTATCAGTCTTCTCTTTCAGCACCATTTGTACACTGAACTTTGCACAATTATATATTAAGAAAAATATGCAGTTCACTTTGTGAATGAGGTGAATGTGCTTTTCCTATCATGAGAAATTATGCAAAAGATAGTGTCAATTAAATCATGGTTATAATTGCTTTTTCTAATTTTTCTTCTTCTATTTTTGGTTGTGTGGAGGTTGGTTGGAGATGGGACTACATTTGGTCATAGGATGTGTTTATATTTTATTTTTATTTTTCCTTTCTGGTTCCCATATTTTCCCTTTCTTATTTGTGCAGGAAGATAAGGAGCCTGTATTTGATAGTGTTAAGACCATAGTTGGAATGCTTGAAGTGTGTGCCGAGTTTGCACAAAATGTCTCGTTTAATCGAGACAAAATTCAGAAGGCTTTGCCTGCTGGCCATCTTGATGCAACAACACTTGCTGATTATCTCGTCAAGAAGGCAAGTGTTATACTCCTTTCAACGAATGAGACATTTTTTTCCCTCCAATTTCACTTTCAATGTGACTGGAAGTTTGTAAGAGCATATCGCCCTGATTTTGTTGTCCTGCTTCTCAATCATCATAAAACAGAAATTTTGCTCGGGATAATTGTTCCTTTCTAATCTTTGAAGTGAAAAGTTTTCCATCAGGTCGACAAGATTGTTCAGTAATTCATTAGGTAGACTGTCTCTTTTACTCATCCAAAATTTAAAACAAGCTAAAAGGAACAAGGTATGGGCATTTTTTGTTAGCTGAGGCCAGTTAGCTACTTTTGATGCTTCTGTCTCTTTCTTTTCCTAATATTAGGTATTTGCTTAACAGTAGGGTTGTTCAAGTATAATCCAGAGGTTAAAGGTTTAACCACTAAAATATGCCCTATGCGTTGCAGGGGAAGGCTTGAGCCTTGTGCATTAGGTTTTGTTTTAGTTCTTTTCATTTAAAAAAAGTCTGGGTTTCCATTTTATTTAAGAGTTTCACTAGAGAATACTGGAAATTAATAAATGCTGATGTTCACAGAAGAAACAAAGGGTTGAACCCACATGCGAGATTGCACGCCTTTATTTCTTCTCTGAACTTGTTTGAAATAATATTACTATATTGATATTATTGTTTGTTTAATTTATTTTTGTATATTTTAGACTAATGAATTGAGTTCTACAAAACCCCATAAACTGTCCAAATTAGGCCAATCTGTACATTGACCATTTGGATGGATTGTCTTTGATGATTTGGTTTAAATTTGGTAAAAATTTAATCTGTAATATGCTGTTTGGTTTTAAATTATCCTCTAATCTGCACCAAATTTATGTGTATGTTGTCTTCAGCAATGGGTAAATTAGTAAATTTCATTGCTTATGGACTGTATATGTATCCCGAGCCAATGCAGTTGCATTGCTGTTGTTGGTAGCAAAAGCGTGAACATCTAGATGCTATTTTGATACTCTCGGTTGTGGAATTTTCTTTCCGTTATGGCCTTCTGAGGTATGGGGGCGAAAATTCTTAAGAGGCAGTTCTTGTTGTCCATCAGCCCTTTCTTTCCTTTTTGTTCTGTCCAGCCATTAATAAGTCAACTATCATGCATATTGTTTCTTGTAGGGAGTGCCCTTCAGAACTTCCCATGACATTGTTGGAAGGTCGGTTGCTCTATGCCTCTTGAAGAACTGCCAGCTTCAGAATCTGAGTCTTGACGAGCTTAGAAGTATCAGTCCCCATTTTGGCGAGGATGTGTACGAGTATCTCAGTGTCGAAAATGCTGTCACCAAATTCTGCTCTTATGGTTCCACAGGCTCAGAATGCGTCACTGCTCAGCTTGATTATTGGGCTGCATTGCTCCACATAGACAGATAGAGGCATGGATTTGCTTAACCTGCTGAGACCGGCGGCATAGTAGTTGGGCACTCATCATTCCAGATAGAGAGGCAACCTGGAGTTCTAAGCTGCTTATAAACTGGTTTTGGTTGTTTCATAAGAGTACCCCATGAACTGATGATTTATTGTTTGGATTTCAAAATCATAATATGAGCTTATAAAGTTTGGTTGCAGTTAATATATTAATTGTTTTTAAGTGGAATTATTTAAATAGATGAATAAGATGTTATGTTATTTAATGGTGTGGAAAGGATATTCTCTTTTAATGCCGCTGGACAACTATAAAGGGGTGGCAATCAAGAACTCATGAAAAATAGGGTTTAAGAAAAAAGAAAAAAACTAATTACTAAAGAATTATAAAATCAAATTTATTTATTAATAAAAAGTAAGGGAAAAAACTCTAATGGGCAACCTTCCTGCAAGTAACTCCGATGGCCTTCAGCCCAAGTAGTATATAATTATGATAGTAAACAATAATAGAAAATGTATAATTTAATTAATAAATATAAAATTAAAACTTCATTTTCAAAATTAACTATAATTATAAAGTTTTAACTATAAACTATTTGTCCAATTGATGCATTCCTAATTCTTAGATTGTAATATGGATTAGAGAGCTATTCAATATTTTGCTGTAGGTTAATTTGGAGCGAGTCTGATCTTTATCATTAACCTGAAACTTGCGCACTATAAACTATAACAAAGAGTTCAAAGGGTTGGTGGAATTTACTTCCTGATTTATTCTTCGACACTCAAATTAGAATTTTTTTTAGAAATGAAAAGATATAATGAGGATACTGAACAATGTAGAATTATATTTGAGAGGAGAATTGACTTCTGTTGGTGCGCTTGATGGAGAGTGGCTTGGAAAGGAAGGAGGATTGGGCTTCTATTGGTGTGCTCAACGAGGAACGACTTGGAGAGAAAGGAGGACAGGGCTCTTGCTGGTGTACCCAATGGGGGGCGGCTCCTTCTTGATTGCATGCGGTCGGTGGCTTATTAGGGTGTCACTCAATAGGGAGTGGCTCACTATGGATACACTTGGTCAGGGAGTGGCTCACTTTGAATGTACTCAATTGGGAGTAGTTCACCGAATCGGGGTTGGTCCCCCAAAAGTGGAAACTAGTTTTCAGGGACATGGAGATCCAGTCCTCCGACTCCGTGAAGCGGGAGATCAATCTCGCCGCCTTTGCGTTGAAAGCGTCGGTATGGAGGCGGGAAAAGATGCACAACGAGACTAGGTAACAAAGGGCATTGGGGTGAAGCCTCGCTACAAGAACGCTCAATGCCTCAACTAGTGCATATAGAGCGCACGGTATAGGGTAACAAAGCACCCCTCTCATATGGTGCTCGTAAACTACGACAAAGTCATCTGGTGGGGCATTGGCTCTACCTGCGGAACCAGGAGCAGATAAATCCAGTCGTTGGGGATCCCATAATCGATCATCAAAGCAGCAATGGCACTAGCAATCAAGATGGACCCCGTGTTATCAACCCCATGCTGACTCACCTTAGAAGTTCGTGATGAAGAAGGAGACTCTTTCTTCTTTATTATCTTTTTCTTTTCTGTGGAATGAGTGGAAAGCTTTTAGCATAAGGAAACGGCCAAGAGGAATTTCACTGAAGCATGACTTAAATAGACGGCGGGGTGCCAGCGGGCGGGAAACCCAAACGACGCTTCCGCTGAGTGGCCAGGATGCGTGCCAGCCCTGCAGAAACGTCGTGGGCCCAAAGCAGCGGCAATTATGATCCCTCATCAGATCGCAGATCGGCATCACCTCAGCTGCCTAGCGAAATCCCCGTTGGCACTCCAGCACTTAATGCAAGAATTCTAATTGCCGGGAGAGGCGGCGGGACTCCCGAAATAAGCAAACAAGGAAGAAAACGAACCGTTCAACTACAACAAGCAACGAAAAGTGAAACGACACAAGTGTTAAATTTCATTATAATAGTCATTAATAATTCTCTTTACAACAGTAGGCAGCCGCATGACACATTTAACGGCCCTCTCCTGGCACAGAGGGACCTGGTGTAGGATACTCCAACAGGTCCACGCGCATCAGGGTGCTAGAGTTTCAAGAGTCCAAGATGTTGATGAGGAAGTTTGGGTCGTCCAGCAAGACTAGTCTCCGATTGAGATAGATGCCATTCTGGAAGTTCCTTTCCAGTGCAGGATCGACTTCCTTCGGCAGAAACCTCTACATCAACTCAATCCCCATCTGCACGACCTCCATTCCAAACTGTTTCCGCAGCCACTCAAGCTCATCCTAGAGAGCCAACATGCGGGCTCAAGCTCACAAGTTGGCACTAGCAAGTTGGGACGCCCTCGCTTCCGATTCCGCCCAAGCCTCCTCAAAGTGTGTGGCGCGGGCTCTCAATTGCTCTATCTCTCCAACCACGACTTGCACTTAGGCTTCGACGCATTCGACAACCCTGGCCACTTGGCGAAGCGATGGATCCGCCCTCCCAGGACCACGATCCCGCGAGGAGGCAGACCTCTCCTCTCACTCAAAGCCTGCAGGCACCCTAAAAAATCACATAGGGCTTACAACAGTGGCATCTGAATGATGTCCCTTCGACGCGGCTGCACGAGGGACCCTAGAGGCGTGGGTCCCAGCCTTAGGCTCTCTGGAAGAAGGTCCTGACCGAGACGACGAAGTTGACCCCTCCATTGAAACCACAGCGAAAGCGGACGAAGGGGAAAGGGATGGAAGGGAGCACAAAGCTCCACACCGTCAAAGAAGTAGTAGAGCATGCTGCATTGAAGGAAATTTGTGCATTTAAATAGGCAAAGTTTCCCCCTGAAACAACAGCATTTTGAAGGCTAAGAGCGCTAGAACAAAGCCAACGAACGCCCTCCACGTGGCGAATCCCTGAAGCTTCGCGTGTTTCCAAGTCAAATTATTATGGCTCAGCCCCCTGTAATTTCCTACTCATTTAATGCACCAGATGGATAGGCGGATGTAACTGTCGCTAGTGACGTTCAAACCTCATCGGTATCAAACATCAGAGGTCCCCCTTGCCACGTCCTCCCGACAACGGTCTATATTAAGACTCAAGGGACAAAATCGGCAGAACTGACCACAAGCACCAAAGACATTCGGGAGCGCAGAACAGAGTACGACGCGATGGAAGAAACAAATTACCCATGAAGAGTGAAAAAAAAGTGGGGTAGAGGGGGAAGTGGTAAGGAAGAAAATACGTACTTCAAGGCAGAATAGTAAAGAAGAAAGGCTACTTCTTTCATTAATCAAAACTTTCATTACAAAGTATAAGATTTGCAGCGGCAAATGTTGTAACGCCTTGATGGTTTGACTCGGGTTATATCGAATTAATATAGTAATTAATAAATTTAAAATATTGATATTAATAAATATTATAAATAATAATGATTATGAAATAAGTAATAATAAATTATAAATGTTAATAATAATAAATATGAGTAAAATATATGCTAATAAATATTAATAATAATTAGAAATAAATTATAATCATAATAATTATTATAAAATAATAATTATGGATATAATGATAATAATAATTAATAATAAATATATATATATTTTTAAAAAAATATATATTAAAATAATAATAATAATAATGTGTGTAGTAGTAGTAGTAGTAATAATAATAATAATAATAATAATAATAATGTGTGGAATAATAATAATAATAATAATGATAATAATAATATTATGTGTAGTAATAATAATAATAATAATAATAATAATAATAATAATAATAAAAATAAATAAATAAATAAATAAATAAATAAATAAATAAATAAAACGTGAGGAGAAGGAAAGAATCGGCCGAAGAAAAAGGGGAAAGAAAAAGAAGAAAGAAAGAAAGAAAGAAAGAAAGAAAAGGAAGGAAGAAAGGGAGAAAAGAAAGGAAAGAAAGGGAGAAGAAAAGAGGAAGGAGGGGAAAAGGGAGAGAGAGAGGAGAGCGGCGCAGCAAAGGGAGGAAGGAAACGGGCGTCCCAAATGGAAACCCTAAGGAGGCCTTTCTCCTTATTTAACGTTGCGGTAGGGTTTGGGTAGGGGGGAGCAGAGGTCGAAGGTGAGAGGACAGAACGTGAAACCGAAGACGTCGTCGCCGTAGTTGCCGCTGCTGTCGCCGTCGTCGACCTTGCTGCCGTGGCCGTGTCCGTTCAACGTCGCCGTTGCTGTTGGTGCCGAAGCCGAAGCTACCATCCCCAAATCTGAAGCCGAAGCAGAGCAAAGTCACCGAAGCCGTCGCCGTTGCCGATTGCTGCCGTTGAAGTCGTCGCCGTTGCCGATCGTTGCGGTTGAAGCCGTTGCCGTTGCCGTCGTCGATTTGTGCCGCCGCCGTCATTACCAGAAGAAGGAAAACGAAATTGAGGCAAGTGAATCCTTATCGCAATTGATTTCCTTTACTGTCATCCTCCTCTAATTGCAAACAATTCTTCTGTTATTTTGAAATCCATCCGTTCTCTCTCCCTAGTAAGTAAGTGAAGCATGTGGAAATTGAGTCGGGAAGAGAAACAGAAGGCGATGCTCTGTTTTAGGATTACCAATTCGGAACAGTGAATGGCTGAGTCCCATAGAGCTGTGGCCTTGGAATTAATTCATGCCATGGATTCGTTTGCTTAATTAAGAAAAATTGAGTTTTCTATTTATGTGGGAGATGTTGGAATTGGGTGAGAAAACAGAGCTTGTGCTCTGCCGGTTGACGTTGGGTATATAACCGATTCTGTATTTTATACGAAATATGGTATACACATTTGTTCGGGCAGGTACGTGTGTTTGGGTATGAGTATATGGGTATATGTATATATACATGTTTATTGTGTACTTTGTGTGCATATAGGTACGTGTAAATATGTGTACAAGTGCAGGTGTTGTGTATGTGTGAGAATAAGCAGCGAGAGCTGCTAGCGAGAACGTGGGTCAAGGTGTGGGTGTGCAGGAGCAGTGTGTGTTGTGTAGCCGTGAGTGTGTGTGCGTGCACTGCTCGTGTGTAGTCTGTGTGTGTGATTGCAGCTACTCGGTGTGAGCTCTGTGTGTGTGGGCAGCAAAAGCTGCTGCATGAAAGCATGGGTGCGTGAGTGCCGTGGGTGATGGGGTGGCGTGCTGTGTGATGAAATGGGCCCAGGGTGTGTGGGCTGGCCTGGATTGAGGGTGTGTTGGGCTGGGCCTGGATGGTGTGTGTATTCGTGTGTGAGTGTGTATAAGTATGTGTGTATATATGTATGTGTGTATATATATGAGGGAGTATATATATATGTGCGTGAAGTAATGGTGCGTGTGTGTATATATGTGTATGTATATATGTATGTATGTATGTATGTATGTATGTGAGAATGTGTGAGTATATATAGATACGTATATATGGGAATGTGCGCGTATATATATATATGCAGCTGTGGGCATATATCATATATATATTGAGCAGGAATGTTTGTTGAGGATGGATGTTAATAAAATGGATATAAAATATGTGAAAATGAGTTATGTGTGCGAGAACCGGTAACGTGATCGCGGATGTTTAAATTGTTGCTGATGGACAACCCATTTATGTTGGAATTAGTTGCCTCATGTGATAAATTAAATGTTGGCCTTAGTAGTAGGCATTGAACTAGAATAGAATGAAAGAACAGTTAAAGTGGTCGAGTTAAGTATATAAATAATACTTCGGTCTATGTTTATTCTTTCATCGTTCTGATAAAACCCTTTGTGTTAGATTTGATGGAGTGAGTACGGTCTATGTCAGCACCGAACGACGTTCCTATTATTGATGTTGCAAAACTTTCTTTGCGTTGTACTCGATTGTGTGAGTATTTGGATTGTTGGTTTCCTACGGTCAAGGTAAAGGAAAGCGTATGAAAACCCTAAGGTATCTAGTCGAATGGGAGGTTACGATACCTTAGTGAGCGTGGTCTATACTTATCCGATGCTGATTTTCGTATCATGGTGATAATGAGGTATGTTTATCGCGGAGGGATGCTTATAGCCACGTGACCATCGTAGGAGATGATATCAGGGATATCATTTGGCGAGGGGTATCGGAGATGGTATGAGCATCTTCGCGTCTGACCTCGGGGAGGACCGTAGGGGTAGTGGGGATACCATGGATAACATCGTTGCACTTACCCAGCCGTTGGGGGCGTAAATGCGCGGCCTTTGGTTCATGGTGGCAGAATAAGATCCAGGGAGATTCTTACTATCTTTTACAGTGGTGACCTCAAAATTGAGTTGAGAATCAAATTCTTGATATTTCGTACAGTGAGTCAAGAGGGATGCTTATAACCTAGTGACTATCGTAAATAATGATATCTGGGATATCATTGGCGAGGGGTATCGGAGATGGTATGAGCATGCTATGGGTACAGCCTCGGGGAGGACTGTAGGGGTAGTAGGGATACCATGGATAACCTCGTTGCACTTACCCAGCCGTTAGGGGCGTAAATACGCGGCCTTTGATTCACTATGGTCGAATAAGGTCCAAAGAGATTCATTGTGATATTTCATTATTGTTTATATCTCGTGAGTTTGGGATTCAGTTGAATTCACGAGTTATATTTTGTAGAATCCATTGATCGGATTTTATAATATTCAAATTTGGTGAAATCTATGTTGTTTATTGATATTGATGTTCAGGTCGTTCACGCTGACATATGGACCGGGGAAATCCCCAATCATCGTTGATGTCGGATTCCGGGGGATTACCGTTGTTTATTGGCACTCTTACTGTTTTTGGATGTGCGGGTCTCGTGGGACCTATTTTGTCTAGAGTCGTATTTACGGCGTGTTGAAATTCGTCTCGGATATAATAGATGGTTAGATTTATATTGAGATCTTGATAGTTTAATATCCGAGATTATTATTGTTATATACCGTTTTTGATTATTATCATTTGCTGGGCTGTGGCTCACCCTTGTGTTTTATTGGCTCCAGATTAGATAGGTTGACATCAAGTTCAAGTAGATCACGTGACTTTTGGGTAGCTGTCAGATAGAAGTGATATCAGAGTTCGAGGCTCTTAAGACGGAGATTTAAGATCTTGGTAGTTTAGTTATCGTTCAACTTTTATGAGATTTCTTTATGAGAATTGATATTGTGGGACATCAATAATGTCATTTATTGAAGTTATTAGTCATTATTTGATGACACGTAATTGATGATTTTGGCCGATTTGAGAATTTTACCGTAACGGTCCGGGTCGGGTTCGGGGATCCGAGCTCGGGTTGTTACAAAGGTACAAGAAAGAGGGAAAAGATATGGCACGAGGCCTGGGCCCCACGGCGACTGCCCCAGACGCTTGAGCAAGCTTGGGAATGTGATCTACATGAGATTACCACGGCCTTGCCGCTGTTAATCCAACAAGCCAAAGCACCGGGGACAGCCGCGTATTGGTCTACCTTCGATGAAGACGAACCCAATGTTATCCACTAGGGTAGAACCAACACCCAATTCAGGAGCCTCCGACAGGAGCGCAAAAAAGAACCTGCTTTTCGCTCGCCGGGGCTCCCCTCTCTACCTCCTCCCCAACCGGTGCACACCCAAGTGAAGTGGAGACCGTGAGTGACGCGTTTCATCGGAGGAGAGGATCTCCGGGATAGCTTCGCTGTGATCTCACAACACCTTGGACATGTCACTCCATGGGGGGAGGCACGCGACAACAGTAGAGTGGCCAGCCACCCTCAGTAGCATGAGAAACCAACCGCAGCATGGGCATGAAGACAGGCTTCGTCAGGAACTCCGGATCTCCAGCTAGTGCACCTTCGCGGACTCCCACTAGAGGTGGGGCAGGCCAAGACCTTCGCATTGCTCCCCCAAAGTCAGTCAAAGGATGAGTCACACCCACTGAAGAACCCTCCTATTTATGGGCGAGATGGCACCATTCCAGCGCTTAATGGGGCGCGCTGTTCCGTGGATGTCTTTTATGGAACCGAAAACCCTCAAATTAGATGCAATCTTAGGCATGCGAATCGTTCCATTCCAAGTACCGAATCGCTGCAGCGCTAGAAAAAGCCTATGTGACTGCCTGGGAAAGCGCGAAGCTAGAAGACGACAAGCATTGGCGTATCTCGAGGGGGATCAAACGACCGTGAGTTGGACCCAAAGGGCATGTCAGGCCGTGACCACTGCTCGGCCCAGGCATGGGGGCCAATGTTGGATCCGAAACAAAGGCCCAAAGAGATTCAATGCCCAACCCATGGAGCAGCGCCCAGGGGAAGTTGAGGCCTAAGGCTCCAAAGCGGCCTATGTGGCGGCCCACATTCAATAGCCAGTGGGCGGCGTTTGCAGCTCATTAATGCTGTTGCCAAAGAATGGCGGAAGCGTAGGAGAAGCGAGCCGATGAGGAAACAGCTAGCGCTGCCAGCCGCTCCGCGGCTGGTCATAGTCACCCAGCCAATCCCAACTCGAGGGGTAGACCAAGCGTGACTGGCAGCGCCTGACGATCTACCTGTCACCGTTAAACGACAACTGATGCACCGGCAACTGTCGACAAGAATCAGCGGCCAACGAACCCTTGCAATAGGGATTCTCGCGCCCAAAGCCCCTCATCGAGGGGCCTATAAAATCCTTCTTCTTCTACAGAGAGGGGGATCGGACCCGGGATAACTGACTCAGCGTCACTAACCTTAGGCTCCACCGCCATCTTCCAGATCCAAACTTTCAGCCTTCTCAGGCGACAAAAGCCAGCCACTCGTCGCGGTGCATACAGGGAGCCAAGCCTCCAATTACCAGCTCATTACTCTCCCATACAAGCATTTACGTACTACCCACGCATTTACAGCATATTTTCGCACACTTCTAAGCGTGCGCCTCTTTCCGTTTATTGCGAAAAATTGCTGATTTGAGCGTCGAAGTATCAACGGTGGGAGAAATCCTACTGGACCTTTGACCTTTTATTCGTTGATTGTGTTGTGCAGGTCCCAAGTTAACAGAGACGGAGACCGGGCCCTTTTGCGACTACCTCCGAACGATAAGGAATTCAAAGGCTCTTTAATTCGTACGACAACCGAGGATTCAGGACGCAAAAATAACAATAATAATAACAATAACAATAATAATAATAAAAGGTATATATATGTATATGTATATATATTAATAATAATATATAATAATGCATAAAGTATAATAATAACAATAATTTATGATAATAACAATAATAATAATAAGCAAAGGAAACGGGAAACACGGAAAGAAAGAAGAAACGAAGGAAAGAAAAGAAAGAAAGAAAGAAAGAAGGAGAAGAGAGAGAAAGAGAGAGAGTGCGGCGGCCGTTCGCCGAAGGAGGAAGGAAGTCGGCGCGCAAAAATGGAAATGAAGTAACCCTAATATGCGGCTTCCCTCCTTTATTTAAAGTATGGGGTAGGGAAAGGAGAGAGGAAAAAGGTGGAAGAACGAAGAGGAAGAGCGAAGGGTAAACCGCCGCCATCGCCGTCGCCGGAAGAAATGCATGAAATTGAGGCAAGTAATTCCTTTTCTTCTCATTGTTGATGTCGATTCTCGATTTGCATGTTTCGATTTTAAGGGAAATTGGCCGAAATTTTGGGTGAGGTAAAATTGGGGAAGAAAAAAGAAAAACAGAGCCGTTGGCTTTGTACGGCGGGAAAATGAGTTTCCTGAAAGGTTCACGAAGAAATTGGGGCGTGGAAATTTTGTATATATGTGTGTGTTTGGGTGTAGATTGGTCTGGTATGAAGATATACTTGTGTGCGTCTGTGTCGGTGTTTGTGTGAATAACAGTGAGGGTGTGTACGCGTGGATGTGGATGTATACGCAGGTATGTATATGTATACGGATGTGGATGTATGCACACACACACATAAATATATATACAGACTCATACATTTACATACATAGTCACGTATAAATGTATGAATATACATACATACACATGTCACTTCTCACCTATATACGTATACGCCCGCACATATATGCACCCATTTTGTTCCATCAACCTCCTTATACCTACGGCTCAAATATGACTTCCATATATGTCCTGTATGTATGTATGTGTGTGTGTATTATATGGATTTGGTAGGTCGACGGAGAAAATAAAAAATAAAAATAAAAATAAAAATGCACGTATATGGCAGTGAGAAGTATGTGTGGATGTATTATATATATATATATATATATATACGCGCTCGTGTGTGTGTGTGAGCGCGCTTATATGGATGTGTGTGTGTGTGTGTGTGAACGTGTGTAGGCGTGTGTGGACTACAGGTGTGTGAGCATATATGTATGTATGTATATATATATATATGTATGTATGTATACATTATATGTGTATATAATGATGGATATACATATAGGCATGTGCCCATGTATGTGATGTATATATACTGAAATTATAAGTTGATTAAGGAAGAAATTAATGGTAATTTGTTATTTTGATTAGTAACCTCGTGAAATTAGTTGGGACAGTTAAACTAGATGGATAACTATGTCATTTGTTCGGTAGCGATGAAATGGAATATATCTTATGACATTAGAAATAAGATTTGATACTCTGGGAGAGCTGGTGAGGATTGAATAAGGTATTAAAAGTGGTCGGACAAATATTCGGGACTTTCTTTGGATTTTTTTCCATTCCTATGATAAATGATTTTTTGCATTGGTTTAGACCGCATGCGTATATTTTGTTAGTATTCTATGAAAAAATAAAGGAGAGTGTGTGAAGACTCTATGGTATTTGGGCAAATGGGAGTTCGTGAGATCTTAGAGTAGTCTATATTTTTCTGATACCTATTCCATTGTAGATGTCAAAGTCATTGATATTGAGGAGGGACACTTATAGTCTAGTGATCATCATAAAGGATAATATCAGGTATATCATTGGCGATAGGTATTATAGATGGTATAGAATGCTACGAATACAGCCTCTGGGAAGATTATAGGGGTAGTGGGGATATCATAGATGTTGTATAATCTCATGGGACTTACTCAGCCGTTGGGGGTGTAAATATTCAGCCTTTGGTTCATTATGGCAGAATAAGGTCTATGGAGATTGTTGTTATTTCGTACAGTGATGACCTTGTATTGAGTTGATGATTGAATTTGGTGGAATCCATGTTCCATTCTTGATATCCAGTTGTTTATATGGCCTTTGAGTCGTGGATACGACATATTATTAACCCTTGGTTAGTGTTTTGTATATCATATGTTATTGATTTTATACATCTGATGTTATAATCTGAGATGCTTACTTATACTCCTGTGTTATTGATTATATTACTTGTTGGGTTGCCTTGACACACGTTAGGCTATCCAACACGCCCAACATGTCTCGAGTGTACATGTCCAACACGTCCCGGGTTGCCTCCACACATGCCGGACACTGGCATGCCTTAGATATACTACAGCACATTTGGGACATATTTTAAACGCATTGAGTGATTTTATATATATGTTTGAAAAACTATAAGTCCTTCTATAAATTTAAAAAGATATGGGCTACTTTATACATTTGAAAACTTTTAAACCCACTTCCCTCATTTGGGGTACTCTCATTTGAAACCTACGGACTTGCATAGTCAAACTTACTAGAGAAAAGAAAATAAAGGAATATACACAGTCGAGGGAGAGTAGAGGCGAAAACGAAGGGGCCTTGTATCAGCTGCCCAATTCAATTTCCTGTACCAGATGAAGGTTCTGGAGGTTTCTCTTCATAACAAAAAGAAGAAAATACATGAAAAATGGTCCTTCAAGTTTGTTTCAGATTATAGATATATTGAACTCTTTTGATTGTATTTGAACTCTTTTCTGAATCCAATTGTATTTGGTAATGCAGCAGTTTTGAAAATTTTGACTTTTGGGTGCTGTACAAGGTTTGGGATTAATTAACTTCAATGCGCTTGTATCAAGTTGCAATAGTCACAATGGTTAGAATCTTTTTCAGATTAAAATTTTGATGGTGATGCTGGTTTAATTTATTATTATGCAAAGATATAGAATGATAATGCATCGATGAACTAATGCATTGGAATTTTGCTATTGCATTATCAAAGGTATAAGAGAAAACCGTTATGGAAATTGAAGTTGACGTCGTTGGACTCCCAGACCAACATACTACAGTAACAATGGATTTTGTAGAGGATGAGCAAGGTCTTGATATTAAAAAAAATAATCCCTCTCAGATGGTTAATGGCGTTAGTGCGCAATGTGTGAGACTCTCCAAGCGAATTGTTCTATCATTGACTAAGCCTTCGTATACACTTGGACTTGGATTCAAGAATGTGCGCCGTGAAAATCGTGCTAGATTGAGCTGTCTTCTACGTAAACTTGTGAGACAACACAATTGGGAAGAAGCAAGTGCAGTTCTAAGCACACTACTGAAAGGAACTTGCAAGGAACGGTCACCTCAGAATAATCGAATGAAGTATTGGGTATGGATTACTGATTTTTTCCTATTTATTGGCTTTTATCCTTGTGTTTTAATTGTTTTGTGTATTTGTGCGAGATCCAATAAGATATAACATAAACAATTGTGAAGTAAATTTCATCATGATGCAAGAGATTGAATTTGAGGACAAGAAGTCATCTAAGAATTAAATCAATGAAGAGTTAAAATCATAAATGAGATATAGAGTTTTGTTGATGTTGATGCAACTTGGGAAGGGTGCTGTTATGATACCATTTCATAATGATGTGGACAGAATCAGGTGGATGTTGTTGACTGATGACTGATAAAATTATGTATTTATGTGTGAGAGAGACTCATATTTAGCCCCCCTTGAGAGCTCCTAAATATGGGATTCAACATATACATTTAGTTTGTTATATACTTGTTAACTCATGTCATTCTTGGTGTTACTTTTAGGTTGCAATGGAGCTCCTACAGCATATGGAGCATGATCATGCATATTCAAGGCAAATCAAACACATATATGATATATGGATGAAGAAGGTTGGGTCCACAAAGAATAGGCCTTTCAAGGTATATCTGAAGATAATTTTTGTCCACTCTATTTGTTGGCTGTACCATGTAATTGGTTTAATGATAATTTTCTTCCACATGCATTTCCATTGCTTAAATTCAGTTTTTCCTCTAGTATCAAAAGTACCTATAACTATTAAAAGATCTTTGACATAATTCCATTTGGTTATCAAACATTATAGTCTGCATAAACTAATTAACAGAGAACAATCGAAAAAAGAATAATAGAAATTTTGTGACAATTCTCTTCACCTGGACTCTTTTTGTTGCTTGCTTCTTCTTGTTTTTTTCTTTGGGGCGAGGGTACACGATATGTTTTCTTCTGAAAGCTATTTTTGCAACTTACTGTTACTGATTTCCTGTTTAACTTCTTAATATCATTGGGCAGGATAGCTATGTTCAATTAGAGTTCATTATTTTTTGTCTTAGACAAGGGAACCTTGAGGATGCTCATCAGGCTGCTGTATGGTATGATCTTCTTTTGTGTGCTCTTGTTTCCCATGATGCTGCTGTGCAGGTTTTTGACCTTTAGTTGCTTGAATCTTACCATGTACTTAATATCAGTTACAGATTTTTTTTTTGAATTGAGGTGATGATTACGTACAAGTACTAATTTGTTGGGACATTGAATTTATATCTCCTTTTACCTCCCATTCCCATTGTCCAAACCAACATCTTACAGAATTCGGTACTTGTAAGCGACAAGAAGAGGTTTTTCAAGGTAGAAACATATACATTCAAATGAATGTGAAGTATGCATGAACCATCGAGTTGAATTACTTTGATTACTGTTTTGATAAATAATTTCTTGGAAAGCTTGTTTTTTAGTTATTTTCATTATTGGTGTCTAGTTGTTACATTAAAGGAAAAATTTGCCCTGAACTTTGAACTACTGGGGCCATTATTTGTTTTCAGAATTACCTCAAATATGTAGAAAAAATTGTTCTTCATGCTCATGATATATGCTTTGGCTTGAAATCCTTCTGCATTCACTTTGTCTCAACTTACCCCCCTTGATGTACATGTCAATTCGGTTTTTTGTCATACTGAATACAAGCTTCACCTTTTTGCTGTACATCACTTCATTTTTCTAGGTTAGGCTACCTTCAACATGTCTGATCTTTTGTGATTTCTTACATTTTATGGACTCAGTTTCACTTTATCTTTTGGTCAGTCGATGTTCTGGATCTGGGGACATTGAGGAGTATTGTTAAGCGGTAGTTTAGTACGGAGCTAGGGTTGAATTGAAGTTGGTTTATGTTTTGGAAAGTGACTTTGGAAACAAAGATGTTGGAAAATGGTGATAGAAGTCTGACTCACTTTGACTCATTGGAATAACGCATCAGCATTGGTTGTGATGCTTGTGTTAATGGTTTAATTCATGGTTTCCATTAGATGTTTTTAAAGGATTTTTCTCTTTCGTGAAAAGATTTTCTTGGCCGTCAAAAAATTTCTTCAATTTCAGATTCTGTCACTTATTCCTAGAGATGTGTATTGGCAGCTGGTTAAATGGAATTTAATCTGCTTTCTCAACCTCCCCTCATGTTGCACAGTCTTTCATCTATCCCTGCCACATACCTTGCTAGTTATACGCTTCTATGTCATTCTTATGCTAAGGTGGTTGCTAGATATTCATTGCTTTGTCTGTCAATTGTTGGCTTGGGCAGTTCAGATTGAACTGAGCCATAGAAGTTTTTGGGTGTTCATCTAGCCCTGAATGTTCTTTTATTTTTTTGGCCTGATTTTCTGTTTATCGGATATTGAAGAAACTAATGAGTCACTGTATTAGCCAACTACTTGATCAATATCTTGATAAGAAATAGGGGTATTAGGATAGACATTTAAAGGGCTTGTTGCAGGCTCCTTGCACTTAAGTCTAAAATCGGTTCATGCTTTTGTTGCATGGAGTTAATTTATGCTTGTGGTTTTGTTCATGGTTGCAAGTTGTGGTTTATGAAGCTAGCTATCATGAGTGAAAATATCATTATTAGTATCAGTATTAGTATTGGTCGCAGCTATATCGATATCGCACAATACCTATCGGTAACAAATATATCATTGAAAAAATCATGAGCTGACTGATAATATTGGTTGATATATTGTATTGATATGACAATATATTGTGATTTTGCTACGGTATCGGGAAATATTAGTATCACGATGTCCTATACTGATGTATATAGACTAATATTTTCATCCATAACTATTACATATCCATCACAGCCATCACAATGGTGAGTGGATTTTTTCCAATCTCACATGTAAAGTGCATATGTTGAGTAGATATACAAGAATTCAACTGAAAGTCAAAATGTAGTTGTCCCGACTAGTCCTAATTCCCAATAAAATAGGTAGAGATTGCCTAGATCACAATTCTGTCTCCCGTTTATCGTTTCAGCCTCATAACCATATTATTCCATACATAAATGAATTCCTTAAAATATAGGAGATAAATCATAAATGTTTGATACATCATAAATCCAAACTTAGTCAAAATACAATGAAATAATTATAGTCTAATAATTAATAATAACAATGCTTAAAAATAAAAACCAAGCATTAATCTTTCCGAAAGTTCATGACCTCCACTCAACTTCACTAGGACTACCTAAGTGGGACCACAATGTACCTGTACTAAACTGGAATGAAAGAAAGTACGAGGAATGAGTGGAATGTCTAGTATGTAAATAGCCTCCATGCAATAAGCAACAAAATTATTAAGTTTGAAAACTTCTGGCAGCCATGATAATGTAATATGATAATAGAAATCATAACATTAGTTTCCAAGTCAAATCCTGGTTCCAATCAAGGGTAACATGGTCCTAATGGATCATTTATCAATTGGAATCTGACAAATCCGAGATCAACAACATGGATTCCACTAAATCTCAATATAATAAAAGTTTTATCGAAACGATGTCGTGTCCTAATGGATCATTTATCAATTGGATTCCGACGTATCCGAGATCAACAACATGGATTCCGCTAAATCCCAATACTATAGAAGTCTTATCACAACTTATCATGATATCAAAATGTCAATAAACTCTTATTGGATCTCATTTTACCATTGTAAATCAGTGGTTAACGTATTTATGCTTTCATTAGTTGTGTGAGTCACATGAGGCATCCTGACATTTGCTTCTTGACATGCAACCACCCTTAATCTTATGTGCCTTCTCCCTAAAATCTAGTGGCCTAGAAAATCCCTAGCATTCGTGACATAACGTATATCCAAGCCCAATTCCCCTCGTTGATATATGAATTTCCCTCCAAATTGTCAATACATCTCAACTAGTGGATATGGAATCAGTATTGAAAAATTATATATTATATTAAGGTTCCTTGGATTTCATATTCCCAAAAGTCGTCGTGTCTTCCTATAATCTCCTTTACTTATTCATAAGATATGAACAATGACAATAATTGAATCAAGTGTGGATCAAGAAATGCTAGCACAAGTATATTGAGGAATATACTCTCAATCTGCTCAGCCATTCCAATCTTTAGTGACAATTATGATTTTACCCTTTGACTACTCTACTTGACCCAATTTCCATATTTTCTTAAAGTCAAATCTTAGATGTATTATTTAATGTTCCAAACACTAAATTACGACCCTTCTCATTCTTGGCCAGATTAAGTCATGACCGATCTTAGTTTTCTAGGTCATATCATAAGATTTCCACTTAACATTAATCCATGATTAAATAACATTCGTTTAATGTACAAATTAACAGCATTATTTCCATGGTCACACTAAATAATGCCACAATTAGTAGTAAACCTGAGTTGCCAGCCTTAAGAAAATGAAATTACAACCTCTTGTAATTACCGTGAAATGCTACCAAGTCACCACTTAACTTCTAGCATTTATTGTACCCTTCAATTCTCTGAAAAGCTCACTAGGACCATTCGGCCAATACTATGACCGAGTCTTACCTTCCTTGTTTCATAAATATATGGGCTAAGCTAGTTTATACAAATATAAACCTGGAATTACCAGCAATTGAACATATAGCACGAATTGTACACGTTAAATACTCTCAATTTTCAATTTTACCCCTCTACATGACTCATGGCCAGCGTTATTTTAGGAACTGAAATACACGTAAACTACTTTTAATAATGATATGACATATCTATATAAAAATCTTTACATTTTTGAGAGTTCATGCCATAATGATCGTTTTACCCCCTATCTTAATACATGACTAGGGGCTTTTTAATAATTTGTCCATCGTCATATTTTCTTCTCTAAACATGTTATTTTATATGTTTGTATGGTCAAAATTCAGAATTTATAAATTTACAATTTAGCATTATGATAATTAGCAATTTGGCATAATAATTGTTATTTCTTTCATTTTATCATATAACTTGAAAATATAACTCAAAGGCACCATAATATATAAGAAAGCACAGATCTATTTATGCTATGAAATGATATACATGTTCCACGGTCTCATAAATTTTACCCTTAAGAAATTTGAGATTTATTCACAGACATTCAAGATGTACATATTTTGCACCATAATCTGTCATTAATCATGAATATTCAATTAATCATCATTTCTTATTCCATATAGCCAAACCAATAAGTAATATTCCTCTAACATTTTGTATGAAGAAATAATTATTTCACATAATTCTTGTAGATCTCTAAAAAAAGAATTGATCAACTTGGATAACTTGACACATTTATTCACTTTTCTTCCTTGTCTCGGCCTCCAAGAGTCTTCTCTCCTCTTAATATCTTCCAAGTAAAAATGAGTGGTAATATCCAAATTCTAACTCCTGTATGTATTGATAGCCCACCTAGGTTGAATTGGGCACAAAACTAGGTCACACCCACCCACCTTTTCATTTACTCGGTCACTTTTTCAAAAATCACAACTCATCTAATTAATCCTCAATTTAACTCACCTAAATTACTCTCTCGATTCACAAACATGCATTACTTCTTTTCTTTAGTGTAAAATAGGCCATCTAAATCCTTATATGGCTCGCCTAATTGGAACCTCAAGGCTTTTATGATTGCCTGACATGGTTTTTCTCAAGTCTCACTAGGTTAGTCTCACCATGTCTCAACAAAGAATCCAATTAACCCTAGTTATCACAAGATACTCCTAGCTGGCAAAGCTCTCCCTATTGCAACTCACTCACATTAATCACCTCCACTTACTACAGGAGGGAGGCTTATGTTGCCACACACTCCATATGGCCGGCTAACCACATAAAAAATTAGAGTTTTTATTTCCTTTTAAATCATCTCACAACTCTAACAATTACGAAAATTTAGGATTTCCGACTTAATTATTTTTCATCCACATAATAAACTCAGTAATTAGATAATTGTGAATTTACCTTCCTATCCTTGATCACACGGCCCTATCATGACCTTTTAGGGTTTTACATTTAATTTAATTTGCTCCAAATGTGACCAAAATGCCCTCTCTCAATTGGCCCTCCTAACTCACAAGGGTTCTATTTACTTCATTAATTGGTTATGATTAATTCCCTTTCTAAGAATTAGACATAGCTTATTTTATACTCAAAATATTTTGTATTTTCTAAGTCCACATAATCATAAATAACATATAAAGCATCCATAATACATTATTATAAATTTTCACAAGTTAAAATATTTGAAATAAAGTTGTCAATCTTTTCAAATTTGGAAACTAATTGAATAGAATGTATATCTAACATGATTTAAATAAATTGTGAACTCTTATATTCTAGTAGTTATTTGAGGAAAGACTTCAAAAAATTAAGCCTGCCTTAATTTTTGGAAAGACAATAGGATGTAATTATGAATTCTAATCTTTTTTTTTTTAACAAAACTAGATTGCGGTGGTGCTTGCTTTTTATTTTGAAAAGCATCTTTGGGGAAGCTATAATTTGTACTTTCTACCAAAAGCACTTTTGGTTTTGTGCAAAGACAAAAATAGAATTTGTTAAAAAACCTTGACTATTTAAAACAAAACCTCAATTAACTTTTTTGAAAGCTTTTTAGAAAAGATCCTATTTCTATCTTTTTCAAAAACAATGCCAATACTGCGGCCTAAGCCTCAATGATGTTTTCATTTGTTATTGCCAGAACAAGACAGTTTTCCTAAAGAAGAATTTACATTGCATCTGATAGTACTGCATAATTGACGTAACTTGTAGCAAATGTTGTGACTTTGGCCATTATATAATGATCCTAAGCCTATTATGCTAGCTAATTGGGAGTAACTTGCACCTTGTGCTCTTCACAAAAGCGCTTACCACAAGTTATTGTACATAATGTCCATTATGAGTCCCATGCTTTGAGGGTTAGTGATATTCTGTCCCGAGCCCCCTCTGAAACCCTTTTGGGTTTTAGAACTTCAATTGTATATGTGTGAGAGACATGTGGAGCTTTTGACACAACACTGCTGCACTTTTTAATTGGTAATCTCATGTCTGCCCATAGTTCTGGATGGTTGTTTTTACATGTCATAATTCGGTGTAATAATTTTGGCTATGGATGCCTGCAAGAGATTTGAGTTTTGTATTAGTCAATGCCTTTTCTCTGTAAGCTTAATAAATGGTCAGAAAATTTTGAACAATCATTATTTGCATTGCAATAGCATATGATGTTATGAAAATAGATATTGACAGGTGATATTGCTTCTAAGTTTTATTTGATTAGGCATTTCGTTTGCATTAGAATTTCTTATATCATTGAGAGGAATACTCTGGATCTTGATGAAGGTAATGGATTATGCTTGTTTTATTAGCACCATTCTGTCTAATTGGAAGCTGTAGTCATGATTCACAGCTTCTTGAAGCTTCATGAAAAGGCAATGTTTTGCCACTGTCGACCTATTTTTTGTGGTTGATACCTTGCATAGGAATGAGTGTGGTGGTTTAGTAGGAAAATAGCTTTGTAGAGTGAATGTTTTGTTTTTCTTATTTTGCTGATGATAAATTTCTCTTTGATGGATAGTACCCTTAAGAATTGTCCTCTGCTTATCCTTGATTTTTAAGAGAATCAAAGGCTTAGAGATTGGTGTGCTCAAACATGGTCCTGGTGGTTCTAATGCATGTCCTTCTGTGCATTCCTGTTGCTTTCCTATGCTAATATATGATTTAGGATAAACTTTTTTTTATGGTTATTTAAGGAGGTAATCTGGGTTTGTTGATTTTTGCCTTAGACCGTGGAAGAGAACTTTAAGGCTGTATACCCTAATTCAACTGTGCCTTTGTAGATTCTATGATTTCTCTTTTCAAGCAATTCCGTGGATATTGCAAAGTGTCTTGGGTTGATAATTTTGGTCGGCTGCTAATGATAACTTTATGTATAATCTTGTTATTTGGAAATTTGTTTCTATGATAAGTAGCAAAAGTTTTGGGTTACTTATTCCAGAATGTATTTTTCTTTTGGAGAAATGGTTGGGATGCTTATCTTCATAGTTAGACTTATTTTGCTTACAAGGTCATACTGCAGTCAAATGAGTTGCTTTTCAAGGCTGGATCAATGTCAGTCATGCTATTTTTACAGAAATTCATCTCGAGTTTTCCTACTTTTTCTAACATGAAATAAGGTTTGAGAAGGCATCGAGGTGATAGAATTAAATGATGGCCATTGTGCAAAGTAGTGACCATTAAATTTTTATTGGTGAAGGCCGTTACATAAAAAATCCCACCAATTCACAGGCAGAAGAATCATTCTATCTAGTTGACTGTGAGGAAGTGTTTCCCTCGACTTTATCATTGGGTCAGTTAAGGTTGTTGGGTACTTGTACATCTTAGTGGGTGTGGACTGCTTCTCAAAGTTTGCTACTTTTGTTCTGATATCAGGGGACTGTTCATGGGAGGAGATAGTATCCCTTTTCTTCAAGCACGTTGTCAAATATTGGACAGTGCCCAAAGCATTGTGAGTAATAGAGATGACCGCTTAACCGAAGCTTTCTACTTAGAACTCCTTAGATTGCTTGGTTCGTAATTGAATAGCTCATCAAATTACTATCCTCAAATTGACGGTCAGATAAAAAGATTCAATGGCCTACTTGAGAAATATTTGCACCATTTTTTGAGTGCTAGTCAGAAAGATTGGGTGACGATCTTCAATGTTGCTTAATTTTTCTTAACACTCAAAAGTGCTCTATTTTCAAATAAAAGTTTTTTTAATGATTGTGACTGGTTAGCAGATGGTTTTTCCAAATACTGTGATCGAGCCATACTGTGGCGACCTTGACCTGAATCAATCAATTTGGCTAAAACCATCCACGTGAAAAAGTTTAAACCATAAATGTTCATCATAAATCCATCATAAATAAAATATCCATAATAAATATTAAACTCCTTAAAATGAGAGCTATTATAAATGTCTATAATAATATAAACTTATGTGAATGCTGTCCCAATTAAATATCTAACAAATAATAAAATACTAAAGAAGTCTTGCTATCTCTCATAATGATGATGCTTTCTTAATTCACATGTCAAACCAAGCACCTCTCGGTACGATATCTGTCTATATCTTACCGTGCGTTATTCGTAGGACTATAAGTATTCTATCACAATATTGACCTCAACCCACTAGGATATGGAAATTAATTTTGGATAACTATAGTCCACTCTAGGTTTCACAAATTCTATATTCCTTAAGATCGTCGTGTTTTTATATAATTTCATTTATCTTAACTATAGATATTAAGAATATATTCACGCATTTAAAAATCACGCAAAGAAAGATAACCAACGACTAAGGATAAGAGAAACGAGTCTCCAATTACAATAAGTGTTCAACACGTGGCACCCTATTAGTCCAATACTGTCCTACACTTTCGGCATAACTCTAGAATAATCATCTCAGGCCGCATTGGTCGCACGCTAAATATATAAATCATAAATTTATCAATTTATATCATACAAATAATATATCATGCATCAAAATAGTTTTATACCCTAAGCCTAGATGTAAACAAATCTACACCATATTTTTTATGCATAAAGAAGTAGATTTATATTATAGAAGTATAAAATACTCATAACTAGTCATGCATTCGCTGGTGTCGGAACTTTATGCAAACGTTGGCCAGATAACATCGTGGCACTGGCTTGCGTGCTGGTCGAGCACCACACGGAGAAACAATAAAAAATGAGTCATACAAAGATGAAATTA
Organism: Nepenthes gracilis; assembly: GCA_033239525.1. Taxonomy (NCBI): domain Eukaryota; kingdom Viridiplantae; phylum Streptophyta; class Magnoliopsida; order Caryophyllales; family Nepenthaceae; genus Nepenthes; species Nepenthes gracilis. The sequence goes on from BSYO01000002.1 coordinate 10,423,634, forward strand.
AGTATAAATTTCCTATATTTTACTTGTTACATTATGTCAAAGCTAGAACCAATAGAGGATAGAGAATCTTATAAAATTTGATTGATAAGTACAGGAATTAGATTGTACAATAATGGTAGATATTTTACTTGCGTGATGTATAAGATTATGAGGAGATAAGAGTATCACTTATAAGGAATAACAATGGGAAGGATTAAGAAACTTCACTTGCCTTGAGATGCATGAAACGGATGGTTTAGAATACTAGGGGCTACCAATGCTACTTCTTAAATAAAGTACAAAGTCTACACTATAGGATCAATCCAAGGCAAAAAAGGAAAACTAGAACTGTTGCTCTGGTCTGTTTTTTTTCCCCCCCTATAGCTCACAGTTTTTTCTCTCTTTATCAAACAAAGGATAATGTGTCTGCAACTATAAATCAAGAAAACTATTACAAATAGAAGAATAGGTGATGGTGTGAAGCAATCAGGGGAAAGTGGTTAGGGGATGAATCAAGCTCTACGCTTAATTTCTTTCTTAATGAGGTAAAATTCTTCTAGATATGCTAAGGATGCAGCCAATTGAAGGAAGGTGGGAGTGTATTCACACATGATGATATGAAAGCGTTGAAAATGGCGGCCGAGAAAGTGGATGAACTGAGTAATAGTTAAATCCCACCATAATTAACTTCTATGTTGATTAATGATTAAATAACAAGACAATGATTAAATTAAGAATTAATTACATGATAAATATGATACATGCATGAGGGGTCTCCGAAAATGATGGGAAAAGAAGAAGCACGAGTTCTAGAATTTTTTAGTTATATTTAGTATCTTTCTCAATTTAAATTATAACTAGAGTTGATTTTAAATTTTACTCTAATTTATTATTTATCCACTTTTAATTGTGCACATAAACACATGATGAAGTCATAGCAAATTCCTAATAAATATTCTAAAGTACTAATATTAATTATTAGCTACCGACGGAAGAATTACCAATATGCCCCTCCAATGTTTCTGTAAATACGACACAATCAGCCTCTTTTTAAGGTTAGCCTATACTAGACTGCAATAATTAGCTCCATTAATTATTTTCTATGATGACCCCCTCCGAGTCAAATGTCTAATTAACTTGAGTGTAAACATTGAGGTGTTACACATACAACCGTAAGTGTAGGCTTGCTTATAACATTGCTTAAGGGTGGAAGCAAAACATGGAAATTGCCAATGCCTACCTAGAGAAAGCGCCTTATTGAATTAAAAATGTGGGCAGATTAGAAGATGCTTTTTGTGTAATTCATTGTGGGGATCTTATATTGGTAATGCTTTTACATAAGTAGATTCAGTTTCTTATGGGAAGAGACAAACGCCTCTTTCAGAAATATGAAGGCCCTGTCCAGATCACTGCTCACGTAAGGAACGCCTCATACAAGCTAGATCACCCAAAATAGATTAAGGTCAACTTAGTTTTCAATGTGAATTTTTTAAAGTCGTTTTATCTTGACATAGAAGACCATTCACGCAACCTTTCGTAGCGGACCAACGTTAGATTGAAGCGATCACTAGTGCCATTAGTGGAAGAGATCATGCTAAAAGGGAAGTGACGACATCAGTTGTGAAGAAGAAGAAAGATGTACTAGTGAAGTGGAAAGGAAGACCAATGGAAGTGACAAGTCGAGAACTTGTTGAAGATGTGAGACTAAAAAGTTGAGAGATTGAAGCTACATTAAAAGTCAAGTCAACAATAACATCAACAACTCAATAGGGGGATGATGCTACAATCCAAATTGAATCATGTAAATTTTATATAATTTTTTCACATCCTTAAATTTTTCTAGGAATTTAGGTGGATTTAATTTGATTTTAGCATTATAGAAAAATTAAATACCTCGTTGTCAAAATTGAAAACTTTCAACGTATATTAGTGTCAAATGCCAAAAGGCTCAAAATTTTCTATATGGGGAAATGAATTCAAAAAATCTTATTTTGTAAACGATTATTGCCTGTTGCTATTTGATTGTTTGTTCATGCTTTCTCTCTTTCAAATAGCAGTTTACTTGCATCCGACATGCTCGACAGTGGCTGCTTTCTTATGGTTGCATCTTGGAATTGACCCTTATATTTAAATATGCTTGGGGGTTAACTTGGCTAGTGTTTGGTTCCCAATGGAAACGGACACACCGCTCGATTTTGTGGCTATAAAATTTGGACTAAGACACGACGCTAGTTGGAGAACTCAGAACTTTTCCCGTCTTTTGCTTGCCTTTGAAGCTGCCTTTGGATGGAAAGTTGAATCTTGGAAAGGCAGAACAGATCCCTGCTGGTGATGCTGTCAACATTGACAATCTTGCAACTATGCTTCGCTGTAAGAGGAGCTCATTAACTGCATCATATTTAGGTTTAATGTTGGAGTCAGATTCAAAGACAAGTGTGTGGCAGCTGGTTACTGACAAATGTTAGAGGCGCTTGCATTATGGGGAAAAAAGAAGCAATATTTAACTAAAGGAGGTAGTGGATAAAAGTAGATAAAAAGGGAATTAATTCAAATTCCCTCATTATAAAAAAAAGTAAATGATCTCGAGAAGAAAAAGATTCTATTTGAGCACTGTACATTGTTAACATTAGGAAATGGAATAATCGGGAATCTTGAATAATTGGCCAAGCCGCTAACGTTGTGGCAAATAAATTGAAAACAATGATTAATCATTTCTCATGGGTTCAGTTTATGGAAGAACATTTAGTGAGACTGGGACTTGTTTGAAGCTTAAACATTGAACTATCTTTTTCATTTTTCAATCGGTAATGGAACCTCTATCGGGTTTTGGATAGACTAGTGGATGGTAACTGAAGATGATATTTAGATGTCCCGGTGTTTTCAGTGTGGCAGTGTAGCTTTAAATGAGGACGAAATTATTGCAAATTATATGGATATTGCAGATCAGGTTACCATCTGGTGCCCTATATTGTTCAGAATTGCCATGCATGGGAATTGTTTTTCAAACCACAAAAAAGGAAATTCTGGGCTCATATTCCTTTAGGTATTCTTTGATTTTTTCAGATGAAAAGCAACGACACAGCTTTCAATAGCTTGAAAACCTCATGAATACAGTTGTTGCCTTTCCTGGATAAAAAGGTCATTACCCTTAGCTCATTCTGAATTGATTCTCTGAGGATTTGTTGCAGGTTTTGGTTTCCTAGTTGCTGATGGCTGTACTCTCTTTATGCTTAGGTGGTTCCCTTGGCACCTTCTCAATGATGCTATTTTTCACTGCTTGAAACAAAAGCAGGTGTTTACATAGTTCTTGTGTTGCTCTTTTTAGTTAAAGTCCTGCATATATATATATATATATATATATATAATTGCATTAGAGACAATTTGTTGTAAAAGAGTGACTCAGTACATGAAACTTCCACATCTTCGGGTTTAGAAGGCTTAGATGCATGTAACTTTACTTTGTGTTACAGAGAGGCTATTTTTTGTTGCTTGAACCCCAGACCTCAAAGGCACAGTGCTAACTTACCTTTATGCTGAGGACTATCCTCTTTTTCTGGTCACGAGGTTGTGCTACTATTATGTGATGTATACAAACAACCTGCTTTCAAGGCAATAAGAGTGCGATCATGACCTCATCCATTTATTAAGTGATGGAGGGGCTGAGGGATTGAATTTACTGCTATTTTTTTACTTGCTTAAATTTTCTGTTGCATCCATTGAAGAGTTTGCAAGTTGCATAGTTTGGAAGACATTTTATGTCTATATGCATAATCTGTTATTGAAAAATTTCGTTCTTTCAGTTTGGAAAACACACTACCCACAAAGTGAAGTTATTTGCATGGTCTGTTGTTATCAATTGGATTGACAATGATGACCTTATAGAGGTCTGACAAGCTTTGTGGTGTGAAACACTGATACATGCATCTGTTTCTGCATAGTTCCAGCCTGTATCTGGACCCATTTTCAAGCTCTTCTTAATATCTATTAATTCCTGCATAGTTCTACTAAGGACGTTAAGACCATACATGGGAAATGCCCGATTACACAACACAAGATGTTGGTTTGGCTAAGAATCTTAAGAAACAGAAGAGGGAGAAAGTAATACAGTTGTTGAAAGAGGAGCTTGGTATGCAATTCTTTGGTGGATGTCTGATTTTTAAGGTCCTTGATGGTTTTGTTGGGGTTCGTTCACAGTTAGATTCTAATTCCATGAAGTTGAATTGGAATCCAGTTCTGGATGTATTTTGAGCAGTTAATTTGGGATGGGGCTCTCTAATTGTAAGTCCAACTCCAATATTGGGCTTATTCCATGCTCTAGATATAACTAATAGAACTCATGGAATTGTGCAATGCCATTTTGTTCAGAAATGAGTGATTGGAGGGCATTGGCAAGTTAATGTATCAAGGAATTTTTGCAGTATACTTAAACTCTGGGGTTTGTTTTTTGAGGTGGGGATGGAAATTTCTTCAGAAATATATATATATATATATATCTATATCGGACAATATATATGGATATTGGACATATCAGATGTAATTTTGGGAAAATCAGACCGCATAATCATGCTACTGTAGAAGCAATTGAACTATTTAATTATGCAGAGACAGTTGAAGTCGCTAGATAGTTGTTCTATGTTTTTTTTTTTTCTAAATATGCACTGCTTTTTTTTAAAAAAAAATATACCAATGTCCATTCCCAAGTTTATGTAAAACATGACTTTGCATATTTGGAATAGTAGAGGAAACAACCGAAAACGAAGTTGAATAAAGGTGATGATTCATGTGCCCGATCCCAGTTATTAGAAAAAGGCTTAATTTGGTCTTGTTTAATTTTGTTGTTGCACTGTTATGATGAATCCATCTGCCCAATCCGAGTTACTAGAAAAATGCTTAATTTGGTTTGGTTTGGTTTTTTAACTGCAATGTTGAGTTTTATTCTATGGACTCCTTGTTCCCCAATACTAAATTCTTCTTATTGAAATCTTCTTATCCCCGAAATCCTAGAAAAAAAAGGAGGAAAACAAAACACATTGTCTCAGTTTGCAAAATGAAATTGTAGTACCAAACCTTTCTTGCCCATGGCCCATTAATTGTTAATGATGGTTCTTTTACATCTTGGTGAAATAAAAGATGTAAATATGTTGATTGGAGACATTGAATGTCTTGTGTTTTCTTCTATTTTTTTTCCCTTCAATGGGATATATCCTTCACTGGGAAAAATTTGGATTGCAATGATTATCTGGTTTATGGTTTCCCTTCTCAGCCTCATGCAGGAACATGATTCTGCGAGCAATCCTATCTGTAATTTGATCTTAGGGTTGACCTTTTTTGAATTATGGTATTCAACACTCCCGAGAGACATGCAACTGAGAAACTTGGATGAATCTTGCATGTCTATGGTATCGGAGCCATTGAGAACTGACTGTCATGAGTCAGTTGAGAGCTTAGAGGGTCCTGATGCAGTCAGTATTGATCAAACTTATTCCCACTTGCATTGTCATTCAGAGACTTCAGTCATGAATATGAACATTAATACGGATGTTGAGGATGATCCAAATCAAGAAGTTCCTGGGATTCATGTGAATTCCCATGGAGAGAAGACACACCGGCAATCCCAGACGCAGGGCTTGGACCCAGATTTTCTTGAAACGAGTGAACAAGAGGGTTCTCTTCCACATGATGATGTCAAGTTAGATTGCACTTCTGTGTTCTATGTGCGTGGTGAGTTCTAAGTCTTCTGATGATCCATTTTATATTATCTGGCAGTTCTGAAAAGTTGGGATCTTGCTGACTTTCATGATTCAGGAAGGTTTTCCTAATATTTGCTGTGCCTTCAGCACTAAAATTCTTCAATTGGTGCTTTATTTATTAAGGTTACTCATAATATTACTTATTGGGGAGCATAACTGATGGTGCATTCAGTTTGGATTATTTAAATGGTTGAGAGCTTAGCCAACCCTTACCAAATTAAGAATAAAAAGGAAAATTGAATTTAGTCAGAAAATACACTGATACTGATATCAAATGAAATATTGATGTAAGACCTCTTTCTATATTTCTCTGGGTTTAGCTTTCTGCTTTTCTTTACTGATACAAGCCTTCTTCCATTCTTGTTAATTCACTTTTAGTTTGGAGAACATTTTGGTCAAGTTGTGGTATAGAATAGTTTGTTTTTGTTAGATGAAGAATTTTCTGAACTAGTTGATGAATAAAACGAATCTTTTCCATCTGAAACAGTATGGCTGTTCCCTGTGCTGCAACATGTCTGGGTGTATTCTTTGGTTTTGTTGTACCTATATATAAGTGCTTTGTTAGTCAAAAGTTTAATAGAGTTGTTGAATGGATTGGGCTGCCCGTGGCACGGCACGGCCCAACACTTTGAATTGTGCTAGGTTACATGGTAGATGGCCTGTTTGAGGTGGGGTTTGGGGGAGGAGTAGGAGAAAGGGAGGGGGACCAAAATTAATTTTAATTTTAATATATATATTTTTGATTTTTTTAATATATGGGCTATGCTGTGTCGGCCTATGGCATGACACGGCTCATAGGCACGCCTGGCCTAGCACATCGCAGTCCACTTGTTCTGCTGGGCCCATGGCCTGCTTGTAAACGGGCCATGCTTGGCACGGCCCATTTTACAACTCTGGGGTATAAGTGATTTTGTTGTTTGAAACTACTGTTCTTTAAAAATGACATTCTAGATTTATTTGTCTGTCAGTTTGTCTTAAAAAGTGGTTTTTTATTCTCTCTCTCTCTCTCTCTTTTTAATAATTTGGGGCAGGAATGAGGTAGCCTGGTAGTAGGATATCTGAATGTCCATGCCAAAGGCCTCAGTTCAATAAATACTAACTCAGCCCTTCCCATCCTACCTAACGGGGAGAAAACTCCAAAATGGTGGGCAGCTCGTTTTTTCTACTCTTTCTTGTTTCAGTAGTTCTTTGGCTGCTAACCGATATTGATTTAGCAAGGTTTAGTGTAACTTCGCTTCTGAAATGAAGTGTTGTTTGCTGTGAGTTTGTATAATCTGGCATGTTTTGTAATGTGCAACTAATTCTCTTGTTTGGTACTTTTTTTTCTTGTTCTGGGTTGCTAGGCAGGCCTGGAATCATTGTTGTTGCCATTACGATTACCTCTTTCTGATGAGAATATGGAGGACTTCATCTCTTTCTATGGAGGATTTTTTAATAACCATTACAAAGATGCACTGCATTACTTACAGCTTGCTGTTAACTCTGTGCCTCCTGTGTCAGAAGCATTACTTCCATTGATACAGGTTAGTCATTCTTACTCGTGATTTTTTGCCAAATGCCCAGTTATTATGATTTGAATGCCTTAGTGAAACATAATAACTTACATCCTGCTGTCCTCATGACAGCAAGCTTGGTACTCAATGAGTGATGTATTGTGCCTCCGATAGTAAAGGAGCTTTATATTTATTCTTTCTTAATTCTCTGGAACTTCATTTCAGTTTGGATGTGAGACGGTTGGTACAGGACATGGCAAGTTTTAAGCTGAAAATCATGGTGTGATGGTGCTTAATGCTTTGTTTTTTTGTGACCGAGAATATCCCCCCTGATCCATGTGCTCCAGTTGACTGTAAGAGGGCTTCATGAAAACTCTGGGCGCATGATCTCACATGTAAAGATCATGTATTGGACAAATCTATCACATAGCTGCATGAACACAGATCCAACTACTTCACCCGCACTTGCCTTTGTAAATTGGTGCGCGGATTAGGTGTTCTTGCATGGGTGAAAAAATCGGCATCGGTACTAGTCACGGTATATCATTATCAGCCATAGGGTGATACGTATGATATCGGATGTATCGGACACATATCTTTTTCTCAAATCGAAGCATGAGTGGCAAATATCAACTAATATATTAAAAAATATTGAGTATATCGGTTGATATTTTGAATAATTACATATATATTGCAATAGATCACCAATGCTGATGTATCACAATTTGTTGCAGCATTGGAAAATATCATTATTAAAGAGCCTGATACTAAAATATATTAGCCAATATTTTGCATATTGGTTGATATTTCATTCCATGGTTTGATACTTTGTGAAGGACTTATTAAAGTTTCATGCTACCTATTCTTTTATTTTCTAAATTTTTTTGGTCTAACTAGTTTTCTTTAATGGCAGCCCTGATCTTTGTCATTTTTTTGGGTTTCTTTGTTCAACTAGGCTGAGCACATTATTTCTAATCAGTTTCCTTTGTGGTATTTTTCAAGATATTTGGTGTAGAATTGTGCCTCAGTTCAGTAGTACATTACATTATTTTGAATTCTGAGGTTAACTTCCCTCAGTTGTCATTATTCCAAGACAACATCCTTAGATACACACAGAAAGTATGTAATCAACATATACTAGTGTAAAACTTGGTCAAATTCAACACAAGCAATTGTAAAACAAGAGGTAAACGCCAGGTACCAAGCTATGAAGCTAACCAACATTTTATTAGAGGTCTTGGATGATTCATCCCTTTGGCAGTTTTTGGGAAATCTGAAATGAGAGAAATTCTAGAGCGTGGAGAAATCTTCTTTGAGGATTTCTTTTGCTTGGACCTATTCATTACCTTACTAGTTATAGAGGTACTTGTACCCCTCTTTTACACTAGTTATAGAGCTCTATAGCATATTTCTTAGTCAGTCAGAGAATGCATTCTCATGACTAAACAAATGATATCTTCCTCCTTCACATCCTTGGACTTGTACCCCTCATTGACTTCTTCTTCTTCTTAGTAATCCTCTGCAAGGTGGCCATTTTGCTTGTCTATAATATCAAGTGAAGCAATCCTAGAGGTCGAGGATCAAGCATTCCCTTTGACGGTGACAGGAGGGGAAGACAGCCTACTCTGAGCAATGTCCTTCATATTCTCTATATGGCCATGATACAGTGAGATGTGAGTGAATGCTATATGAGACATGAACACATTAATGCATTGACAAATAATTGCTCACCAAAAAAAAACAAAAAAAAGAAAACTATATAACCTAAGAAAATACAGCAAAATATGCATCAGTTGTGCATTTTAGGAGCCTTGTGTGATGGTCAAGCATGTAACTGAGGCTGCTAGAGGCACAGGTCCTGATGCCTGTGAACTCCTGGACTGGAGCCTAATGCGCCTTTGACTAGATCTGTGACCTGTTCTTTTTGAGCAACTGATAATTAAGGAAGAAAGGGATAATGCAGAAAGCATGTGTATTTGTGTTTATGCTTTCTAGACACAAGGATTTTGTGGTGTCTACTTCTCTTTGTTGTTGTTCTTCCTAGTTGGTCTCCTTCTCGCACAAGTGTTATCTTTGTTTCATTGTGAGATTTCTTTTGCTGTCAACTAGTACAACACTTTGTGATGTGGGATTCCAATTTGCTAGATTATATCCAAATTTTCTAAATAATTTTTGGGCTAGTTATAGGTAGAATATGTTTCCGGTAGATTTCCTTTTTTAGATTTCTTTAGTCTAGCATTGTACTCATATATCAGTGCTTTCTTCTGTTTGATCCATCACATTCAGTGTTGTTCACTGCCTATTGGATTGTACTTTTTTTTTTTTTTTTGGCATTCTATGTGCTCCATTTCAAATTTCTGTTTGTAGTTTTTGTTGCCCTCAGCTCATATGAGGACCTCGTACATTTTAGGGGACTTCTCATGGCGTAGATCAAACAAGTGCATGAACACAATCCATAACAGTCAATGAATAGTGCTGTTAATTGTGCAAGGGCAGGCTGTTGATTTCTACTCTGCTCTATTTCCCTGTTGTTTTGAATTTTGTGAGTGCATCAAACTGCACACACTGGTGTCCATGCATGAGACGGAACTTGCCAAGGATCATGTTTGTTTGGTGATGATGGGTTTGATTTTGGTTGTTGGAGATTGCAACCATCAATGTCATGTTTGTTTAATAGCTTTGGATTCTGATTTCCATTTGCAGATAATATGAGTCTTCCTTCTATTTGCTCATTCTGATGTTCCTTCAAGAGAGGAGATTGTTGAGAAAAAGATCTTTGTGTCATGGTACAAATCTTGTCATGGTACCAAATTGAAGCTGGTGTTTACGAATTAAAAAACCATCTTGAGTTTCAGGGGAGATGTTAAAAAATATTTGTGATTTTTTTTTTTTTTTTGACTTTTTCTAGTTTCTATCCAAATTCAGAATAATATTTTGGGTTTTAGGCAGAATACTCTTCAGAATGTTTTCATAGTTTAGGTTTTTATAGTCTATATATTCATGCCTTGTAGGTCATTACGATCAATTAATTCAATTTTATACAATCAACTTTATTCTCAATAGTAGTAACTATTAATTGTACCACAAACTAAGAGGAATGGAAGGGAGAGAAGCAAACTCAATGTTGTGGTTTCGGCCTCCAATATTGCCTATTTTATTGCATTTAAGGGCTATACAATCTTTAAACTATCTCTACCCGTTTGGGGTGAGGATAATCTCAAACCAACTGGCAACTCCTTTAAACGAAGGGGCCGTTAATTCATTATGTGGATTCCCTTGAATAGTTGAACCTTTAATATGAAACTCGATCCATGAACAAGATTGCTCTGTCAGCAATACAATCTTGCAATGAAATTCAAGAGTAGATGAGCCTATGAAACCCTGATAGAGCAATTGCACTTTTTCACAATTAGAGTGTTATGAAATCCAATTTTTATTAGAATGAGTAGAAGGGGCAGGGATTATTGGCAGAGAAGAAGCAAAAAATTGGGGTTTATTAGGACCAACGCTACGAGTTGTAAATTATGATTTAGAAGCATTTATGCATAGTTAGGAAGCCCAGGGAGATGTTGGTTGGACATGTGTAGTAGATAAAAATGGGATACAACCTCTCAGATTCCAACATAGAAAATCTGCCTGTCTAATGTGTTGCTGCACTGTATTTTATTTTCAATTTTCCAGGCAGGCCAGATTGGGCCCATACATAATATATTTGGTGCCAAATTGATCCTGTTTGGAATCTTGATAATGGTAAGTATTGCTACTCAATCTGGTGACAGCAACGAACATGTAGCCACCTCTGTGCAGAATTCAAATTTTCAAAAAATGATGAAGGGTGTGATGCCTCATTGTGCAAGGTTGTCCAACATTGCATATTGCCACCTTTGTGACACCATCCATGCACAAGAATAGCACCACAATATCCCATTTGTAAATTCTTAAATCAATATGGTCACAAATGTGGCGTCCACCCTGAGGGAGTGTGGCGCCACCTTATCACTTTAATTGTAAGATGGCCAAAGTATTGTTTTCTTATACTTGCTTCAATCAATTCACAAACATGCCACATATAAATTTTGAACTTTTACCGAATGGTACCAGGTGAATGCGACTTAATCAACCAAAATGAAGTGCTCCGGGTATGAGTTAAGTTATTTTCTTAATACATCAATGGACTACGGACCTTAACAGTATTAGTTACTTCATTTGACTTCCCCTGTTGTTTAAGTGCTTTGGGTGTGAATTATATGTTATTTTCTCAATACATCAATGACTAGGGACCTACACAGTATTAGTCACTTCATTTGACCTCTCCTTGTTCATGCTTTGCTTCCTTCATCAATCATCACTTATGCTATCCATTATTACTCTTTCTGTTAAGCCTCTGCAGCGGTACTTGTCCTTGATTTATCTGTCATGAGCATAGCAGATAATTTCTTCTACATATCGGATAGTTGATAAGTGATAATTGCTATAATTTCATATGCAACGGGCATTGTATATCAAATCCTCACTAATAGGTATAGCTTATATGCTAATGATGAACTAGTACATAGTTATGTCATATTTTCTTCAGTTGTCTATTTGTTAACATGAGTTGCTAGGAGTCAAATCCTCACTGGCATCTGATACTGTACTTACCTGAACTAGCATTGTGCCACCATGGAGATAAATTGATATTGATTGATAGTAAAATTTACTAAGGACATTAGCTGTTGAAGTCAAGTGGAGATTATTAGTAAATTTGCAGATGCTTTTTTTATTGTTCTCGTTACCTTGTTTTTCCCCACCTCATCCCAGTTGTACATAGAATTAAAGAGATGGATGGACATAATTAGTATTATAAAAATCAAAGGGAAGAAGATTAGAGGAATTCATTGGAGGAAATGTCCAGAGTTTTAGTTAGTTTAATTTACTATGGAAGTAATGGAACACCTTTTCATTTCCAAATCCCTTTCTTTTTCTTTTTGGCATAGTAATGATGGCTAATTAATATGGCATTTAAGCTGTAATTTAATTTAATTGATAAATTCGTGAGGTTAATTGAGTTTTGGGCCAAAAATTAAGTTTCAAATTGAAATAAGTTAGGCTGAGTGGCACCTGACGTGTGCTTGACTCATACATGAGCGTGCTTTAGGTAAAATATCCTCACCTAAGGTGCGGTCGAGCAATGCATGCGTATATTTAGACCAGAATGTTGGCATTTGATGTACACTGATGGGCACTCAAATGCGGTATGAATTATGCCTCAGTGCTTGATTGTGCTCATATACCAATTCTCTATAAATAGGTCCCTTGGTCAATTCTGGCTCATTTTCAGTTGTTTTTTGAGAGAAGAGAGAAAAAGAGAAGAGGAAAGCAAGAGAAGAAGAGAGAGTAAGAAGAGTAGAAATTAAAGTTAAATCAAGCAATCTTTTACAAAAATTAAGTGAAGGGAAATATATCCAAGGCATTTATTCTCTTATTGCTTATCTTTTTACGTTTCCCTGAGCATTTCTTGTTACAAATATTCATACATGTTTTAATTTCATACTTTAATTGTTTGACCTTACATGCATGGAATCTTACCACCATTTCAAGAGATTTTATGAAATACATGTTTTGAATCCATGCAAATCATGTTTAAATGCTGAATTTTGGTTCAATGCTCCTACATATCTTTAAATTCATTATATACGTTCCTACATGTTCTTAATTTCTATGTAAATGTTTCCGTATGTTTTCTATTTAAAAGAAAATATTGAAAATTTCATAAACTATCTTGATTTTTTGAAGTTTCTATACAAATGTTTGTACGTGTTTGTAATTAAATTATATAATTCTCGTGTGTTTCTAAATTATATATTAATGTTCTTGTATGTCCATAGTTTTTACTCTAGTATTCTGCATGTCATATATTTGAAGAAATATAAAGAAAAACTTTGCATTTGCTTTGATGAAGGAATTGTTTTTTCTTGTATAAGAAAAATAAGAATGTATTCGTATTTGAATAGACTTTTTAATTTAAGTATATTATATTGTAGAGAATTGGCGAAATATATTCGAATAAGCCCTAGTGTATTATTAGTAAATTGAAGGTCAAATTTATTATCTACGGGTCAGAAAAATAGCGCTCGGCCCCGACTATTGGAATTGTCTGTAGTTGGCTTACCCACAAATCATGAATAGTGGTATATGGCCTTTGGTTATGTGAAACAATTATATCTCGAACTTCAATATTCGCCCTTTATTATTGGGGTCATCATCGACTTTGATCTTTTATATGTTAGTATGATTTTAGCATAATTTATGTATTTACACAATTTTGGCATGTTTGATCATGAGTATACGGATTTAGCAGATTTATTAAAAAATTGATATTATCAATTTTTTAGAATTTTGATAATGCATTATCTTAGCATGTTTCGTTGGTACATATCTACATATGAAAATATATATGCATTATTGTCTGTTAAGCTCATTCTTACCTTTGCTTTTGCTAACCCTTCCAAATAGGCGGGCTCAGATTATCTTGTTGGTAGTTTGGATCGAGAAAAGGCTGTTTGGAAATTAGTTTTATGGTGCTAAAATGATTTGATGTTTTATTGTAATTTAACGGTCAAGATGTTAACTTTTGGTTTTCAGTTATTTCGATTAATATTGTATCTAGCCGCTGGCTGATGATAATGTACATGTTTAAGTTCAATTTCAAATTTTGGATGTTTAGTTTTGATGCTTTCATTTTTTTAGCTAAGATGCTTTTCTTTATTCATGGTTTGAGGTTAATTAGTTGTCGTTATTTGGAACCACTTTCAGGTATGGCTTTTAGATCCTATGATTTGATCATTATATATTATTTGAGCCGTTTAAGAGTATTTGACGCAAATTCATATCCCGGTGTCGGTTTTGGTTTAAATCAGTTGAATAAAGAATTGATTTGTAGGTTCTGAATTTAAAACTGGATAAGATAATTATGGATAAAACAATAAAATAATTTGGATATTTTGGGCCGTGGGAAAAGCCATCAGCTTTATCTAATGGTTTTAGTGCAAACAAAGTGGAAAAAATGATGCTATGCCAACAGATCATGACACGTGGTAACATTTGCCACATCATTATGCCACTTGCCAAAGTATAAGCAATCTAAACCTTCTTTTACACATATTTACAGATCACTTTGTTTTTGGTTACCTATACATGCCTGCTCGTTCCAACCCTTTTATTTTGTTCGCATGGTATCTGCTTGTTTTCTTAATCTCTTTTTCCCCGTTGCCAGTTGCTGTTGCTTGGTGACCAAGTCAAGGAAGCCTTGATTGTGCTCAAGAAGTTCTGTCATACTTCAAACACAGCTCTTCCTTTTAGGTAAATATTCTCTTAAAAGTTTTTGTTTGATTTGTCTTGTCAGGAAGTGCCAGATTAAGTGGAAAGAAGATGAAATTGTTGTGAAGAAATTATAAAAATACTTATAAACTCAAGAAACACATTAATCTTTTATCTGGAGGAGCTAGGAGCATGTGGGCATTTATATGTAATGCAATCTTTCCTTTGGTATTGATATTGCTGATGTAGTGGCAATTTTCAAATAGTGAATTACATTATTTTTTGGATGAGAGATGCAATTTAATGATTAGTGTCTAGATTAGCATTTGACGATTAGCCCTTGTGTGATGTGAGGCTGCTCCATTTGATGGTTCATTCAACCAAACAACTTATTATAAACATTGACATGCTAATGTTTCAAGCTAAAATCAAGCACTTACATGTTCAAGCAGTAGACATTTACAATGATGGTAAACTACTAGTATATAAGAATGATTAATAGTTTGATTCTCATTATAAAAAAAAAGAATTCAATTTTATCAGAAGTTCAGGTACCAACTATGAATTTTTCCCAATATGTTTTTTCCCTATTTTTTTTGGGTTGGAGCTTAGGTGATTCAACCCCAACAAAGGTAATACTTTCTTACTTTCAGTGTACTCTGTATCCTGATGTGCAATTCTAGTATGTGTGGCTGGAAAGCTTAAGATACCCTTTGCGATGTTGAGGGGAAATTGACCTTTTGGGTTGAGCAAGATGCTGTTATGGAAGATAGTGAGAAGTGGAGAAAGGAGGAATCTAGAAGCAATACTCTTGTTCTTTGGCATTTCATTTATGCTATCAAGCCTCAAGTTACCAATATTGGTGATGAGAGTTGAGCAAGACTATCCATTGGAAAATGCTGAGGATGAGGATTTTGAGTTAGTCAAATACTAAATTTTGTCAATCAGGAATTATGGAGGCTAACGTTTCATTTTGAGTTTGTTTGCTAATAGGGGTTGCAAGGAAACAAAAAGAAATTTCAAAATAAGAACTAAAAATCATTAAATGTTTATAGAATATTTTAACAGTGGTTTGTGAACTGAAAATGAGAACGACATATATGATGCTTTGGGCGCATGGGTATGATGATGCAAAAGTTGATAAAAGTGGTTTGATTGATGTTAGGAAGGAGAGAGAGACTTGGAATCTGGACAAATGTTGTGAAAAAGGTTGTAACTGCACCGTTAACTTTTAGAAATTGTTTCCTTTAGTTGATTGGAATGGTAAAAGTGGATTTATAATACAGCCTAGTATTATTAAATGTGCCGTGCTGTGTCAGCATGACACATTCTTTTGGACTCCCAGCTTGTAAACGTGTTGTGCCGCACAGCACGAGATAAAAATGTCCCAGCCCAGGTTTGGCCTGGCATGCCTCTGTGCCGTGCTGTGCGAGGACAGTCCTAATATGGAAAAAATAAAAAATATATGAAAAATAAAATTATGCAAAGTATTATAAAAAAATACATTATAGTTTATCTATTTCATCGAATATTGTTAATATTACAATTTACAAGAGTAGAAAGAAATATACCTAATAATTTAGATGGAATATTTATACCTGAATGATGATGAATCATATTTATGCATGCTCCTAAATCCCTTTCCCAGGTCTCTTCAGGTTTCCATATTGGCTTCTTTCTTTGTTATTAATACCCTTCTCTCCTTTCCTTGTGCCCAAACCATAATCCTAACTCAAATTTTTGCTGCCTTGGCCACCACTTTGTTTACTTTTCCATCTGAATCTGTCTCTCTCCCTCTCTCTCTCTTTGATACTCTCTCATGCTCCAAATATATAAATATAAATGTAAATATATATATATATATATACACAAGTTACATGATCGTTGAAACATAAAAAGGGCTGTGCTAAGCATAGCACAATTTGTGCCACTTGTAGGGCTGGCTAAGCGAAGGCCTGGCACGACCAATGTGTTGGGCAGTGCCGTGCCTCAGCCAGCACAGTCTAGTTAACATCTTTAATACAGCTGGCTGCACTTTGTGTGACTTGAGGCTTTGGTGATGTTGCTGCACTTTACAACATGGCACCGTTAACACCTTTAATACAGCTGGCTTCTCTTTGTGTGACCTGAGGCTTTAGTGATGTTGCTGCACTTTTCTTATGCGACGTGGACCAATATATGCTTATTTGAAGTATCATATATTCTTTCTACTGTTTTTTAAAGTTGTGATTGTGGTACAAAGGTTTGTGTACCTGTCTAAAGATGCAGGGACATGTATCTTATGGCAGGTTAAGGGCTCATCTTTTGGAGTGCTTTGCTTCCAACAGTCATGGTGAGCTTTCAACATGTTATGAGGCTGTCTTAAAGATCGATCCAACAAGCAAGCATTCAATTGGAAGACTTATAAATTTATATAGAATAGGTATGTATTGAGGGAAACGTGTTATGAATGTTTTTGTGCCGTTCTCTTTGATTTAATTGATGGATGTAGTTGGCAGAAAGTGATTATTTGACAACCATTGTAATGGTCCTAGTATTTTATATTTACCACCATAATGTTAAATAATTCATTCAATGAAGGCTATAATAATTTTTATTTTGCTTGTATTAAAGGGAGGCTATGTGTATGAGAGTTCTAGATCTGAGGAAGGTCTAATTTACATGGCCTCACCCTTGTTTCATAAAGAGTTTGTTTCAAAAGCTGAAGTAGAGTGAGATTTGATCCAACATATTGATGATTGATTTTTGGTTGTAGAGAGAGCCTCAGTTTGGCTTGATATATTGATTCTACTGAGGGGCTTCCCTTCATCTTTTGTGTAAAGTTCTCCTTGAGATCTAGTGTGACTATTCAATGTTGCAGCATTCTTATGGGTTTTTACCTCTTCTTTTCCTTGTTTCTTTTCTTTTTTTTTTTTTTTTTTTTGGGGGGGGTTGGATAAGTAACTTCTCTTCTACTTAGGTGTATTTTTGAGGATGTTGATCTTCATAATTTGATTGACGGGCTTCTCGTTTTATATAGCCTCATTTCCCATGTTTCCTTCAGGAGAATATAATCCTGAACAACTAGTGGAGATGATTGCCCTGCACTTGGATGCTACATGTGCTGATTACAATATTTGGAAAGAATTCTCTTCTTGTTTGCTTAAGCTTTCCGAATCCGAAGAAGACAGGATGTCCATGTGTTTGGCTGGAGAAGAAACTGAAAATGAGCAACAAGCCAACACCATTTGCTTCAGTAGGGTCCCAACTGTGTTTACTAAAGGCATGTCAGGAAAGACATGGAAGTTCCGCTGTAAATGGTGGTTGAATCATCATTTCAGCAAGGATATACTGACATCTGAAATAGCAGTAGGTATTTATACTTCACTTATCTCAGCCCCTCCCCCGCCCCCCCTTTTTTTTCTTTTTGCATTGATTAATTGAATCGGTAATCTTGATGATGCATTTTTAGCCCCTGCACTATCTTGCAATTTTCTTCTATGAGGAAAGATGTTTTAGACAATTTAAGGGCTAGGTTTTACTACTAAATGGACATGAGAAATCTTGGTGCATAAATCTCCTAGATTAGAACTGGACTTCATAGATTAGAAATGCCAAAAATAGATTGTTAGGTGATGAGGTTGGCCTAGGGATTAATCCTCCTATGCTTAAATCAATAAATAATGAAATGGGATAATAAAATGATATTGAGTGTAAGAGAGAGAATTGAGAAGAACATCTGGACAAGTGGCTTGATTTTCTTTTCGGAAGAAACAGATTGCAATTGAGATGGCCTTTATTCAAACTCATGGTGAGATTAGGAGGAAGCTGCTGTTCCCAAGATTGAGTTTACGAGTCCAGAATGCCTAAATTCCTCAAAATAGACGAGGGCAGGAAGCCCTTCTGCAAGACCTTGCCCCCCTTCTCTCGGTCCAGATAGATGAGCAGGAGCCCTATCAAGTAAAGGCCATGACAAGCCTTCTTATTTATGTATGTACACTATAGTTTGGGGGTGGGCCTCCTGCTAATCCAGTAATTTCCAAACTTGCCTTTCTCACCCCTTTCAATTGAGGACTTACGATTTCCAGTCATATTATTACTTAGATTATTGTTTTAAAATAAGACTTAATAAAAATGGAGAGAGATCATTCTCTACATTGTCCTCTTTGCACATTTATTATGCCCAATGATCAACCCAATGTGGAGGTTGCTTTTCTTGGCTTCGTTAGAAATAGACCGATGATGGTTATTGATATCATGTGTCCAATTTATCAACAATTGCCATTTTTTAACCTCTTAGCTTGTCAATATCATTATACGCAGGTGAATTGTGGCTCATGACCTACAAGGCTGCTTGTGCAACCCATTTTTACGGACGGGAGTTCGATTATGTCATGAAGGTTTTGGTCTTATTGGAGGAAGAAGAGGATCGGAGCATGCTACTTGTGCTACAGATACACATGCAAAAATCTACCGGATTTTGTTCGAATCCATTCAATAAACGTAAGCGATGTCATTTATTTTGAATTTTGCACAATTATATTTTGTGAAATTTGGTATTTATCAAAGAAAAAGAAAGGAATTAGTAGACAGTGAAGTCCCAAGTAATTGGACCATTGATTATTGAATTTGAAATTGAGGCCGATCAATTATTATTTATAAGAGGTTTGCTATATTTAAAATTACCTTGCGTAATATCAATTTTGAGATACTTTGTCCTTGACTCATCTGCCGTGAACATAACTCTGAGATACTTGTCCTTATTTATCTTCATGAGACTCGGAGTATTAGTACAGAATCATAGCTTAAAACATGACCGTTAGTACATGATTAATGGGTCATGCCATTGTAAGGTCTTTTAGCTTATTTCTATTAGTGTTTTCTTTTTTTTTTATCCTCTTTTATACTTTCATTGTTGAGGATTCTATTTGGCAACTTATATGATTGGAATAATAATGATACACTAAAATATATTTGGCTCATATGAGAGAATTATATTAACTTTTTAGCTGCAAACTTGGTTGGGAAGTTTTTATCTTCGTCTTTATATATTGGGTCTATCTTTCTTCTGCATGTGTCTTCCTTTGTTGTTTCCAATGGAGTTGTGTGCTTGGGATCGGGTGAGCAGCTCGGAATGGCTGTAAGTTTAATTTTTGTGGTTATTGTTGGGATAGGATAAAATGACTCAGGTCCAAATCCTGAAGGCCTGAAGAGGGGAAACCCAATTTAGTGGCCCGATTGAACGTAGCATACCCAAACCATGACCTCCAGTAGCTGCAGCCTCGGATGGTTCTTCGATGGGCTCAGGGATCTTTGCTCATGGCTTTATAGCCACCGTTTTTAGGATCAGCTTCTCTTGTAGGTCCTAGCCCATGTTGATGTTTGCTTGTCTTAGCAATAAGAGGTCGTGTGATGGAGGGGCCACTGAATTGGACTCCGTACCAGTCCTCATTCAGTCTCAGGCAGCGTTGAATGTCCCAGCCCCAATAATTCATAGACGAGGCCAGATGTTTCTGCTTCTAGTTTCTCGTGGATGGGTTGAATAGTTAGCCCTCAGCGGATAAATGTCACTATGCCCTTTCCTTGCAGCCGGGTATATTCCATCCTGATTGGAATGCCCAAACCACTGACACCTTGTTTGAGGTAGATGTTGCGATAGGGGCAGACCTGACTCAAGCCGCTATCCTTCCTCGAGATGCCTAAGTGCTAGAGAATTTCCCTATTACGTGGCTGGCCGACTATTGCCTGGCAACTTTTATGAATGTAATTATTCTTGTCTTTTTCCTCTTGTTATTACTGTTATCATCATTGTTGGCAAATTTGTTTTTAGGGGGTTGCTGCTGCACTATAGCATTCTAATATTTCGATTTGAATATATTGGACTCTCAACTTGAGATAATCATTAATAATAGTAATTAATTATTTATTTATTTATTCCCAGCAATTCTTAATTATTTCATGTATCTTAGAATAATAAATCGGATTTACTGTGATATTTTTGTGTAAAAACTAATTATATTGAATTAGTAAATATTTAATTAATCTGTTCATTATGGATTATGAATGTTGATGCATTCATGCCCCTCTTCTTGTCCTATCTCAAGCATAGCCTCTCCTTTTCCTCCACCTCTTTCTTTGTCCCTTCCTCTTCCGCTTCTTTATGAGGGGATTATCCTTTCTCCATCACTACCACTTTCTGCCGTTCATTGTAGAGAGAGAAAGAAAATCGAATCCTGTGCATTTTGCTGCTGCTACTGTGGAGGACGAAAATCATGCAAATGTTAATTCTACCTCCCTCAATGTTAGCACGGTGTTTAGTGTATTTCCAATTAGTTGGTTTATTATGGTGTTTTTGCCAAGTACTCAGTTTTGTCATCCTCCTCTTCCTCTGTTTTCTTCCTCAGTTGGTTTATTATAATTTGCTTAATCTCTTTAAATTTTAGTGTTTAACCTTATTAAATAAAATTAATGAGGGTTTTGAATGGAATTGGCCCACTTTAAATCGAGTGAACAGTAATATTGCAGGGAAGGAGATGAACAGTAACCTAGTGAGAAGAGACATTAACTTCCGATCCATTTCGATCAAGCCGTTCATACACGCAATTAAGGCGCTCATGCCTGCGTAATTTCCATCATTAATCTATTATGCTTGGTTTAATGTTACTAAACAAATTGTCATTTTGAGTGCTTGAAGTACTAGTAATCAAGTGATGAAGGTTAGTAATCAAGTGATGAAGGTATATCGATGAGCATTGAAATTTGTTTAGCTCACATTTGGTTGGGACTTTGAGCAAAATTTTTAGGCCAATTCATATAATAAATCAAGATGTTCATGATAATAAATTTATTGTTCTTACATTATGATATGATTAGTTTAATGTTTTATCGGCAAAATGCAATTTTGTTACCCAAAAACATAGTAATTGATCGACGAACATATGATGATACACATTGAGACTAGCTCTCTCTATATCGGTGGTCGAGCCATTGTTGCCTACGGGCACTGCTGAAAGTGAATGGGGTTTCAACTTATTTAGCATTGTAAAATATTTTAGTTCATGTTTTATTGTGGTTAATGCAATGATATTTAAAATATTTTATCCTCTTGGTTGGACCTCATTATAATCGGTCATAATGGTTCAATGAAATTGATAATTTGTGAGTTATATTGGATAGTGATAAATTATAATATACTTTTAAGTCTTTAAAAACAAATCAATACATTGATAAATCTGATAAGAATTTGATAGAACTTTAAAAGTCTTTCAAGTACTTAGTTTATTCATGGATTTTTTCTTCTCGATGATCGTCCTTTTTATTATCTCAGATTGCTTGTGTAATCTTCTTGTTAGTTAGGGTTATGACAAATAAAATAATGCAAAAAAACTATAATTTTAAAGAATATGGAACCGTAGAAATCTCATTGTAGGTACTACGTTGGACTTGTGGCTTGAGATGGTATATTTTGTACCTTGTTTTGGCTTGACTCTCCATTGGACTAGGAGAATATATATTCTAGGCTTAAACTAATAGGATAATAAGAATATTAATTATATTATTTGAGTTTGATATTTGTGCACTATGGATGGTAAGGCATTATGAGACCGTAGGATAGGTTACTTATTAAATTTATAAGTATCAGTTATCTTGTAGATATTACCCAACCGTTAATGGTAAGTGTATAGTCATTGGTTCACGGTTGGAAAATAAAATCCAAGAAAATTGTTATGGTTTCTTATGTAATGGTGACTTCTATTGAGATAGAATTGATGGTCTCTATAATCTTATTGATCTTCAAAATCGGTGGAATATCAATTGTGCTCTTAAAGTACAGTTTTAGTGGAAATCTTTGATAACTATCATTGTGGCTTTAAGTTATGATTACAACAACGTTAAGTTTGAGATAGATAATAATTGATTACATATTGTTATTACTCTTGTATATTTGATATTATTATTTAATTTTTTAATTAAAATTTTATATTATTAATTATATCAATTATTGGGTATTTGACTTATTCTTACATTTAGTGTAAGTATATATTGTACATTTGCTATGAAAAATTCAAGTAGATGTGATTCCAAAGTCTAAAATTTTTATATTGAGAGATGGTAAAACTTTTTTCTGTTTTATTAGTTATTAAATATTTTATCGAGATTGTGTCATCATAAATTTATATTATTATAAATATTTATATTTTTTTATTTTGAGAAATTTGATATTTATTATAAATAATTTATTTATAATAAATTTATAATGAGTATTTATAATTTAAATTTTTCTTATGGTCAATTAGAATTGGGTCAGGTAATTTGGGTTTGGGTTGCTACAACGTTCCATGGTCGGCAAAGTGATTCTCGTTGATCTTGAGGCCCAGTGCCTTGCCACTTCAACTTAAGCGGAAGGCGCACTATAGGACAAGCTTTCTCGTGCTGGGGCTGTGGTCGATTTGCTGTATCGTTGGGTTGGCACAGTAGAGAAACGTGCAGCAGATGTTGAGGATAGAGAGAGAGAGGAGGGGGGGGGGGTTGAGGGATATGTTTGTTTTATTATTATTCTCTTGTGGGTATCGAAATAAACTAGTCATAAAAAAATCACACAATGTTTGTGCGAGGATTAGAGTGTTCATGCGCTCTACGCATGGATGGTGGTCAAATGCTGATGTCGAAGGATGATCGGATTGTCTAATCCGAGAGATGACCAGATTGCTGAGTCCGAAGAGTGACCTGACAGTCGAAATTGTAGGTCTATCGGACCGCTGAGTCCGAAGGGAGATTGGACTGCCGAGACTGTAGGGCGACCGGATTGCCGAGATCGAAGGACGACCAGACTGCTTATGTTGAAAGATATCCGATTGCCAGTCTGAGTGGCCCAGAATGAAAAAGCGCGCGAAACTTCCTTTATAAAAGGGAGTGCGATTGAGAAAAAAGTAACGAAAGACAGAGAGCAAAAATACCACTTTGTAAGAACAGGCCAGTGAGCGCCATCAGTAAGCGAAAGAGAGATAGAGAGAAAAAGCGAGTAAACACCGATCCATCTCGTCTTCAATATTGATCGAGTTTGTCTGATTCAAGGTATTTAGTCATTGTAATTTGTATTTAGGGTTTGTATAATCGGTTTTCCATAGTAGATATTTTAAGTGTTTCATCATGTAGTTTTTCTCTATTATTGAGAAAATGATTTTTCACGTAAAATTGTTTGTCTCTTATCTCTTTATTTTTATGATTGTTGTTTGCTTACTGTGCGTTGTCGTTACTATTCCTCTCGGTTCATCAAGCGGTTGGCAGATCCTCAACAGGATGCCCCACTAGGTCGAGTTGGCAATACCACAGGCCGAGGCAGCGGAGTTCCAGGCCCACAAATTGTCCCAGCGGCTTTCCTTCCCAACCTCGTTATTCCGAGATAATCAGAAGTGGGCCAGTGTGGATGAGTAGGGAGGCATACTGGAGTTGAGGCTCGAGCATGGTTTCTAGGCCTGTAATGAGCGTGTTGCCCGACTAGAGCCATGCCTGAGGCTGGGCAGTATTGACATTCAAGTCTTAGGAGTCATTGATGCCTCTAGTTTCAATGTGAGCGACTTTCATACCCCTGCGTCCCTGCAGCTGACCCCACCAGTCCCTCCACTGATCCACCTTCCAGGGCCTCAAGAGAGTTTATTTATATCTTGTACTAAGTTTTTCTTATTTTATTATTACTTCAGGTTGTAAGATCTTGTTTATGCTATGCTTTATTGTACTTGATTCTGTAAATTTTATAAAGCTTATGAATGTCCTTTTTAATGGCTGATCAGCTATAGGCAGCTCTCAAAGACCATTGAGAGTTCGACTCGGCCATTCAGCAGTATTTGCCCCTATTCATGCATCTGAACGCCATAAAGTTGATCGGTCTTGGCTCACATATGGGGTACTGTAACCTTTTGAGTCTCCACGCAGTTTTTTCTGAGGTTTTGATACCCATTGCATTCATTGGACTTTGGGGTTACTATGGAGCCATTGTCCTTGATTAGTTAATTATCCTGTCACATCTATGCGGAACTTGTGAGCTTATTCAAGCCCCGGTCCGAGGATTGCGTAGACCAACAATGGTCGGTGTGCATTTTTTTGACTCATATGGCATCTATGGGTTGGATCCATATGCAGTGTTTAAGCACCCAACTCAGGGTCAACTGGGCAATAATTGAATCATGGTAAAAAGTTTCGCCAATAATACAATTATGTCTGAGCAAGTAAGATCGACCAGAGTTGTCAAGTTAAAAATACCTTCATACTGGCACAAAACAAC
This sequence comes from Nepenthes gracilis, assembly GCA_033239525.1. Lineage (NCBI taxonomy): Eukaryota > Viridiplantae > Streptophyta > Magnoliopsida > Caryophyllales > Nepenthaceae > Nepenthes > Nepenthes gracilis. The sequence continues at coordinate 10,448,416 of BSYO01000002.1, forward strand.
CTAAGCACTGACTAGGCAAGGCAACACAAAATGCATAGAGGGCACACAACAATACAGATGTACATGCAATTAACAAATACAGAGAGTTACAGAGTGCACAAATACAGCATGTTATCATAATACCATTAAGCACATGTAAGTACAGATTATTATGATAAACATTTGCAAATACAAGATACTACTACAGGCATGTACAAAGATAAGCTAACACTATAAGCACCTGTAAGAGTAAAATACACGTACTATGCTGCATCCTATCAGAGGTCAAGCTAGGTGCGACAGCGAACCGAGCTGGGCCTGGCCTGTGGCAATCAGCTAGGTCGGGCTTAGAGTGGATCCTAGCCACTAGCATGCCGGCTACCCATCATCCCAAATGTGGCCCTTTCGTGCGGCCTAGCACAAGAAAGGAGCCTACTAGTGAGATTTATTTTAAGTGGATGGCATTTCTTGTTTGGGGTACTAGTTTTCCATATTCAACTCGAAAGTTTCTAGGTCCCATCTCCAACTTTTGAGGCAATAATGAACAAGGCTTCTCTTGCGAGGGATAACTTGTTGTGGTTAATTATTTTTTCGATAGCTTCTATATTTCAGAGGACTAAGTCACTTCCTTTGAAGGCTATTGGTTTTATCCTTCTATTAAAATATTTGGCCACCCATTATTGGTAGGTGTTTGTTTGGGTTAATGCCACATCCTGTGTTTTCTATAACAAGTTTAGGTATTGTCTTATCATTTTCTCATTTTGCATGGGATTATGACATATCATAAGTGGGCTTGACAGCCTGATCTCAACGGGCATGACAACTTCAACCTTAAAAGCACAAGCAATATGGGGTCTCTTAAGTTGTGGCTCTAGGTATGGTTTGATAGGCTCATAGTACATGAGGTAGCTCATCCACCCAAGCCCTGTTAGCCTTGTCGAATCTCCCACGCAGTCAATTGAGAATAGTTCAATTAGTTTCCTCTATTTGCCCACTCTCTTATGAATAGAAGAATGAAGTATGTATTAGCTGAATCTGCAAACCTTCATAGTATCACGTGAATACTTTGCCTATAAATTTGGTTATGTTATTTGTTATTATGACATTTAGTATCTCAAATCGGTAGACGATATCATGTCTCAAGAACTTTATTACATGATGTTCAGTATTCTAGCGAGAAATGCCCATTTAACCCATTAATAAAAATAGTCAATTCTAACTATAATAAAATTGTGTTGCCCGGATGCTATCGAAAAAGGTCCCTCCCACTCTGTACATTCTATTACAAGTTCAGCAAAATCCTTTCCTTTGATAGCAACACGGGGCTAGGATTGTATGTCGAATTCTTGCCTCCTAACTCTATGGACCATTTAACAAGTTTTTATGAATCATCTGGCTTTTGCATTATCTAACATATAGGTTGGTTGGTCAAGACTACTACTTTGCATGCTTAAAAATTGCCTCAACTTTCTAATCGAAAATATTAAAGCCAGAGAGATTTTCTCCATGAGAGTACACATTGTCTCTGGTCTGATTATTACCTTACTGATATAGTATATCGTCTTCTGGGTCCATTCTCGAATTGGAACTATGCTAACAATGGTCGGCACAATGGCCAAGTATACCTATAAATCCTCACTTGGAACTGGCAGAGAATAGTTGAGAAAGGTATCACTTGAGCACTTGAAAAGCTTGTTTGCAGTGCTTTGTCTAACAAAACCTAGTAGACTAAATGCCTTGAAGGGTTTGGAAAAAAAATACATGCTTCACAGCCAACTTGACTATGAAACAAGAGAGGGCCGCTACCAGCCCCGTCAACTTTGTACCTCCATAATGGACCTCAGGAACACCATGTTTAGGATGGTTTGGATTTTTTCAGCATGGACCTCTCTTCCCTAGTAAGAAATACTAAAGCCTGGGAATTTTTTCGATGTAACACCAAATACTTATTTAGTTAAATTTAGCTTCACTTTGTAAGCACGTAGCATTCCAAAGGTTTCAGTAGATCTTCAATATGATTTATTATGCGTATGTTTCTACTAGCATGTCATTCACATCTATGTTCTAACCAATCTGCTCAAAGAATATCTTATTTAGTAGCCTTTGATAGGTAGCTCTAGCATTTTTCAATCTTAGTGGAAATACTTTATAACAATACAAACCTTGATCGGTTATGAAGGCGGTGAGCTCTTCATCAATGAGATCCATTTAGATTTGATTATAGCCTAAGTATATATTCATGAAACTTAGAAGTTGGTAGCCTAAAATTGAATCAACCAGTCGGTCAATCCTAGTATGGTGTTGTACTAGGTAGGTAAATCTACCACCAAGAAAACGGATATGCAGAATGCAACCCTAAGGTAGGAACCTAAGGTTACCTCTAAATTAATGGTCCCTTCTATAGCTATTGACCTGTTATCCATACCTTGTAAGGGGCTCTTTGGAAGTTTAAAAGCCTACCGAGCTAATCCTAATTAGCTAAAGGCACTAAGAAAAAGAATTTCTTAAAAGTTTTCATTATTAATAAAAATGTGTTTCATACAACAATCATTCATTCCATATGAAATGAGTGTTGTTACAATAAGAAAATATATATAAATAAAAATTACATAAAAGTAATCATCATCCCTTAATTCTATAGTTAGTTGTCCCATTCTCTTCCACTTACCTTAAGCTTCAAGCCCAACTCAATGAGTCTCCCAAATATGGGTGTTTAACATAGTAATGACACTAACAGACACCCTATTCTTCAGTCAGTCGTCTCCCGGACCAGGTTCACTCTACCTTGATGGGTGCTGTACAAACTAGTCAATAAGGCCCCTTGTTCTAAGGGCTCTAATCTTCTTCATAAGATTTTTGCTTTCCTACCTGTTATGACCTAGACCCCTTATTTAGTTTGATCCAATGACTCCGGATTATGAACGGGCTTTGGCCACTTAAGGAAGCACTCATCCTTGATCTACATCAACATGTTTACTCAACTTTCATTAACTGAGACCTTAGAACTAGTTGACCAGGGCATGGTTTCAGCGGGGACCTACTCTAATCAATACCCTTTCACCTTTTTCTACTAGGACCTAGTTGGGAGATATTAGATAAATCTTGATGACCCCACTGCATCATTCCAGCTTTGTTAGCCTCCTTGACAATGACCTTTGATTTGGCCAAAACCTCTAGTTCCACAAAGCTTGTTGATGGCTTGGTCATGCGAGAGGAAGTAAAACCGTCGAAGGGGCACCCTAGTGAGGACATAATCAAGGTCCTCTTAGATTCCAGTGTACCAGAGAAGTTTATCCAAGTGTGGCTTGGGCATGGTTTTAGCGGGGATTTATTCTGATTAATACCTCTTCACATTTTTCTACTAGGACTTGGTTGGAAGATATTAGATAAATCCTGATGACCCCACTCCATCATTCTAGCTTTGTTAGCCTCTTTGACAATGACCTTTGATTTGGCCAAAGCCTCTAGTTCTGCAAAGCTTGTTGATGGCTTGGTCACACAAGAAGTAAACCCTTAGAAGGGGAACCCTAGTGAGGACATATTCAAGGTCTTCTTAGATCTCAGTGTGCCAGGGAAGTTTATCCAAGTAGATGCCACGTTAAGTAAGGGAAGTAAAGAAGAGCTAATGGCATATTTTTAAGCAAACTGTGAAGTATTTGTTTGGACCTCTGTTGAAGTGCCAGGGATTCCAGCAAAGCTAATAGTATACAAACTCAATATAATGCCAAGGATATAAGGTTGTTAAGCAAAAATGTATGAACAGACATATGGCGAAACTCTAGGCAATGATGGAAGTGGTTAAGAAGTAGAAGGGTGTCGATTTCATCAAAAACTTTATTACCCTGAATAGTTATCTAAAACATGATAAGGGTGATAAAGGCAAATGAAAATTGAAGAATGTGTATAGATTTTTATGGATGTGAATAGAGCTTTTTCAGAGGATAACTTTTTCTTATTGTTGATTAACCTATTGGTTCACTCAATGTCAAGCCTTCAACTTTTAAATTTTATGGATGTATATTCGAATTATATTTAAATTCAAACAAATCTCACTGATGAAGAGTATACTGTCCTCATAACGACCAAAGTCTATATAGTTATAAAATAATACCCTCTGAACTGAAAAATATTAAGGCTTTCTATCAAAGGTTAGAAATGACCCGTGGGTTAAGAGGAAGAATTTTCTCACTCAACTCAACGGTTCTCGATCAATTCACAAAACACCCTTCCAACGGTCCAAGGGGCACCACCACCTCTACCTAAGGGCAAGGTTCACCACCAATGATCACCGGCCGATATCAACATGTGCTTTCGCTCCACCGGTTGATTACTCAAGTTTATTGTCTTTCCTTCTACTATTTAGTTAGTTGAGAATATATTAATTTGACTATTGGATGGGTCCCCTAAAACCATTCCTAGGTCCCTTAGTTGCATTCCTTTTGTATAATACTCAAGATACCAAACTTAGGACTCATATTGGATTCTTACCCTTTAAGAAGGTTTGAACAAAATCGATATTTAGGTGCGCATATTTATATATTCAGTCTTATTTGATCATTAATTGTTACAGATGAGAGTATATATTTAAATATGATTTAATTTGTTGAAATTGTTACTTCATTCTAACCCAATTTTTAATAAAATTTATATTACCATATTGAGTTAAAATATCAAATTTTTATTTAATTATGTTATGGTATTAATGATAGTAACAATTATTTTCTGATAAAATAGCTATTGCCCAATGAATTAAATCATATGATATTTATTTTATACATCTTATTTTATTCACTCTATTTAGTTGTCGTTTTACATGCCGTAAAACATGCATTTGTACTCCCATTTTGTTTTGTCTTCAACAGGTAAATATATTTTATTCTGAATTTTCATATTAAAATAAATAGATTGTGATTTAAAAAATGGAAGTACAAGTCCATCAAACTTTGACCAGCCCCCTGCCATTCTGCTTTTGCATAGGACTGATTCAAGCCGAAAACAGCACAGAGCCATGCGCCCAAAGACGGAACATTTGCATCGAGCTTCGTGCCACGATGACCCTTACCGGACAAGACCAGACCCGTACAAGAATATATTCATTTAAATCAACTCAAATGGAAAATAATAATTTTAATTACACGTAATTAGGTTATAAATTGGCGTTTTTATTCAAATTACTGTTTTTAATTTGGTTCGAAATCAAGATAATTCATCCATCGAATTCGAAAGGACACATTAATTATTATCTTAATATAAAATTTCAAATTAGTTATAAATGTGATCATTTGTAATAACATTTACATTACAACAATCCCAAATCTATAGCTATGTGGTTCTTTGATGTAGCTAACTATTTATTAATTTTAAGATATGGGTATTGTGGATTTACCAAAAACTAATGCAATATTTGATAAATCGTGTTTAGTTATAAAATGGGTATATTCCTAAGTTTAAGATTTTTCTCTTAATAATTGAATAAATATGATTACGAGATTAATTTAATATATTTTAATTTATTATTATGACAATAATCATTTAATTTGTCATTATGCCATCATCACCATTAGTTATGAGTAAAATGGGACTCAGGAAATGATCAATAACAATATTTGGCAAATTATGTTATATTTGTGCCGTGGATTTTTGAATTTATGCACGGTTCGATAGTCTACAAAAGGTATTGATTTGGGATTTTGTTAAATCAATTCTTTGTGGTAATATTGGATTTGAATTCCCACGTGTACTTAGCTTTTTACAAAAGTTGTTGAATGTAAAAGTAAGTCACCAAACGTAGGGTTTACTTGAAAAACAAAAATAATAATGGTCATTAATTTGCTAACTTAAGATTGAAACTCTAAAATCAACCATAATACATTGGAAAACTTTATTTCTAATTTATTTTTTGAGTGAAATAGTGATTTTATTATTTGGTAGTATACAAATTAAGAGTAATGTTGGTGATGGGTTTGGTAATAATATGGGCCGATTCAACCCTAGGCACAATCATCATCGTGACAAAGGGTCTAACAAACAATGGACGAAATTTTAGGAAATAGATCGATCTGACCCAACCCAAACGCTATAACAACAACTAAGATAGGGTTTAGGAGGTAATAGGCTAAAAGGACAGGTATCAACAGCCCAAATGACATATAGTCAAACGGATTAATTTGGAAGGCCCTAGACCAAGTAACCAACAAAGCAATCAGAACATGCTCCTACAGTAACCAAAGTACGCGCATGCTTTGAGCCAACTGAAACTTTCTGACGATTAGGTTAGGGGAATCACGCACGGCTTCCACCCTGAAGCACGATGACGCCTGACAAAGGCGGCTCCCATAACACCCGAGTGGTCGGTAAACCTGGAAGTGACACTTGTCGCTAACTTGGACACCAAATTCTTTCACACGAAGCATTATAAGTACCCCTCACCACTACAAGGCGGGGGGTTTTGGTCGGAGTAACATCGAAGAGCACCGTTCGAGTCCTCAAGGTCCTCTTTGGCCTAGGGAATAGCTGTCAACCCCTGAGGTTACAAGGGGGAACTAAGCTCTCTTCCTCAAACACAGTCTCTTATCTCTCAATCCGTAGTGAGCCACTCCATGAATATATCCTTAATAAATCACCTACCAAGTGTATTCCTAATCAGTCACTCCACGAATGCTGCCTTAATGAATCACCAAATGTGTGCAACCAGACATGAGTCTAGACCTCTATCACTCTAAGCAGCTTTCAACCAAGCGTATTACAGGAGTCCAATCCTTCTATCACATTCCCTACGTACATGCAACATTACATTCTTTTATATCCTTCTTACATTTTTTTACCTTTTTGAGAAAGATTACTAATTTGAATATCAAAGGATAAATTATGGAGTGAGTTTTATCAATTCTCTGACATCTTGTTTGTAATTTATAGTGCGTAGATTTCAAGTTAGCAAAAATAAAGATCCGACCTACTCCTATTTGATCCGCATAAAAAATTGAGTGACTCACTGATTCATATCATAACCCGATACCAATGACACATTAGTTGGTATAAGAATATGTATTCTTTAGAAATAAGAATAAGTAAACACTTATTATGTATACTTTATTTAGAATTGGTCATCGTGAAATTATAATTTTGAAATCAAATGATCATTTTATTATCATACTTTATGCTTAGTTGTGTTCCGACTGTGATGGGCCAGTGGCGGTGCAAAGGTGATGGGTGATATAGAATAGTAAGATATTAAAGTATACATTTTTTATGTGAAGCATAGAAACATCATTTTAAATTAGTTTCTTATTTATTTTTATTGAATACATCATATCAAATACCCAAAATTTAGTCATTAACTTAATTTTTTATTGTTTGAAGTTATATCTTATTTTTGAATAATAGATATTTTATTTCTACTTTATTATATATTTTACAATCAAATGTGTTGTGAGATAAAATAAAAATTCTATCTTTTTCTCTCCCACCTTTATATATAAAAAGTTTACCAAAAATAATTAAAATTTATTTTCAGGTTTGACCTATATTTAAGACTTATTTGATATAAATGAATACCATGGAGAGAAAAAGAGGGGAGTGATAGCACATCTTTATAAACAACTACAACTTCTAAATATTTAATATTTGAAAATTTTATCAATAGTTAAAAGAAATTACACTCATGATACTTTGGGAAGAACATTTGTCGCATCAAAGTCCTAGATGTGTTAGATTTCACGATCGCTCTAACATTCCATACTTCTCAAGCTATATAGGGCTTTCTGACCTTCCTGGCCTTGTGGGCTTATTGATGTTTATAAGTTTTTATGGATGTAAAATTTTTTATATGAATTATATTCTTTAGATATCATATTCAATCTAAAAACTTAAGTTAATGAGTTTAGATCAACATACATATAAAAGTTTTTCAAATTTCTTATAAATAATCAAAGTGGATTAATTTATCAACTCATAAATATTCCTAATACATGACCTTAGAGTTAGAACCTTTTAGCCTGATAGTCAACGGATAATTTTATAAAAATAGATTATTATATAATAAAAAATAAGACTATATATATTTAATTTAAAATTGTCAGTCTCTTTCTCAATAAACACTTTGCAGGCCAAACTGCTTATGGGTATATGTATATATCCTTAGCAAATGCCAAACAAAGCAATATTGTTTTTGATTGATACGTTTATGCTGGTGGACAAGACTTAGACTTTGTTCACCCTAACTATTGAATAGTTTTTATTTGAAAAATTAACATCCCATTAAAAAATTCATAAAGCAGAACCAATATTTTTCTTAATATATTTATCTTTTTTAGTATATAATAATAGAAATTATAACTTTTTTCCTAAATTCTAGAGTTGATTGTCCATCTCTTTCCTCCCTTTTTCTCTTCCCTCGTCTTTTTGGGGTTGGGTATTGTCAATCTGACTTTCATTATGTATGAAGAAAAAAATATATTAAAAAAAAGGTGGAACTAACTTTTTAGCTTCTTTATTAACTCAATATTCTTTATCTTGCTGCTGCTGCTGCTTAAACCAAAACACACTCTTCCATCCATCACCACCGCCGCCGCCGCCGCCGCCGCCGCCGCCGCCATGAATGACCACTGCAGTGAATACTCCAACAAGAACCCATTCTGCTGCTACTTCCATCCAAACGAAGATATTGTTGGAGTTTGCCATCTCTGCTTGAAGGAAAGGCTTCTAATCCTGGCTGCCAAACAAGGTAGAAAACATCACCACCGTCGTCAAGCAAGGAGGTCCGGCAGTGTTGGTGGTGGAGCTGATCTGCAGAGGAAGCCACCTCCATTTACTCTCCATAAGATCTTTGCTTTTGGATCTCTTCTCCGTTCCCGGAAATCCCAGAATTCAGATCATCATCTCGACGCCTCCACCAGCTTGGAGGGTATCTCATTTTCTAATTCTCTCTCTTTAATTTTTGGAAACGAAACCGTGAAATTATTTTCTTTAGCATCTTTCCTATATATCTACATTTTTTTTTTTCAAATGAGGATCAAGTTTCGTATTACATCCGGTTCACACATACCCCTCTCACCAAACACGGCGAAACTTTACTTTATTCAGCAAAATTATTGGCTGAATTTCATCGTTATTTCATTGGCAGTAGTTGTCTCATGGTAATGTTCTTATTTGGGCATCATAATTATTCAGCAAAATTAAATTAATTCATTGTATGTGAAAGAGAGAGAATATTGAAAACACAGCAGCCGAGATCAATGTCTGCAGAACAGAAACTGCAATGAACAACAATACTATCAACTTGTCGTATGTCTGTGTTTCATCAAGTTTTCAAGTTTAATCAAGTATTTTTTTTCATATTATAGTATAATTAAGTGATTCCTGATAAGTTCAAGGCAGGAAATATGACAGTTAAACAGAGATTTTATTCCTTTAAAAAGCATCTTAATCCATACATGGCCACCTTCGTTGGTGTCTAATCACCAATTAAGTGATATATTTGACAATAGATTAGGAAAATGATTAGCGAAACTTAATCATTCAGCCACTCAAATCTTTGATTTGATTCGATAATCAATAATGGCGAATGGGTGTTGACAAGAAGGTTGGGTGAATTTCTGAAGTCTTGCTTGGAAGCTACTCCCATTCTACTCGAATCACACTCCGCATCTTTGATAAACTGAGTTATCTAACTCGGGCCCACGCATCTACTCCTACTCGCTCACTTCTTTCCTAGGTTAAAAAAAGGCATTGATTTCTGCCCATGCCATTGATGTCCCATCGTATAAATACACAGTAACTGCATTTATGGTTTCCATTGTGAATTCTGGGAGTCTCGTCTAATGAGATGCCTGGTATTCAAGACTCATTGTATTAAAGATTACTCGACGCAGTAATTTTTAAACTCAGACAATTTTATATTACAGACTTTAAAAAGAATCAGATCTGTTTGTTTTTACAGTCTATGGATTATTTTTACTATTTAAATTGGTAATATTCTAAATCATAATGGATTATAATAAATGATTTGTTATTTTTTATTGGGTAGCAATTAATGTGATACACCTCATCGCCGATCTTTGGCCCGTTATGTAGACTTTTCATGACTTAAGCTTATAGCTATTGTAGATTATAATAGGATGATATTATGGTTGTGCTAAAGTTTTTGTCGAATTGCCATCTTTTATTTCGTGTGATTAATAGAATATATAATTTAATATGTTATAAATTTTATCTTGTTCAATTTGATAGATTCATTTATATCAATAAAGTTTGAGGAGAACGGTGCTGCTTTGTGGGAAAATGGTAAAGCTTCAAAGGTGTTCACGGAGCGTTCCAAAACTCTATGCGACCGCGAGAGCTTCGCCGCTAAAGAGGCTAATGCCAAGGCTAAAAGTGTGGTTGAGCATGCCAAGCCGCGCTTATTTCTCGGGTGGCGGAAGAAGATTGGCCAGTTGTTCCAACTCATCCGACGGAAGAAGTCCGGCAAGGCAAACGTGCCGGTCCATGTGGGCGATAGGGCAGACGGAGCGGCGAAGGTGAGGAGATTTTGTACATGGAGGAGGACTAAGGATTAAAGGGCATGTCCCCACACTTCTCATGAATTTGTTACGTGATTTGTAAACATAGATACTGATATTAGAGAATTCCAATTCTACCCTTAACCATTTACTTGTTTTCCTACTTTTATCCTATAATTTATTTTTGGGTTTTTATGGGACAATAATTGAATCATAAAAGAAGCAATTGCATTATTCTATTCAATTTTGTTTCCATTTTTGTGTGCTTGAATTTTTATAATTAATAATTAATCAAAGTTGATATAATATTAAAATAATTATATATTATTAGTAATAAATTAGAGAACGACTGATGTGACAATCTGGGCAACTATAAGTAACTTATCCCAGTCACAGAAAAAGGATTTTTTATTCTTTTAATAATAAAAAAAAAGATGATTATAATTTGAAAATATTTATTACTCGTTACTAATCATCAAATGGCGATCTGGGTGCACATAGCTGCTTGTAATTAACTAAATTATTGCTCACAATAATATAAAACATATTTTAATTTGCAAAATATTTACATCGAAAGTCTAAAAAAGTTCAAATGTGTATAATTTTGGCTATAATATTATGAAAAGCTATTTTTGTAACTTAACTTATAATCAGATTTATATTATTATCCATAATTTGAATTTAAATAGTGATTCAAATAGAATCATGTTAGAATATTTTTATTTGAATTATACCAACCATAATATCAAATGATAGTTTAAAAGATATAAGACTCACTCTTTGATATATTTTTTTAATGTTAAAGTAAGTAATTTTTTTCTTAAAAATAAAAATGTAATAAATATTATGATGATGTAAGAGAATGAAAGATAGAGGATTTCTGAAGTTTGTAAATGGTCAAATGATTAGAAAACTAAAATTTTCTAAATTTTTTTTTTGACTTTTTAGAAAAATAAATGTATGTATTTATAACTATACTATCAATTAATTATTATTTTCTTAAAAATGAATAATTGATCAGTATTTGAGTAGATAACCTAATTGAGAACTAATTAGTTCAACTATTTTGATATGTTTTGAATATAATACTTATCTGTATAGTGTATTAACTGGTTGTTTGACCCAATTATTCATTTAAGTTAACCTCTCAATTTATTGAACCGTTTAAATTAATTAACTATCTAGCTTGATTAATCATCTGATTTATTATTTAGATATCCAACCATTTAAATATTTATTCTTTATTAGATTTGATAGTTCGATCATTTGATCGCTCGACAATTTAGTCATTCGATCAAATTTCTGTTAAATCCATACGAATTTTGTTTCTACAATTCAGCTGATCTATATCTTTTTTCAAAATTTATTATTTATAAGTTTTTAATATTAATTGGTTGAGTCAATATCATTTTAGACAATACCTAATAATTATAATTGATCAACATTGTTGTCATATTAGAATTGTTCATTGTATATTATTTTCCTCATATATATATATATTAGTTATAACTAAAAGAGAAAATAAAGCAAAGCCAAGGTGTCATGGGGCCAAAATTAAAGTATAGACATGGGAGGAAAGCTTGAAAATGAGCCGGACGAAAGTGAGAATAGACTCATCAAACACTGCCACAATGCCAATAAATATGAAGAAGCCAATCCGAGCTGTTTGTTTATATTATAAATATATTATAAAGGACAAGCTTCATGTTCGTAGAGTGGTTATCGAACTTTCTATTATAATGATATTACTTATATAAAAAATATAATTTATTACCATATATATATATATTTATAAATTTTATAAATTTAATATTTATTTAAAATATTAAAATTAATATTTGCAAAAAATATCAAAATTTTGGCCAAGTCGTATTTGTTATGTTCACCGGCAACACACCCATAATAACAAATTAAGTAGACTCATTTTTTAACTATATTTATTTATAATATTAATATATCTTAACTGCACTTTATAATTTTTGAGTTAATTGGGTTAGGACAAAGAAGGCGACTTAATTTTGATTTGGTCTAGTCAACTATCAAATTGGAGGTCCTCCATGGCATATGGACATCTCTTATATTTAGACGGCCAGTTCTCTGCAACTTGTTAGTCAATCATCCCATTCTTCAACCTTGGCAGCCTTGAAAACTTTAGTCCTCTACCTCTCCTTAGTCTTTGGACACTTTGATCCGAGACCACTTCAGTGCTCGGGGGAACGGGGAGTCTATTTCGCATACGGACAAAGTAGGTTCCGACTTTTTTTGTCCAGACGGTTAGATTCCGCGCTCTGTTAAATTGGATTGTTCTAATCTATTATATTTATTATTAACTTTTTTATAATGAGAACGAATCCGAACGGTCGAATTTGACCGAGGACGAAATCTAATTACCTGAACGCGTGAAACTGGGACCTATTTTGCCTGTATGCGAAGTAGGATTCTCGGGAGCTAATGCTCGGATACCTTGATTCTCAATCATCTCGGTTTTAAACATCTTGATTATCTATCATTTCGGTGAACTTAATACCTCGAGCTTTGCAATTTTGACATCTTAATATTTCGGACACCTCAACACTCGTATGATTTGCCAGTCAGATGGGTTTGGATTGTCCATTTGTATTGCGGGACCCATTACTTTGAAAATTTTTGTGATCTTAATATCCAGTTTTGACTGGCACGTTGATCCCCCAAATCATACCATATGCATTGAAGTTATTATATTATTATAATATGAATTAGTTATTAATATAATTTTAAAACAATTATAAATTATTAATAATAATAATTAATGATGATACAAAGTTACACAGTCTCTCCTTATGGCTTATCTTCTTACCCAGAGGAGGGTTGATCCCAAAAGTACTAATAAACAAACGGGCAATGCGACAGTGGATACTGTGTTAATTGTCAGCCTCTGCCCTGTACTTTTCTGTTTATTTTGCCCTTGCTTCTCACTTACTTTTTTATTTTTTAAATTTTATAAAAATAATTATTTTTTAAGTTTTTTTTTTAAATTTTTTTAATGTGAAAAGAAAAGAATAAAATTTATAATAATGTGAAATATACATATATTTTTGATAATTTTAATGCAAATAAATTATATATAACTGATTGAATAGATAGTATTTCTCTTATTAAAAAAAATATTATAACATCCTGTTTAATATCTTCTATATATCGATTTTAATTTGGCATTTCACCTTTGCATCTATTATTATAATGCTTCACGGGTATCAATAAATATATAAAATGATACATTATTTAAAAATACTTAAAAAATATCTAAAAAATATACTTGAACTTTTCTCTTTTCTGCATTGTCTTCCACCTCTCCATGTTGCATGATTCCTGTCCATATTCTAATGCTTCATGATGGGCAGCGTACAATAATAATAAAAAATCATAAAGAGAATTGAAAAAAAAACTACGAGAATCTATATAAAGTCTAGATGCATTATATAAAAGGTTAGTAAATTTAAATTTTTACATTTGAATGATAAAAAGAAAAAAAACCCTTAGACCATGTGTATATAAATTTAAAATAATCCAACATTCAACATTTATTATATAGGTTATATTTTTATTATCTTTGATTTGGTGGGATAAGTATAACAGAACACGGTAAATTATATTGGACTCATTTTATAGTTTTAACTATCAAAATTGTCGGAGCAAAGTCCATACAAAAGTGCTGCAGCCACCTTGATCAGAAGCCGTATCAAGATGAGCTGCCAGCCGCGTTAATGATGGAAGGCCGGAGGGCGTGCGCTGCCTTGGCACTCTGCTTCACCTCTAAGAACTCGGCTGTTCAAGCTTAACTAATGATAGTTTGCATGCACTTTGGTAAATTGTTATGGATGCTAATAATTGCTGCATCCACATAGATAAGCCTCCAGAACATAAATCTTTTCACAGCATACCAAATATAAGTCATTGCAAACTGTACAAGTTACCATCAAAGCGATATAATATATTGGCGTAAACAAATATATAAGAACCTGAAAAATCATCTTGTACAAGTGATCTCTTAGGCAAACCCAGCGCAGAGTGCAGTCAGATGGGACTTCAACAAACTGGAATGCACTAGTGTTTCTGTACATCAAGTAAAAGGAGAAGTTCCAGACTGATCAATAGAAGAAGGTTGTAAAGCACGGATTCTAATCTCGAATTTGATATGGCTGGAGATTTCAGTTACTGGGCTTGAGTTTGAACCATCTGTCACTAGCGGGTAAGGAAAAGTTCTATCATCATAAGCATAGCCGACATGGTTCCCACACTTACGGCAAAGAAGCTTGGTTTTCTGACGGAACAAACCCCAAGAGTGCTTCGATATGAAATAAGGTATGCATCGGAATTCATCAACATGCGTAAATTTGCTTTGATCGATGTGGAAAAATGAAATGATCCCTCGTTTAATGGATTTTCCATATTTAGACCCTATGGTAGCAGTATTCCGATTGGAAGAGCTCAGATTCAACTCATAACCACAGGAGCCACAGCTGCATCAAAGATGGGTCCAACTTGCTTCGTCAGTTAAAAGATGGTATACCAATATATCCAATCCAATAAGCATGTATACCAAGAGCAATAGGAAGTGGTAAGTAGTACTAAGCAACAACTACGAGTGAATCGTGATATCAGAAACTGAAAGCAGCTGCATGCCTTTGGCCTGGTTCTGCAATGGATAAGAAGAAAAGCCTCTTATCACAATCTGATACGTAGTGGGTGCACATCCAACCCCAGAAGAGTTGTGATTTCTGGTCTGCTAAAAGAAATACGGGTGGCTTATGGCATTGGAACAAAGCCATTGTTTCTGGAGATCGGTTTGCTTGCTTTTGAAGACATGGTGACAGTTCAATTTAAGGGAAACACCTCCTCAAAAGGGATTTTCTTTTCCCTATGTGGGTGTTACCTATCATACAAGAGAACATCATGTTAAGGTGGAATGGAGCTCTTTGGTGCTGAATAGACCTAATATCACTAACCTGCTTTGTTTTCTCCCTTGATATCCAAAATAGACATCTCGTTGAAGATAGATTATCCAGCTGTGGGAGTGATGGCATCTTCTCTTTTCAGTAGGACTTGATTCAGATAATCACTTATTTTTTCATTTCCCGATTTCCAACAGCATGTGGCAATCCATTCAGAGATTTAGACAGCTGCCTGAGGTTCCTATGAGATGACCAAATCTCATGTCCTGACTAGGTTTGGTAAAGCTAAGGCAGGCCTCATAAGAGGGGCAATATTGGCAGTTAACACTAACTACATTTGATTTGAACGTAGGATTGATTCTCATAATAATAAAGTGAATATGTTGAAATTTGTAACAAAAAAAAAACAAAAATAGGGAGATCATGATGGAGTTCATTGATCAGCCAAGGCTATTGTGGAGCCAATTGTAGACAATATTAAGCCCAAAGTATGTACTCTTCTATGAATCAGGGTCTCAGTTTAGTTATCCTATTGTTGCTCAGCATGTAAATACTAATATGGTTAGGACTACCTCTAGGTCACCCATAGTTTTTAGAGAAAAATATGCCTAAGCATGCATAGAGTTGCCAAAAAAAAAAAAAAAAAAAAAGGTAATCAACCTTTTGCCTAAAGCACTTGAAACTGGATATATTTCATCTGTCATTTAAATCAAAATGCTGGGTTACCAGAAACAGGCAATTCTAACTGTCACATGATTCTGTATAACAGAAAACAGCAAACAACCGTAGATAACTATAGGGAAAGGCTTCCCAGTTGCAGCTTTCCTTAATCAGTCCCCACTTGTTTCAAATTCTACCTGAAAAGTTTGGAAAAAATCTTCACTTAAATTTACTGATGAGATTTCATCCTTGCATATAGCTGTTTTTTCGTGTAACAGAGCCACGGATACTGGAAGTAGTTGATTTTTCATTGCTGCGCTTCTCATGCAGCTTGGTTTCCTGCCATTGGGATGATAAGAATATCAGGGCTTCAAGCTGCTTCGGTAGAAAGATGAGCTCCTTTCACCAGAATGGTTCAGGAAACCAAGAAAACAAAGAGTGATTGGACCATGGTTCTAATTGCTATATCTGATTATCATGGATACAGTGGATGGGTTGATTTTTGACTATTCCTCGGCAAACTAGAATCTATTCAGAGTGGACAGTTACTTGTTCTGTTTCTTTGGGTAGAAGGGATTTTTACCATTCCTCACAAGCTATTTTGTTGCACCTTTCTAGAAATATTATCTTCCAAGTAATTCTTCTATCTGTACTGTTACTCCTAATTCGCTGGTGTCCTGTGTGTACCCAATGAATATAAGTTATCTTCTTACTAATAAAAAACTATAGAGGAGAACTTTCAAGTCAAAAAAAAAAAAAAAAAAAATACTAAAGATAAAGACAATCTCAACTCAATTCATAAAAGATGTTGAGAATTCAGCCAAAGGATGTCATAGCTCATAATATGCCAAAGTCATCCAGGTCATTTATTATCACTGTTTGATAGCTGTTAGACAATAAAGATAGGCAGAACAATGCTATTGATGGCATATGCTCTGCCACCAAGAAGTATAAAGACAGTCACCTCGTGTTTTCCTCAAATTAAATTCTCCTCTCTCTCTCTCTCTCTCTCTCACACACACACACACACACACACACACACACACACACACACACACACATACATGCCGTTTTATTTCGCATTTGTCGGGATTGGTGCCTCTGCTTTAGTGTGTATTGCTGTTACTTGAATTTGGGCTGTTGTTTATAATTGCCTTGTTAAGGAGTAGGCACTTAAATAATTTGAGCATACAGTACGTTATACTTATGTGTTAAAAGACTAAATGGGGTTTTCCTTTTTGATACTAGGGCTTTGACACTCCAATTATAATGTTGACGGAGCCACTGGAACTGCTGTTTCTCTTAATAGGCAAACATGATTTGATCATTGGTTGCATAGGAGCTGCAACCTACAATCTTTTGGAATATCAAATGTGTGGAAGCCTTGCTCGAACTTGAAAAGCAAGATCTTTTTGGGAATTTATTTCACCTCAGATTGGTTCAGCTTTTTTTTTTTTTTTGATAAAGAAAAATCTCCTAATTCCTTTGTATATCATTCAGCATGAGGTGAAGAGCACACTGGATCTAAGCGCTCACACACCAGCTGTTCAGGTTTGGTTAGGATTGTGTTTAGTTGGGTTATTTGGAATTAAATTTTATGTGTTACGGTTTCTCCAGTTTGTTAGGAATCAACTTGGTGTAATGGGAAGTTGGGAGGGGGGATTTTGGATATTGCTGATAGCAACTGTAGATCGTAGCTGCAATTGGATATATTGGGATTATTATATAGCAACTGTTACAGTTGTGTTGATGTCCAATGATTGTATGAGAAGTACAATATTGTCTTTGAAATAAAATTAGATTTTGTGACTTCTTAAGAAGAAAGAGAAAAAGAAATTATCTACCATCAAGAAATTCTTTAGTAAATATTGCAAAGTGTGGAAGGATGTGCCACCATTCCTATAAATTTTCCACAAAAACCTACTATCCTTGCAAATGGAAGGCTAGCCATTGTGCTTCCACTACACTACACTATAAATCCCATCTTATTCCAACAATTTAATAATTGAAATTCAGCATTAGTTCTTAGACATTTTCAGCAATAACGTTTGCAAGAGAAGCTGCTGCTGAAAGATGCCAGAACATGAGCATCATGGTGTAAAGAAAAGCCAACAACAAAGAAAATATCTTCTTCTCTGAAGATCCCGAGAGTAATGATCTACCCCAGGACTAATGAATTATTGAAATCTCAATTATGATAGATCACTAAGTCAAATGTTAAGACAGGTACTCCTAGTCAGTAAATATCATTTATTGTAAAGAATATATAAATTTTATCTTGAACCATATGATCCATTGTGAAGTCACTTGAAATCTACATGTCATAAGTTAGAATTTCCTTTAATAAAAGATCATCACGTAACATTCCAACTACCAGAAGCTCACTTGTATTATGAAAGACAATATCTCAAAGTAACGACTCACATCTCATCCCACATAAATTATTTCTCAAGCATGCATTCTTCTCCCTCTCCCCTCACACCTAAAAACATGGCTCTTTCTCGTTTTGCTCGCAGCAAGAGAAATCTGATCATTTTTGTTATCAAATTATCCTCACCATACACAATCATCCTTATAATGATAGAATGGATTCTAACAAACACAATGGTCCACATTTCGTTTCCATTTCCAAACACAAAACAAGGATCTCATACATGGCAGCAAACAATGCCTATCCTATAATGTTTAAAGGCAACCTAAGAACTGAAGTTACAGGCACTTAAAGAAAAACGACTTCACCAGATCATAAAAAACATGGAATTTCACAGAATACTCTGAACTAGAATTGTAGAAAAATGATTTTGCCAGATCAGAAAAAAAGAAAGAAAGAAAAAGCACATTAGAATCTCATGGTGGCTGGAAGCATAAGATGGGCTTTCTTCCAAGAGTATAGAAGGTTGGGGGGAAAGCAATTAGTGGATAAATCAATCAGCTCGGATAACAGAAGAAAAAAATTAGAAGAAGACAACACATGAAAAAATTGACAGATTGTTGTGTTAGAAATCACTCCCGTAAAGAAGTTTCGGTCAACATGGTTGACCGGTTGGACGGTCAACAGCCGATCAATATGGTTGACTGGTTGAAGGTTCAAGTTGACCGGTTTGGTTGAGGGTTCTCAAAACCAAAATGAGGACGGTCAACAGGACATTGACCAGTCTGAATGGGAGGACGGTCAACAAGGTTGACCCGCTTATTAAGGCAACACAGAATACCTACTATGTCTGAAAAGGGGTAGGTTGACCTACCTATTTAGGTAATCTTAGAAACTCAAGACAGCAGATCTGTTTGCTATTGTTGCAAGTATGCGCCACCTGTTGCTAGTTTGATGCATACTTCTTGGGAACCGTGCACCAACCATGGAGCAAGACGTGGTGGTCTAGCTGCTGCTAAGTCTTATGTATATTCTTATATATATATATGTGTGTGTGTGTGTGTGTGTGTGTGTATAAGAAGGCAGGGTTAAGTAAAGTGTGAGGGTGTGAGAGTAAGAAAGAAAAACAGAGGAGAGGAAGAAGGCCCAATTGTGTGTATTTCCGCCTCCTGTTTTGTAATCTCTATCTCATACATAGTGCAATTTTACGGACTGAATGTCACGTAATTTTTTCCTTAATTCATAAAGGTTTTACACATAAATATCGGTTGTCATTTTCTTACTTCCATGCCTTCTATTTGATTCCATTGTGCCTGTGTCTGTAGGCCGTCCCATTTCCGGCCAACAAGCTGTTCCATGAAAGCTATCAGACGAGGTAGGCTAAGCCATTTCTCAAGGACGCCAATACTAGTAAAAGAGAATAAAGAAGAGATGAAGGGAAAGGGCTGCTTTCACTAGGACAATGTTGATAGAGAGCGGAGCAATCAATGGTAGCCTGGTGGTTGGCTGCCCGAAGGCACAAGCAAATGACCCAAATAAATTCCAACCAGCTCTGCCTTCCCCATCTAACTTATCTAGAGAAGAGATGCACATAATTTTTTTTAATTTTCTTTCAGCGGTGGGGGAGGGTTCGACAGACACATGATCGGATCCTTTAATGGTCTTTCTAACAATTGGGCTCCCTTATGTATGTTCCATATAGTTGAGATTATTCTAAATTGATGGAAAATATACGTTAAATATATTAAAACCTTAAAACAACAATGGAACCTGGTAATTGGGAGCATCGTATCAAAACCCCACGCGCGCAGGGAGAGAGAGAACCCCTTCAATTCTCTTCAAAACCACGGAATTAACAACAGAAGCCGTACAACTATGCTGAATCATTGCACCACAAACTATCCGTTTGATGATCGATGGAAATAGAACAATACGGAATTAGTATAAGAAAATCTTTCGAATTAGACCAAAAATTTCATCACCACCAGCAAATTAACATCTATATAAAATCACAAACTTTGGCCAATTTGACAACAATTAGTCAAACAATCAAATGAATTACATAAACGGAAAGAAACAAAGAGAGAAAAAAACGCACCAATAATTGACATGTCTTTGAGAAGCGAAGGAACTGCGACGACTTCCACTGATGTAGCCGCTTTCCATTTCACTCTCCCCCTCTTCTGGACTTCCAAAAAAAAGCAAGAGCGGTTTCGAGAGAGAAATCGGAGAAGTGTAACTGGTGGTGGCGGTAACCGCACACAATAAAATTAAGGCTCTCAGGCTGGCCGGCAGCGATCGGGTCACTCTTCTCCCTCGAAGTTCTTGCAATGATCGCAAACAACCGTGAAGTACATAGTATCGGAGAGGAAGACAGGAGGAGGACGACGGCTTGGGCAAGTCAAACTGCTTAATTCCATTCACTACTAGTCGTAAATTATAATCTAATGGTAGGTTTCATTCGAAAACTCACACATAATCAGAGCCATAAAATATATAATATCAAATTATTATTATTTTTAAATAATTTTATTCTCAATTTCCATGAAAAATTCTAATTTTTAATTTTTTTTATCTCAAATCTCAATAATTATTATTATTTTTTATGCACAATGAGTCTTTAATAAAGTTCATATTGATAATAAATTATATATATATATATATAGTGTAAGAAATATTTATAGGTCATGGACCCACTCACAATTTTATGTGACCCATAATATTATTCGCAAAAAAAGACATATAATATGTTTAAATTGCTATATCACTCTATATTATTATTTTAAAAAGTATGACCCAACCTCATATATCTCAATAACTAAGTACAACATATATTTAAAAAAATCATATTTTTTAAATTATCAATAATATCATATTATAATATAATATTTCTTTTATATATTATAGAATGCTTGATTTTCCATTTCATCATCGATAGGGAGTATTTTTATTATGTTCAGATGATATAATAAAATATACTATTCATTATAATATTTTTAACATTATCTTAAACTCTCCTAAAAATACAGTTGTATCAATTATAATATACGACTTTGATTGCATAGGGGTTTAGGATAAGAAGCCAGTGTCATGGAGGATACCACGCATTGTCTGACTGTGTGTGGGCCGGTTAGGCACATGAGTCATTTATTTTGGTCGTTAGTCAGGTGTTATTGTTTAAGTAACTATAATAGCTATTAATTTAAGAAAAATATAAGTAGAAATTTTTTTAAGTAATAATTATTTATATTTACATTAAAATAGAAATAAGAATATTATGTCACTTATAAATATTTGAAAAAAAGAAGTTGTATAGACTCACTTCATTCAAATTGTAACTATAAAAATAATTTAAAGCGTGAGGTCATATTGATGGTGAATAATCTTGTTGACAAATAAAAAAAATCAAAAACCAATCAATTTGAAAGGAAAAATATTTAGACTTTTTTAAACTAATAAAATATAAATTTATTAAAAAGTTAACTTATAATATAGTAAATAAAAATATAATGTATCCTCCAAACTAACTTCTACATGTCACCCTTATTGAATAGTCCTCTCCAAATTAGCCCTTGAAGCGACCCATATGGGCTTTTGAAATTTTCTTTTACCAACATGAGATTTCAATTGAAGATAATATTTTAGTAGTACGTAATAATCACATATGTTTTTTGAATAACAAAATGGTCTTGCATTTCACTGGCACTTGTAAGCATATTTGAATGGAGATCTTATCCAAAATGACAATCACTCAAAATAGAATTTGACTTCTAATACAATAATTTTAATCTTACACACCATAAAAAACAAGTTGAGAGGCTTGAATTTTGCTCCTAAATTAAATGATTCAATACCTAAGTCAGTATAAATTTTTTATTTTTTTTTAAAAAAAGAAAATATATTATCAAGTGCCTGAGTTTTGCCACAAAATCCCTTTTTAGGTGGATTAGGCCATGAGTGATTGAGCAATGCGTTGAGCTCAACAGGAGGTACATGGCCTTTCAGGGAGTTATGTCCCTTGTGGCCTAAGTATTGAACAATATTCAATCTTTTCGAAAGGAAGGCATTGGCACTCTTTCTAAGTGGGATCTCTGCTTATAAGAGCGGATAATATTTCATTTTTTGAATCGGCGGAATCTCTCTAGGAGTAAATGCATTCTTTATCAAAGGTTTGTAATGATTCCGACCCTATGGGTTAAGGGTTTTGCCTTTAATCACTATAGGGTTATAGGAAGTTGAAGACATATATTTCAATAAGAGTGTGGAGGGGGGAGTTTTATCAACTTGTTTTTTTCCTTGAGAGCTGAACCCACTAAATGAAAGTTGATGAGTTGCTTATAGGCTCAAAGCCAAATGTAGCCGTTAGAAAGAAATTAGTGGTTGATTGATTGCATATTTATGGTTAAGGAGTAGTCATTATAGTGCCAAGATTTTCTTTTAAGCAATCGCCTTTTTAGAGATGTTAGATGCCTTTTTAGTGAGCTTAATGGATTAATCTTGAATCTTCTATTGGTCCCTTTGGGGCCCAATGAATGATACTTGCAGCAAAGTGTGACATGTTCTTCTATTGTTGACTTGGTCTTCCCCTATTTTTTAGGTAACTTTTATTGTTCAATCGGGTCGAAGGTGAGCAAGAGAGCCAAGGATGACCTTTGGGTCAATAGCCTTAGCGAGTTTGGGTCCAAGGTGCACGAGCCACCTAGTTTTTAGGACTGGGCTCAAGTTTGAGGAGCTGTTATAATGGGAAGGTCGCTTCGTTCCGTCCTCACGATGTGAACAACATCAAACCTAAAGTTTAGCATGATAATACTATCTTCTCGTCACTTTATGTCTTTTCACTTTTTGAGATTTTTGAATTTAAATGCGACGTTTAGGCACATTTTATACTCTCAACTGCCTTCATGCTTATAAATAGATGCTCGTGTCTGGTTAGAGTTCCACACTGTTCTTTGCAATTTTTTTTTTTTGGGTCTTCATCAAACCTTCTCTCTTGCTCTATCATCTTTGCTTCTATGGAGGCCACTCATCCTACCAACATTATTGTTGGTCCTTTGAGGCCGCCTTCAATTTCATCATTGGTGTTTGTGATGACACATTTGACCATGGGCTATTGTCACTCATTTTTTTTTTTTTTTTGGTAAGTAAGCTATTGTCACTCAACTTACATGATCCCCAGGGAATACAAAGCCATGGTGCCTAGCCTTGAGCATTGTGCTTATGAACCATTAATAGGCTCATCACCGTTTATGAGGCTGTGCTAAAGAATGGGGTTAGGTTTTATCACCATTTATGAGTATGCGCTTTTTTTTTTACTGCATGGGTTGATGCTTACTTTGGCAGTATTTTAAAAAGTATTCTGCATCTTATAGGGAAAACCAGAATGGTTCAACCTTTATGCGTAGTTGAGTATAAAGTTGGCGGTAGGAACCATGATTTTGTCAATAATTAGAAGGATAAATACTTCTTTATAAAGAATACAGCATCTTGGCACCTTCTCTTTGGGATGTTGTTGATAAAGATGATGTTCTATGGCAGTCCTAATAAGGATGCTCTGCTAGAGGTTAACAAGGAGTTGGGGTTAATCTAGTCATGTCCTACGAATCATAAGTCGACAACCCACATATAGATGAAACAGGCATTCATCAATGCTAAGATAAGTCAGCAGGTCATGGTTGTGATAGCGTCTGTATTGCCTCATACCCTTGATCCAAGGAGCGGGAGGGGGTCTGCTGCTCCCACGGCAGCCACAGTCCCCATTGCTAGTTAGTCTTTGGTCCATCTTGCTAATGGGGTTGCTGTTATGGCCAAGGGGGGCCGAAGAGCCTTTAAGACCTAGGAGGAGGATAAACTTGCTTCTACTTTGGGTGGGTTTGATCCTGAGAGCATCGTCCCTTCTCCAAGAGAAGCCAAGGAGGCCATAGCCGCCGAGGCACTTACAAACAGTGTAGGTGATGCTACTTCTCAACAGGGGGTCTTCTTCTTTGAGACGTATCGAGATAGCAACTCAAGCCCAAGTCCCCGAATTTAGCCCAGACCATCCGAGTAAAATTTTAAATCATCCGAAATTTTCAATTACACTTTACAATTTATAACATCAATCAATATAAATAAACTTAAAATCATCGCATCACTAGAATTTATGACACCATAATTAGTCATTATAATTGCATCATTAAATAAACATCCATAATAATAAACTATTTGAAAAAGAAATAGTATAGATATCCATAATGTCAAATCCTTATAAATGAAAGCCTAATAAATGTCTAAAAGTTAACGAATCAATAAATAATCTCAAATCTTTATCATGGAAGTCTTAAGTTTTGAAATTGCCTCTATTTGAAATCTATATAGCAATATGTGATCTCTTATAGTCTGATATCAATCTATCTACTCTGAAATTAATAAAATATAAGAGTGAGCCGAATATTCAATAAGTAAATATAATCAGTAAAATCAAAATGCAAATAAGTACCTTCGATAATAATCAAAATACAATAAAAATTAAATAAACGTAACATGCCCATGGTTGTTCGAGAACAATATGCCATATCCATGACCCAAAAGCTATAAGGACAACTCAATGTCAGGAGTGTAACATGGATTCCCATCAAATTCGATCATTAGCTTAATCTGAGGTCACAATGATATTAGATGACAATAATCCAAACTGTACGAGATAACAAAATTTTCGACCTTATTCTGGTTATAGTAAACCAAAGGCCGCATATTATGCCCCCAACGGTTAGGAAGTACCAAGAGGTTATCCGATATCCATGGTCTCCCCATTACCCATACAGTCCTCCCAAAGGTTATACTTGTAGTATATTCATACCATCTCTAATATTCTTGCTAATGCTATCTCTGATGGTTATTAGACTATAACCTTCCCTCCTCAATGTCAATGACTTCGACTTTCGGAATAGAATTGGTATCGGAAAGGTATAAACTACCCCAAGGTTTCACGAACTCCTATTCGTCCGGATACCGTAGAATTTTCGTATATTCTCATTTACTTATCTATAAAGTACAAATAAAATATATGCACTCAATCAAAGCCAACGTAAAGATCGTTCATCATGAGAATAAAGAAAAATCTTGAATATTCGGCCAACCATCCTAATATCTTTTTCTATTCTCTCCGGCTCTTCCGGTGTATAAGACTCATTGCAAGGTCATACCATATCTTCTCTGCGGTTGTTAACGAATAATTTCTTGATTATTCTACTTATTTAACTATTCAGGCTAATTTCATGTGAGTCCCAATCATAATAATAATTTATTCATATTTTCTCCTTAAACTAACTTTAACATATTTATGCCCATAATAATAAACCTTCGGTATTCAACAAAACTTACGTATTAACATTCATATACACGTAATCAATATATCTTGTATATACCATTCATCGTGCACGTATATATATTTATAAATAATTACACACACCATACTAACACACACATATATATGCATACATATATAAATACATACATATAATATACATATATATATACATACACTTGTATCACACTCGCCTACATATCCCCCAACACACACATACATACATCCACACGTAGTCGCATTCTCATTTCCATATACATGCATTTTTATTATTGTTTTTTTTTTTCCGTATACCAACAAAACCCGTATACATACACGTTCATATGCACACACCAATCTACATCCAAACACACACATATATACAAAATTTTCACACATTCATATAATATACACATGTGCGCATACATCCCGCATGCCATCTATTTCCAATTGTTTCCTCACCATTTCAAATCCAGTGCGACAAATCGGCGTTTGAACAGGGCATAAATTCTCTGTTCATCACATTCCCTTCCGATTCTAGCCATAAATGAAGAGAATTCTAACTTTTATCTTACAAAATGTAAAATAAGAATTTTTTTTTTGTTTGTAGCACAATATACTAATTTTTACGCCCAATCTATGGCGAAGCTTTCGGAACCCTACAGTCAGAGCCGTGTGCTCTGTTCTAGTATTTTTGCTCCATTTTTGGCTCGCAACAAAATACCGCCGATTTCCTCCAAAATCAAGACATGTAGTGAGAGAATCAATATCAACAATGAGAAGAGAAGGATTTGCTTGCAAAATAAATGAGTTTACTTGCCTGAAATTGTAGCACAGTTAAGGTTTAACGATGGCGACAGCGATGGTGGCTTCGGCCCAACTCACAATGGCGACTTTGATTACAGAGGTGGTAACGACTTCAAACAGTTACGGTGACACCACCTCTGACACCAATCGACGATGGCAGCGGCGACTTTGCTTTGTTTCGGCTCACTTTTCCCTCCGTCTCCATCCATGCCATCATCTTTCTTAAATAATGCAAGGTCTCCTTTTAGGGATTCAGTTGGATTTTCATTCTGGCGTCAATATTCCTTCCTTCCCCCTTGCTGCAATACTTATGCCGTTTCCCCCATATCTTTTCCTTTCTTCTTCTCCTTCTTTCTTTCTCTCTTTCCCCCTTTTTCTTCTTTCTTTTTCTTTTATTTGTTTGTTTCCCCTTTCTTTACCGTATTATTATTATTATTATATTACTAAAATATTAATTAATTATTATCTAATTATCCTTATAATAATACTTAAAATTTTAATATTAATTTTTAATATTTTGACCATCCTTTAAATTTAATTTTATAATTATATTTTAAATTAACAAATTCTAATATACTAAAATTCATATAATTTAAATATATAATGGTTCACTTGATTAATTATACATATAATAAAGCTAACTCAATCAAATATATTAATTATTCTAAACTAAATTAAATGATCGAAATACCTAAACTCAACCTATTAAGTCAAATTATCTAAGCCCAATTCAATGGTTCAAATACTCTAGACTCATATTTTAAACCCAATTACAAGATTCTAAATCCAAAATAATTACTAAAATAGTCAAATAATTACCAAAATTAATTAAATAATTTATTTTTATAAAAAAATATTCGATATGTTATAATTTCTTATCCTACTACGACAGTTGAGATCTCCCAAGCTGGGGCCACCTTTAGCTTGTTGAATTGGGGTCTCGAGCAAGTCCTACCTTCATCAGGGTGATATTCCTTATGATTAATTTGTGCCTTGACGCCTTATCTTTATTCCTTGTAGGTTACTAAATTTGCCCAAGAGAGTATCACCTACGAGGTTGCAGCAGTTTTGTTTAAGATGTGCAAGCTGTGCTGATTCACAGTGCCCTGGTAATCTTGACAAGGAGAACCTGTAGTTGAGAAAGGAAGTTGTCTCTGTGTCGGTACGGTGTGATTCTACCACAGCCAAGGCTGGCCGCCTCAAAGAGGAGCTGACGAACGAAGCCTTTTGCTTGTTTCCCCTATTGAGGTCTTGAAGGGTGAGATCAAGACAGCCAAAGGGACTAGAAAATCGAGCCTAAGTAAGATGTCATCCATGAAGAGCGATGCTGAACATGCCAAAAAGGTTATGAAGACTAGCTCGGATGTAATGCTTGATTTTTAATATTGAATTATGATATTATTAGTATAAAATTTGGTTAATGTGAAAACAATTATATAATGAAAATTAAAAATAAGTTTGATTATGAGAATCAAGCTTAGCACACGAAGAGCGCCTAATGTGTGTTTATGCTGCGTTCATATGCTGATTTAATTATAAAAATGTGCCTGTACACACTATTGGTCATTTTACGGGAAAAGGAAGAAGAAAAGAGAGAGAGAAGAAGAGAGGAAAAAGAAAAGGAGAGAAGAAGAGAAGGAAGAAGATTTTTAGCTAAATCTTATCAAATTTGCTAGATCAGAAGTAGAAGGTAAGTTTTTAAATTCATTCTTTAATCTATTTTTAAAATTTTTTAATTATGTTCATAATTCTTTTTTGATATATATGCATATGGCCATTTGACTTTTTTATTTTGAATATTATTGTATATATATGATTTTTATTAAAAGTTTTAGAGTTTGTTTCATTTTACAGAATATTTGAACATTTTATATGATTTATGTAATATCCTAAATATTTTTATCTGATTTAATTGAGTTTATTTATTTATTTAGGGTAATTTGTGTGTGAAAAATTAGTTAAATATTATATAATTTTGAAAAATATTTAGATTAGTTGGGTTGGTACCCGAAATGCGCCCATACTATCGCCTGAGTATCGATTTGGGTTTTAAAATTTAAGTAATAAAAAAAATATAATGATAATAATTATTATAATTATAATTATTATTATTATTATAACAAACAATAGAAAGCAGGAGGAGGGGTTTTCAGGGGGCGAGGGTTTCAAAAAGGTGAGGAGAGAGAGAGGGTTCGGGTAGAGAGAGAGGGGGGAGGGAGAATGATACGTGCTCCATGGCTTAATCGCGGTAATCGGCGATGAGAATGTGGGAGTGACGAGGAGAGGGGATTCTGGAGGAGGAAGGCAGCAGGGAAAACAGAGAAGAGAAGGAAGAACAGCAAAAATAAAACGCAGAAGAGCAGGGAAAGGACAGAGAGAAAGAGAGAGGGAGAGGAAAAAGTAGAGAAAGGGGGTAGGGGTGACGGTGAGAGAAAGTATAAAAGAGAGTAAATGTTTTTTTTTCCTTTCTTCCTCAAGCATGAACATTGATGGGTAAAAATACCGGTGGCTAATAACAACCCTCACTTCCATGTGCCGCTAATAATAGAAGAAAATAACAGAAGAATGTAATCAACAATAACCAAGCAGAGAAATCTATAACAAAATTAACAAAATATAATTATCTAATTTTAGGAAGTTAGCAGTTTTTGGTGTTGTATTGAAAAGTTCATATTATTACTGTCTCCATCAAAATAACATTGTTCTCAAGGTTGAACGAGAAGAAAGCCTGATGAAGCATTGCCACTGTTAAGCTGCCGGTTAACCTGGTCCTCCTCCCATTGGTTCTTCTTTCAAACGGGGGAGCAATTTTCCCCTTTGGTTTCTCAGCATCACACTCAGCTTCGCTACAAATTAAGGGCTTGCGCACCCGCCCATGGTCACCTCTTGCTACCAGTAGGAACGGTATGTTACCGTCTCCACTAGGAATGTAGGCGTCAAAATCCTTTTTCTTTAGCAACCTTATTGTTTTCAAGTTTCCTCGTCGTGTTGCACCATACAAGGCACCGAGTTCTCCGACATTGCTGCTGTAGCCTAATGTTCTTCCTATGCCCTGAGATGGAACCTGCTGCTTCTCTGGTTCTAGGCAATTCTCATCCTTCCTCACGAGAGCAACATGGATGTGAGTATTCCATTCTGCCAGCCCTAGCTCTTTCGGCCACTCGAAATTCTTGATGCTCTCCAAGAAAGACAAGAGGAGTCTTTCTATTCCAGTAAAGCTTTTAGAGGAAGAGGACAGCAGAGAGGAATCAACAGGTCGTTCAACAGCTCGTAGTTGTCTACCCTATTAAAAATTGCATCAATGTCATCATCTTTTGAGGGGTCTTGTACAAGCATTCTATTGCATAAAAGGCCTTTGCCGGGTCCTTGATAAGGATCCTCCGCATATCCTTTGCCACGGTATTCAATGTATCGGTATGCATTGGCAAATGTGATCAACACAAGTGAGGTTAGCAGCGGTTGCCTTAACTTGATGAAAGAACTTCAGGATAGATGTTGCTCTGCTAATGGTCTACAAAAGCTGGAGAGTAGTGATAGCTATGGAACCGGCTTTGCTGGATTGTACTGCTGCAAAGACGCTGCTGATGATGGCTAGTTTTGGGAAGCAAATCAGGACTAGGCATAGTAACTTATCTACAAATGCTGCAGAAGAAGTGCCACAGTAGTTTAGCTCCTGTTGATGTTTCTCAAGGATGCCAACGCAGCAATTGTTAAATTGCAACTCTAAGGTCCCAAGTGAGGGAAACTCTCGAGGAGCAGCAGTTCCACAAATAGCCAACATATAGTTAACAGGATCTAATTGAAAGAGTTCCCTCAAATGTTGAAGCATCGTAACACTGGGAAGATTCGCAGTCATCATACCCGTGTTGACTCCATGTTCCTTGGCAGCTTGCCTTTTAGGAAGGTCCACCATGAAAGCTGGCCGACTAAAATCCAACTTTAGACTCATACCAATAGGAGCAACAATCATGTACAATGCATCCAAGGTCTGCCAACCAGATTTGTCCCTCAACAAGGGAATAGATTTCCTTTTAGGGAGCCAACGTATGCTAAGGTGGACTCTAATTTTTTAATATATTTTTTTCATTAAGTTGTAAGGATTGTCAGAAACATAAACGTAAGGTGTTACTCTGGAAAACGAAGATGTAGTTTGAGTAGGGTCGCTCTCCTTCAGCATAACCACCACATTCGATGACCCAGTAAGCAAATGGCGACCCAACTCCAATATAAGATTATCCAAGGCTTGGCATGCCACATGTAGGATAACTGGATAATCAAACTTAGGGAAAGCACGTAGAAGAAAATCATGCGGATCCTGAAGTTTACCAGCTCAAGCATCTCTATTCCCATAATGGACATAAGAGCAGGATTGTCCGCATATGACTCCTCACCAGCCACGTCTACAACAGTAAACTAAGGTTCCGAGTTGCTGAAGACATTGCCAAAAAACCAATGTATGACAGATTTTATGAACATTCTCGCAGGATGAGAACTGTGGCAGTATTCATCAATTTTCATCGATTTATTCAGGCTGATATTGGTACACAGAACAGCTTGAAAGTCTAAAAGTCTACCCGTGGACAGTTCAATTGTTAGTGGATAAATACTCACAGATTTGTTCAGTTCTTGGACGGAAGCAAGTGCGTGAGGGTTTCCCAACTCCTCCTCTGAAGCCTCTAGAGCATTAAGGACGATAGAGTTGGTTTCCACTTTTTCCTCCACCCAGTTTGCCATGCTAGAAGAGTCCGGTATTGTCACTGGCTTCAACAATAAGAGCTCATGGCTCGGTGGTCTCATCAAGGAGTGTTCTGGCTGCTTGGTCAATGGTTGGCAGTGAAAATTTGAACATCCATCACCATCGGTTCAGTTAATTGGAGTTGGAACGAAAGTAATGATTTGGACATTGGGTAAGGCCTGTGGTAGTAAGGGCCAGATCTGAGCAGTTTGGGGTAAGTGATCAGAGGTGAGAGCCGTGAACAATGAGGGAGTTGGAAAAACAGGGAGAATTGGGGATGGCAAAATCTGTCATTCGATTTGATTTAATGGTTGAAGGGTTTCCATGAGGACTTTCTGGGCTGGTGCTATGGTGGAGGTAGAACTGGTAATGGCAGTTTGGTAAAAATTGTCAGAAGTAGAAGCTGAGAATGATGATGAAGTTGAAAACCAAGAGGAATTTACAGTCGATAAGGGTAGTTGGTCAATGTGGGTAGTGCGGGAGTGTCGAATTTGTTCTGTGGTGGTTGGAAGCGAAATGGCGATTTGAGGTATATGTGGTTGTATAGAAACGGTGAAGGAAGGGATTACAGGTTGGGGAAAGTAAAGAAGTGGAGCAATTGGAACTTGAAGATGGGAAGTAATAGTAGAAGAAACCACAGAAGGTGAGAAGGTCACTAACCGGTTCGGATGGTGCTCGATTCTGTGGAGCGATTGGCTTATTTCAGTGATGGACGACCTGATTTGTGCTGTGGTGGAAGCCGCGGTAGATAGGGTGAAGCCAAATCTGTCAGTAGCCTACCGGAGGTCCTTCATCGCGGTGGTGTAATATCCCAAACTTTTATTTGAATTAATTTAATATTAATTATGATTTTGGGTAAATTAGACATGATAAAATTAATTAAATATTAAAAAATATTAGGAGAATGATTGGATCAGTCGGACTGGCGCTAGAGGTATGCTCGTGCTATCGGCTGAGTATCGATTTGGATTTTAAAATAAAATAAAATCAAAAATAGAAAATAATAGTAATAATATATAATATTATTATCATTATTATTATAATATTATATATATATATATATAAGAAAAAAGAAATGAAGAGATAAGATTTGGGGATCGGGAAGCGAGAGAAGCAAGAGAGAAGGGAGAGGGTTTCAGCCGGCATTCATGGTGCGCGGCGGGGAAGAGGAGAGGGAGGAAAGCGGCTGTCAGCGATGGCGTCGTGTGACGAGGTGGCGCTGATGCCGGTGGTTGTCGGTAGCTCATGGGTGGCACAGGGGTGGCTGGTGGTGGTGTTTCGCGAAGAGAAATCGTCGAGGAGGCCGAAGGCGGTTATCGACAGTGTTCTTGGGGGCGGTGCTGCGATGGTGGTCGGTGACGGCAGTGGTGGCACACCAATGACCGGCTATGGCATGGGTGACGGCGGGGGCGGCGGCAAACTGCGTGGAGAGAGAAGGAGAACACCGGCTGAGGCGGGTACGCACGGCAGGAGAGAGAAAGTGCCGATTGACGCACTTCAGGACATCCTTTCTTCAGATCGACAAAGTATGAGGTCGAGACAAATATCTATAAACCCCCCCTTTGGTCTGATTTAATTTCTGCTTTATTTTAGATACAGTTTGGAATTAATACTCACATGCATATATTTTGTACACATGTTTTATTTATTATGGACATGAATGTGTAGTTCATTGGATTATTTTGGGGGCTTTGATTATAGATTTTATGATTTTAGAAATTCATTATTTTTCTGAAAACCTGAAAAATTTACTTGACTCGATGTATATTTATATCAGTATGTGTAATAAAAATGTATACGAAATTTACATTGGCCGTGCATTTTCACTTGCACTATTGGATTGTGGTCACTATATTTGGATTTGGATTATTAGATTCTAGCCAACTCCTGACAGGGAGATTATTTTATTATTTAAAAATTTCTTTTCGCCGGTAAGAAAGGTTTGGAGTAATGACCTTTTCCATTTAGATAATTTGACTTGATTTTAGAATATATTCGGACGTCTTAATACATCTGATAAGTTTGAGGGATACACCCAAAGTCGCGGGTGCTAAAATATAGTGAGCAACCTTATCTATGGGTACACAGTATATGGATTGTGGTTAAGGTTATCAGGATTATGTGTAACCCTTTCTCAAACAAATCTTTAAATAATTAGAATCCAGATTTGGTGCATAATTTGTATTTTTGTATTCATTGATATTGGACTTTGATTTGGATATGGATTTTTTGGATTTAGATTTGAAATTCGTCGATTTTATTTATAATTGGGCTTGGTATGTCTCGTACAAACGATTTTGACTATATGTTTTGATCCGAACCTTTCGAATATCTGTCGCAATGCTGCTTCGGCTTCTGCGCACGCTATTGGATCATCTGGCAATCGTATTCTGTCCCAAATCATAAGCTGATTGGGCCTTGGAGTCTGATTTGGACTTAGACTCGGACTCGAATTGGACATGGGCTTTTGGAATTGACTCGGATCACCTCTATTTTGGTTATATATATATATGTCCCAACGAGGACTATTTTTAAAATTTGAACATCTGTTTGGATTTGAATAGTTGATTTGATTACGAGACTACCATTGGATTTTGATATTTAGATCTTGAATTTTTATTGAATTTGTTATATCGACAAATTGGATTTATTGCGTAATTTGATTGGATTTTCACCAATTTGACCTTCCATCTGATTTATTGGACTCATTTTGTCTAAAATATGATACTTGTTGGGTATTTGGTTCACATTTTTTGTTTTATCCCTTCAGAGTAGAAGGCTCGGACGCATTATTGAAGTTAGGATGTGATCTTCATCCATTTGTCCGATTTGGTGAGTTTAGTTTGTTATGATTTAAATTTGACATTTGATACAATTGGATTATGAAATTGGTCGGTTATATGCCCATATTGTATTTTGTGAATAGTTCAGATGTTGTGCTACACCTGGTTACAATTTTTGATTGGATTGTTACCTCCCGTACGATATTTATGGAGCATGTCGCATTTATTTATGTTCGAATGGTTGTCCAATGAGGTCCTGTATGAATTTTAGTTTGTCTAGTTCTGTTTATTTGGATTGTCACACCCGAATTTTTGGGACTTAGAATTATTGGTCAAATTTATTTGAGATTTTAAATTTTAGGAATTATAATTATTATTTTAAATTGACCTGCTTAATCCGAGTTCATGACAAAAGTGGTATCAGAGAAAAGTCGTAAGGAGAGGTATTTTGAGTTATTTTGAATAAATAATTAGCTAAATATTTGGGTATAATAAGTATTACCTTTGGTTGATAATAGAAAATTTGACTTGTGGAGATTTGAGTTTGAATTAGAAGGTCGGGTCGTAGGGATCTGGGTATGGATTGGAAGGATGATCATCTGATAATGATGAGTCACACAAGCGACATTATGTATGATTTGATATATCAGTTGAATTAGAATTTTGTTTGGTTTCTACAAATATGTGGAGATTTTGTTAGAATTTATAATTTTAGAAGAGTAGTGGTCTGAAATTAGAGCTGGTCTGAAATCTCGCGGAGTAGAATGAGATTTTGGTCGGTAGAGGGGTAGGTGATAAAGTTGGTTGACTCAAAATCTCGTGGGATAGAAGGAAATTTTTGATTAATAGAAAGGTTAGTGGTGGAAGTGGAGATGAATAAAGATTTTTCATGATTGAATGCCACAAATAAAGAAGATGAAGTTCAAGTCAAATCAACTCATCTCTCCTTGCTAAAAGACATGACAATGAAGTGCAAGTCTAATTTCTTTGACAGCAACGATACTGATCGTGTAGAAGGCCAAAATTACAATTGGAGCACGAGAAAGACTAAAGATTGTCCATTCCCACTCATCGCTGTGATCAGATGTATAATTGTCTCTGCAAATCCTTCATCATTGAAGAATTGATGGATTAAGAGCTTGAGATTTGGCCCCTAAAGCAATGCATAGAAAGATGTTGAAGAATTTAAAAGATTTGTTGAAATAGGGTAGTAGATGAAGACTTCAAGACTCAATTTGAAAGCAATCGGTGCCTTTTTGACGTTGGGCTCATGGCAAGGAATTGGACTAGGCCTGGTTGATCAAGTAGGAACAGTTTCAAGAGAAGCGTTTCCAGAAGAAATCAAAACATTGGAGTCAGAGCTCGAAGGATGGACTCGGTTATCCTCCAAAGGATAGACCAAAGGAAAGTCAGATGAAGTAAAGTCTTCTTCCTCGAAATTTCAGTTTGTGACGTTAGCTTGCAAGTTTGACGGGAAGAAGTACACGAGACGAGTTTTCTTCATCAGAATGGAGTCTACTTCAATTGCGGCCAAATAGGCCATTTGTCAAGGGATCGCTTGAATTTTAGGCGTCCGGATTTCAGACGTCTAGATAGGAGTCAGACAGTTCCAGATGGAAATATTTGAAGTTATAGTTCATGAAGTTAGAGCCGAATCTTCCGTCGTGGAAGACTATTTTGGTATGATCGTTCCATTTTGCATTTCGGGATATGAGTCATCTAAGTTCTACGGAAGGATCAGTAAGAATGCTTGAAGGTTGATTTTCGATGTTGCAAGCAAGTCATCTATTGAAAGATGGGGTGCTAAGATCATTTGGCATATATGGTCACATCAGTGAATTATTTTGTGACCATTGAAGATATTTTGATCATCTGCGAACTTGAAGATGTTCTTCCAGAGAATTTGAATAGATTGTTCCTAGATTAGAAGATCAAGTTTTTTTTTTGGTATTGTGCTTGGATCTACGTCTATTTTGAAGGCTCCGTATCGGGTAGTTCCGTTTTAGCCGAAGAAATTGAGACAGCAATTGTAGAATCTGTTGAGAAGGTTTCGTTCGACCAAGTGTCTTGGTGTGGAATACTTCAATGTTCACTGGTGAATAAAGTTAGATCGATGGGTTTATATTTGGATTATTTGGGAATTTGATATATATCAGCTCTCAAGGATCGAGGATTCGTTGGATCTAATTAAGAAAATTTGGGTTTTCTCTATGATCAAACTGTGTTCGGTATATTCTTAATTGAGTATTTAGTGGGAGGATGTGTATAGGACAGCTTTCAAGTCAAGGTTTGATCAATAAGATTTCCGATGGTGCTTTTGGGTTGTGAAATATGTTAGCGTCTTTTATGAATCATATCGATTGGAATTTTTGATTGTATTTGGGTTAGTTATGATGGCTTTGTCACTAATTTTTTTTTCAATTTAGTTGAAGAATATTGAGAAATATGAGATCAGATTGGGAAGTCTATTGTAGACTCTGAGAAGGTGTCATTTTGAGTTATATGTCCTTAAGATGACATTTGGGAATCTGAAGAAGATGAAAGTAGTGGTGTATTGGAAAAGACCGGCTAAGGTCATAGGAGTGCGAAGTTTATTTGATCTGGCCGGTTACGATGGGAGTTTCGTTGAATATTTCTTGAGGATTGCAGTGCTGTTGGCGTTTTTATAATAGAGGCAATTTATGTTTAATTGAAGTGATGCTTGTGAGGGAAGTTTTTAATAATTGAAGAATGGATTATTGCTGACGTCGATTTTATCAACCACTGATGGATCAGAAAGATTGGCAGTGTTCAATAATGCTCCTAAGAAAGATCTAAATTTGTATGAATTTAGCATAGTCTGGCGCATTATTCAAGGAAGTTCGGAATGTGTTGCAATTTGGAAGATTTTGCGTACAAATTTTATGTCGAGGATGCCAATAGAAAGATTGGGCGAGAGGGATTTCCTCTTTGCTGTCAAAATTTGATTCCGAACGAAACTCCTATTTCCGAGAAAAGTTCTTATGAAGATCAGTGGTGATATCCTTTTTTGATGAGTCGTCTTGAAGTTGGAAGCGATCGAGCAAGCAATCTCGAACATTCTGCAAAGTGCTTTTCATTACACGTTCGAGAGGAGGTATGTTTTCAAGAATTCTCTCATTTGAGTTTCGGCTGATTGGATGGAAGTTTGGAAGCTGATTGGATAGAAGTTCGAAAACAGATGAGGTCGTCAACAGTTATGCTTGAATTGGAGTGATCCAAGTTTGATAGGAATGTCGAACACTCTCCACCTAGTGGAGTGGAGAGAGAGAGTTTGACGGCAGTTTGATTACGAGCTGTGACAAGATGGGTTTTGTGTCTAAAGGAAGAAGCAAGGAGAAACCTTCGAGATTTTGTTTTGAGTCTGCCTCAGGTTATAGAGGACTTGATGATGGTTTAGCTGATGAAAACTTTTCATTGTTTGCCGAGATTTGAACCAAATGATGGATAAGCTGATGAAATTGGTTTATCGTTGCTTTTCAGGATATCATCCTCAAAAATGGCTGATGGCATATTATCGAGATGTGGAGATTGTAAGGTATTCTTACTCCGAGGCTTTTGATTTGCTTTGAAACTAATGATCGATCAGAGTGGCGCAGTGGAAGCATGTGGATTCACGGCTATCGATCACAAAATTTGATTGGAGGGTTGAAGTAGGAAATCAGTTTTGCAAACTGATTAGAAGCCCGAGAAGAGTCGTTAGATGTTTCTAAAAACATCTTGAATAGAAGAATTTTGAGTTTTGAAATCGAATGGTAGTCTGAAGTGGAGGTTCATTAGGATATTCAAAGTCTTTAGCAGCTTAGAGAAGTGGCATTCAGATTGTCCTTACTTCTAAATTTGATGGTTGGATATAATATATTTTATATGAATGATCATTCGCATGTGATTGGGTTGAAGTCGTTTTTGATTGACAGGAAGTGTTTTAGGTTAAAGCTATGACCTCAATTTCGGGATAGGAAGGATCTTGTGTAAAGAATAAGATGTTTTCATCGACCATTATACTTTTAAGGAAACCTTCAACTTGAAGAAGTGTTAAGGGTTTCGATGACGAGTCTGGGAGAATACTCTTATTTATTGAAGATCAGATTTGGAAAAATCATTTGATCAAGGAAAATTATTCAGAAGTGCGAAGACGAAGTTCGGAAGAATACCCTCGTTGTTGGATAATTGAGGTTAAGATTAAGATGTGTAAATTTCGAGGACGAAATTTTTGTAAGAATGGGAGAATGTAATATCTCAAACTTTTAGTTGAATTAATTTAATATTAATTGTGATTTTGAGTAAATTAGACGTGACAAAATTAATTAAATATTGAGAAATTTTGGGAGGATGATTGGATCAGTCGGGTTGGCGCCAGAGATGCGCTCGTACTATCGTCCGAATATCGATTTGGGTTTTGAAATAAAATAAAATTAAAAATAGAAAATAATAGTAATAATATATAATAATAATAGTATTATATATATATATATATCAAAAAGGAAATATAGAAATAAGGTTTGGAGATTGGAGAGAGAGAGAAGCGGGGGAGAAGGGAGAGGGTTTCAGCTGGCATCCACGGCGCGCGGCGAAGGAGAGGAGAGGGCGGAAAGCAGCGGCCGGCGATGGCATCGTGTGGCAAGGAGGTGCTGGTGTCGGTGGTTGTCGGTGGCTCATGGGTGGCGCAGTGGTGGCCGGTGTGGCCGGTGGTGGTGTTTCACAAAGAGAAACCGTCGATGAGGCTGATGGCAATTGTCGGCAGCGTTCTTGGCGACATCGCTCAGAGGTGGCGCTGTGATGGTGGTTGGTAATGACAGTGGCGGCACAC
Source organism: Nepenthes gracilis (assembly GCA_033239525.1). NCBI lineage: Eukaryota > Viridiplantae > Streptophyta > Magnoliopsida > Caryophyllales > Nepenthaceae > Nepenthes > Nepenthes gracilis. The sequence goes on from BSYO01000002.1 coordinate 10,487,327, forward strand.
CAGTGATCGGCTACGGTGTGGGTGACGGCGATGTGTGACGACAGCTGCGTGGAGAGAGAAGGAGAACACGGGCTGAGGCAGGTACGTACGGTAGGAGAGAGAAAGTGCCGATTGAGGAACTTCGGGATATCTTTTCTTCAGATTGGTAAAGCATGAGGTCGAGGCAAGTATCTGTAAACCTCCTCTTTGGTTTGATTTAATTTCTGATTTATTTGAGACACCGTTTGAAATTTTTACTAACATGCATGTATTTTGTACACCTATTTTATTTATTCTGAACATGCATATGTAGTTCATTGGATTATTTTGGGGGCTTTGAATATGGGTTTTATGATTTTAAAAATTTATTATTTTTCTGAAAGCTCAAAAAATTTACTAGACTCGATGTATATTTATATCAGTATGTGTAATAAAGATGTATACGAAGCTAGTATTGGCCGTGCATTTTCACACGCACGTGCTGCGTTGTGGTCACTATATTTGGATTTAGATTATTGGATTCTGGCAAGCTCCCGACGGGTAGATTATTTAATTATTTAAAAATCCTTTTCTGTCAGTAGGAAAGGTTTGGAGTAGTGATCATTTTCATTTGGATAATTTGATTTGACATTAGAATATATTAAGACATCTTAATTTATCTGACAAACTTGAGGAATGCACCCAAAATTACGGTTGGTAAAATATAATGAGCAACCTTATCTATGAGTACACAGTACATGGATTTTGGCCTAAGGTTACCAGGATTATATGTAACTCTTCCTCAAACTAGTTTTTAAATAATTAGAACCCAGATTTGGTGCACAATTTATATTTTTGCATTGATTGGTATTGAATTTTGATTTAGATATGGATTTTTAAGTTTAGATTTGAGATTCGTTAATTTTACTTATAATTGGACTTGGTATATCTCGTACAAACGATTTTGATTATATATTTTGATTCGGACCTTTGGAATATCTGTCGCGATACTACTTCGGCCTCTGTGCACATTATTGGATCATTCGGCAATCGTATTTTGCCCCAAATTACAAGCTGATTGGGTATTGGAGTTGGATTTCGACTTGGACTCAGACTTGCATTGGACATGGGCTTTTGGAATTGGCTCGGATCACCTTTGTTTTGGTTATATATATATGTATTTATATATATGTATGTCCCGATGTGGATTATTTTTAAAATTTGGACATTTATTTAGATTTGGATATTTAATTTGAGTACGAAACTACTATTAGATTTTGAAATTTAGATCTTGGATTTCTATTGAATTTGTTATATCGGCGAATTAGATTGATTGTGTAATTTGATTGGATTTTCACCAATTTGACCTTCCATCTGATTTACTGGACTCATTTTACCTAAAATATTATACTTGTTGGGTATTTGGCTCACGTTTTCTGTTTTGTCCCTTCAGAGCACAAAGTTTGGACGCATTATAGGAGTTAGGATGCATATGTTTAATTGTTATTCTGGAATTATGTTCATTAATCAATTGTGAAGGAAATATGATCCGGAGGCTCCTAAAATTATAATTGCTTCTCGATGGTAAGAATATCTATTCTTTCCTATATTTATGATATTTGTATATGCCAAACGAGTCACGGAAAGATTTAAACCGAAATGAAGATAAAAATCGTACAAGTATTCGGAGGAAAATCCATAATTTATTATATGATCAAATTGTTCTCCTGGATGGAGAAATTTGTGAAAGTTTGGTGGACCTTCCCTCAAATGAATAAAAAATCATGGAACTAGAACCACGAATTTGTGTTACGGAGGTAATACCCCTTGGCCTGTCATTAGTATTACAATAGAGACTCCAAGATTATCTTAACCGCGTATTATAGCGGGCAATACTCTTGACAAACTTTAGGATATTATTATGGAAGGACGAGGTCTGCTTTTGGACCGCGGGAGATTAGGGTAGTATTTTATCGGCCCTATATACCGGGAGATAGGTATACCGCTATGCCACATGGTGTTTGGCCTGTCTATAGGAATTATATGGATGACCCCTCCTCTGAGTTGATAATAAGAGCTCACAGCCTTAAATTATATGGAGTAATATGATCATTTTCTCGTTCTCTTATACCTTTAACTTGTAAGGTTTATTGGCTCTAATTCGCAAATATAAGTAATCATGTATAATTTACATCCCAAAAAGAAGAAAAATAAAACGTGAAAGTTTAATTGTGTTCCAAAAGTGTAATTGATCACGTCTTGTATTTACACATCCTCGCTATACTCGCATATCCATATCCTTATTTATATTGCTTATATTACTTACCATCTTGATTATGGTGTACTTGTTGAACTTTTAGCTCACATTTATTTCTCCTTATCTCCAGTTTAGTACAGATTTGATATCTTTGATAGGACGACGTAGAGATTAGAAGTAGATTGAGCATAGATTTGGAAAATCACGTCGAAGACTTATAAATTGTAATTTTATTTATGTCATGAAAATTGTATATATATTTATATTTCAATTGGACTCATTAATGTATATTGTATATGAGGTTGATGATCTAATAGTTTAGATTTCGCTGTAATTAGATTTATTTATATTTTCGTAAATTATTGTGGTTTGTATCAGGTACCTAATGGTATCTCCTTTTTGCTAATGTTGTGTTTAGATACACAACGTTGGAGCCTTAATTTATATGTGGCAATTAGATCTTGTGTGGTTTTGTGTGTGTTTTTTATTGTATGATGTCGGATGTGGGGATTATTGGATGTATTTTATTTTGTATAGGAGATTGTACAAGTTTTTATATCAACTTGATGGCCGTATTACAGATGAAATTTTACCAGATTTTTGATAAAAAATATTATCCGTCATAATTTATACAAAAAGGTAAATATTTGAAATAATATTTCTGTAAATTTAAATATTTATAAAATAAAAGTTAAAAAATTTGTATATATGGCTTTCTGTAATCTTCATGCAAGTGAATCAGTTTGGATTCTATTTTGGATTTCTAATATATGTTTGTACTTCCTTTGAGTGAATAGTCTTATATTTGTGGAGTTTTATATTTATACTTCTCTTAAAGTAGATAGTTTTTGTATCTGTGGAGCATTATATTTGTGCTTTATCTAGGATGGAGGCTTTATATTTGTGCTCCATTTGATATTTGTACTTTTCATGAAGTAAAAACTTTTAATATTGGTATTTTTTATAGAAAGAAAAAAATTTATAATTTGATATAGAGTCTACTGTGTGATATTTTTTTGAGAATTGATGGGTACGCCAATAATAGGCTGATCCAACAAGAAGGAACGACCCAAATCCACAATGGCCCATTTGCGCCTGGACGGTCAACGCTAGTTGTTGACCGAACGAAAGGCTAATGAGCCAATCAAAGCCTAAGAGTAGGATGACTCACTTGGGCCTAAGACAATCAATGATTCCGTTGATCGGAAGCATGCAAGATGGTTAATGCTTCCATTAACCAGAAGTATGACCAGTTGAACAGCTAAGACCTAGCCTCATGCGGCCCAAGCTCAAATTGGCCCACGTGTTCGTCCTTGTGCAGCAACGGTCTTCTCCCCTGATTTCACGCTCTCCACAGAAGGCAACATCTATTGTAACGGTTGCTCCCAGAATCAAGACGCATCTCTAAAGGAAGGCGCCATAATGCTTTTACTGTGTGCTAAAAATCCTAATGGTTACAAAACGTAGAAGGAAAGCAATTAATCCAACAACCGTTACAGCCATAAATGCAGCACACTAGAAACGACAACGGTCCCAGTAGAGTGCGGGTATCAAACCCTTCTGTACAAGGAAGGCAGCCCAGCACTGCGACTATAAAAGGTAACGGAGTTCACACTTCAATACACGTTCCCATTGGCCTTCAAAAAGCCTTCTCTTGCAAAAGCTCTTACGCTTTTAGCATTCTAGTGCTCTCTCTTTCTGCTATTACATTTCCAGCGAACACAGTACTTAAAGATTTTGCTTCTCAGGAGCAACCCAAGCCTCTCAGCCTATGAGAGTTCCCTCATGAAACAAACACTCTCAGCATTCATATTGCATATCATTGCATCCACCTTCTTACTTCGAAGGCCATTTACTGACTGGAGTATCGGAATATTTTCAGTGGGATAACCTTCCGCCGTTACCTGACCTTTTGTTCGCAATTGTGGCGTGTAAGATCAAGACTCAAGGGACGGAGTCAGACTCGGATGAACAATTTGATTCGAATCTGTTCAAATTTTGATTCAGAATGTATTATTGGTGCCGTCTGTAAAAAGCTTATGAAAAGCCTATCATTTTTTACAACAACTTTCCTATTCAATTTCACAATCAGTTTCATCCATAAGAATGGTAAACGCCAGAGCGTAAGCTAGCGGTCCTGCTAGAGACGCGGCTACACCCGATCAGGACCACTTTGTTAGTAACTTGGTCAACGTGGTGGTCAACAGAGTACCCGCTAAAGTTTTTTAAAACTTGGAGGAACAAATAAACAACATGAATCAAACGCTTCAGATGCTCTAGCCCTACCAGGAAAATACAAAGTAGGGGGCTCCACCTGCAGTAATCCCTACTTCGGTCTCCAGGAGAGGAGGCCAAAAGAAGAAGAAGCCATCCGAGAAGACCAGGAGGCTGGGCAACACTCAAGCTCCAGAGTCCTCACACGCCCAAAGCCATCCAAGGCTCGAAGGATGTTTGGGTAGTAGGACTCCAGAGGAGAGTCTAGAACGGAGGAATCCCCGATACTATCGAGTGGAGACCAGGTATCAGACTCAGGAGGGAGCCTCTAGGATCATTATATCTACTGGTGGCAATAGTCGACTGGATACTCGTTATGCCAAAGAAAGAACGAAGTTGAGAACCTACCTCAACTCCAAAAGATTTGGCAACGCCACTCACACAGATTCGAGAGTGGAGAAGATCTGGAATCGCGTGTTCAAGGATGACGAACACGCCATGGATTTGGATAGATCTCCCTTCACAGCGCAGATCTTGGATCACCATTTGCCGGTAAAATTTAAGATGCCAATCCTTGACTCTTACGATGGGAGTGCTGATTTTATGGATTACCTAAACCACTACCTCACCCATCTGAATCTCCATGGGTAGAGGACGCGGCGATGTGCCGTTTCTTCCCTTTTACGCTGAAGGGAGACGTTCGCATCTGGTTCCATCATCTCCCGTCAAATTCGATCTAGTGCTTCTGAGAGCTTACTAATCTCTTCTTGGCTCAATACGCTTCCAACTGCTGGAAAGAGAAGTAGCCATGGCATCTCTCCCACATCAAGCAAACGTAGGGTGAGAATTGAAGGTCACCCTGAGTATGTACCCAGGAATAGCGAGTCGTACACTCGCTTTTTTAGTCGTCGACCTGCCTTCCATGTACAACGTTATACTAGGCCACTGGTACCTAACAACATTTGAAGCCGTCACTTCAATACCACATCTCAAGATAAAATTCCAAACAGCATGCGGTATTGGTAAAGTGTAGGGTGATCGAGTCACTAGGAGGACATGTTACATGTCCCAAATTGCTCCAAGTGGTAGCACAAAGGCAACAGGAAAGCTTGACCATCGAGATAAAGCAACCTTGCAACAATTATAATCTAGTGAGGAAACCAATCTAATCCCATTGATTCGGAGGACCCAGGAGAGATGCATAAAATTGGGAGCTCACTTACCGGGACACTGCGCGACGAGCTGATAGCGTTCTTACGACAGAATGCTGACGTCTTCGCATGGACTCTTGCTGACATGCGTAGGATTCCGGTCGGAGTAATGGTACACAAGTTGGGCCTCGATTCTGACTGCAAGCTCATCTGGTAGAAGCGGAGAAACCATTCAGTGGAGAAACTCATGGCCATCCGGGATTAGGTGAAGAAGCTGCTGGACGCCAGCTTTATCAGAGAGGTCTGATATCCGAATTGGCTCTCTAACATCGTCTTGGTAAAAAAAAGCAACGAAAAATGGCGAATGTGCGTTGACTTCACCGATGTTAACAAAACCTGCCTAAAAGACAGCTTCCCTTTACTCTGGATCGACCTGTTGGTGGACTTGACATTTGGACACGAGCTACTGAACTTCATGGATGCGTACTCAAGTTACAATCAGATCCGGATGAGCCTAGAGGACGAAGAGCACGCCTTGTTCATGACGAACCTGGGCACCTACTGTTATAAGGCTATACCTTTTGGTATGAAGAACGTATGTGCCACTTATTAAAGGCTCGTGAATAAAATATTTGAGAAGCAGATCGGCCGTAATATGGAGGTGTACATCGACGACATGCTTGTCAAGAGTAAGACCACTAGCGACCATATTCACAATCTGGTTGAGTCCTTCGAGGAACTCCGCACGCACCAAATAAAGTTGAACCCTTCAAAGTGTGTCTTCAGAGTATCATCGGGAAAGTTCTTGAGTTTCATCATCTCTCAACGAGAGGTCGAGGCAAACCCGAAGAAGATCAAGGCCCTTACGAATATAACTCGGCCACGGAGTGTCAAAGATGTCCAGAGGTTAGCCAGATGACTGGTAGCCTTGTCCCGATACTTGGCAAAGTCAGGGGACAAGTCCTATCCCTTCTTTAAGGCTCTAAGGGGGACAAAAGCGAATGGATTCCAGTGGACTGCGGCATGCTAAACAACCTTCGACGAATTGAAGTAGTACGTGACCAATTCACTGTTACTAACGTCACCTAAAGATGGAGAAAAATTGTACCTCTATCTGACAGTGTCAAAGGTGGCTCTTAGCTCTGTTCTCATACGCCATCATTTCGACTCTCAACGGCTGGTCTATTATGCAAGCAAGATGTTGACCGGTGCAGAGGTGCGTTACCCACGCATAGAGAAGTTAGTTTTGGCGCTTCTCTTCTCCACTTGGAAACTGAGGCCTTATTTCTAGGTTTATCGCGTGATTGTTCTGACCGACTAGCCACTGAAGAATATTCTCCAGAAACCCGACATTTCTGAATGGCTGGTTAAGTGGGCTATCTAGTTGGGAGAGTTTGACATTAAATTCGGATCTAGACCAGCCATAAAAGGGTAGGCTCTGGCCGACTTTATTGTCGAGATCACAATGCCAATTTTGATGAACAGCCCACTGAGGACACAGAATAATACGGGGAAGAGCAAGAATAGGTTCTCAACGTAGACGGATAGTCTATAGACTTAGACGGCGGTGTCGGAGTGGTCCTAAGGACCCCAGACGGGTTTAGGGTGAAGTTCTCCTTTAGACTCAACCTTCCGACCACCAACAACGTTGCAGAATACGAAATCTTATTAGCCGGGTTAAGACTAGCCAAAGAGTGCTCAGCTAGATGATTGACCATCTACAGTGACTCAAAGTTGGTCGTAAACTAGGTTAACAGGAATTTTGAGGCATACAACCCTCACTTAGCCAAATACTTTGTTAAGGTGAAGGACGCCATCCGGAGATTTGACCAACTAAACCTGGTCTACGTCCTCAGAACTAAAAACTAGAAGGCTGACCAACTTGTCAGAGTAGCGGTGGCCGAAACCTAAGAGCAGTATTCGAGGGACATGCGGAAAATCCTGAGCACTCCCAACACTAAGGACCCAAAAGCGATGCAAATCTCTGACACAGAAAGTTGGATGACGCCTTATCAAAAATACTTGGCGGATAGGGCACTACCAGATAATGCAAATAAAGCCAAGTGGATCAAGAAGACGGCCGGCTGGAACACTGTGGTCGATGGATGGCTATATCGCCATGGTTACTCGACTCCGTACCTCAGGTGCCTAACTCTCGAGGAGGTTGACTACATCTTGAGCGAAATCCACCTTAGGATATGTGGATCGCACATCGGCAGCAAAAACCTAGCATTCAAGATCATACGCTAGGGATATTACTAGCCGACAATGAAGAAGGATGCCCTTGAGTTCGTAAAGAAGTGTGAAAATTGCCAACTTTACGGCAATCTTCACCGCTAGCCCCCCGCCGAATTGAGATCTCTTCAAGCTCCTTAGCCTTTCGCACAATGGGGGTTTGATATTCTCAGCCCATTTTTCATCGCGACAGGGTAAAAGAAGTTCATCATCGCTGGTATCGATTTTTTTACCAAGTGGGTTAAATCCGCTCTACTAGCCAAAATCACCGAGCACAATACCCTAGAATTCGTCCGCCAGAGCATAGTCAGCAGATTTTACATTCCCGAGGTTATCGTGATTGATAATAGAACCTAATTTTTAGGAAAATATTTCACCAAGTATTGCACCAATTTAGGCATTAAATTGATCTACACTTTGATAGTGTACCTGCAAGCAAATTGACAGGTGGAGGTTACAAACCGCACACAACTCCACAGTCTGAAAACCAAGTTGAAGAATATAGGGAGCTCCTCGAGTCCATGAGTTACCCTCTATCCTATAGTCTTCCCGGATGACTCCAAAGGAACTAACTCGAGAGATGCCCTTACTCTCTACTACGGGACTAAAGCGGTAATTTCGATTAAGATCGGGCCTTCAACTTTTAGGGTTGAGTTCTTCGACCTACAAGGTAACTCCCAAAAAATTAGGAAACACCTAAATTTGTTAGAGGAAGCCTGCGATACTGTTAGAATGCGGACAATGACCTACTAATAACAAGTCGCCCGCTATTGTAACAAGAAGTTAAAGCACGACAATTCAAAGTTGGAGACTTGGTCTTGTAAAATATCGAGGTTACGGGTAAGACCACCAACCGAAATAAGCTTTCCCCAAATTGGGAAGGACATTTTCTAGTCTTGACCGCTCTGCAAAATGAGCATATAAACTCCGAACCCAGAACGGTAAGTTGCTCCTACGGATGTGAAACGCAATCCACCTCAAACGCTACTTCTAGTAAGGGAACAAGTAGGTCATCCGTATTATACGTGTATACTTGTAATATACGTGTTGATATACTCTTTCATTTGTGCCATGTTGCTCTTTCTTTTCTTTTCATGTTCCATGTGCATATGTATGAATTTATAGGGTTATATAAACGACCTAAACTGTCCCTAAATCGAACGGATTTTTACCCGTTCGTAATTAAACCCTGGTCATCCAAACAGTCCATGAGTGATCGAATTAAACCCTGGTCATTTAGGCGGGCCCATTAGCGGTCGAATTAAACCCTAATCATTCAGGTGTTCTATCGGCGGTTGAATTAAATCCCGGTCATCCAAGTGGCCCATTGACGATCGAATTAAATATTGATCATCCAAGTGGCCCGTTTGTGGTCAAAATCTTAGGGGGCTAAAGTAGCACAGTGACAACCTCCTTCATTGGGAGATAGCGTGATCAGTAAACGACGGTCGATAGGAGCAAAGTATTCCGTCCAAAAGCTAGCCGCCCAAGTTCACATCTGGCAGCGCCACTAAGCCTGTACTCACACACAAGTATAGAACAGGCTTGGCACGACATCAAGATTTACCTTGATATCTTCTCCAAGACATAAGTCCATGAAAGAGCGCCACAAACGTCTCAAGTAAGGTGAACGGCCAACTTACTTACAATACTCCAAGTTGGCCGGCCAAACACAAAGACAAGTAATTGAAAAACGGTAACAAAGGCAAAGACGTAGAATATCAGCAAAGCGATCATTTTATTGATTATATCTGTGCATTTACAACTATAAAAAAACAAAGGTATAAAAAGTCTACGGTGGAACAGAGGCCCTAGGAGGAGAAGGCGGTGGCCCCTAACTACTCCAGGATAACCCCACAAGATTCTCGCGACGGCTGGCAGAATGGTTTTCGGGGTCAATGATATCAACTAAAAAGTTAGGGTTAACCATTCGTGCAATGTGTCAACTAAGGTTGACACCTTTTCATACCCGTGCCCACAGCATATCGTGGAACTCATGGGGACGAATGCTAGTAGACAACTCGTTCTCCAGCGATGTAATCCGTCCCGAGAGTTGGTCAGTGCACCTCATTGCCTGGTTAGCTTCCTCTCTCAGTCTAATGTTCTCCTTTTTCAGACTTGATAACTAGATTGAAAAGCAGTTGTGTCCTCCTAGTGCCCCACCTTGAGCAGCTCCACCACCTCCTCAAATTAGATGATCTCTCTGTCACGGTTTCAGATAACCAATTCTCCTTGACACAGTCTCTTGTTGACTGCGCCTGTTATTCTTTCCTCCCACAAAAGCTAAAAGCGCTAAATAGCAGCAATAGAAGGATAAAAGGGAAAGAAGATTTCAAAGATTTACCTGCCAGACTCTACACTCCGGCCTCACTGGTCTACTCCGAGACCTTAGCCCTAGCAGCGGAGGACTAAAAATAGTAATCTCCTAGACAGGCTTCGCAGAAGCCTCCACCGCAGACTCCTCCGGCAACTCCACAATAAGGCCAACTGCCTCAGCAAACTCTCCAGCGGTAGGCTCATTCATCAGCTCAAAGCTGATGCCAACAGCCTCTAGGGGCTCTCCGGCGGTTGGAACCTCAGGCACCTCTTGGAGCTCCCGTGCAACAGGCTCCTCGAGCAACCCAGCGGCCTGCACGACGAGAAGCGCTTGCGTCCAGAGAGGATGCAGTCGAAGCAGATCCTCTTGCACATTAATTTTTGAGATCACAAATTCAGTGTACGCAGATACGTGGCCAACTTTTCGACTGATAATCCTGCAGCATGATGGCACGTCATTTCAACTCCCACCAGTTCTCCGAATTTTAGCCCAGGCGGTTAATGAATCCAGTCAGCGCTTCCTTTGTCGGTTCTTCGGATTTTGACCAAAACAGTAAACCAATCCGATCAACACTTTCTTCAACAGTTTTTTTGGATTTTGGCCTAGACGGTCAATGAATCTAGTCAAAGCCACCTTCGCTAGTTTTTCGGATTTTGGCCTAAACCGTCAACGAATCTGGTCAACGCTTCTCTTTAGCTAGTTCTCCGAATATTGACTTTACGGACAACAACTGTAAGCAATTTGATCAACAGAATAAGAGTCATTACCAGCTTCTCCACCAAGTCGCCTCAGGCAAGTAACCCAGTCATTCACGAACCATCTTGAATATGCTAGAGGTCGAAGTTCCAGACCACTAACATGGGGCGCTAATGATGGGTATACCAATAATGGGCTAGTCTAAGAAGAAGGAATGTCCTAGATCCACAACGGCCCATTTACACCTAAACAGTTAACGCCATTCGTTGACTGGATGAAAAGTTAATGAGCTAGCCAAAGCCCAAGAGCAGGATGGCTCACTTGGGCCCAAAACGGTCAATACTTCTGTTGACCGGAAGTATATAAGACAGTTAATGCTTCCATTGATCGGAAACATGACCAGTTGACTGGCTGAAAGTCAGGCCTCACGCGGCCTAAGCCCAGATTGGCACACATGTCCGTCCTTGTGTAGCAACGGTCTTCTCCCTTGATTTCTTGCTCTCCATAGAAGGCAATTTCCATTGTAACGGCTGCTCCCAAAATTAATGCGCATTCCTGAGGGAAGGCGCCAAAATTCTTTTCTTATCTGTTAGAAACCCTAATGGTTATAGAATGTAAAAGGAAAGCAATCAATCAACCGACTGTTACAGCCTTAAAGGCAGCATGCCAAAAAAGGTAACGGTTCCAACAGAGCGCGGGTATCAAACCCTTCTGCACAATGAAGGCAGCCTAGCGCCGCAACTATAAAAGGTCATGGGATTCACACTTCAAGACACATTCCCACTAGCCTACAAAAAGCCTTCTCTTGCAAAAGCTCTCACGCTTTCAGCATTTTAGCGCTCTCTCTCCGCTATTACGTTCTCAGCGAACATAGTAATTAGAGATTTTGCTTCTCACGAGCAACCCAAACCTCTCAACCTATGAGACCACCCCACGAAACAAACACTCTCAGCATTCATATTGCACCTCATTGCATCCGCCTTCTTACTTTGAAAGTCGTTTACTAATTTGAGCGTCGAAGTATTTTCGGTAGGACAACTTCCTACCGTCACCTGACCTTTTGTTCGTAGTTGTGGTGTGCAGGATTCAAGCTCAATGGACGAAGCCATACTCAGACTAACAATTTGACTCAAATCTGTTTTAAATTTAAATCTAGGACGCATCAAGAACTATTGTATAGAATTGAAGGAATATTATCTTTGGATATTCTTAGAACTAGCCTTTTGATTAATTTGTGTATGAATCACCAGTTATTAGTTCTCTCATTTTAGAATATTTTATATTTTTATGATTTTAAAGCATTATAATTATTATTTAAAATGGTTTAATCTCTTAAGATTTGCAAATTTGATTTGATATTCAAATTTATTCAACTTGGACTTTTGAACCTTCCAAATTTATGATATTTGGATAATTATATACATATAAATTATTTAATATTTATATATAAATTAAAGTTTTGACGTACAAAATCAATTTTGGACATTTAACATATTCAAAATTATTTAATATATTAGATTTTGTACGTGTTCTATTGCTTTTTGTTCATTTATTTGTTTTATGATTTGTTTTATTATCATACATACATACATATATATGTATATAAACACACACACACATATTGAGTGGTAAATTCATACTTTTATCCTATTTTCTAACCTTTCATATTTGAGTGCTTAGAGATTCTTTATTAGAGCGTGGACAGGAAAAATTGAAGGTAATTATTATTGTAATTATTATTTTGTTATTAGATATATATTTGGATTTGTTTCAATTTTGTTGGAAAATTAGTAGTTAATTTCAATTATGGTTTGTAATATTAGAAAATTACATATATTAACGTGGAAATTTTACAAGTTCTAAGTTATTTGTATTTGATGTTTAGTTGATATTTTCCTTATGGATTAATTTAGTATGAATATATTAATATATATTATTTATTTGGTGATAGGATAGGGTTAGTCCGGTCATATATTATATACATTGATGGTTTCGGATGATATGTCTATTTTGGGTTTGTTGGTTTATTATGTTCAACCAGATATTTGAATTATTTGAGTTTAAATTAGTGTAAAGAATTTTATTTGGTTAATTTGAGTTTTGTCCAATTATAAAAAAGAAAAAAATATTTTAATTTAAAATATTTAATTATTTATTTAATTACTTATTTGGGTCAGAGCCGTGATAATGATCAACTCAATGTTGGGATATCCACCAACGACTTGGATGAATTGAGAGGAAAGAATAAATAGCAATAACGACAACACAAACAAGAATCACAAAATTAAAGATATAAAACACAATCAATTTTACATAGAAACCTTTTTCTGAATAAGGAAAAAAAATTATGGTACGATTCGTCCGTAAATCTCCACTATGTAAAATCTATTATACAAACCCCCAAAACAGAGTATAAGAGCTCATCGCCTTGTGTCAGATGGACCCGAGTAGCGATGAGAGCAAGAAAAATCTCATTCTCTCATTTATCTATTTTCTTCACTTTCTTTTGCTGGGGATACTATCTTTCAAGTAATGGCTCTCATTAATTTTCTCTTAATCGCATTTCCTTTTATAAACCCTAAAAAGAGTTTCACGTGCTTTTTTATTGTGGGCCATTGGAACGGACAGCCGATCATCATTCAACATAAGTAGTCCAATCACTCTTTGTCCTCGGGAGTCCGATCTACCATTTGCATCTGCAGTCCAATCTCCCTTCAGACTCAATAGTTCGATCACCTTTTAGTCTCGGGAGGCCGATCTACCCTTTACATCTACAGTCAGGTCTCCTTCGGGCTCAACAGTCCGGTCGCCTCTCGGACTAGGTAGTCTGGTCATCCTTCGACATTGGCATTCTACCTTTGGCCATGGCACCTAGTCACCCCTCGGTCTCGACAGCTCACCGCGCACTCAAACACCGCAATCCTTCGTCTCAATATAAGCCCCATGTGTCCTCGTCCAAACTGTAAGACAGGCCATTAGTCGGGTATGAATCTATACAGAAGTGACCCGTAACCAAATACTCTGTTGGAATTCGACACCCAAATTCACCGGATCCGACACAGCGAAAACTCGAACCACCGTCATCGTCTGCTACCAATTTAGTGAGCCCAAGGAACAAAAGATACACAATATTTTAACATGAAAACCCTTCACAAACTAAGGAAAAAATCATGGGACATATAGTCCATATACAAATCCACTATGTAAAATTGGTTACAAAGATCTAGAGACAACATATCCGCTATACACCTGAGACAGACCAAGAAAAACAATCATCCAAAATAAGGAAAAAACCCTCCTTCCCTCTTATCACTCTATTTCTATTCTCTCCTTCTCACCGGTAGTACATTCTACTCACAGACATTTTACAAGTGTGGTGAAACGGCAACCTCCGTTTCACCCCCGCACACATGCACTGGCACACACAGCACCCTTGGTGACACACTAGCATAGCCCTTGGTGCCTAGCACACTGGCTCTTGGTCACCGCCTTGGTGATTTCACACACCATAGCTTGACGCATTCTTTATTCTCCAGAAGCCGCACTTTATAGAGGGAGATCTAGCCCAAATTCCACATCACCCATGCTTTGCAAGTTATGTGCATTAGAAACTCTGCCATCTGCAAACTGTTTTCTGTTACTTTGTAGGTAACTTTCGGCGCATGGTCTGCACATCTACCAACTCTAGAAAGACAACCGTCCGCTACGTCAGCTGTCAGCTTTCCACAATGTCCTTAGGCCATTACTCAGCTGGTCAACCTTCCGTTGATCGGATTCCTCTCCGAGCCGGTTAACATCCCGTAGGCTAGATTCCACTCTTTAGCCGCCTAGCCACAAGCTTCTAGCCAACTCTATAAAAGCACTCCAAAAATCTACTTCGGATCTCCACAGCAAAATGTCACTCCGGCATTTTGCTCTCCGGAATTCCACTGCGAATTTTCAGAGCAAAATGTCACTCCGATATTTTGCTCTCCGAATTTGCTCGCCGGCAAATTTCACTCTGAAAATTCACTCCGAATTTCCTCTCCGGATTTCTACTCCGAATTTCCTTTCCGAATTTCTACTCCAGAAATCCTCTCCAAATTTCTACTATAGAAATCTTCTCCGAAAATTCCTTGCTAAAATTTCCTCTCTGGATTTTCACGCTGGAAATTCTCTGCGAAAATTTCACTTCAGAAATTCCACTCCAAAATTTCCTCATTGGATTTCCATTCCAAAAATCCTCCTCAAGTCCTCGGGCCTTTACTGCATAAAATCCTCGGGCCTTATCTCCGCAAAGTCCTCGGCCCTTTTGCTACAACCAGTTTGTAACACTTTGCACAAACCCTGTGTGATCTCCGATAACGTCTCCGTTTGTTGAGCACCCACAAGGCAGTGACCAAATCCAACAAACTTTCACTCATGACATTGTGGGGAACCTTTGCCTTTTATCTGGCGATCGTCATTGCCTGCCTTTCGGCAGCTTCCCGTCAACTGGGATCTCAACGTTGGCCTCCGCAAGAATGATACTTTCTTCTACTCCACTGAACCTGGATTAGTCCAACTCCCCTTCAATTTCTTTCCCGCAGTCGAATCATCCTCCCTTGTATTTTGCTTTCGCCACCTCAGCTCTGTTGTTGGTCCTCTACTGGCTCTGCCTTTGGCCCTGCTTAGCTCCCTTCTCTGGCCCTATTGGCTCTGCTCTTGGCCCTACTCAGCTCCGCCCTTGGCACTGCTGATCCGCCATCCTGAAGCCATATTCAACAGGCTTCCAGGTTGAAAACACATTCAACCTCATGTTGCATGCCCAACATGAGCTTTTCTCGATACTTGTCAGCAAGCAAACATCTCCGACATCAACATCCTCTGACAAACCACCGCTACCCATCTTCAATACCCCGTGGTCCTTAGGCATATTAATCCTAAAGTGGGACTTCCATGATTTCACAGGTGAGACACCGCTGTCCATCATCCAATTCGTCTCGTAGCTTGGAAATGCTCAGTACTTCCTCTGCGTGGACAACCAGGAGGTCTCCGACCTCCTTCAAAGTGCTTTTTCTATTCCTTCCCGCTCCACACTAAATGGTAAGCTCCTCCACGACGACACCAAAATTTTTTCTTCTATGGCCGCAGACCTTGGCGGCTGCACTTCTGTGACACTTTACTCTCGACTTTCCCTATACAACGCTTCACTCT
The DNA here is from genome assembly GCA_033239525.1 of Nepenthes gracilis. Taxonomy (NCBI): domain Eukaryota; kingdom Viridiplantae; phylum Streptophyta; class Magnoliopsida; order Caryophyllales; family Nepenthaceae; genus Nepenthes; species Nepenthes gracilis. Next base: position 10,503,330 of record BSYO01000002.1, read on the forward strand.
ACCCCGGTGCACCAACAACAGATCAGCACCTCCACAAATTGCCCTTTTCGATCAACACCCTCTGTAAGTAGCCATTTTCGGTCAGTACCCTCCGCAAATAGCTCTTTTTGGGTCTAGGCCGTTCTCAACTATCTCTAATACCACTTATTGGAGCTCGATACCCGGATTCACCTGGTCTAGTACAGCGAAAACCTGACCCCCCCGGTCATCGTCTGCTACTAATTTAGTGGGCACAAGGAATAAAAGATACTCTACAGGTTGCGTGCATCAGAAATTCTGCCATCTGTAAACTGCTTTCTATTGCTTTGTAGGAAACTTTCGGTGCATGGTCTGCACGTTTACCAACCCCGAAAAGACAATTGTTCGCTACGTCAGCTGCCAACTTTCTACAATATCATTGGGCCATTACTCAGCCGGTCAACCTTCTGTTGACTGGATTCCTCTCCCAATCGGTTAACATCCCATTGACCAAATTCTTCTCTTCAACGGCCCAGCCACAAGCTTCTGGCCAGCTCTGCAAAAGCACTCCGAAAATTCACTATGGATCGCTGCAGCAACATGTCACTTCGGCATTTTGCTCTTTGGAAATCCACTACGGATTTCCTCTTCAACAAATTCCACTCCAGAATTGCCACTCCGAAAATTCACTCCGAATTTCCTCCTCGGTTTCTACTCCTGAAAATCCTCTTTGGATTTCCACTCCAGAAATCCTCTATGGAAATTTCATGCTGGATTTTCCTCTCCGGATTTTCACTCCGAAAAACCTCATCAAGTCCTCAGCCTTTACTCCATAAAGTCCTTGGGCCTTATCTCTGCAGAGTCATTGGTCCTTTACTGCATAAAGTCCTCGAGCCTTCTGTTGTAGCCAGTTCTCAGGCCTTAACTCCGCAAAATCCTCGGCCCTTTTATTACAGCCAATTTGCAACACTCTGCACAAATTCTATGTGATCTCCGATGACGTCTCCGTTTGTTGAGCACCTACAATGGAGTGACCAAACCCAACACACTCAAGTCCTTTCATTCTGAGGCTGAATCCCTCCAAACTTGATTGGAAAGCTAGGAGCAAAAGTTGTGGTAGGTAGAGCTTGGGCTTCGAACTTAGATGCACAACTTTGTTCTTTTGAAGGTGTATCAATCAGCTTTGGCAGACCATCGTGACTGAGGCTTTCAGGACAATCGGGAAGCTCATCTGTCTCATTGCTCTAGAGTGTTTGTTGTGGTTCCTTCATCCTATCAAATTTAGGGTATCCGGTCCCGATCCTGTACCCCCACGGGTAGTCTGTTTCTAATGAGTCCCTTCCAGGTTACCTCTTCCCCATAATGTATCATACTTGTATAATTTTTCGATTAATAGATTGAGTGATATACCAGGCATGCAATTGAGAAAACAATGTGGGACATTTGAAAATTGAGTATATGGATACACATTTTTTTTTTTTTTTTTGGTAAGGATTTGCAATCTAGTGAATTTGCAACAATATAATGAGCAATTTCATTTACTAAAACTTTTGTTTCAAGAGAAAAGTCTTCTGGGATACCTTTTGATGATCATTAGAACATTTTTGGGTGACATAACATTTATGTACCCGCCACTAGATATGAATGGATGAGATTCTCTGTTATTAGGAGTGTCAAAATAGTTGCTAAAAGGTGTTTTCCAATAGCACACTGTCTCAACAATAAGCTAGGCAAGTGCTCATTTCTGTGTATAATTTCTCCTGCTAAGGAGAGAGCAATCCCCAATTGTGCCAGCCTTCCCACAAATTGCCCGTTTGCCTTTGTGAATCAAATGTTATCATAGTGATGATTAGAATTTGGTTTCAAATGATTAGAATTTAGTTTAATTATGTTACATAGCTTGATTCTTAAGTAAGCAAGGTATCCTATACGAGCATGTTTGTTGTGACCAAAGCTTGTTTGTTTAAGTAAAATTCTTCTCATGGCATTCAATTGCTCAATTATTGCTTTAGGCAACTCCTTGCTACTGGTAGAACACTTTTGTCTATAGGCTTTCATGTTGATAGTTGCACTCGACGGGTTTCAATGAATATGTATTAAAATTCAAGCCCTCAACTCACTCCTAAAACTATAAGAAGTCGAGCTATCCCAACCCCAAGAATGCAATAAATTAGAGATAGCTGCTTCAACGAAATTACTCTAAAAGAGTCGAAACTAAAGACAAGGCCCAGAGTCCATAAGCTACTTTCATGCATAAAGGTTGTTTTTTTTCTTGAATAAGTTGTTTTGAAAAACTACAGCGAAGCTATTTTCAAGCAGAGCAAACGGTATTAACACTAGCGTAAGAATGGGTGATCTAATCTATATTACCAAGAAAAGCGATTAAATCAGCAACATGAACACATCCCCATGAATTAAGAATGGTCAATCTGAATGGCTAATCAATAGTTGGCCAGCCTTGATCAGCCTTCGATCTCACCAACCGAGCTAGAATCTTGATCTCCTCCTCATCCAAACGTGGACCGAAGGTGCACTGCCCTTTTGGAAGGCACTTCTCCCCAAACCCTGGCATTCTTCCCTTCCCATAGTAAGTTATACCGTATATTTGCTCCTCTGTTTCGACCCCATTTCTCTTCAGATCGTTGGCAAAGAGAGTTGAACCTGGTTGAATTATATTTCCGCCTCCATCGTGGCATCCGATGCAAGATCGACGAAACAGAGCAGCTCCTTTTTGTATGTCAACGGCTTCTGCTAGCGAAGCAGGGGCATAGCAGAGAGGAGAAAGAACTAACAGGGCAGCTACGAATACTGGTGGAGAAACCAAAAGCTTCAATATTTGCACTGCTTTTGGATCTTTGGCATCTGGGTACTTTCCATCTTCTTCTTTTAACTTCCCCTTTTGGAGATTTCAGAGGCGACAATTAGTAATAACAATAACCATAATGTGGAAGGTGGGCGTTAAATGCGATTCTGTGATGTGCGAAACTTAAATTAATTTGAGTACTTCATTGACAGTTAGCAGACAAAGTTTGGTGAGAGTAATTGGAAATACTCACAGCAAATCCAAGCATGTCGACTCGACCCGCAAAGAGTTCATTTTGTCTGGTGAAGCCAATCCCTCCAGAAGGTCCGAAAATGTCCTCTTCAGTTCTCGACTTTGGCCCTGAAACCTGAGGGACCAATAATTATATAGGAATGAAATGACTTTGAAAGTTGATTATTTGGATAAGGGCGACATTCACACCTTTTTTAGGGGTGATTTTAAAAGAGGAAGAGTTCTTCTGAATCCAGAAGCAGAAGAAGATGGAGTAGAAATTGGAGCGAAGGGAGAGAAAAGGAGATGAGAATTAGATAAAGGATTGATTTTTTGTGCTTGAAATTCGAGAAACGGTCGTCTCTTCGAATCCACTGTGGGGGTAGAGACACCAGACACAAGCAGCGTGGTTTGAGGCATAGTTTGATCTACAGAAGAGTACTTCGATCTTCAGCTAGAACTAATAAAAATCACCCTCACCATTCCTCTCTCTCTCCTTCAGTCGCTTTCTGCTGCCTCCTCTCTCTCCATGTAAAATGTTGCCCTCTGCTTTTACCTTCACTGTCAGAGAAATGTGTGTTGGAGATAGCTGCGTGGTTGATAAGGGAGCTGGAATTTTGACGAGGAACGGAGGGAAAGACGACCTGTTTTAAATTGTTTTCGTTATATACTTGTAAAAAATATATATATTAAATTAAATATTTTTAGGTTAAATATTTAACCTAAAGATGATTTTAATTTTTTTTTAAATAAAAAAGGCCCCAATGGATATTTTTTGAAGAATTTATAAGTTATAATTTTAATTTTGAAAAGAATAAAGAAACAGTCTTTAGTGTATCAAATGATGGTTGATTTTATTTTCGAAAAGTGAAGTATTTGTAAGTCCTCTTGAATAAAAAATTATCAAAATATAACTAATTATTTAGATATTTAATTATCCTTTTAAGGTTTTTTTTTAAAAATAATTATATACATATATATATATATTTAGTTTAAATTTTTATTTGAGGATGATTTAGTTATAAAATCTCTGATATATAACATAATATCTATCAAAATTTTTTACATAAAAATAAGAAAAATAACAAGATAATAATAAAGAAAATTAAAGAAGATCTTAAGTATAGTTTTATTAAAATTAACAATTTAATAATTAACCCTTTTCACATCAAATTTAGTATGGGTGTGAAAATCTTCTTCTTACCCTCAACTTCAAATACTATAGTATTAATTAAACAAAAATAATTAAAATATTTTGGAGGTAATCTTTTGATACTTTAATTATGTTCATTTATTATCTTAATGGGTATTAAAAGTTGAGGAAAAGATAAGAATTTTGGACTAGCATTTTGCATAACTTTGAAGTTGAAAAATCATGAAATACTTATAATTCTAAGGTTGTAGCCATTAATAATGTTTTTCATGAAAAATTAATTGTGGCTTTAACATTGAAAAAAAAACAGAACAAGGGAGAGGAGAAGGGCAGGGCATGAACAACAGCTACTTCACAATTGAACTAGGAGGAATTGCCCAATGTGTAATGTCAGACAATCATTTTTAGTTATTATTATAATATAATATTTAGCCAATTTAATTATTTTTATATAAATTGTATAAATAATTAAATGAGATATTATATCATTTGAAAATATCTAGAAGATACAATTAATAAAAAAATGGTCTCCTAATTATTGTTACTTTTAATGATTTACATTTGTTAACATTTTAGACGGACTATTAATATTTATTTATTTTTGGTGAGCGTTTTAAACAAATTAATTTTTTGTTTAAAAAAATTGTTTTTTTATTTTGGAAAATAGTTTAAAAGATTGTCAAATCTTGTGAAATGGAATCTATGCAACTAATTTTATGGGACTTGGATGTTACACATTGAAAAAAATTGCCTAAGGCTTACTCTTTTTATAAGATTGGAAAAAAAAAAAAATTTATTTTGAATAGTTCATTATTTAATAAATAAACAAATCTCACGACTTATAAGAGTGAACCGCCTGAGCTTGGAGGTCTGCGACACACTCAGTGTCGTTGCCCCTCCGACGTTGACGGGGTGGCTCCAGTTTTTTTTTAAAAATTATAAAAATAAAAAAAATATTAAATTTTTTTTTTAAATCAAATATAAAAAAATAATTAAATAAAAAAATAATTAAAAATATATTTTTTTTATATATAAAATATGACTGTTGGATTTTTCATTGAAATACCGCATGGGGCTGCGCCGGCCCCAGCCCCAGCCCCAGCCCCAGCCCCAACCACCTCCGTTTTAATATTTCTTGAACCGGTGAAAGAGTACTTTAATATTTCTCATTGTTTAAAGCTGCTCCTCCATATGCCCAGACAGAGATGCGAATAAAGCTGAGACGCCAGTCTCCCCCACCCTCACGGGACGAGAACCATCCGTCTTAGATTTTTTTTTTAAAAAAGTTATTTTTTAAAATTTATTCTGTTTATTTTTAAATAATAAATTATAATTTAATAATTAATTTTTAAAATTTTAAAATAATTAAATTATAATTACTTATGGGTATAGTTAGCATTGGCCTAAGAGGAAGGCCTATTAACGAAAAAAATTGGCTCAGAATTGAATAATGTCTCGGTTGGCTCATATGGTCCAAAGTGGATATATGAGTCATTAGTCTTATCAAAATGGCAAATTTCCTATACAACTGGAATGAATAACCTCCTTCTCTTATTTAGACTGCTCAATGGACACGGTCACAAGTCAAAAACCGTCAATTGAATGGTATACATTTGTCCATTTAGGCGGTTATATGAATAGTTAGTAGAAGAGATCAATCTTTATTAACTTTATATATATCCTTCGAGAGAGAGAATGAACAACAAAAAGATAGCAAAATAAAAATAGATTCCTCTGGCAAAATTCCAACAGCCAGCAAGTGACAATTCCAAGATACTCCCATTTGAGCACATTTTTCTTTTTCCTTAAAATGCTTTCCATCAAGCGCATCACACTAAAACTTTCTACACTAGTATTAGCACTCTTATTTTACATCATATTTTTATTTTTTAATATAGAAAAATGATTGATTTAAATATTAAAAAATAAATTAAGGAATGAGTTATGTCAATTATTTGACTTTTTGTTTGTCCATTGTATTACACAGGATTTACATTTAGATTATACGAAGACCAAACCTACTTGAGATCGGCCAGACCAAGTGAGTCGATTCTTGACTCTCTAATCTGTATAATAATTTAAATTTAAGAACGCATTAATTACATATTTTAAAATAAACAATACAGATTTAGAAATTTATTTCCTGCCATTTTTTTTATGAGATGAAATTATTCTTCCCTGTAAAATGTGGAAACAGGAAACCAGAAACATGAAGAAATAAATTGCTTCAGAAAATAAAGAAAATGTAATAATGGAGGCATTCGCCATAGGAAACCCCAATTTGCAAATTTGAAGGGCGGGAACAACAGAGCTTGATTTGACCCACAAACAGAAACGTGAAAGAGAGATACTGAAACATTTAAAAAAGCTGAGAAATCTCCGTTCATGCTGACACTCCAAAGGCCTTTGCAGACTTCTTTCCTTTTCCTTCAAGAACGATGCAACCTCTGAACCCATTTATTGCTTTCATTTATTGTTTTAATTTCTGGGTCGGTCGATCTTTGGTCTCTAGTCAAATGTATTGATTCGCGTTTGTCTCCTTTTCTGCTGTTTTCTTTGCTGCATTAACTGTAAAAAAAGGGGTTTCTACTGGCAACATGTGAACTGCTCTGTGCAACGATCTCCGATTCAAGCTGTTGAATTAATCTTCGGTAAATGATGGTTTGTGCTTCTGGGGATTATGGTTTGCTTACTTACGTTTGGGATCTTTTCTGATATGATGGTTCTTCTTCACTCTTCTATTTGGTGTATTCTGATATGGTTTAGAGGTTTGGTGAAGATTAATTTAGCTTTTGATTTCAAACAAGGTTCTTGTGTGGTTGGTTCTTACAGTTCTAATATTGTACGAGTTTCTTTGTTATAATTGATGGTCGCCTATTAAGGATCGTTGTCAGTATCTATCACTGTGGAATTGATTGTTAGATTTTGGATGAATTGAGATGGAGGAAAGAAGGTGGCTTTTGGAGGGGAGGTTTTCAGAGAGGAGCCCTGAAAGTTCAGTGCCATTATCTTCAGATTCTGAAGGACGCTTTTGCGATCAGGTAATCATCACAAGCTCCTTAATTTTCCTATTTTTGCTCGTGGAGTTGGAACTTTTTCTTCTTTGCCTAGAATTGGACTTAAAATTGTTAATGCCTTGACAAATTCGTTAATTAACCCATCTATGCTATCTTGTTCTGCTTCTAAGGATGTTTGATTTAAGCTTTCATGTCCAAGTTTTGTCTAGATTTTTTGTGTTCTGTAACGTTTTCATGTTGGCTTGGTGAATTTGAGAGCAACTTCATCTAATAAAACATAAACGGATAAGATAGGATTGGTTTATAAATATAAATGTAGTTAAAAATGCAGTGGCATCCTAGGGAACAAGCCTCCTCACATAGTGTGATTGAGGAGGGCTACATGTAGATAGTCTTGTCCCTCATTTGAACTTGTAACCTCTATGTCGTAATGAAGTAACATTACTATTACACCAAAAAAGAGAAAATGCTATTAAAAGGAGGGTCAGGAACTTATTTAAGCTTTTAGTATATAATAAAACTAGTTAATTAGTAGAATTCAATGGATGGATCCCGAAAAAGGCAACAAAGAAAAACCAAAGAACCTTAATGTGTATGAATCATATCAGTGAAACTGTGTTTTACTAATGTCATTTGAACTTTGAGGCCTCCCACTTTCTTGCTTTGATTAAACATGTGATGACTAGTTGAACTAGCTTCCCTCAGTTGCCAGTAGCCTCAATTCAGCTAGGGCCGTTAAACTTTGCACTATTCTTTATCTCCGGTGCAAAATTATCAACTGCTTATGTAAAGCGATAAGTCCTTGAGATCAATCATATCCCTAGAGAAAGGATCCTATCAATAGAGTTTTATTTGCAATTAGATATGTCAGTTTTTGGCATTCATGCTCTTTCGAAAGCTAGGCATTTTATTCTAGTAGAAATATGTTAATTAATATAACCAAGACTTTTTAATCTAGTAGGATGTATCAGAAGGAACCCCAAACCATAACACTTGGTCAGCAGAGGCATCAAATGCCTTGGGCATTGGAGCAGGTGTACTGGATGCTGTACTGGATGATAGCCGAGATGAAAATCCGGTAAAGGGAATCCCATCTGATCGATTCCAAAATCATAATAACCGTTTTGCAACACAGGCAATATCCGATGGGGGAGAAGATAATCTGGGTGTGAAGCTTCTGAAGGAGAAACTATCAGCCGCTCTTTTGAGTGTCAGCCTCAAAGATGATCTGGTAAAGCAGCATGCCAGAGTGGCTGAAGAAGCTGTTGCAGGTATTAATCTTGTCATCTTATTCGAGTATTCAACCTCTGCACTTCCTGCAATTGCGGGATTGCAAGTTTTGGCTTCTCTCTATGCAGTAATTTTGTCCAGATTAGTGTTGTGTGAATAGTACATGAATCAGCTTCAAGAGACATCACAGTGTATATATAGGCTGCTGCCAAGATATACACACAGGCTATTCAAAATACGAGCGTTCATCTTGTGTGAAAGATGGATTATTCTATCTTTGTTTATTGTACATTCATCTGTCTTCCTTTGATTTTACCATATAATTCCAATGCTTAGGTTGGGAAAAGGCTGAAAATGAAGTGGCTGTTGTAAAGAAACAACTTGAGACAATAGTCCTGCAGAAGGCAGCCTTAGAAGCTCAAGCCAGCCACTTTGATGAAGCTCTTAAGGAATGTGTCCAGCATCTTGGACTCACAAAAGAGGGGGAACAAAAAAAAGTTAACCAAGTTGTTGCTGAAAAAACCCATGAATGGGAGCTTATAAAATCCAAGCTTCAGGATCACCTTGCTGAGCTTCTGACCATGGTGGAGGCTTCTAAAGTTGATTCTTCTGCTTTTATGGACCTCAAGCTCCACAACAACTTTGTCTCTTTGGAGAAAGAAAATGCAGCTCTAAAAATGGAGCTTCTTTATCAAACTGAGGAGCTGGAAGTTAGGACAATTGAGAGGGATCTTAGCACCCGAGCAGCTGAAACAGCCTGCAAGCAACATTTGGAGAGCATAATGAAGATAGCCAAGCTTGAGGCAGAGTGTCGCAGGCTAAAAGCCCAATCTCATAAATCCCCTTCAACCAATGAGCTTAAATCGACAGCTGCATCGTCATCTTGTGTTGAATCACTCACTGATAGTCACTCAGATAACATTGAACCACCTAACTCTTCTGATATTGAGAACCATAAGGTGAATGGGATGGAGCCGAGCGAGTCTGAGCCCAGCTGCTCGGACTCGTGGGCTGCAGCCCTTATGGCTGAGCTTGACAGATTCAAGTATGAGAAGGTAGTCAGTCGTAGAAGTCTGCCATCCTCACCTTTTGAGATTGATCTCATGGATGATTTTGCTGAAATGGAGCGACTGGTTTCATTCCAGCAATTTGAGCATGGGGGCTACAATACTGAATCAGAAGCTGCTCATGGTCTTCCCAAAGCAGACAGCCAGTTAAGAAATGAGCTTGAAACGACGATTTGTCAGATAAGTGAAATGGAAGAGAAAATAGATAGAGTAGAAGCAGAGAAGGCTGAAATTAAGATGGCTTTAGCTCAAAGTCAAAGTTGTTTGGAGAAATCACAAGTTCAGCTGATAGAAGCTGAAATGAAACTGGAGCAGCTAGAAATGGAGCTACATGAGGCAAATGAGTCGAAGCAAAATCTTGAATCACAACTGAATGGAGCAAGATCAGAGGCTCAAATAATGTGTGCTCAAAATCAGTCCTTGCAGGCACAAATGGACAAGGAAAAGGCCTTGTCAGCAGAAATGTCTGCCAAGTGTCAGGCATTTGAACATAAGTTTTTGCAAAACAAGCAGGAACTTGAGCTTCAGCAAAGTGCTCTCATTAACAAACAGATGATCATAAAGCAGGTTGGATGCCTATTGAATATATATAACTCCATTATTGTCACCTGCAGCGATAGTTATGTGATATTGTCAACTCTTTCTGTTTATAGAAGTTCAACATTTGGATTATGGTTGTGTTTGGTAAGTCTTCTGTGAAGCAACTTTTGCACTATCTAGTCTTTCATTCAACAAATTAGGTGCTTGAGAAAATTTTTTAGGACCCTACTTTGGAAAAAGTGTCTGCCTACAACTGCTTTCGAACTGGGGGGATGCTACTTAGCTGCCGTTGCACACACATACACACACAAAAGACTAGTGATGGAATTTCAAAAACCCATGTTTTCCTATGCAAGTTTGTAAAACCCCAAAAATATTACATGGAGGGTATACTTACGGATCATAACATGACATGGATGAAAATATTAGTATTGGTATCATTCACGGCTGCACACTACGAGGGAATAAGGAGATAACTATTTAGTATAGAAATAGGTCTCAATATGGCTGTGATTAATGAAAGACACAAATGATTTCTCTATCATTTCTGATTATCAGGCTGTATATATTGATATTTGACGTATTGAACACAACTTTTTTTTTGTGAAAGTAGTATAAGATAAGCAGGTGTAATGGTTAATAGGACAACATATCATGAATTTTTTTGTGCTATAGGAGTGGCCCAAGAGAAGTATCAGCCAATTTTCATAGCACAATGGAAATATATATGGGTCAATATTTCATTATGTGTAGTGCAACTATATTATATAGCTGCCAAATAGTAGTATTGCTTTGTGGCACAATTTAGTCAAAACTAAATTGGGCCTTTTATCGTAGCAGCATTGCAATACCATGATTCCTGATTGCACGACTGCATTTGTTGCAGGATGGTCTGTCACTGGCTGCTGGAAAACTAGCTGAGTGCCAAAAGACAATTTCTTCCCTTGGAAATCAACTGAAATCTCTGGCAACCTTAGAAGACTTCCTGATTGACAGTGCAAGTATCCCAGGGTTTTCAGGTGATGGTTTGTTGACTTCTAGAGGTGGTGGTAGTGATGGTGGTGGTGATCAATGGAATCTTCACTCAAATGATGCATTTTTGCCCAAAAATGAGCATCATATATTGGAAAAAAACGCAGGAGGGTTTTGGCCCTTTCACAAGCTGCAATGAAAGAAGATTACCACAAATTCAACATCATCTATCTCATCTGCTGTGTTGTTGAATGATTCCAGATTTTGAGAGAATTGGAAGCTGCTTGGAAATTATATTCATAAAGTTGGATATGAACATTGGTGAAACTTTGACTTCTTTACTGGTATGAAATCATCGAAGGGGTGAAAAGAGGAGAGAAAGTGAAGACACTGCTTATTCATGATTGTAAGGAGCAATTACATCATGAGATTCTTTTCCAAAATTCGGGATTTCAAAAAGGGTTTAATTTGATCCTTGTTGCTGCTCATGTTTTGAGATTTCATGCTAATTTTTGCTAGAGAATTTTTTAAGCTGTGTTGAAACCTGAAAAACCACCATTGACTTAGGATATAGAAGTACAAAGAGATTATGATATATTGATTCTTGTAGTCAAGTTTCAGCACACGCTACTTACAGCATGTTTGCTCTGACTACTACTTATGTGAAAGTGTTGTTTGAATACTGCTTTATTTGAGTGTTGTAAGATAGTAGCAGCATTAGGACACTATTTTGATCTTTAAAATTTCTTCAATTTCCGGTTTCAACTATCTGAATATTCTGTTTTTAGTAGGTCAAATTGCAGCTTAGTTGCTTACAGATTATTTTTCACATATATATATTTGAGACCCTAGACATTTGTGATAGAAACCTTGTTTGGCCTAGCTACAACTACTAGAGCCGATAACCAGACCACATGAGAACCCGGTCAAACATGGATTTACTAGTTTTCTTCCGTGAGTATATTATACTTTATCTAGGAAAAAGGAAGAATATTGATGCAACCGTAGAATTGCTGTTATTTGACTTGATATTCAGGTGTTGGGGTTATAAAAAGGGTCTTTTACATATTGTAAGCTACTGCCCTGTACAATTGACACACACTGGATAGTTTCTTCTTTCCTCAGATATTGTGTATAGTGAAAGTTTTGTGTATCAGGTTATTATTTTGCTTGTTTTTTCTTTATTTTTTTTACTGAGAATCATAACCATTTTCTCTTGGCAAACATGACCATGGCTTATCGAATGCCAACCCCTACAAATTGCCCTTTTTTTGGGGGGGGGGGAGATTTGAGGGCTGCTAGGGTAGAAGCCAAAAATGAGAATCAGAATTGGAATTTTAACAGCATTGAGCTGAAACCGCAATAATGAACTCCCTGTACATGTTGAGATCGGAGTTATGGAATTAGAATCAGACTGGAAGAAATGATGAGTATGGTAATAATGGGAAGAAAAGTTGATCATCCTCCAACAAATGCTAAAATTCAAAATAAATGCAATGTCAAATCATATGTTCTATGTGATAGATGCCAAGACATTTGATTATGGCCCTTTGAGGATGCACTAAATCATTTGGATTCGGCCGCGTTTCTAATTTTAGCCTTGCAATTGCAGTGTGCTGCAAGCGAACCAACTCGAGGCCGGGGGACAAAAAGTAAGATAGTTGAATTGGTTTTAGGTGCTAATGGTGATAGTAATAGTGATGATCAACAATAGGTTATCATATGGACTCGAATCAAGTGATGCACGTTCTAAAACCATATAAATAGTCATAAATTCATGATGTATAAGATATCTCTATAATAAAATATATCTAACTCATCGTACAATACCGAGAAAAATAAAATCTAAATACATCAAAACAACTCTAAGGATTAATATTATATTGTTTGAAAGTCAATTATCTCCAATACTCAAAGAAATAGTGATTAGCTTTTTGGATCCTCTCTACCTGATAATTCCGCAACAAATATAAGATCATCTGCTAGCACTATGATTTCAATTCTAATTTGAAGTTTAGCAAAATTAAATTTTTTTAAAAAATTAAATTCCACATCTAGTAGACATTTATCTCATTGTCATACCAGTTTTGCCAAAAGTTTTGAGTCTGAAGAGCACATATGAGATGCTAATATGTGATTTAGGTAGAATAGGTTACACTTAAGGTCTATCTGATATGACACATGATATCTGCTTGATAGATTTGAGTATGAAAGGACTCCTTTGTCCGATCTATATAATTCACGTGGAAAAAGGGAGAGGAGAGAGAAAAAAAGGAAAGAATAGAGAAGAAGAATGAAAGAGATTTCAAACTATTTTAGTCAACTATAGTAAATTTAAAGTTTAAAATAAATATATCTAAACATATTTTTTATCTATTGTTTAAATCTTCTATTTTTACTTAGATGTACATTATATTAGCATTTTTATCCATTATTTAAATATTATTACATGTGTATTTATTTTATCAAATATTTAAATATTGTGTTTGTTTTTAATGAACATTTAGGTATTTTGAAAGACTATATATTATATTTAGATATTATAAAGAAATCTACATTTGGTTATTTTATATTTTAATTTTGTTTGAAATTTCATCTTTCTCTTATGTTCTGCTAGAGCAAGAACCCCTAAATCTAGAGCTGCTCGGCGTTGTCTCTACAACCCTACCTCCTTAATCGCTGAGTAGTCATTTAGAATCACAGATATCCTAAATAATTCAGTCTGATAATTCTTCGTTATCTTCATGTAGTCTATAAATATCCAAATTTTTATACCTAACACCAAGTTTGAACTAGACAATTAAGTAAATTAAAAAAATTTGATCCATGAAGAGCATCGTTGTGGATTTGACCCCATAAACAGGACCACCATCCACTAGCATGTTGCGGCAAGAAGCAAAATCTTGTACATAGACAAAGTTAGGGAAAACCTCTGAAATTTTCTATATGTGATCATTTGATAAAGATTTTATTTTATAATATGATTAAAATTTGTACTTTTTTTAGAATATGAAAAAAATTAATATATTTATTATAGAATTTTTTATTTGTCAAATAAAAATATATTGTAAGAAAGTCAACGGTTTATATTTTAATATGTCATAATATATTAAATACACTTAAAGAATACACATATTATCCATGGTTAAAAAAATGGTGTTTAACCTTGTGTATAGGATATTGCAGACTATCTACATACAGGTATTGAATAATAATGTATCAATATAAAATTATCGAGAATATGAGTAATATGTCTTTTAAAATTGTCCTTTCAATTAATTAGTGTATAAGTCACCAATATTTGATTATTTTGTTTTGATATATTGTGGTCTTTTTAAAATTTTGTATATTTTTTGATATAGTTTTTTAAATTTCATGATTTATAAGTACCTTACCTGTTTTGGCCTTTTGATATTTTTCGTATAATTTACATATTTTAAGTATTCACATATACTAAATAGTTTCTTTGAAATCATAATTGAAACATATTTGATGAAAATTAAACATTTCAAATATTTCGCATGTAATTTATGATCTTTTGTCTTTTCATTTGTTTTACTTATATATACTTATATATCGTTTGTGTGTGTGTCTATTTTGTTGACTCTTAGGCTCGCATTTGTAAATATTTTTAAAATTTTTAAATTAGTAGATAGTGGATTTTTATAAGATATGGTTGAAAGATTGTTGAAGATTTCTATTGAATTTATATTTGTAGTATTATGAGCTATTTAGATTTTATATATTATATTGAGTATATATTAAGTTTCACAATTTGGGATTTTGGGTTGGTATGCTTGATGAATTTATATAAATTTTCACTATAATATATATTTGGTAATTTAATTAAACACTTTTCTTGTTGAGATTTATAGTTGAGCATGGATAATATAATTTTAAGGCAAACAGGGACATTTTAGACAATTTTGTGATTATTATAATTTATATTTAATTATATTATTTTTTAAATTAATATATAATGTTCGGCCCAATTTTTAGTTATTGGGTTATGATTATTTATAAATAATTCTTATATTGAAGTCATTATTATTATCTACTGGTATTAAAACTGTGATAATAACAATAATGAAAGCTCAACAATAATAATACCCAAAACTTTATAACCCGTCATAACTATGATTTAAAAACAATTACAAAGATAATAAATTAAATATTTTGGTTAAACTCAAATATCATATATACAACAACGATTTCACAAAATTCAGAGCTCAACAATAATATGAGTTTTACCAAATTTATCTCAACAGAGATATCAATAATACTAAGATATCATAATAATTTTCTCAAATTTTATTTTGTCACTATAAGCCAAAAGCCATGCACTCCTGTCCCTCTCGATGACTGGATTATTATTATGAGATAATCGATAATCTCAATTTTGATACGTAATTGAATCTACGATCTCTTGAGACTCAGCCACTATAAATGTGTAGATATCTCACACGTGCTCGTTCTCTCAACCCACACAAGGACATGGGAAAAACAACGCTCAACTTGTCTTGACCCTATAGGCATAGGAATCAAAACTCAACATGTCAAATTCAATATTACTTGACGTGATATATATTAATACCACACTATATGATGGTCAAATGACTATAAGTGTTTCGCCACAAGTCAATAAACCTTAATTTATCAGGACATGAATTAAATATTAGACAATTATAAATTACATTATGGCTTTATGGATTTCATATTTATTGAGACCGTATTATTTTTGTGCGGTACCTTTTATTTAACCATGGATACTAAGAAATCCAAGCATGTAATAAAAAAAAAGCACACACACAAAGGAACTATCACTAAAAGGATGAAGAAAATCCACGATTATACATTATCTTACTCATGGTATCTCATTAGGCCCACTGCGGCCCACTACACCATACTAACCATAGAATGGCATCAACTAGAGACCACGCTTAAATCTAGATCGAAACTCGCTCGAGTCCTTTGGCATTTGAGGTCTCTCACGCTGACTCATAATATTTTATTGAATATCACTAAACTAGTCATTTTAATAATTCTATTTTAATAATCTGAAATCCACAAAATATTATTGTTGTTCAAAAACAGACTGGACATTCGAGTGCCAGTCCAGCACTACTCAAGATTTCAGCATACCATAGAATCGAACCATAAATAAATAGAGCTACCATGACCGAAGCTGCAAAACTGCTATTACTTAGTTTATACACCAAATCTGCTGGCACTGTGAGGTCCAAACCAAGCGAATCAATATACTCAGTTTCATCAACAAAACATTTACAGCAACAATATATCGAAAGCATAAATCATTAGGACTCACATCAACTGAAAATCTCCCTCTAGTTCACCGATTCGTGAGGGGCACATCCGCTCGACAGTAGCCTCAACAGACGGTGGGTTTGGAGCCGATTTCCACATTCATCGTCGCTACTTTACAAACGGTTGTTCCTGAAGTGGTCCGGAAAACTGATTTTTCTTTTAGTTACTATTCATCTTCTTCCTCTTTTCGGGTAACTCAATCCATGGGGTCACGAAACCGCCACTCATACGAACTCCATTCATTTAACATTTCAAACAACCGATTTCTTACAAGATTCAAGCAAAATATCATGATTAAAAGACATTTGCAACGTGGTATTTACTTGGGCCGTGCTCTGATCTTCCGAATGATGAAAACAAGTTGCAGGAGATGGAAATCAAGCTTGTAATTCAATTGAGGATAATCAAAACAAGCAAATCATTTACAAGATGGAAATGCACCTGCGAGAGGATAGAACTTAAAAAAAAAAAAAAGTGCTCCGCGGCAACCGACGTACAGCAGCTCCAGCACAGTATTTCGGCCGAACAAGGATTACCAGCAGCTCTCAACAGTGGCCGAAATCAAGGAAAGAAGACATCTTAAGTGTAAGCAAGAAATTATGCTTCTCTTTCTTCTCTCTTCCTCTTCACCAAAACTGAAATCAGTTACAGCAGCTCTCCTTCTCTTCCTTCACGACTATAACAATTTTAGCATTTACTGACAAAATAATTTATCACTATTAATTATAAACATATTACTAAAAGTCTTAGCGATGAAATATTAATTCGTTATTAAAAGTTCGTCATTAAATTATTAGTGGCAAATTTTTATTTTGTCACTAAAAAGTTTTTTTAGTGATAAAAAAAATAAATTATCACTAAATAATATTTTTAAGTGATAAAATAATTTTATTACTAAAATGTATTTTTAATTTATCACTAAATAATATGTTTAATGGCAAATAATTATTACAAAAAGCATATAATTTTACCTATAAATTATATACTTTAATGGATAAAATTTTAATATAAATATCAAATTTATAGCGATAAAAGATGCACAAATGAATTTCATATATTAGAATAAAATTATCTTACAAAAATTAAAAAAATTCTCATACAATCTGACAAATTTATGAACAAAGCTATACAATATTATTATTTTAGTCTTTAGAATATACCGAACTTTATCCATTAATATTACTTTATTTATTTGAGTAACTTAAAAATTTTAAAAAATAATATTAGTATAAATATTTTTGATAATTTAATAAAATATATTTAAATTTAAAATTTATAACCTGAACTTAAGCTTGCATGCATGCCTCATTTGAATCGTACGATTATCTTACCTGATCTTTTATTTTTTGGGGTGTTCAACTATCATGAGCAAATGAAAAACAATGTCCTCAATGGTTTGTTAAGGACTAAATTGAGTTAACATATAATAGTATTAGATTTCTACCAACGGATAACTTAAAATAAAAAAATTAAATTTGATCAAGTACCTTACACGCAATGATGTTAGTTGCTTTATTTTGCCAACAATCACCATTGATATCTAGATATTTATTTGTCTCAATATCTACTATAAAATAGAAAGCTCATCATTTAACGACATTTATATTGATAATTATATATTAATAAAGTGGTTTTTTTTAAAGTCAGAACAAATGGCCTTTGTGACAACTTCTTTTTTAACTTACTTATATAGATATCTTTTAAGAAGAGTGCATATTAAATAAATGAAAATAATTTACATATTAGGGCATACCGTGATATTGGCGATTGTTAACAAGTGTAAGCAGTATGGTTACATCTCCTTTTGCTCATTTGTCAATCTATATAGAGTTTGCATCAATGAAGAGAAATATGCTTTGGCAAAATTCAGATTATCTAATCATTTGTTTCAACCTACAAATAGCTAATAAGATAATACAAAATACAAAAAAATATTTCACCAATTATCAATAAAAATGCTGGTGTGTCACTTTTAAACTAATAATAACTAAAAATCATGCTAACTCTATAACATTAAGTGCTAAGAGGCAATCCATCATTTGTAGGAGAAGAACTTATGCACGTTCACCCCTAATCCTCCTAGCTAGCTGGATATCTTTCAGCATGATGTCTTTGACATCCGATATTGATTCAGACGTGATTGATATTAATATTGATATTTTTCATCCTTGGCCGCACAATATTATAAAAGACCGTCTTCAATAATTTTTTATGTCTACACTTATAAATGTTGCAATTTAATACAAAATATCTTAACTATTTAAGAGAATAATTAATAATTTCTTATAATGATAACCATTTTCAGAATAATAAATGATAATTTATCAAGAGAATGGTCAGTAATTTTCCAGAGATTGCATAATTAATTATATAATAGGTATAATATTTCTATAAATATAAAGCTTCTAAAGATAAAATTAATATTTTTAATCTTAAATTGATTGGCAATCTCAATTCTTAATTTACGAGTATACCTTTCAAATAGTCTTGTCTTGTAAAAGAAACTCAACTCATGAAGAATTATCTTAAAGAAGCTTTCCTTGCTCTCTTTTTACTTTGACTTGAAATTTTCTACTTGAAGTTTAAGGGGATAAATCGGAGAGCCCATTACTTCGATTTGAACTCTTGTTTATTTGACTTTATGATATATAATATTTGAATATTAAGATTCAAGTGTTTAATTTAAAATCTTTTTGAAAAATTTTAAAACATAGTACACATCAATTATATCTCTTAATTATTAAAAATATCATAAATTAATATTACAATTTTAATATATTGTATGACTTATCTGTGAGCTGAGAGGTCAAATTGTAGAGAAGAGAAATTCACTCCAATAATTTGGTGGGGTAGATCCAGCAAACCTCCAGGATGTGCGCCCTCACAAATTAGGAAGGAAGAGCCCCCCTGACCATGCCTTTGAGGTCCATATGCCTCAGGTTTTGAGGCCCCCTACCAGGTCATTCGGCATCTTGCTTTAGGCCATTTTCGCTACATACCTCCCGCCTTGAATGCCTTTTGCAATATAGTGTAGCTGCAGGTAAATGCCGACAAAGGCGTTCCAGAACATACACGGGGAAGTGAGATGCGAGGGTAATTATTGGTCATCTTACTCTTTAAACTTTCATATTCATCTAAGATTAGGAGTAAATAAATGGATTATAAAAATTACATTAAATGATTGAAATGATTATATATGAAAAATTAAGAAGTGAGAAGATCATAACACCACTTAGTGAGATGCTAATAGGCTTGAATATAGGGAGGCGAAAACATGTGAACTACATGCCTTGGAGCTTCAGTTTCAAGTATGAAAGAACCTGGTAGTTGGCTCCAAAGGCAGCAAACAGCAGAGAACACAAAACATATCAATTCACATAATCAGCACAGTCCTACTTCTATCACCAGAGATGGATGCAGTTAACAATTGAATGACATCTACTCAAATAGATGATCTCATCAAGAAGAACTTTCCCAAAAGTGTAAGAACTTTAATGAGATAAAATTTTTAATTCACAGGATCTTCATTATTATATTTCTTTACTAATTAACTAAGTATAAAATTATATTTGCATACCTCGATCCATTATTATTAAACTTTATACAATACCGTAATTATTCTTTTCTCGAAGAATCGGAAGATGATTTCTCTCTCTTCTCTTTATGATTTCTAGAACTTTAACAAATCTTGTATGTCCCTAAAATGATGACCAAGGACATCCTTTTATAGAGGGAGAGAGAACCATTCCCAAATTACTAAAATATCCCTCCTTTCGCCTAAGAAATGTGTTATGAACAGACATAATCATTGAGAAGTAATATACATCCATTCAACGAGTATATATCAAAGAGACATATTTATTCATTAAAGGACATATCTATTGAAAAATAATATATCATTTCCATCAAAGGATATGTTTTGAATGGCCGTGTTTTTTAGAAAATTTTTCTTCATTATATATATATAAACCAATAGGATTATTTAATCAATTCAATAAATCAATAATTCATATGTCATATGGGACATATTTCTAACATTCTCCCACTTGGCCCATATGACAATAATATTTATTTGAATTAATTAACTTTAAGCGTGTAATATTACAATTCTTTAATAATTTATATGTCACAATATTATAATCAAGTAATCGACAAATACGAATTATGGCGGTTCCATATTATTATAAAACGTGGTTCCTTCTATATAGTACAACACCTATAAATTACATGATCAAGTTTTAAATAAGAAATATTATACGGTCCAACAATAATGTTTTAGTGAGAGACAGTCCCTGTTATCATTAATTTAAAACCTTAAGTTCGAATAATGTGAAATAAATAGGAGATATTAAAAACACATTATGTGAGATCTCAAATGTTAGAATAATTTTATTACGTCATGGGTAACAACAAAGACTCATATTATCAATATGATCCACAAATACTTTTAGAGGTAAACCTTTAGTTTATGGATTTACAATCATAAGTTTGGCGCTAATATACTCTATGAATACCTTTTGTTTCTGAATTTTACTTTTAACGGTAATATATTTAATTTTTATATATTTAATATCATTTGAATACTTATCGTTTTTTGAGAAGAAAACTGCTGCGGAATTATTACAATAAATTTTCAGCGGTTTGATTATGCTGTCAACAATTCCAAGTCCTAAAATAAAATTTCGTAACCATAATGCATGTATAGTGGCTTCAAAGCATGCCACAAACTCTACTTCTATCGTGAACACAACAACTACAGATTTCTTTACACTTTTTCATGAAATAGCTCCTCTAGTCAAAAGAAAAATATATCCAGATGTGAACTTTCTGGTATCTGAACATCCAGCATAGTCTGAATATGAATATCCTATCACCTCCAAATGATCGGACTTCTTATAAGTAAGCATATAGTTTTTAGTTCATTACAAGTATCTTATCACATCCTTTACAGTTTTTCTATAATCCACACCAGGATTGCTTTAGTATCGTTCGAGCATACCAACCGCAAAACTTATATCTGATTTGGTGTAAGTCTGTGTATATATCAAACTTCCTACAGTAGATGCGTAAGGAATATCTTTCATTTGATTTCGTTCCCATTCATTTTGTGGACATTGTATTAAATTAAATTTATCACCTTTCCGGATTGGAGCAATATTGGCTGCATAGTTCTCCATCCTAAATCTCTTTAAAATTTTATTGATATGTCATTTTTGAAACAATCCCAACAATCCATGTGATCTATCTTGGAATATTTCTATTCTTATCACATAAACTGCCTCATTCATATCTTTCATATCAAAATTTTTAAAGAGAGAGCATTTAGTTTTATGTAATAACCCAAAATTACTACTTGCAAGTAATATATCATCAGCATATAGAACTAAAAATATAAACTTGCTCCCACGGACCTTTAGGTATATACACTGATCAACGATATTTTTTATAAAACCGAAGGATAAAATGTTATTATGAAATTTAAGGTACAATTATCGTGAGGCTTGTTTAAATTCATATATTGATTTCTTTAATCTGCAAACTAAGTTCTCTTATCATTTGATAGAAATTCTTTCAAGCTGTTTCATGTAAACAATGATCTAAGCTTCCATTAAGAAAAACAGTCTTCACATTCATTTGGTACAGCTCCAAATCAAAATGTGTTACCAATGCCATTATAATTCTTAAGAAGTCTTTCTTGAAAATTAGAGAAAAAATCTCGTTATAATCAATGCAATCTTTTTGAGTATAACATTTAGTTATAAGTATAACCTTATATATTTCGATATTACCTTTAGAGTCACGTTTGATTTTAAACACCCATTTACAACTAACTATTCTGCAACCCTCAGGCAATTCAATAAGATTGCAAATTTCATTATGTGTCATTGATTCTAAATCATCTTTCATGGCATCAATCCATTTAGAAGAATCACTTCTTTCTATGGCTTGTTGAAAAAAAATCAGATCATCATATATTCCTATATCATACTCAAATTCTTGTAGATAAATTAAATAATTATTTGAAATAGCAGATATCCTTTCCCTATGAGATCTTCTCAACGCTACTTTTTATGACTGTTCTACATTACATTCAATGGCGACATTTTCATTATGGAGGATAGAATTGTCAATCTGTTATTCAACAACAGTCGGAACAATAGTTTCTTTAAAAATTATGTGTATTGGGACTTGTACCCTATTTTTTTTAATCTCTATATTTTGTGAAATATTACTCCCACTGATTTTACCATTCTGGAAGAATTTGACATTACCGATTTTGATTATTCTCGTACTGTGCTTAGAACAGTAAAATTTATACCCTTTTATATTTCTCTGGATAACCGATAAAGTATCCACTGACAGTTATGAAATCTAATTTTTTTTCTTGTGAATTGTACATTTTAACCTCTATTGGACACCCCCAAATATGTAGGTGTTTAATACTCAATTTTTTTTCAGTCCATAACTCAAAAGGAGTTTTTAAAATTACTTTACTAAGAACCCTATTAAGAATATAAATAGCAGTCTTAAGGGCTTCCATCCATAAAAATTTAGGTAAAGAAGAATAACTCAACATACTCCTAACCATATCCAATAATGTACGATTACGCTGTTCAATAATACCATTTTGCTGTGGCATACCTAATATAGTATATTGTACATGTATGCTATACTTTTCTAACAGTTTAGCAAAAGAGCCAGGACATTGTCCTGCTATATCATATTTACTTTAATATTCACCACTTCTATCAGATCGAATAACTTCCACACTTTTATTTAATTGTCTTTCAACATCAGTAATACATATATCCAAAATATTTACAACTTGAGATTTTTTATATAATAAATAAATATAATAATAACGTAAAAAATTATCGATAAATGTGATAAAATATTTTTCTTATTCTAAAGATGAAGAATCAAAAGGTCTACAAATATCTGTATGGATAACCTCTAAAAGTTTTAAACTTCTTGTAATATCCTTCTTTATATATTTGGTTTATTTTCCTTTAATACAATCCACACATACATCAAGATCTGAAAAACAAAGGTTAGGTAAGATCCATTTATTTATCAACCTTTTTATACGATCTTTAAATATATTACCTAATCTTTTGTGTCACAAGAAGGAAGAGTTCTCATTCATACATTTACATTTTATTTCAACATTATGATGGAGGGTCATGAGAGTTTAACCAAAATTTTTGTCAAGACCTATTTTGTACAGACCATCAAACAGAATTTTAGAACTGAAGAAAGTTTTATTTTTGTATATACTTACTCTTTTATTTTTAAATTTTAAAGAGTAGTCTTAGACATTAAGTTTGAAAATAGAAATAAGATTTCTAGCAATTAAAGACACATAAAATATTTCTAACAAATCTAAATACATTCAAATATTAAGAAATAAATGAAAAGTTTTAATAGTAACAACAGAAACTTTGACACAATTTTTCAGGACAATGAAATTCTCATTTTGGTTTAGGATTTGAGTTACAAGGAATCCCTACATTGATTTAGAAATATAAACGTTAGAGCCTAAATCGAACCACCAGGTATTAGAAGTGATGGGTACACCAATAATGAGCTGGCCCAAAGAAAGGTCAACGGAAGCCCAGAAAAGACAGTCAACGTTTCTAACGGCCCAGTAAGAAGATGGGCCCAGGAACTAAAAGGCCCAAAGACGGTCAACGTTGGCGTTGACCGTCCTGGCGGCCAACTTACTCCCAAACGGTCAACTCGGCATTGACCGGTTTGTTGGGCCTTTACAGGCTTTGCAACAGTGATGGGCCTATTCCATTCTGGCCCACAGCCCATCAGTTGATCGCACACCGCTCTCCCTTCGTTCTCCACGAAGGCGGCCAACAAGCTGGCGGTTAACTCATACGTTGACCGTCTGCTCCCTACATGCTGGGCCCAAACAAGATCCTTCTACAGTAATGGGCCTGACTCACTCAGGCCCATAGCCCAAATGGAGGCCAACGACGGACGCCTTTCATAAGGGCGGCCAACACACACGCAGACGGTCAACCCAGGCGTTGACCGTCCGCGCTTTGCACATTGGGCCCCAAGAGACCTTCCAACAGTAACGGGCCTGACCCGTTTAGGCCCACCGGTTATAAAAAGACCAGCCACAATCCTTCAAGGATATTCCACGATCTCAAAGGAAATATCTGTAAGATTGGCGCCCTTCAAATAAGGAAGGCGCTAGATCCTCCCAACTCTTTGCCAGCCAAGAAACCTCAACAGTAATATGCTGGGAAGGAAAGAAGCTAACTTGGAAAGTGGTTGACCGCCTCAGAAGGAAACAATCCTCCACAATTGGGCAACAAGCATCAGCCTCCAGAAGGAAGGCCAGCGGCAGATCCCAGGGACGATCATCCCTTCCAAAGAAGGAAGATCGCCACCTTTGCCATAAAGGAGGCCCAGGGTTGACCATCCAAGGCAGGCCTTTCTCCATACTTACAAACGTACACGCGTTCTTGGAGGCTTTGATAGATGCTTTCTTGAAGGCCTTTTTCCAGATTGAAAGACTCTACCTTTCAAGCTTAGACTGAGATAGAAAACCCTAAGTGTTCTGAGAATCAAGCTCTAGTTCCCAGCAGCCAAACTCTCAAACACGATCAAACTCCAAGGCAACGGACGGGTCTTTACACACGTTCTCTGCCTTCCTACCATCCAGATACGAGAAAGGACCTGCGCCTTTCTGACATCTGGAACAAGACACTCCTTTCCCCTCTCTCATTACTTTCTCTCTCTTTCAGTTCTTTCCATTGAAGGCTGGTTTACTGACTTGAGCGTCGGAGTATTTTCGGTGGGATTACATCCCGCCGTTAACGCTGACCTCTTGTTCGTTTTAGTGGTGTGCAGGATTCGTACTCGGTGAACGGAGCCGGTTCAAACCATCCAGAAGAATCCGAACTGCTCAAGTCGGATCCGTGCACGCATCATTGGCGCCGTCATGGGGAAAGCGCTTACGAAAAGCCTACCACAAAGAATCGCACAAACTCTCTCTCACGTCACCTTCGCCAACAATGGTGAACACAAGAACACAGGCTAGCGACCCCGCTAGAATGCTGCTAACCCCGACCAGGGCCATGCTGCTGATGTCCTGGTCAACGGGGCCACAGGCGAAGTCCTACCGCCTTACATTCAGCAACTGGTGGAGCAGATGTAGGGTAACAACCGCCGCTCAAACCGCTGTGAGCAGAAGAATAAAGAACAAAGAAGCTGCTCCACCAAAGAAGATTCCATTCGCCACCAAGAAGGGTGGCCAGAGGAAGAAGAAGCCGGCCAAGAGGCCCTAAAACTGAAACAATCTGCTCCAAAGATCCTCCCGCGTTCTGGCCGGCAGGCCAATGGAACGCTCCGGAGTACGCCTCGACAGAGAGCCCAGACCGAGAAATCCTCAATACTTCTCGGGCGAGAGGACCGCCACACGCCCCGAGCGAGCCTCCCGGGAGGATGCCCATTCACAGAGGAGGCGGCGGCCGACCTGTTGAACCCGTCTTGAATAAGACGGAGTTGAGGAATTTCCTCAACTCCAAGAGATTAGCAAACGCCACTCGTGCCGATCCACGAGTGGACCAAATCTGGAACCACGTGTTTCAGAATGACGAGCGCACCATCGACTTGGACAGGTCACCTTTCACTGCAGATTTCTTGAGCCGTCCACTGCTTCCAAGTTTAAAATGCCGTCCCTTGACTTATACAATGGGGGCAGTGATCCGGTTGACCACCTGGATCACTTCCGCACCCATCTAAGTCTACAAGGATTAGAAGACTCGGCGATGTGCCGCTGCTTCCCGCTTACGCTGAAGGGAGACGCTGAGACTGGTTTCACCATCTCCCTTCGGCTGCTCATCGCCAGCTTTAGTGAACTCACGGACCTCTTCCTGGCTTAGTATGCATCGAGCTGACGGGAAGAGAAACAGCCGTGGCACCTCTCCCACATAAAGATGAAACCGGGAGAGAACCCACGACGCTTCCTGGATCGCTTCGTGGCCGAGGCCAGAAGGATCCCCAGGATTACTGAGGAGATGAAGTTGGGCAGCTTCATCTCAGCACTGACTTATGGAGATTTCTTCAAGCACTTGGCCCACAAAAATCCCCAAACATTCCGCGAGGCGAAAACCATTACTGTGGCCTACGCTGCTGCGAAGAGGGCAACGAGGCAAAACGTCGAGAACGGGCGGATCGGCCTCTACGATCCTCGGAGAAGGAAAAGAAAGTTTCTTTGGCGGAGAACACCCCCGCCAACAATAGCCGGGACCAGGCCCCGTAACGCAGAGACTACGGGCCCACCACCTTCACACCCTTGACGGACACGAGCTCTAATGTCCTGATGCAGATCCGTGGAGAAAAGTTTCTGAAGTGGCCAAAGACCCTAAAAAAGACTCTGGAAATCAGTCTAAGTATGTGACTTCCACCGCTCTGCTGGCCACTCAACCGAAGACTGCAAGACGCTGCAGAGGGAAATTGAAGACCTGATTCGCAGAGGACATCTCACTCGATTCGTCGAGGGACCTGGACAGAACCCAGGAGCAGCTGATGAAGAGGGGCAGGAGCAGACGCCTCCCCGGAACCGGATTACGGCAGGAGTAGTCAACATGATCACCACACGACCTGCCAGGAGTCCAGAGGACAGCAAGGAGCAGCAGACTGGGAGGAAGAAGCAGCGTGTAGTAGACAACATCATTAGCTTTAGTGATTGTGATTCGAACCATGTAATCTCCCCCCATGCTGATCCAATTGTAATTTCGGCACTCGTTTCAGATGTTACTTCGGACTACCAGCTGAAGCGAGTCTTTATTGATAATGGTAGCTCTAAAGACTTGCTTTATTTGGACGCGTTCTTTAGATTAGGCCTAAAAAAGAATCAACTAAAACCTGCTGAAGGACCTTTATACGGCCTTGACAATGAACCGGTGCCCGTTCAAGGGACAATCTAACTGGAAGTCACCCTGGGCACCTACCCAAAAACAGCAAGTCGTATGCTAACCTTTCTAGTGGTTGACTGTCCCTCTGTACAACGCGATACTAGGCGAGCCGTGCCTAACAAAGCGTTTGGGGCAATCCACGTCAATTCCACATTTGAAAATAAAATTCCCAACGCCCTACGGCGTCGGAGAAGTTCTGGGAGATCAGGTCACTGGGCGGACCTGTTACATGGCCCAGATTGCTCCAAGTGGCAGAACTGGCACGGTGGGAGAACTCGATCATCAAGACGAGACCACCTTGCAGCAGGCGCGGCCTGGTGAAGCCACCGATCTGGTCCCACTGGACCCGGGAAAACCGGATAAGTGTGTCCAGATTGGCAGCTCACTCATCGGGCCACTACGCGATGAATTGATCACGTTTCTACAAAGGAACACGGACCTTTTTGCCTGGACTCCCGCAGACATGCCCGGGATTTCAGCCAATGTGATGGTCCACAAGCTGGGCCTTGACCCAGACCGAAAGCCGGTAAGACAGAAGCGGAGAAATCACTCCGTCGAAAAACTAATCGCCATCCGAGAGGAAGTGAAGAAGCTGCTGGACGCAGGCTTCATTAGGGAAGTCCAGTACCCGGATTGGCTCTCAAACGTCGTCCTAGTTAAGAAGAGCAACGGAAAATGGTGAATGTGCGTCGATTTTATCGACGTCAACAAGGCCTGCCCGAAGGACAGCTTTCCCTTTCCCAGGATTGACCTACTGGTTGACTCCACGGCAGGGCACGAGCTGCTAAGCTTCATGGACGCTTATTCGGGCTACAATCAAATCAGAATGAGTCCAGAAGACGAGGGGCATACCTCGTTCATGACGGACCAGGGCACCTATTGCTATAGGGTCATGCCCTTCGGGCTAAAAAACGCTGGAGCCACCTACCAGCGGCTAGTGAACAGGATGTTCGAAAAGCAAATCGGTCGCAACATGTAGGTCTATGTCGACGACATGCTCGTCAAGAGCAGAGTCATGGGCGACCACATACGTGACCTGGAAGAGTCATTTAGGGTGCTCCGCCAGCACCAAATGAAGCTAAATTCAGCCAAGTGAGTCTTCGGGGTAGCCTCGGAAAAGTTCTTGGGTTTCATCGTCTCTCAGCGAGGGATCGAGGCAAACCCAGAAAAGATTAAGGCTCTGGTGACATGGCTCCCAGAAACGTAAAGACGTCCAATGATTGATTGGCGGCCGGTCATTCCCGCTTCCTCGCGAAATCTGGAGACAAGTACCAGCCCTTCTTTAAAGCCTTAAGAGGGACAAAGTCTAACGGATTCCAGTGGACGGCCGCGCGCTGCACGCCTTCGATGAGTTGAAGCGAGATCGCCCACCCGTTGTTAGCATCACCCAAAGACAGAGAGGAGCTGTACCTTTACTTGGCGGTATCGGAAGCATCCCTCAACTCCGTCCTTGTGCGCCAGGAGTCCGATATCCAGCAGCCGGTCTATTATGTGAGCAAAACATTGACCGGCCCAGAAACTCGCTACCCGCACGCTGAAAAAATGGCACTGCCCTTATCTTCAGCATGAAAAATTGAGGCCATACTTTCAGGCGCATCGCGTAGTGGTCCTTACGGACCAGCCACTGAAAGGCATACTCCAAAAGCCTGACGTCTCGGGCGATTGGTAAAATGGGCCATTGAATCAAAGTGAGTTCGACATCGAGTTCGTGCCCGCACTGCACCATAAAAGCGCAGGCTCTGGCCGACTTTATTGTTGAGACCACAACACCAATTCAAGAGGAACAGCCCGCAGAAAATGAAGAACGGCCCGATGAGGTCCCAGAATGGACACTCCATGTGGACGGGTCGTCCACGGACAATGGCTGTGGAGCGGGGGTGATCTTAACAACCCCTGACGGATTTGAGATCAAGTATTCCCTAAAACTTGATTTACCAGCGACCAACAACGTCGCTGAGTACGAAGCCCTACTAGCTGACTTGCGGTTAGCAAAGGAGTACTCTGCCAAGAGGTTGGCAGTCCACAGCGACTCTAAATTAATTGTCAACCTGGTCAATGGGGGCTTCGAGGCAAACAACCCTTCCTTGGCCAGGTACCTGGCAAAGGCAAAGGAGACCATCCAGGGCTTCGACAA
Organism: Nepenthes gracilis; assembly: GCA_033239525.1. Taxonomy (NCBI): domain Eukaryota; kingdom Viridiplantae; phylum Streptophyta; class Magnoliopsida; order Caryophyllales; family Nepenthaceae; genus Nepenthes; species Nepenthes gracilis. The sequence goes on from BSYO01000002.1 coordinate 10,532,700, forward strand.
GCTGACCCTGGTTCACGTTCCTCGAGCCGAAAATTGGAAGGCAGACCGGCTGGCTAGAGCAGCTGCTGCCGAAAACCCAGAACAATATTCGAGGGACATGCGGGAGACCCTGAACGCTCCGAGCATAGAGAAATAGGAGGCCATGCAGATTTCTGAAACGGAAAACTGGATGACCCCTTACCTTAAATACTTGGCCGACGGATCACTCCCAGAGGACACCGAAAAGGCCAAGCAGATTAAAAAGACAGCTGGCTGGTACACGGTAGTTGATGGGCGGCTGTATTGCCGCGATACTCAACTCCGTATCTCCGCTGTCTATCTCCCGAGGAGGCTGACTATGCACTGGGCGAAGTTCACCTCGGGATCTGTGGATCACACGTAGGCGGTAAAAACCTAGCCTTCAAAATCATGCGACAGGGCTACTACAGGCCCTCGATGAAAAAGGACGCACTTGAGTTTGTAAAGAAGTGTGAGAGCTGCCAGCTTCATGGCAACCTTCATCACCAGCCGTCCGCTTACCTAAAGTCCCTTCAGGCCCCGTGGCCCTTCGCGCAATGGGGGCTTGACATTCTCGGCCCATTTCCTATTGCCACGGGACAAAGGAAGTTTATCATAGTGGGCATCGACTATTTCACAAAGTGGGTCGAGGTTGCCCCGCTTGCAAAGATCACAGAACACAATGCTCTAGAGTTCCTTCGCCAGAGCATTGTCTGCAGATTTGGCGTCCCTGAGGTCGTGGTGACCGACAACGGGACCCAATTTTTGGGAAAATGCTTTACCAAGTATTGCACCAGCCTTGGAATCAAGCTGGTCCACACTTCGGTAGCATACGCCCAGGCCAACGGGCAGGTGGAGGTCACAAACCGTACGCTACTCCACGGGTTAAAGACTAAGTTGGAGGACGCCGGGGGCTCCTGGGCTGACGAGCTCCCATCCGTCCTCTGGTCTTATCGCACAATCCAAAGGAACCAACGCGCGAGACGCCCTTGGCTTATGTTACGGGGCCAAGCAAGAATTCTGTTGAAATCGGGCTCCCAAGTCTCGGGGGTGGAGTCCTTTGACCCACAGACCAACTCCCAGAAAATCAGGGAGCACTTGGACTTGCTGGAGGAAGCCCGTGACGCAGCTAGAATACGGACAGCAGCATACCAACACCGAGTTGCCCGATACTACAATAAAAAGGTGAAAGCTCGACAATTCGACGTTGGGGACTTAGTCCTACGAGGCATCGAGGCCACAGGCAAGCTGGCCGGCCGAAACAAGCTCTCTCCCAACTGGGAGGGACCTTTCCTTGTCTCCGCCGTCCTGCGCAACGGAGCATACAAACTCCGAAACCAGGACGGAAAGTTGGTCCCCCGAACGTGGAACGCAATCCACCTGAAGCGCTACTTCCAATAGGGAACCCAGGTACGCACTTACTCGCTCCTGTGCGTTCATCCGTGTGCTTATTTTCACTTTGAAAAAATGAGGAGTTTACTTAGCATATAGAATCCTAGGCCATATGAACTGCGTTTGCCTTGCAGGTATCCATCCGACCTAGACTGCCCCTAAGTCGGGAGGGTCTTCACCCTCTCGTTAAATCCTAGTCATCTAGGTGGCCCAAAAAGTGGTCTGAAACCCTGGTCATCCAGGTGGCCCATAAGCGGTCTTAAACCCTAGTTATCTAGGTGGCCCATAAGCGGTCTTAAACCCTAGTCATCTAGGTGGCCCATGAGCGGTCTGAAACCCTGGTCATCCAGGTGGCCCATGAGCGGTCTTAAACCTTGGTCATCCAAGTGGCCCATAAGCGGTCTTAAACCCTAATCATCTAGGTGGCCCATGAGCGGTCTGAAACCTCGGTCATCCGAGTAGCCCAATAGCGGTCGTACTAAACCTTGGTCATCCAAGTGGCCCATAGCGGTCTGAAAACCTTAGGGGGCAAGAATGGCACACGCGACGACCTATTTTCGGGAAGCAGCAACGTCAGTCAACGACGGTCGAAGGGAGAAACATTTTTTCTCCAGTATTGGCAGCCCAAGTCTTCACTTGAATGGAGCCACCAGGCTGGTTCTTACAACCGCCTGCCCAGCTTAAGGATCTACTCCTTAGACAGCCAGCCAACCAAGTTGGCTACCCCACGCACCAACCTTCTTTATGGAGGGATGGCGTGATTAAACAATAAACGATAAGCGTTCCTTCTCTAACACTGACTGCCCAAGTTTTCGCTTGGACAGCACTGCAAGGTCGGTTAATGCAACCACCTGCCAAGCCTGGGGGCTCAGCTCCTTAGGCAACCAAGTCACGGTCGCCGGCCAATCAAATTGGCCGCCCCATACAACGACTCAAACAAACAACAAACACAAAGCAATAAAAGGCAATGGACACTGGACTGAAAAAAAGTTTCCATTTTATTAAGTATGTTACAATTTACATGCTATCCAGAAAAAAAAAAAAAGAAAAAAATACGAGAGGGCTACGGTGGTCGGGCGGACCACCCCGGCATCTCGGGGGCTCTCCCACCGAGATCTTCTTTGCATTGCGCAAGCTTGCGTTCCTTTGGTTGATAAACTCCACTGGGAAGTCCGGAGCGATCAACCGCGCAACACGGCGTCCAATGTTGAGCCCCTCCAACAGCCGGGCGTGTAGTGCGCCTCCAACCTCATGAGGGGTCATCCGTGAGGCCAACTCGTTCTCTGCGACGGCGGCTCGATTTGCGACGCGTTTGTTGCTCGCTTTCAGTCGATCATCCTCTTCCTTTAGGCGAGCGACCTCCGCCTTCAGCTCAGCAACCTCCGCTTTCAGCTCGGCGTTCTTTGCCTCCACGCCCGCCATAACAGTCTCGAGAGCAGCTGTCTGCTCATGGAGCTCCCCTCCTGAGGCAGCCAGCTTGGCATCTAGCCAGGCTATTTCTACCTCCTTCTCAGCCAGTGCCTCGTCACGCTGCACCATTGCCTTAAAAAGTGCAGAGGCGACCTTCAACGGCTGCACAAATAATAACGAATAGAAGACAAGTTAGAAAACTTCAAGGGGCAAGGTATGGGGAATCAACCGTCAAGAATCATACCTCCATAAATGTCCTTTGGGTCCCTTAGGCCTGGCCTCCAGACCAGGCTCAGGTGGCGAAGGACCAGGAGCATCCACTCGCGCCGAACACGCCGCTGCCTCATCCAGAATTCTCTCCAAGAGCTCATCATCCTCAACAGCAGCGGCGGGCTCCTCTCTTGCAGCCTCTGGAGTAGATGCCACGGGCTCCTCCTCGGCCGCCTGGAGCGGGCCTAAAGAGAATCGAGCCCCACGATTGACTCCGCGACAATCCGCACAACCGCCTCGTGAGTGGCTCCTCGAAGGTCCCACCCACCCAGCGCACGGAGCCACCTTAGCCTGCAGTTGGGCCAGGACAACACCTCCGGCCTCCACCGGCCAGTCCTCGATGGATTTCTCCACTCCAGAGGTGCTGCCGGATCCACCGCAGATCCCGGCCGCCACAAGGTCAATCTGCGATAGGGACGATGAGGACGTAGAAGTAGCCCTCTCAACGGCTTCCTCCGAGGACCTTGAGCGGATGATCACACCCTTAGAGTTCTCGGGCCTCGACATCTTAATCGGAGGTCAGCGGCCACGAACCGAGACGGCGGCCCCCCGCTTAACTTTCTTGGACTCTATTCGAGAAACCAAAAAATCCCGCTTAAAGTCGTCAGGATTCTTCTTTATCTCATCAAGCAGCCACTCATAAGCGGACGAATCCGTCAGAGACGGCGTCCCAAAGTAGACCTCCAGAATCGTGCCCCAGCTTTTGGCAAGCGGCCACTTCTCGGACACTTTCACAAAGAAGAACTGGTTTTTCCAGTTCTTCAACGAATCATAGATGGCCGAGCTAATTTTTATTCCGGCGCGAGGAGTGAGCGATATCCACTCTCCGCCCTGAATTACTTTAAATACAACCCTAACGCCCGTCATCCTAAACTTTTTGCCAAACTTTCGAGCAAAAATACACAAAGTGCAGAGATACCTCACTGCATTGGCATGAAGTTGGGCGATGGGAACTCTCAAAGCCTTCATGATCGCTTCGAATTCCTCTGGCAAAGGCAAGCGGAGGCCGCTCCTCAGGTGAGCCTCGTAAACTGTAATGTAGCCCTCTGGTGGAGAAAAGGCTTTGTCGTCGGCGCCTAGAACCTTCCAGGCCATCTCTTTAGGGATGTTATATTCGACGCATAAAGCCTTGATATCATTTTCCCTCAAATCAGATGAGAAATCCGCCACGGAAGCTATGATCGGAAAAGTTTTAGGGTGTCTTGAAGGGTTTGTCCTGAGGAATGGGAATGAGGAAGACGAAGGAGGCGTAGGCGAATCGATTTCAAAAAAACGGAAGGAAAACTTGGCGCGCCAAGCATGCAAAGGACGCCATCGGTCACCCGCCACGCGTCACCTCCTCATTCGACCCGGCCAAAGGACGGGACTCCCGCACGAAAACCCCTCATTAATGGCACTGGGACCACCACGTGTCGCCACTCCACTTGACCCCCTTGAGGACGGATCTCGGCGTATTAATGGCCGGATCTCCTTCCAACCAAAGGAGGACACGTGTGCCGCTTTACGCCTTGATCAAGGCAAAAGATGGCGAAATCATTCCCGGGATTGGCGAGGACGGTCAACAATTGGAACTCCGAAATTGGCCGGGGCGGTCAACACCTCGGAACTCGGAATTGGCCGGACGGCCAACAATTGAACTCCGGACGGTCGGGGACGGTCAACAATTGCGTACTCGGAATTGGCAAACGGGTCAACGATTCCGGTCAAGCCCTCCTTCACGTTTTTATAAGTCTCCACAGGATTCTCAAAGCAAGAAAAAAAAATGTCCCAACATGAACATACTGGAGGCCAAAAATCTGACCACCAGCATGGGGGCTAGTGATGGGTACACCAATAATGGGCTGGCCCAAAGAAAGGTCAACGGAAGCTCAGAAAAGACAGTCAACGTTTCTAACGGCCCAGTAAGAAGATGGGCCCAGGAACTGAAGGGCCCAAAGATGGTCAACGTTGGCGTTGACCGTCCTGGCGGCCAACTTACTCCCAAACGGTCAACTCGGCATTGACCGGTTTATTGGGCCTTTAGAGGCTTTGCAACAGTGATGGGCTTATTCCATTCTGGCCCACAGCCTATCAGTTAATCGCACACCGCTCTCCCTTCGTTCTCCACGAAGGCGGCCAACAAGCTGGCGGTCAACTCATACGTTGACCGTCTGCTCCCTACATGCTGGGCCCAAACAAGGCCCTTCTACAGTAATGGGCCTGACTCACTCAGGCCCATAGCCCAAATGGAGGCCAACAACGGACGCCTTTCATAAGGGCTGCCAACACGCACGCAGAAGGTCAACCCAGGCATTGACCGTCCGTGCTTTGCACATTGGGCCCCAAGAGGCCTTCCAACAGTAACGGGCCTGACCCGTTTAGGCCCACCGGTCATAAAAAGACCAGCCACAATCCTTCAAGGATATTCCACGATCTCAAAGGGAATATCTGCAAGATTGGCGCCCTTCAAATAAGGAAGGCGCCAGATCCTCCCAACTCTTTGCCAGCCAAGAAACCTCAACGGTAACATGCTGGGAAGGAAAGAAGCAAACTTGAAAAGTGGTTGACCGCCTCAGAAGGAAATAATCCTCCACAATTGGGCAACAAGTATCAGCCTCCAGAAGGAAGGCCAGCGGCAGATCCCAGGGACGATCATCCCTTCCAAAGAAGGAAGATCGCCACCTTTGCCATAAAGGAGGCCCAGGGTTGACCATCCAAGGCAGGCTTTTCTCCATACTTGCAAATGTACACGCGTTCTTGGAGGCTATGATAGATGCTTTCTTGAAGGCCTTTTTCCAGATTGAAAGACTCTACCTTTCAAGCTTAGACTGAGACAGAAAACCCTAAGTGTTCTGAGAAACAAGTTCTGGTTCCCAGCAGCCAAACTCTCAAACACGATCAAACTCCAAGGCGACGGACGGGTCTTTACACACGTTCTCTGCCTTCCCACCATCCAGATACGAGAAAGGACCTGCGCCTTTCTGACATCTGGAACAAGACACTCCTTTTTCCTCTCTCATTACTTTCTCTCTCTTTCAGTTCCTTCCATTGAAGGCTGGTTTACTGACTTGAGTGTCGGAGTGTTTTCGGTGGGATTACATCCCGCCGTTAACGCTGACCTCTTGTTCGTTTTAGTGGTGTGCAGGATTCGTACTCGGTGAACGGAGCCGGTTCAAACCATCCAGAAGAATCCGAATCTGTTCGAAGTCGGATCTAGGTACGCATCAAGAAGGTATTTTAATTAGGTTTGATTCAAAACAAACACAAGCTAGAGACTCACCTTTCTTTTCGAACCAAGCTTTTCTTTTATAGCAATCATTCTTAAAGTGTGTCACCTTTTTACAAAAGTGACCCTTTGCATAATTTTCCTTCTTTTGAATCCCTGTACCAGAATTGGGCTCATTTTCCTTTGATGGTCCAACTTTAATACTCTTTCTCTTTCTCTTCTTCTTTCCTTTATTACTATAGCCCGTTAAATTAATTAAATAAATTTATTGTTGTTTGAGTCTTGCCTTCTCTTGAACCAACGTGCTTCCCAATTTATTGACATTATATTTATCTTTAATAGTATTATAATAAATTTAAAAAAATCCGTACTAGCGAGGAAGTGAATTTTTATAAAACTGAACAAGCAAAGATCCATTCACATCCATACTAAGGGTTTTAAGTTTGGCAGCTAAATTGGTCATCTCAAGAATGTATTCCTGCATTCATTGAGTGCCATCAAATTTCATGGTGGTCAATTTTGCCATTAATGTTCCAGTAACAGACTTATCCGCAGACCGAAAATGATTTTCAATAGTCTTCAATAAATCCTTAGCATTTTCAGTTATAGAAATTATAAATTTAATATTATTTGCCATGATTATTATCATAAACATCATATTTATTCTATTTGATTTTTTTATACTCTAAAATATGATTTTTTTTCTCATCACTGCTTGAACCAATAATAACAGTAGACTTATCTGATTGTAATGCAATATCAAGATCTAGTACACCTAGATGAAACCGAACTTACTCAAACCAATCGAAAAAATTAGTTCCATTGAATATCGAAATAGAAGAAGTATGAAAATGTAGCGAAATCAGAACAAATACTGTAATAAATTAACATACTTGATATTAATGCTTTGAATTAATAAAATTAGGAGTAACATAAAACATAAATAGCGTTATTATAATACATATTTGGGTATAATTATAACACACTAATTAACTATTATAATGATTTTTAATCACTTATAGAAATAATTAATAAATTTTTAAAATTTAAACAAGTCTTGACCTTTGGGTATCCATGATCTTATTTGAAATAATGAGTACTTATTAATTATCCTATTCAATTAATCAATTACATAGAAGTTGGTGCACTTTTGAACCTACCATAATATCTACTAATTGAGAAATTATAACGCTTTAAATTTATAAAGTAATTAAATTAATATATAAAATAACTATATTAATTTTCATTCTATGATTTAATATCTATAAAATTATTTAGTCTAGCCACTTTGATGACTATTAGATTACATCATTATGTAGATATTCAATCATAATTACTTTGTACAATATTATAAATAATATCTGTATAAATCTAAATATATAATATTTAATCATGATAAATTTAAATTTTACATCATATTAGTGATACTAAATAGACGAACAATTACTTTTATATATAATATAATTATATAATAAACAAATATATTATATTATATTAATATATTATATTAATTTTCTTTTAAGTTAACAAATATATATATATTTCATTTTCACTCCATTTTCAGTTTACCTTTTATATATATAAAACAAATATTATATAATTTTATATTTCTTTTCCCTGTTTATCTTCTTCTTCTGCCATCTCTCGCATCTGAAAACTTTCCCTTCAGTTTTCCCACTGCCGCCTAACATTGCAGAGAATCGGCGCCAAATCGACCACCGCCGATCAACGTCGCAACGAACGATGGTCCGATTTCATCCAGCGGTGACCGAGTTCAAACAACAGAAACCGACAACACTTTCGCGTCAAATTTTGGCACAAAATCGGGCGACTGTTCATGTCGGCCGGCTACAAAACAACGATGCGTTGACGGAAAACAACCATACTATCAGCAAACGGTGGCGGGTTCTGCCGCACACGCCACTCTAAAATGAAAACAGTTTAATTTTGCGCCATTTCCTCTGTTCTCCAAAATCCCTTTCTTTTTTTTAAATATAACATTGAATAATGGCAGAATGGATTATGGATGGCAGTGAGCAGTGGCAAACAACAGAAGGCATAAACCGTCGCCAATAGAACAAATAAATTCACGCCACTTTTCTTACTGTTTCTTATACAGGAACGGTTTGTTGTTTGGCGCAAACTGATGAAATGGCCGTGTATGGTTATGATGCCTAATTTGATCTTCATATACACTGGCCGGGAATGCACGACCAGACTTAGAATGGCAGATGAAGGGTTTGAGTGACCAACAGGGCAGATGCTTGACCAACCCGACAATACGTATTCTGTTTTTTTTTTTAATTAAAATAAATGAAAGATGAAAAACAGTGGCGCTAAATTGAAGAAAATACTATAATCAGAATCAAATATCTAATACCACATGTAAGAATTTTAATGAGATAAAATTTTTAATCTACGGGATTTTTATTATTATATTTCTTCACTAATTAACTAAGTATAAAATTATATTTGTGTACCTGAATCCATTAGCGTTAAACTTTTATACAATACCGCAATTGTTCTTTTCTTGAAGAATCGAGAGATGATTTTTCTTTCTTTTTTTTATAATTTGTAGAACTTTAACAAATCTTTTATGTCCCTAAAATGATGGCCAATGACATCCTTTTATAGAGGGAGAGAGGATTATTTTTAAATTACTAGAATGCCCCTCCTTTCGCCCCAAAGATATGTTATGAATAGACATAATCGTTGAGAAGTAATATCCATTCGCTCAACGGGTATGTCTCAAAGAGACATATTTATTCATTAAAGGATATATTTATTAAAAAATAATATATCCTTTTAATCAAATGTTACATTTTGAATGGGCGTGTCTTTTAAGAAATTTCTCTTCATTATATATATATAAACTAATATGATTATTTAATCAATTCAATAAATTAATAATTTATATGTGATGTATAACATATTTCTAACAAAAAGCATCAAGAGAAGCCACATTTAGTTTACTCTAACCACCCTAAAGTTGAAGGATGTTTCTAAATTTACTAACAATTAGCAAAAACGGCAGCAACTTGCCATAAGTGGGAAGCTGAGGGAGGGTGGCCAAAAGTAGAATTCCTAAGCTCTATATTTAGTCAAGCATAGCCACAGGGCAGTTTTTCCAGCTACTCAGCACAACCACAACACAGCTATAGTTACCAAAACCGAGCCAAAATTTGCAACATTGCCTCGACTGCATTTGCTGCCTCAGAAAAGGGTTGAAATTTCTAACTTCTTGTAGTGAGACTCATTACCAATTCAAACATAATTTCTAACCTCAGAAAAGCAAGACATGGAAGCAAATTCATTACCAATCATATGAGTGATCAGCAATAAAACAATTTCCAAACATAATTAACAATCCACTCACAAAAATCTGTTAAACGACGCTCTGGCAAGTGAAGAAACTCAGCATACTCCTGCGTCCATCCTCTGTTTTGAGCAAATGCAAAACCAACGGGCGCCTGGTAACAATTCCTGCAAACAATTCCAAGACCATACAAGAGCACTCCCAAAATGAAAAGCTAAATCACCAATTAGCAAACAAACACAAAATCACCAAATTAAAAACACTAACCAGATCCTCTAGGAAGAAAGTCACGACCAGCTATACTCTCAAGAACTGAGGACTTTCTAGAATTTTGCAAGCAATCAACCACAAAAAATTTCAACTACTGCACAACTCAATCGCTACTAGTTCACCTAAGAAAGTATATTCGAAACAAGGTAAGAAAAGAAAGGGCAAATACTATTACGGAGCTGTACAATGCAAATCAGAAGCAAAAATACATTGATATTTTTGATCAGTATAAACAGTATAAGAACAACAATCAGTTCTTATTTTCACTGTATAAATATAAAAAATATAAATATGAATAACAATTAGTTCTGATCTCATAGAAATGGAAAAAGTGTAAATGACTTCTTAGATTTCAAGAATACGATTTCAGAGCAGATCTACAAAGCACAAATCAGAAGGAAAAATACGTCTACATTTCAAAGTAACATATGCAATACAAGAACGAAAATAAAAATATATACCTCAAACATTTGTTTGCGAAACAATCTGAAATGAAATACCACGAGATTCGTGGTTTAGGGCAGGAAGGAGCATGAGAGAGAGAGAGAGGGGCTTGAAATGATGGATGCCTCCAATATACGTTTTTATAAATATTTAATTTATAAATATTTAATAAATAATTTATAAATTATTTATAATTTATTGAAAGATATAATTTTTAAAAATAATGATTTAATAAATAATTTATAAAATTTTTAAAAATGTTTTATGATTAGAATGTATTTTTTATAGTTGGTGACAATGTATTTTTGTTATTCTTATTTTTATTATTTAGCATTAATTATTTTATTTTTTTTAAAATTGTATTTATTTGATTTTAGAATTTCAGTGACAAAATTATATACATTTTTTAATAAAATTTATATATTAAATATTAATAGTGACAAAAATATATTCATTATTAATTTTTTATCACTAAAAATTATTTTTTTCGTAGTTAATTACCCTCCATCTGAGTTAATTGCCAAATGGCCATGGCCGAACAAGGTTCGGCTGGACACAGGGAAATGTGGGGCGGCTGACGGGGTTGGATCCAAGCGTAACCTGCCTCAGTGAATTGAGGTGTTTAAGCTATAACAATTTCTGGTTTCTAAGTGGTATGGTAGGATTTAGAGGGTCCATCATGATTTAACATATCATAAAATTAATTTTCCTAATGGTAAAGACTCAAAATTACATTAAATTTAATTACAAAAATTCCAACTAAAAATTTTAGATAGTTTTTTATGAATTTTATACCCAATAAACGAATTAACAAGAGAATGCATAATGTTCGTGCTAAGTATGCCTCAGTAGAGATGTCAGGCCGAAGTTATACAATATTTGTGTAAAAGTTGCCCAAACGACAGAGTTATTGAAAGTTTACATGATATTCGTTTAAATAAAAATCGGTCCACTGGACAGAATGAATGTTGTTTATACAAGATTAGGAGACGCTTGTATGTAGGTAAACAAAATGGGTGCTACACGTGCGCAACCAATAGGTGCACAGGCACCAATTTCAATTTTACTTCTAACGTTCAAATATTAATTCAGTGTATAAAATCCTGTATAATTTTTAGGTCAAAATAAAAATTATTTTCAATATAAAAGTACTGCACAAAAAGTAAAGAGAAAAAAAAAAAGAGTTTTAACGTCTGATTGAAGTCCGATTCAAGTTCTATTTTTTGCCAACTAGGGAAGTTGCTCAAGTTTGCTTTTAGGACGTATTGTCACTTTAGTTGCTATTTTATTAGTGCATTTTTCTATTGTGAGTTGTAAAGTATGTTGGCGGTTGGGTTCAATCATTATTTATTTGGATAATGATAGAGAGATCTCGAATAATAGTATATTTGTAATCAGTCTTTATTTTATAGTGGGTTTTTTTTAGAACTTACCCCAAGATTTTTTTTTCTTGTTAAAAAAAAATTTTCAAGTTTAATATTAACGTACAACATGTACTTGTTTCAATATATGATTTTATTCTTTATATTTTTACGATATTTTATAACTGATAATTGATAAAAATTTAAAAATTTTAATTTTATAAAATTTTTATATCTGTCAATATAATTTCAGAAACCCAACAAATCTTGAACAATAAGAACCAGATTTGCTACTCTAGGTTGGGGGACAAGGAGATACGGTTGAAGTGGTGTCACGTGATAATATTCATCATTTTATATTTATTTATAATAAAATAATATAATAAAAATTAAAAATTAAAAATTAATTTATTTCCTAATGTCTCTTTTTTCTTTTATTTTTTCTTTCATTGGTCCTAAAGAATTTTTTCTCTTTGTTTTTTTTTTTTGATAACTAAATAAAAAATACTTTTATTAAAAAATAATTTTTGGTTCCGTGAAAATTAGCACGTGTAGTAGTAGTTGATCAACGCCTACCATTCCAGCAAAAGAAAGTTGTCGCCTTTCTTGTCCATCCATATCACGTCTGCTTTTTCCATACTTGACGTGAGGAATTGACATAACTCGGATTTTTCTTTTTCTTTTTTTTTTTGATAACTAATAACGTGTGTTAATTAAAAAAAATATACTAAAGTTAATATTTATAGATATATTGCATTTATAGAATTTAATATTTATTTAAAAAGATAAAATGAAAGAAATAAGCTAAAGCAATTATGTCAAATAAATCGAGAAAAAATAAATTGACAAAGTAATCTTCTATTGAATTTATGTGTACGTTTCATTGTTAAAAATTGACAAGGTCCGATATGATACAATGAATTTCTATCATTGCAAAGTAGTAATATTGCCTCACTTTAATTAAAGTGTAGAAAATTTTTCAATTAGAAATCCTCATGGAATTAATGATAGTTTCCTGTGGCAAGGAAGGCAAACAGTAAAAAATCGCTGTATTATGGACCTTTTTAAAGTAATGTTGTAAGATAGGAATTTTAAAGGATTATTTTAATGATGATTAATTTGATTAAATTAATATATTTTTTAGGTTAATTAAAATTTTATGTCAAAAATTAAATTTTAGATTGAAATAAGTTAGATTAAATAACACTTAATATGTGTTTAACCTAGGCATAAAAATATTTTAGGCATAATATTTGCGCCAAAGGTACACTTGAGTGGCGCACGTTGTAAGATTCAAATTTTTGATTTATGATAATCTTGATTGATTAAATTAATATAATTAAAATTAAGGTTAAATGATGTTAAAAATTAAATTAAAAAAGTTAAAATTTAGCCGAATTATATCAAGTTAAGGGGTACCCGATTGGTACCCGAGGTATGCCTATGCATGAAAAGCAATTTACTCAATGCCTGATGGAAGCCTTACTGGCGTTTGAGTGCCAAAATCTGTGCGCTCAACGCCTGAGGCATGTTGGAGCTCGTGTGCTATTTTCTTAAATATGCTCCTTACCCGATGCTGGCTCATTTCTACTATGAATTTAAGAGATAAAAGAGAAAGAAAAGAGGAGAAGAGAAAGAGAAGAAGAATGAGGAATGAAGGACATTTTAATCAGACTTTAAGTAAAATTAAGTAAATGTAAGTATATTCAAACTATTTTTTTTTATAACTATTTATTTTTATTTTTTTAATATTTTTTTATTTTAAATACTTTTATATGTATTAATTTTATATTTATAATATTTTAGACTTTATATGCATAAAATTCTACTCCCATTTTATAGAATTTTATAAAGCATATATTTTAAATTCTTGTAAAATATGTTCAAGTTCTGAATTTCTATAATTATATTATTACATGTCTTCAAATATTATATATATACTTTTATATATTTTAAATTTTTATATAATTATTTATGCATATTTTATATTCAAAAGATTTCCATGATATTAGATAAACTGTTTTGAGTTTTTGGAATTTTAATACAATTGGCTTTGCATGTTTTCAAATTATATGTTATGTATCCATAATTCTTATTTCTTTGTTTCTATATATCATGTATTTGGAGAAAAAATAAAGAAAAATTCTACATCAACTTCAATGAAAGGTGCGCTCAAGCGAGGAGGCGATGAAGAAACCCTACGTGCGCTCAAGCGAGGAGGCGATGAAGAAACCCTACGTGCGCTCAAGCGAGGAGGCGATGAAGAAACCCTACGTGCGCTCAAGCGAGGAGGCGATGAAGAAACCCTACGTGCGCTCAAGCGAGGAGGCGATGAAGAAACCCTACGTGCGCTCAAGCGAGGAGGCGATGAAGAAACCCTACGTGCGCTCAAGCGAGGAGGCGATGAAGAAACCCTACGTGCGCTCAAGCGAGGAGGCGATGAAGAAACCCTACGTGCGCTCAAGCGAGGAGGCGATGAAGAAACCCTACGTGCGCTCAAGCGAGGAGGCGATGAAGAAACCCTACGTGCGCTCAAGCGAGGAGGCGATGAAGAAACCCTACGTGCGCTCAAGCGAGGAGGCGATGAAGAAACCCTACGTGCGCTCAAGCGAGGAGGCGATGAAGAAACCCTACGTGCGCTCAAGCGAGGAGGCGATGAAGAAACCCTACGTGCGCTCAAGCGAGGAGGCGATGAAGAAACCCTACGTGCGCTCAAGCGAGGAGGCGATGAAGAAACCCTACGTGCGCTCAAGCGAGGAGGCGATGAAGAAACCCTACGTGCGCTCAAGCGAGGAGGCGATGAAGAAACCCTACGTGCGCTCAAGCGAGGAGGCGATGAAGAAACCCTACGTGCGCTCAAGCGAGGAGGCGATGAAGAAACCCTACGTGCGCTCAAGCGAGGAGGCGATGAAGAAACCCTACGTGCGCTCAAGCGAGGAGGCGATGAAGAAACCCTACGTGCGCTCAAGCGAGGAGGCGATGAAGAAACCCTACGTGCGCTCAAGCGAGGAGGCGATGAAGAAACCCTACGTGCGCTCAAGCGAGGAGGCGATGAAGAAACCCTACGTGCGCTCAAGCGAGGAGGCGATGAAGAAACCCTACGTGCGCTCAAGCGAGGAGGCGATGAAGAAACCCTACGTGCGCTCAAGCGAGGAGGCGATGAAGAAACCCTACGTGCGCTCAAGCGAGGAGGCGATGAAGAAACCCTACGTGCGCTCAAGCGAGGAGGCGATGAAGAAACCCTACGTGCGCTCAAGCGAGGAGGCGATGAAGAAACCCTACGTGCGCTCAAGCGAGGAGGCGATGAAGAAACCCTACGTGCGCTCAAGCGAGGAGGCGATGAAGAAACCCTACGTGCGCTCAAGCGAGGAGGCGATGAAGAAACCCTACGTGCGCTCAAGCGAGGAGGCGATGAAGAAACCCTACGTGCGCTCAAGCGAGGAGGCGATGAAGAAACCCTACGTGCGCTCAAGCGAGGAGGCGATGAAGAAACCCTACGTGCGCTCAAGCGAGGAGGCGATGAAGAAACCCTACGTGCGCTCAAGCGAGGAGGCGATGAAGAAACCCTACGTGCGCTCAAGCGAGGAGGCGATGAAGAAACCCTACGTGCGCTCAAGCGAGGAGGCGATGAAGAAACCCTACGTGCGCTCAAGCGAGGAGGCGATGAAGAAACCCTACGTGCGCTCAAGCGAGGAGGCGATGAAGAAACCCTACGTGCGCTCAAGCGAGGAGGCGATGAAGAAACCCTACGTGCGCTCAAGCGAGGAGGCGATGAAGAAACCCTACGTGCGCTCAAGCGAGGAGGCGATGAAGAAACCCTACGTGCGCTCAAGCGAGGAGGCGATGAAGAAACCCTACGTGCGCTCAAGCGAGGAGGCGATGAAGAAACCCTACGTGCGCTCAAGCGAGGAGGCGATGAAGAAACCCTACGTGCGCTCAAGCGAGGAGGCGATGAAGAAACCCTACGTGCGCTCAAGCGAGGAGGCGATGAAGAAACCCTACGTGCGCTCAAGCGAGGAGGCGATGAAGAAACCCTACGTGCGCTCAAGCGAGGAGGCGATGAAGAAACCCTACGTGCGCTCAAGCGAGGAGGCGATGAAGAAACCCTACGTGCGCTCAAGCGAGGAGGCGATGAAGAAACCCTACGTGCGCTCAAGCGAGGAGGCGATGAAGAAACCCTACGTGCGCTCAAGCGAGGAGGCGATGAAGAAACCCTACGTGCGCTCAAGCGAGGAGGCGATGAAGAAACCCTACGTGCGCTCAAGCGAGGAGGCGATGAAGAAACCCTACGTGCGCTCAAGCGAGGAGGCGATGAAGAAACCCTACGTGCGCTCAAGCGAGGAGGCGATGAAGAAACCCTACGTGCGCTCAAGCGAGGAGGCGATGAAGAAACCCTACGTGCGCTCAAGCGAGGAGGCGATGAAGAAACCCTACGTGCGCTCAAGCGAGGAGGCGATGAAGAAACCCTACGTGCGCTCAAGCGAGGAGGCGATGAAGAAACCCTACGTGCGCTCAAGCGAGGAGGCGATGAAGAAACCCTACGTGCGCTCAAGCGAGGAGGCGATGAAGAAACCCTACGTGCGCTCAAGCGAGGAGGCGATGAAGAAACCCTACGTGCGCTCAAGCGAGGAGGCGATGAAGAAACCCTACGTGCGCTCAAGCGAGGAGGCGATGAAGAAACCCTACGTGCGCTCAAGCGAGGAGGCGATGAAGAAACCCTACGTGCGCTCAAGCGAGGAGGCGATGAAGAAACCCTACGTGCGCTCAAGCGAGGAGGCGATGAAGAAACCCTACGTGCGCTCAAGCGAGGAGGCGATGAAGAAACCCTACGTGCGCTCAAGCGAGGAGGCGATGAAGAAACCCTACGTGCGCTCAAGCGAGGAGGCGATGAAGAAACCCTACGTGCGCTCAAGCGAGGAGGCGATGAAGAAACCCTACGTGCGCTCAAGCGAGGAGGCGATGAAGAAACCCTACGTGCGCTCAAGCGAGGAGGCGATGAAGAAACCCTACGTGCGCTCAAGCGAGGAGGCGATGAAGAAACCCTACGTGCGCTCAAGCGAGGAGGCGATGAAGAAACCCTACGTGCGCTCAAGCGAGGAGGCGATGAAGAAACCCTACGTGCGCTCAAGCGAGGAGGCGATGAAGAAACCCTACGTGCGCTCAAGCGAGGAGGCGATGAAGAAACCCTACGTGCGCTCAAGCGAGGAGGCGATGAAGAAACCCTACGTGCGCTCAAGCGAGGAGGCGATGAAGAAACCCTACGTGCGCTCAAGCGAGGAGGCGATGAAGAAACCCTACGTGCGCTCAAGCGAGGAGGCGATGAAGAAACCCTACGTGCGCTCAAGCGAGGAGGCGATGAAGAAACCCTACGTGCGCTCAAGCGAGGAGGCGATGAAGAAACCCTACGTGCGCTCAAGCGAGGAGGCGATGAAGAAACCCTACGTGCGCTCAAGCGAGGAGGCGATGAAGAAACCCTACGTGCGCTCAAGCGAGGAGGCGATGAAGAAACCCTACGTGCGCTCAAGCGAGGAGGCGATGAAGAAACCCTACGTGCGCTCAAGCGAGGAGGCGATGAAGAAACCCTACGTGCGCTCAAGCGAGGAGGCGATGAAGAAACCCTACGTGCGCTCAAGCGAGGAGGCGATGAAGAAACCCTACGTGCGCTCAAGCGAGGAGGCGATGAAGAAACCCTACGTGCGCTCAAGCGAGGAGGCGATGAAGAAACCCTACGTGCGCTCAAGCGAGGAGGCGATGAAGAAACCCTACGTGCGCTCAAGCGAGGAGGCGATGAAGAAACCCTACGTGCGCTCAAGCGAGGAGGCGATGAAGAAACCCTACGTGCGCTCAAGCGAGGAGGCGATGAAGAAACCCTACGTGCGCTCAAGCGAGGAGGCGATGAAGAAACCCTACGTGCGCTCAAGCGAGGAGGCGATGAAGAAACCCTACGTGCGCTCAAGCGAGGAGGCGATGAAGAAACCCTACGTGCGCTCAAGCGAGGAGGCGATGAAGAAACCCTACGTGCGCTCAAGCGAGGAGGCGATGAAGAAACCCTACGTGCGCTCAAGCGAGGAGGCGATGAAGAAACCCTACGTGCGCTCAAGCGAGGAGGCGATGAAGAAACCCTACGTGCGCTCAAGCGAGGAGGCGATGAAGAAACCCTACGTGCGCTCAAGCGAGGAGGCGATGAAGAAACCCTACGTGCGCTCAAGCGAGGAGGCGATGAAGAAACCCTACGTGCGCTCAAGCGAGGAGGCGATGAAGAAACCCTACGTGCGCTCAAGCGAGGAGGCGATGAAGAAACCCTACGTGCGCTCAAGCGAGGAGGCGATGAAGAAACCCTACGTGCGCTCAAGCGAGGAGGCGATGAAGAAACCCTACGTGCGCTCAAGCGAGGAGGCGATGAAGAAACCCTACGTGCGCTCAAGCGAGGAGGCGATGAAGAAACCCTACGTGCGCTCAAGCGAGGAGGCGATGAAGAAACCCTACGTGCGCTCAAGCGAGGAGGCGATGAAGAAACCCTACGTGCGCTCAAGCGAGGAGGCGATGAAGAAACCCTACGTGCGCTCAAGCGAGGAGGCGATGAAGAAACCCTACGTGCGCTCAAGCGAGGAGGCGATGAAGAAACCCTACGTGCGCTCAAGCGAGGAGGCGATGAAGAAACCCTACGTGCGCTCAAGCGAGGAGGCGATGAAGAAACCCTACGTGCGCTCAAGCGAGGAGGCGATGAAGAAACCCTACGTGCGCTCAAGCGAGGAGGCGATGAAGAAACCCTACGTGCGCTCAAGCGAGGAGGCGATGAAGAAACCCTACGTGCGCTCAAGCGAGGAGGCGATGAAGAAACCCTACGTGCGCTCAAGCGAGGAGGCGATGAAGAAACCCTACGTGCGCTCAAGCGAGGAGGCGATGAAGAAACCCTACGTGCGCTCAAGCGAGGAGGCGATGAAGAAACCCTACGTGCGCTCAAGCGAGGAGGCGATGAAGAAACCCTACGTGCGCTCAAGCGAGGAGGCGATGAAGAAACCCTACGTGCGCTCAAGCGAGGAGGCGATGAAGAAACCCTACGTGCGCTCAAGCGAGGAGGCGATGAAGAAACCCTACGTGCGCTCAAGCGAGGAGGCGATGAAGAAACCCTACGTGCGCTCAAGCGAGGAGGCGATGAAGAAACCCTACGTGCGCTCAAGCGAGGAGGCGATGAAGAAACCCTACGTGCGCTCAAGCGAGGAGGCGATGAAGAAACCCTACGTGCGTTCAAGCAAGGAGGCAATGAGTGCAATGAACTGGCCTTCGAGATTTTGCGCCTGAACCATACACATTTCACGCGAGCTCAAGGCTTCAGGTTTTAAATGAGCCGGGTAGAGAGAGCTTACGGAGAGTGCGGGGTTCAGATTTTGGGTTCAATAATGGATTGCCACAAGAAAGGTATCCATGGGAAACAAACGATAAAGAACAGACATACGCTGACATAAAGACTTCGACGCACCATAACCCGATATCGACACAAAATTACATATGATCACGAAATATGCTAATCATAAAAATAACCATAACAATATTTACTTATACCTAACAAGGAAAAAGAAACCCAGTGCTTGGGTCAATCTCTCACCTAATTTTACCTCCCTTTGTTAAAGTAGGAAATATATGTGTGGCATTTATGGATGACTCTTCCAAAGCCGAATTGTTCTAACCAAACTCTTTGGCTATTTGCTTGAATCTCACCTTACTTTGTAGCGAGTCCCGACAACTAATGGGCGGTCCAAAATATAGCCTATGAAGGTCCAACGGAGCCGCCTCCTTGCTCAAAGATCCAGAGAAGGTGATACGGTGGTTAGCGAATAATTGCCCTAGGATAGCGATTTATGTCTCATTCGTATCACTCCCGAATGGTGGCGATTACTTGATAATACATTTCATGATTATTGACACATCTCGGTGGATTCACGTACACAATTGTCACCAACCAGCTAAGGCTTAAGGAAGGGATTAAACCGATCTTCTCCTAGCCAATACCCCTTCTCACATCACGAGAAGGGATCTCGTCCCGGCGATCAAACAAGTGATCCTCAATGCAGCATATTCATGACTCTCGAGCGTTCGTACACCTTAGCTACATAAAGCCACTTTATATCGTCGTTGAATTTGTGGTGTATAGAGGTCAGTTCGATAATGATCCCGGGCTAATTTCCGATTTTAATGTCAGGCAATCGGCTTATTGCTCCCCAGTGCGTCGATAATTTAAATCTGAATACATATCACTTTGAAAAATGTTTTACTTTTCTCAATTAAAAAAGATTTGAACCGCACCCCATGAAAAAAACAACATGTTTTTTATGTGGCCAGTGAAATTGAATGCTATTCTATTATAGTAAAATGGAGTATGTACAAACTCACGTGGATTAGGGAAATTAATAAATATAACTGGTGACATAGTGTTTAGATCAGTGATTATAAATTTAGTTTTATTACTAAGTGCTTTGTTACACGATATCTTATTTTATGAGTAATATCATGACTTTGAAATTTGTCACAAACCATAGACATATATGAAAAAAAAAGAGGTGCGTTGAAAAGAGAGACCAGAGTGGCGCCTCTCGCCTCACTAAATACCAAGAGGATATTTCTGTTGCAGCCATTGAAATTCACTTGGATGAGACAGGAAAGGTGTGAATTAAAATACTAAAAAATCCAGTTAGCTGAAGAAAGGTGTGAATTGATGTGGATTTACTACAGTTGATAAGGATATATTGAAATTTCACAGGGTTTAACAATAAATAATAAAGACTTTAATTATAACCTATAACTAAGAATTAAATATACCAGCTTCAATCTGAACCAAAAATCGAGAAATGAACCTTTAACAAATATCGTTAAATGGTCTTAATGATAATTAAATATTAAAATATAGGATCTAAAAGTTACATACTAAAAGGATTTCAAATGTTCCACAACTATTCGACTTATAAATATCTTAAATTCAAATCAGAGTATCCAACATTAATCTTCAACATTAAACCGAGATCAAAATTTATCTTTGGATGGTGGCCATATACAATAATAACAAAAATCAAAACAGTTGCTAATCTAAACAATTTAGATTATAATTTAATTTTTAAAATATCTTAAAAAATATTCTCCCGAAAGACTTTCCATCATTCAAAAATCCTTATAAGTATAACTGAGCTGGCTAATGTCATGTTCTCATTATCAGATTTATGAATTAAATCTCTTAATTAATATTAATCAGAGATATTTTTTTATTCTTAATTTATGAAAAATTTTATTATTTATTTAACTGACAAAGTTAAATCTCAAATCGACAATGAATGTGAACCTGCAATCAATGTCAACTAGCGTCCTAAAATAAAGTAATCAATCAAATTATAGAATTTAAAATGTAACGCTCAAATGTGGCTTTATTTAAATGACCTCAAAATACACCTAAAAAGATACATCCGTACTAAAATCATAATAAATAAAGAAAATCATGTCTTATACTTGTTGCAAGACAAACTAAATTTCAACTACATCCCCGACAAAAATATCATAAGCTTTTATATAACACAGAACAATTAATTGAAATAAAATAATCCTAAAGTTAGTGTTGTAAGGCAAAATATAAGATCAAAAATTTTCAATTCCTAATTCTATCTCCTCGAACAACCTTTTTGCTGACTTCCTCTACCTATAAGAATACTTCGAACTCTCTAATCTAAAAGGTTAGTAAAATAAAAAAATAAGTGAGCTAATCACTCAGTATGAAATATAAATTTTTATAATTAAATATATAATTTATATTAAAGTATATTAAAAAATATGATCAAAATCAAATATAAAGCCAGTAATTTTATAATATTTATGTATAAATTTTTAGGCTTACTATTCAATTTCTTCTTCTAACAATACACCATTGAGAACATGCTCAAATCATGTAAATTTTTATAGACCAATGATCAATAGGCTTACACAGACAAAAGAACGAATAATTAAAACTCAAGTTATTTATATTTTCAGACAAATAATGGCCTTATACTACTATTTAAAATTCGTATGTGGGTCGTCATACAAATAATTATATAGATGAAACTAAATACTATTTTTAACTTACGAATCATAGGTTCGAATATCAATTACCACTATAATATATTAAAATATATTATAATATATCATCGCTAATTTTTACAATAATCCATGTATAAATGAATAAAAAAATTCTACATAAATGCAAATAATCTTTTTTTATTTTTTATGTTGAAAAAAATATTTTCATCTTTTCATAAATTATATAGTTTTCTTCTTTATTTTTTTCAAATTAATAACATGCAAAAATTTATAAATATGCAAGAATATTGGTGAATATTTGTAAGGTACTGTTTTTTAAATATCACAATTAGGAATAATTAAGGTAATGTAAACAAGATTAAGCTTAATATATGTTGGTAAATTAGGTTTCGGATGCGGTAGGTGGTAGCGATAGGGGACCCCCGCCGAGCGCTCGATCCAATGCACCTGCGCTTGCTACGCACCAGGCTGGCGCTGCGCAATAGTTTTCTTCTGCGCCATTTTTCACGTGGAAAGAGAAAGGAGAGAGAGAGAGAGAGCAAAGAAGAAGAGAGAGCAGGAGGAGGTAGAGGCTCTCGGGTTCGGTTCCAACTTGGAGCTAGTTAGAGAAATTATAAACCCAATTAAGGTAAGTACACTCATATGCTTGTCTTCCTCTAATTTTACTTTTTGTTTCGATCCATTTGAGTATTTTTGTTCTAATACTCGTCTATACTTTTACTTTATGATACCATATTTTGATTATACATATATGTTGATTTCACGTTCAATTTTTAAAATTTATGTGGCATTTTGTGCGTGAAACCCTAACACTACTTCCGAATACTTTTACTCGTTTATTTTTAAAATTTTTGCATGATTTGGTTTAGGAAATTGATTACTCATGACTTGAATATGATCATTTATTAATTGGATATCTGATTTGATAGTTTTATGAGGTTCTGTGTACATGAAAACTCTAACCTGCGCCTCAATATTTTTATCGACATAATTTAGGGTTTATGTATGATTTACCTCTAGAAACTTAAAACCCTAATTTCATGGACGTAGTTATTTTGATTATGTGGTATTTATTCACATATATTTTGTATACGTTATTCTACGTGTACCATAAATATTATCGGACGTGAATAGTGGCATTTATTCACATGTACGTTATATATGTTTCTTATATATACTCCGAAAATTATATTATATGTATTTGTAAAGGGATTTTTATCCGAAAACTCTAAAATTATGTTTGATTCATTGAGGTAAGAATTTTTTAAATATTTTAAGTTTTATATTGATTTATACATGTAATTAAGGGCATGTGAAGACTTGAATTTATGAGAAAATGATTATCTATATCTGTATCTAAGAATTATGTAAGTTATGCAAGTATAAGAAGTGACCTCCATAATTGTTAAAAATTATGAACCGTTCTCTAGAAAGTGAGGATTAAGTGATAAGAACTAAGTGTGAAAATTTCTTTAAGATATAATAAGAAATACGATATCCGTTATTTGTCATATAAATTTGCAATCCGTTTCGTCAGTATTGATATTGCCACCTGAATTTATTATTCTTTCCGTTAATACCGGTATTGCCTTTTGAATCCGTTATCCATTCCATCCGTATCAGTATTACCATCTGAATTTATTATTCGTTTTGTCAGTACCGATATTATCGTTTGAATCCGTTGTACATTCTGTCAGTACTAGTATTGTCATTTGAAATTGTTATCTGTTCTGTCGGTACCGGTATACTATCTAAATTCGTTATCTATTCTGTCAGTACCACTATTACCATCTAAATTCATTATCTATTCTATCAATACCGATATTACCATCCCTATCTGTTTTTATAAGATTCTATAGGTAAAAAGGAAATAGAAATTTGAATGCAATATATGTATCTAAAGAAAATTAAAAATAAGATATAAAAGTTAATCGTATTCCGGAAGTGCATTTAATCATGCCCCATGTTTATGCACCACGTATTATGCTTATTTTTCTCATTTCTTGCATTATTTTGAGTATATTATTTATTGTCTATGTAATATTTGTGCCTTATTCAGTATTGATTTCACTTATTGCTATTTTTTTTTACCTTCAGATGAGTACGAACTTATATCCGATGAGAAATAAAGGTCCAAGTTGGTTAGGTTGAGGATTTGGAAGAAGTTTTTCTAGTCTTGGGTTTTTAGTTTTGTATACATGTATGGAGGATTTGTATAGATTTCGATGGATATGTTGATATATATTGTGTATATTGATGATGTTCTGATGAGTTAGTTTTCGCTGTATATCGATGATTTTACATGCTTTCGTAGGTTATATGGTTTGATATTCAGACGTCTAGTGTCATCTTATCTGAGCCGACGTTGTAACCAAAGTTATAACATATGTGCCACGAATTTGTTGTGACTTTTTGGATCATTGTTGTAATTTGTGGATATAAATATTTGTTGGACAGAGATATTGTATAGGTTTATATTAATCTAACGGCCATTTTATAATCGAAACCATACTGGTTTCCGGTTAGGTAATTGGGATCGTCACAGCACTTCAAAATTTCGCTAGAATACTGGATAAAAATTTAAAGTATGATGAATTTTGTTTTTAAAGGTTCAAGACATGCAAGCAAAATTGTATAGGATTTATAGAAAATTTGTGTAATTAATATAATTTCGTACTATATGTTGGAATATATATATGTATTAAGAACAATGTAGTAGCCTTTAAATAAAATTTGTAGATATATATGGATATTATAGTAGAAAGTTATGGAATGGGAGTAGAATTACATGTATGCAAAATATAAATTCTTTAATTACGAAAATATCATATGTATGAGTATTTAGAATAATAAATATTTAAAAATAAATAGAGAAAAATCAATAAGAAATGAAAGAGAGGCTTAGATGCACTTATTTAACTTAATTTTACTTGAAAATTACTTGATTTCTCTTTGATTTTCACTTCTCCTACTTCTCCCTCTTCTTTTCCCTCTTATCTATGATTCTATCTCTCTCCTCTCCCAAGAACACGCTCAAAATTATCCAAATTCAATCAAAAAATATATTTTCATAGCATGATGGTGTGTCATGCATAAGTCAAGTGTGGATTCTACACGATTGTGTACGCTCGTAATCTACCAAAGTCGCGAACAAGTGTCTTTCAGGCGTATATTAGGCGTGAGTGCTATGTTAAAAGTACGCTCAAACGTTCCAGGGGCGTCTTTCAGGCACAATCCTTCTACCTAATACATGTATGTGTACTTGTCAAGCGTCAATCACGCGTCACTCAATTTAATATGACCTGATCAAAATGTTGGGTTGATTTAATTTATTATTTAACATGACCAATATATTAAAAATAAAATTATTTTTTATCTCCTTCTCTCCTAAACCTTACCCTAAATAGGTTGTATCTCAACACAACCCGATTATGCCACAAGCCGTCTACCCTGCAACTTAGCACAACCCAATATATTAGGTCGTATTATATACGGCCTAACACTGTTCATTATGGGTCGTACTTGATATGGTTATGGCGGGTCAAATTGTACCATATTACTGATAGTCCAATATATTTACCACCTTAAAAGTAGCATAGACCAGACCAACTTGGCGAAATTGGGGGTTTTTGAATGGAACTAGTGTAAATCTCTTGTGATAACGCAATGGGTGGTGGGTCAAATTGTTTCGATTCCACTCCTCAATTAACTCAACATCTTTTTTTAAATTATTAAATATCCTATGTAAGCTTGAGTCCCGGAGGGGTTGTTCCACACGCATGCGGCACAGGGCTGCTCTACACGGGTGTAGCATAGTGGTTTTGTCGCATGCATAGTGCCCGTTGGATTTAATCTAACAGGTAGACGCCTCCATTTTTTGTCTTTTTTTTAATTTTTTAAATTTTATGTTTTTAATTTGTATATATTTTTAATTTTTTATAGTATATCAACTTATAAAAATAAAAATATATAAATAATTTAGTTATAAATTAGATTAAATTTTTGTTATTTATTAAATATAATTTTATTTTATAAATTTATAAAATAATAATTTTATAATAATTTTAAAAAACTTAAAAAAAGAAGATGCCGTTTCATTTATTCCAACGTCAGGCAGACACCGCCTGCGCTTTATCAAAAGAAAGAAACAAAAAGAAAAACGTGTCCCTCCACGTGACAAAAACACTTCGTTTTTCCGCACGTGTTATATCCAACGGCCCACTGTACAATCCCTGCCACGCCGTGTAGGAATAGGAAGCGGGGTCTCTTTTTTTTTTTTTAATGTATATTGTTAAATTTAAAAAATTTAACTAATAAAATTTAAATATTATATAATAATATATAAATAATTATTTTTATTAAAAAATATTTTTAATATTTAATTCATTATTCAGTAGATATTAATATTATAAAAAAATTTAAAAATATAATTATATTTAATATTTTTTATTTTTCAAATCTTAATTTAATAATTTTTTTTTTTTAAAGAGAAGTAAAATTCTGCTTTTTTTTTCAAATATCCAAATCTGCCCTCTATTAGCCGTCAGTCCATGCCAAGAACTTTACGCAATTTGAAGAAGTTTGGTTTGCCATAATTTTGGAGGCCACAAACTTCTAAAATGTATATATATATAATTTCAGCAAACTATAAGGTATTTTTCGGACTAAACTTAAACGTGAATTAATCAGATTTTATTACACACGCTAATTGAGTAGGCTACGTGGGCAATTTGAAAAATCTTATTTTTTTATTAATTGTGTGGACGATATAATTTATATATTTTGGGGAAAGACAAATGCGATTGATAAAGTCTTCTTTTATTAAATAAAGTCTTAAGATGAGAATGAATGTGCTTAATGAATTTGGATTATATCTTAATATAATTATTGCTTATTGAATCATATTCCATGATAGCGATTCAAAACCACCTCAAGCTGTACAAATAGCGAAGCTGTACCCCACATTTCTTGTTCCTCTCTCTCTCTCTCCCTCTCCCTCTCCCTCTCCCTCTCCCTCTCCCTCGTCGCGTTCAAAGTTAAGTTCCAACGACGCCATAGCCATGAAAGCTGAGCTTCAGAAAAGCAGATCTTCTGCATTCATTTTCCTCTTACACGCCATTCTTTTTCTGGGTTATTTGAAAGTCACGTCGCCCCATGCAATTTCACGCTCGAACAACGACAACAGGAAGCACTGCTCTGACTTCCCAAAGACACTGCAAATCGACACCGAGGTCAATCAGACGTCGTGGCTCCGCCTCCCTCCGCCGCGGCCTATTTCCTCCGGCTTCGGGGAGGAGTGGACGAGTGCCTGCTCGGCGGAGATTTTGGGCATCGCGAGGCTGCCGGAAACCGTGGAATGGATTAAAGGGCTGCGGCGGAGGATCCACGAGCACCCAGAGCTCGCGTTTGAGGAAGACAGGACGAGTTTGTTGATTCGCGCGGAGTTGGACGGGCTCGATGTGGGCTACCGGTTCCCGTTGGCGAAGACGGGAATTCGGGCTTGGATCGGCACCGGCGGGCCCCCGTTTGTGGCTCTTCGGGCTGACATGGATGCCTTACCAATTCAGGTACGCACGCATTTTGGTAAATTAATTATGATGATTCGTTGCGAGAAGCTTTCCACAAATGGGAATATTTTATTAAGGCCAGTGCAGTGATTTTTTTTAAAAAATAGTAATAAACATTTTTTAAATAAATATTAAAAAATAGTAATAAATTTTAAAATAATTGTTTTATTATTAGTGATAAAAATCGCACGAGTTTGAATAATTTTAGAAATAAGTGTGCTATAACAGTCAAATAATTTTAGTTAAATTACTTAAAAAAAGTAATTATTCAAAAATTTTTAACTGCTAGTAAAAATATTATCTTCAATAATTTTATATTATACCTAATTTTTTTTTAAATTTATAAAACGTATATTTTTTTTCTTTTCTTAGTGGGTGGATTCACCGGATAAAAGTGAGGCCATCAATAGAAATATCAAATATATTTATGTCAAATAAAAAAATATTGATCAAGGTTTAACAAATTAAAAAAAAATAATAAATATATTTAAAGCCTTACCAACAGACTTTATAAAAGGTTCCTTGAACCATGGTTAAAATTGATCTATAACAAAAGACAAAGTACTAGCATTATAAAGTAGGGCTTCATTCCGTTCCATAGATGTGTATACTAGATAGGATGTTAGGTCGGTCAATTGTATTAGATAAGAGATATAGGGCTAATCTTAACTATAAATGCATTCATGAACGAACATGACCTCGATCCCATCAATTCGGATTCTAAAATCTATATCTCTATTGACTTTTAAGTGAAATGAATAATGCTAAATAAATATACCTTCTTATCTCTATAGTTGTTTAATCAATCAGTGTAGATTGATAAAGATAGCTTTTGTTTATCAATCTTAACCCCGCCTTAGTAATTGTATTGGAATTGACCCTAGAGATTGTAATAATATTCGAATTATTCATAGCAATTATTAGAAAGTTGAATTAGTGACTATAAGATTATATGATTTCACACCGCCGGGTTTATTAAGTTATCTTATTATGTACTCCTTTATTTCATGCTAATATTACGTGTAAAAATAACTACTCAGTAACAAAATTTCATATTATGAAGATTGAAAAATATTATATATACGTAATTTTACCTTACATAATAAAGGGGCTATATATACTGTTGGAGTTTTTGATCTCAAGCTATTTTTATATGGTCCTTTGATATACCAGATGCTACTGTCATTTTAAAGTAGCCAAAAGATGTCCTCCAGACAACTTTGCTAATTAAGGACAGTTGATGACTCTATTTTTTGTTTTTTGGTTTTTGGGGATAAGAAAATGGAGTTAAAATGTGACATGAGATTAATTTTTTTCAGATCAAATTGCCTTTTGGTTCAGAGATAAGAGCTGCATCCAACTAATAACTAGCATACGTGCACTACAATGATTTTTTTTTTTTTTTTTGTTGCAATTGTTAATAAACATTTAGGAACCTATTAATATGTTTCAAGAAACAGGTTTAAATGCCTTCGGGGACCTTACCCCGCTAAAAGAGGGGTTGAGTAAGCTATTTTGAACTAGAGTCGTCCGATATTAGTCAAATAACTATATTATTTTTTTTAAAAAAATAATATTAAATTTTTTTTCTAAAGAAATAATTTCAATTATCTAATATTGATTGAATGATTATTATCGGAGAGGTTGAATTAATTGTTCCCTTAAAAGAGAAAGATCCCTAATCTGGTTTAAACTAGTATCCAATTACCTTGGGAAAGTCTCACATAATTTGTAGATATTTATTCATTTTATAAAGTTCTCAAAGGGCATACATCATGGTTATAATGTTACAATCATTTTCTTTTTATTTACAATCATTATAATTTTATAATGTCACATGGAAGCAATTGTTGTAACAATAAAGCATGTCTCTCATTAGTTTAAAGGTTTTTTAAACAATGTGATGATGACCTAAACTTGCCCCGAGACTTTAAACAAGTTTGCTCGAGAAGCACAAGGTTTTTGGTAGTCTAATTTTAAAGAAAGTGTGTCTTTGATATTTAAAAGTAAAAAAATACCCGGCATATAGAATCTCGATTATATACCGAGTTTAAAAAAGGATCAATTTTTTTGTTATATGTTATTTATGATCTTATCTTATATTATATAAGATATCAACTTGAACATATAAATCAATTTGTTAGGGATTCCAATTAAATTGATTAATGGGTAGGAAAAGCTCTTCAGACATGATGTATCGCTCATCCATCAATCTATTTATATAAAGATACATTATTAAAAATGGATGAATAATTACATTAGGTGATTGGAGGTGGCCTCCCAAGTGTTATTTATAATTACTTATATTTCCAGCTTTATTTGATGTAGGAAGCTGTAGAGTGGAAGTACAAAAGCAAAGTGGCTGGAAGAATGCATGCGTGCGGGCACGATGCACATGTTGCCATGCTTCTTGGTGCTGCAAAAATATTGAAACACCGCGAGCATCTTCTAAAGGTAAGCTTTTCATTTCCGTGTTGCCTGTGAAGCTTATTCAATCTTCGTCTTTCAACTTTATGACAGTATCCATAAAGAGTATGTATAAGTTGAGATAAATAATCGTCACATAATAACCCAATTAGATTTAGATAACGTCCAACACATAAGAACGTAAATACCTGCACTCACAAGTGCTTGAAAAGCTTGAATAGTCTAAAAATTCTATGAGTTTAGTGAGATAAGGAGTACAACATAAATAAGAGTTCGATACACTGCCAAGGTTTTTATTTGTTTCTTCTGTATCTGTTAGAAATCTCAAATCTCGATACTTTAGTGGAGCCTCGTAGCTATACATGTTCGAACAGATAATGCAGTGTTGATTTCCTTCGTAACAGTTCAACCCATTGTTCTCCCCTGGGCAACCACCGGAGATAGAGCTGGTGGCTCCGTGATACGCACATGCATTGAGTTCTTGAATGCGGTTGAGCCTGAGCCAGAATCTCCAGAAAATCAAAGGATCCTTGCGGTCGACTTTCCTCTTCACCTTCCTGCACACACAGCAGGAACACGAAAATAGCAGGGAGAGGGACTTTCGGAGAGAAAGAGAGGATGAGAACGAGAGTGAGAGAGAGAGTCAGAGGAAAATGAATGGGCAAAGAAGAAAAGTAATCCAGCCGTCCCATTACTGTAACCCTTAGTTACGTGTATAGTAACAACTCAATGAAAACAGAAGCAAGGCCAAACCGGCCAATAGTAACAACTCAACGAAAACAGAAGCAAGACCAAACCGCCAACCCGCCCCCTGTGTTTGGTAACCAAAGCATGTGATCCAGCAGTAACAGAAGCATATACCCAATAGTCGGCACATAATTTGCAGTATGAAAATAAAATAATGAAATATGAAAATAAAATAAGGCAATGTAACTAAATGTAATCTAGGAGTTTGCGAGGTGGTTGAATTTGTCAAGCACTATTGCGGGTAATCGAAGGAACCCAAGCCATGTCCCCCTCTGTATTAATCAGGCCCGTGACACTCTATCTGTGTGCAACCACGGAAAAAGACCATAAATGGTTGCTTCCACTATTGGCAGGGTTGCTTATATATCTTCACTTGTTTTTTTCTTTGAACATCCCCATTATTGAGATGGTTGTGTGCCCAAGGTGGGTAAGTGCAGTAACATTTGCGGTTCAGGGGGGAACACTCCATGTGGTGGATGAACTCACACATGAGGGAGAGATATTATTATAAAGAGTCATGTGATGTGCCTTGAGGCACCCATTAGCCATCCAATTCAATATAACATTTAATATATCCATTTATTTATATATCCAAATAATATAGATGAATAAATAATAAAATGTGGCCACCGTTTAATCATATAATTTAATATAATATCTAATCTTTTCGTCCATATTATTAGACTCACATAAAAATAAATAGATTGAATGAACGATACATCATACTTGGTGTTGAACGATGTCCTAATGTAGCCATATATTAGGTAGCTAAAAAGTATTTTAAAAGTGGTTGAACGTCATGTCCTATGCTAGAAAATATTTGAGTTGGGTTGATAAAGACCCCCACATGAAATAAATAGAAAAGTTATAGCAGTTTTTAAATGGTATTAAAAATTTTTGATTTAAATCCAAGATGGTCGAATTGTACCGTGAAAATGAATACAAGAGATGTCATCATTTTCATGGGTCATTGAACATTGCTGTCACAAGGAAGATATGTCCATAAGAAAAGGCCCTTCCCGTTGGGATAGGCTTATGACAGTGAATATTTATAATTATTGAAGATGATAATATTTTTTATTTAGTGATTAGATGTGATATTTTATGGTTAAAAAGTATTTTTGATTACTGATAATTAGTTATTGATATTGTAATTTTTCAACCAGCGGTAAATTTGGGTCTCATTAGCCGGCAGCTCTCCTCGGGGCTCAATGATCCATGGCCATAGGCTTGGTCAGGCATGCCATGGGCCCGTGACGGTATTAGTTTTGGACAAAAACTTTCGTTTGCTTACATTGGTGGCCGGAACGAGGGGGCGTCCAGCGCGGAGCCCCTTCCAACGCCCACGGGGCCGTTGGATTTCAAATCCAACGGCCCCCTTTTTTTAAAAAAAAAATATTATAAAATTTAAAAATAAAAAATATTAAAATTTATATTTTTGTAATCAAAATATGAAAAAATATTTAAAAAAATAAAAAAAAAACAAAAAATATGTTTTTTTTTATTATAAATTTTGGACCGTCGGATTTTTTAATCCAACAGCCCAAACGAGGCGTTGGACGCCGTCTAGCGCTGGGGGCGTTGGACGTCCCCCGAATCCATTGGTGGCCAATGATGATTAATAGTTAATTTTTTAAAAAAAATAAAAGGAAAAAAAATGCTTCTTATTTAAAAAATTAAATTTATTTTTCAAAGTTTAAATATAAATTGTCCATAAAATTTTTTTCGTTAACTTATTTTTTTATATCCATCAAATATTAAAAAAATATAAAAAATAATTTTAAATACCATAGCCAAAGGTTGATTGATTGATCCTTCAGTCTCCCAAGGCGGCCAGCCTATCAGTGCTGATGTTTGTCAGTCTTTGGCTGATCTTCAGCTTGAACTGTCCAAGCCTGGGACCCCGTGAAGGGACCCACAAATGGATAATAATGTGTTGGCCTATTTTTCCGTTTCTTTCTTCCTCGCAAGCCCACCGTGTCGATTTTTTCTTCTATTTTTTTGGTGTGTGTGTGAGAGAGAGAGAGAGAGAGAGAGAGAGAGAGAGAGATAATGCCAATCAAAGTCTAAAATTAAGTAGGCTATGTCTTTTATAGAGATAAATTTTTTTAATATTTAATTTATTATTAATTATAATAATTTATTTAAAAATAGGCAATTAAAATTGATAGATTGAAAGAATTCATCTACATAAAAGATGTAGTCCCATAAATCCTTAAAATTCGGTGATGTAGAATATTATTAGCTTCAATCCTTTAAAAGATAAGGGCGAAATCTTCATGAAAACAAAATGATAAATAATTCTAATTGACTTAACTGTCCGAAAATATATAGTCGTCTTTTATAAAAGACAGGTTAGTTTTGATATTTAAGAGATTTACAAAACCAGATGAATACTCGGTTTTTTTTTCTTCCGAGAACAACCCCTAAATATTATACAGTATTGCTTTCCTTTGAAAGTTTTTTGCTCGATTTTGTTGATACCAAACCCAATCAAGCATAAAGATATTATTAATGTCCCAAAGGCATTTCACTTTCAACCTGTTTGCATTATTAGAGCCTAAAATTATTTCAAAGAAGACGGCATTGACAACGATCCCTGACGTATTTCATTTGGTTTCAATTCGTTTTCTATTTAGTTTCTTGCTAACAGGGAAGTTGAAAGTATGGGAACTCTTTTGCTGAAAGTATATTTGCCTTGTTAGCAATTAATTTAAAGGGTTAAGCCTTGTGATTCTTGTCCACAGTGCCAAGCCAAAAAGCAGCTTCCAAGATGCCCCTTTCAAAGTAGGGCACATCATGAAACTGAGTCGCTGGTGAGGCCTTAGCAGATAATGGTTATAGATTGATGCCCTTAAATACAAAGGCCCCACCTTCAATTTCCCCCCTCCTCCCAAATTCACCTTTCAAATATGATTAAATGGAAGAATTTCTTATTAACAAAAAATAGTCGTAGAGAGAAGGCTACAGAGAGGATAAGAGAAAAACTATGATTCGGATATGAAAGAAATAGTCAAAAGAGTACACAGAATCTTATATGAATCAACAATGATCACCTTGTGAGGATAAATTCTCCTGAATGACATATA
The DNA here is from genome assembly GCA_033239525.1 of Nepenthes gracilis. NCBI lineage: Eukaryota > Viridiplantae > Streptophyta > Magnoliopsida > Caryophyllales > Nepenthaceae > Nepenthes > Nepenthes gracilis. The sequence goes on from BSYO01000002.1 coordinate 10,566,254, forward strand.
GCAAAGGAGTACCATGAGGGAAGGGTGAAATCTTCATCTTATCAGGGAAGTTGAATTAGTTGACTTCTTAAGGAATTAGATTTTATACGTATACAGAGGAAAAGTTATGAGCAATAAAAAATACAAGGATCAGAGATTTGAGCAAGATCTTTAGAGTGTCTTAATTGTCATAAATGTGTCATGACTATAGATCAATACGTGTCTTCATATAGATCAATCAACATTTTCACAAAGCCCTGTGCCCCACCGAGTTTAGCTAAAGAGACAGATTAATTGATTCATCGGATCTAGACTCAAAACCATAGTAAAAGGGGGGCGGCAATGGATGTAATGAGATTATGTTAGATCCACTTAATCGATGAACACGAGATTTGTGAACATATTTCAAGCACATTTGAAGATTTAATTTTATATATGTTGGTGTTATTAAAATAATACAATCATCAATAATGCAGCTACGTGGTCCCTCTCTTGCTTACTGAATCTGACAGTGGCAGAGTAATGAACATCATACCCCATCTAGTTGGTCCTGTTGTTATCAAATCTGTGCTCAAATCATAGTATTCAATAAGTCCAACAAACCTCTAGTGAATGTCTTCCATGATGGGCCATGAATGATGATTATCTACCGAACAATTGCATGTCTGTGACTCTTGAGTGTCGTCCTAATTATTATTTGACCGCAGATTGTGTGTCATCCAAACATTGCTAAATTAATGTATGAAGAGTTTACATAAGTTATGATCTTAATCAATATAACTTGATCTCTCCCAAGATATTCTTCTTTAACTCGCTAAGTAGATTTCAAATCATGTCTAATGCGAGCATAAACTCCATAATATTTGACATTCGAACCTGCATAATTCCTCATCGAAATCACTTCCGCAATATAATTTCTGGCAACATCAAGTAAAATGCCCTGAACACTAAGCTTAGTAATGGTGATGAGTTCTATTCCATAGAAATGGCTTTTTGTGGTTTCCTTCAATAGTTTTTTGAATCATTGCTGAGAAAGTTTGATTTACTGCGACGGCAGGGAACTGTGATACTTGTGTTTCAGCCAGCAGAGGAGAAAGGGAACGGTGCAAAAAGGATGATTGAAGATGGCGTTCTAGAAAATGTGGAGGCCATATTCACTGTGCATGTCTCCCACCTGCTACCGACGGGGATGATTGGCTCGAGACCTGGTCCTTTGCTTGCTGGTTGTGGCTTTTTTCGAGCAGTCATTAGGGGGAAGGACGGCTCTGCAGCCCAACAAGGCCACTGTGTCGATCCTGTTTTGGCGGCCTCCACTGCAGTAATCAGTTTACAGGGCATTGTGTCTCGTGAAGCAAACCCGTTAGATTCAAAGGTCTGTTCAAATTCATCTATCGTGTAGTACGATGGGAAAACGAACGTATTAAGATGTCTCGTGATCATGTGGCACTGCCCAAAATCATTTTTGTCACGTCTATTGTATACCCATTTTCACAGGCATATTGAGTCAGCGCCTCATTATTTTGAGATGCCTTGGTACGTTCCTTTTGCGGAGGTAGAATTATACTAGAAAAACCAAGCCATTTGGCATTTTTTTTTCAATATATTTGCGGGTTGTTTAGTTTGCAGAGAAATAAATATTTTATTATTTGATAAATATAAGAAATAAATATTACCTCAAAAACAAGGAGAGAGTATTACATCTTCTTGTCTGTGATGATTTGATAGGTAGTATCGGTCACCTCATTCAAAGGCAGCAACGATGCCGTTTCTGCACCCAATGCTGTCGCCATTGCTGGTACCTTCAGGGCTTTCTCCAACACCTATGAACTTCAACACAGAATTGAAGAGGTCTGTTTCTTACATTGGCCAACTGAAAATGAAGAATGATATTGTGCTTGTTTTCCTAGGAATAGGATTTGTGAAGATTTCTGTCGTTGAATCTAAATGCAGATTAATGAATCAGGAGTATTTTTTTTTTATGTATTAGCCTGACCTTATATATTATCGAAACCCTTTCAATAATTTTTATTACCTGTGTACTCAAAAGAAGAGTAATAGCAACAAATGATTGATATCTTCAATTTTTTGATTGATTCTAGTTGGTTTTCCAAGATGGAATTCACATTAGGCTAGGAAATGGATACAGATAATGAATCATGTTGGTAAAACTGTATACAATAGATGAAAAAGTGGTCAAACTTTGCTTTAGAGCCCGCTACTAGGATTCCAATTCATCATTGGTCTCATGGAACAATGTTAGGAGACATTAAATACATAGTTACCCGAAGTAGACAGATCTAAATAAACATATCTAATTAGGCTGAATTCTGAATAGTGTGTCTATGCTGAGCAGGTAATTACGGAGCAAGCGAAAGTATTCCGGTGCTCAGCGACAGTCGACTTCTTTGAGAAAGATTACACAATCTACCCACCGACCGTGAACCATGAGGGCATGCATGAGCATGTAAGGAAGGTGACGGTGGACTTGTTTGGTCCCGAGAAATTCCAACTCGTACCTCTAATTATGGGCTCTGAGGATTTCTCCTTCTACTCTCAGGAAATCCCTGCAGCCTTCTACTTCATAGGCATAAGGAATGAGACCTTGGGTTCTGTCCACTCGGTTCACACTCCCTACTTCATGATCGACGAAGACGTGCTACCTTTTGGCGCGGCAGCTCACGCTGCCATAGCCGAAAGATATCTCAATGAGCATGGATGAAGTTTCTATTTCCTGGTTAATTTTTCAGCTCAGGTATATAATATCTCTGCCTGTAGAATCTATGCGTTAGAAAAGATTAAGCAACAAGTTCTTTCTACTGAGAGCGTGATAAGTTCTTTTTACGCAGACTAGAAAAGTTTTGAAACCCAGTGCTATTGTCAATATGTTCTAGTCATCCCCTTGATTCAGGAAATTGACACTACCTGTACATTTGTATCTATTTTTTTATTTTTAATTCCAGTATAAGCTGTTATCCTAAGGTACCTGAATTTGATAAATTATTAAGACTTTTTTCAATTCACTAGTTTATATTATATCAATCAAACAGATAGTTCGCCATTGGTTAAATAAGTAGGATCGTGTATATGAATTTCACATTGTATTTTGCTAAGATTTTTTAGGAATTAAAAGGGTTGGGGCAGATGCTTGTGTAACTCAGTGGGCATTGACCTGGAAGATTTGCAATGCCTTGAGAACGATTTTGCTTTTTGGTTTTTGATGATAGTTACTGACCATGTTAAATCATTGATATTGTAATTCGTATGCAAATGATGCAAATATTACATATACGTCAGTCGATTTCACAGCACGCAGCACAGTTACTAAACAGGTTGATGGGGAATCATAATATCCTACATACGCTTCTCATCTGTCAAGATTACATATCTCCATGTTATACAAATTCCATCACACCTGAGTCCTAACTACATAGCACAAGAGCATCTACTTAGATCATAACACAAGCTATCTATTTCATCTACAATACGAGTCATGCCGATGCAATTCGTTTGTATGTATAAATGAGCCTGACAGAGAATGGATAGATATGTAGGTATTTAAAACCCCAGTATTCCTATCAATGCTTCAATTTTTATTACCAACTCTTTCAGCCGCTCACATATCCATTATCTTTGCACTTTGCTAACCCTACCTGTCTGCACGCCGACGGGTAAGAATTTGTATGTGATTTGTGACGTTTACTTGTGCTTATCGGCACACTCTACTTATCCATTGAGCCGTAAAAAAAATTTAGCAAAAGACAAAAACACATTCACATAGAACAGATTTTCTAGTTTCTTTCAATTAACTAGCATGTGAGGTGCCTGTTATTATGAGGGAGCCCTTGATGCCTATTCGAATTTAACATGGTTTGATTTGGACACTGATTGAGATGGTGTTAGGCGGTCAACGTCTAGGGTTTAGCCTACTTTGGTTCTCACTTAAATGAATTCATAGAAATATGAAAATAAATACATGAACTGTCATAATCTAGATAGAGATATTAGCATTACAATAAGGTTACTATTACACAATCATAGGCTCAAATCACAAAAACTCTTCATAATACAAGGATTACATCAAAGGTCAGGATTAAAGGGTCAGAATATTTGACCTCCAAATAACAATAAAACGACCTTATTGCTGTCTCGTCCATTAGAAGGCTTAAATACTCGTCCCTCACTTCTTCAAAACTCCGATAGACAAATACTAAATATAGAGGACTGGTTCAGTTCAGATCTCAGATCACATCCTCAAACACTAATATCAAACAAATTGGTTAACTCAGATGTGTTAGAGAACTGACCAAATGGAGACCTTTTAAGCATCTGATCCCCATTGGCAGCCTCATCGCTTCTCACCACATAAACATCTTGCAGCTTGAAGGGCAAAATATGTGAGAATGATATCCGCACCAGCTCGTCGGAGACATATCAGCGATTCCATCATTACCCTTTCTTCGTCAATCATTTTGAGAACTCCACCTGCCTTTATCATTGAGTACTCTCCAGAAACCTGGGTCCAAAGTGTCGGGGAGATTAATATACAACAATTACAACAAAACATTATGCCTCATTAAATTATATTGGCTATATAAATCTACTTTTGCCATTTCACTCGTTTTAGTGACTTGGAGAGTAGAACTATTTTTAAATTATTTTTTATCACCTTACCTAAAATTTCTAAGTTTACCTCTTTATTTCTTTCCTTTAATTACAATTCTACTATCCTCACAGGCGTTTTATTTGACATATATTTTTAAGTGTTTGGACCACATTAGATGCTCTTCTCTTATCTTATATAAATGCAATTTTTAAACATTTACGAAGATTATCATTAATCTAATCTTTTAGAGGAGACGCTTTGATGTTCATTATTTCATTATTCTACCTCAACCAGGTCATGGTTGGAAGTTACCTGATATGCAGCAATTGGCAACGGAGAGTTATCTCGCAGAAGCCTCACAATATCCAAGTAAGGCAGCCCTGGTTTCACCTGTGAATTAAACCACATAAGTATAACTGGATGGCTTTGTATTAAATACCATCACATTTAACCCAGAAAGGAAGTACCAACCAAAAGTATATCAGCTCCTTCTGACTCGTCCTCACGAGTCTCGAGCAATGCCTCTCGGTAATTTGCCGGGTTCATTTGATATCTTTCGTTTCCCCACACGAAAAAAATAAACTGAGCTTAATTTCCGAGTTGTAACATTATATTATAAGCAAGATTTGAATTTGACGAGGTACCCACGTTTTCTTGTCTCCAAATCTTGGATTTGAATCAAGTGCTTCGCGGAATGGACCATAAAATGCACTAGCATACCTGTTTGCAACATAACAGGCATCACATTTCAAGTAAGAACAACATAAATAATAGTAGCTCCAGAAAGGCCAGAGAAAGCAAACACAAAACAAAACATGGCATGCTTGAACATGTGGACATTGGGTACTATCTCCATGAAAAGAGTGCAAGGAGGAGACATGAAAAGTTAACAAACAAATACAAAATTAAAGAAACAAGCACATAAACCAGTCATTCAAAACATGCATAAAATCAAACTATATACCTAGAGAATAGGCCATGCAAATTTGATATTAGGAACAAGGAGGAGACAAAAGGGAAAGAAAAGAATAATAGACAAGTCTAATGACTCAAGGATGGCCTAAGCAACATATAACTAGAATCAAACCATGAGGCAAACGAAATGGGGCACTTAAATTTGATTCCAAATCATAATCATGATCAAAAGACAAGATACAAATAAGTAGACAATTATAATGACCCAAGGAATTTGCCAATCTATAAGCCATTCCTTCAGCCACCAAGCCAGAGTGTTGCTTTTTAAGTTCCGAAGAAACTCTTCTAAAATTGGATGCCAGAAATAGTAGCATAATTTCAATGAACAGGCAGAGCACATCAAAATTCTTCAGGCCAGGACTCCTGTCACTCAATCATTCCTGCAGTTGTCATAATCATCTTTGACATACAACTACATTCATCTCTCAAAAAGTCTATATCCCAGGAGTAAGGCAAACTTGTCCAAGATTATCATCGAATTGCATGACTAGTACACACAAGCTTGATTGTCATTCTTTCACATGCATGCTAAAAGTGTTTGCAATTAAGCTGGATTTCAGGAATTGTTGTTGTCAGTCAAAGGTCAGAAGAGTTACTAACATCACACACATCTTATAAGCACGAAATCATATCATGATCAACTGCAGGTTGTGACATTATAGCATGAAATTGTTCATCAATCTACTGAAGTTAATCAAACCCTCATCAAAACGCATTTCAAATTTTCAATAAAGACATCCTGAAATTAAATGAAATAGAAGACTGCACCAATTTTAGGTTGCCATGGAGTGTAGATCGAGCTTGGAAAAGTTTGATTTGGGTTTTTAGTATACCATTTATAATTGGAATTCTAATTCCACCTCAAAATTTCACAGGGTTGGAACAAAATGAGAAAACACCCCTAGAACTCCAAGGAAAACCTTAATGGTATTGTAAACGACAACTGGAGCACCAAGATAAAGAAAAACCCTTGTCACTGCTGTCTGCCCCTCCAACCGTTCACAGTTCCCTCTTTCATGCTCTCAACATTAGTGGTAAGCCCCTTTCTCAATTCAAGTAGTCATTTCTCTGTTATTCATCTCATATTTTCCTTTTTGCAGGGTAAATCTTTTGTTTTCTAATAACATTGGGAGTGTTTCCATCTTTCTACTGGTGACAGCTTTATTCTCTCCCTTCATGGGAGTTCTTATCTTTCCTCTCAGAGGAGATTTCGTTGCTTGTCCAGTAAATCAGTTGAGCAACTTGTTTAAGTCCTCCAATTTGCAGTATCACAAATTTGATCAGTATATCAAATTAATAAAGGTTTTAAAAACTCTAAGGCATTGTTGTGGATTCCATCGAAGAGAAGAATGCAGAGTCTTCAATAGAGCATGGATTTGGTGGCAAGCTGAAGACCCATGATTAGTGGTATTCTTGGAAATATTCATGTTGATATTCTAGATTAATTATGCAATTTCATATAATATATGCCCTTCAGGCCCCTTATTAATGAAGAATTTTGTTTTTTCCCTCAAAAAAGAAAAAAAAAAATATAGTCTCTCAAGACTCTTTTATGACTACTGGATCCTCCAAACTGCTGGGGACTGGCAATGCACAGCCCACCACTGGCGGCCAATGCTCACAACTGACAACAGACACTCAATGCTTTGGACTGCCTATCCCTATCAGCAACAGTATGAACTATTGACTGATGACCAACGACTGTGAGGATCAACTTTGGCAATTGACCAGCTTATCAGCATTTGACAAACAATACGAGATTCAGGCAGCCAACTGGATCAGCCATTGAAGCTGACTGACAACCCACATCTGTGCAACCCTGAGAAAGGTGGCCAACACTTGATGCCAGCAAGAAACCAAATAAATTACTTATACCCTCCTAATGAGTTCTAGATGCCAACAACTGACCATAGAGCATCTGCAACAGACAAATTATCTGTGACCAACAACCATCCTAAACTGGTGCACCTATGCTGACAACCAAGAGATACCAAACTTACAATTAATGACTAAGACAACAACTGATGCCTCAATTAATAACCAAAGATTGGCGGACCAATGATTAAAGCTTTTGACTAACAGTTGATGACAGAAAACTGACGAACAAAGCAGCCAGCTGGACTGGTGCCTGGAATTGTCTTTATTGTTTTATGCAATAAAACAACCGAATTGCAATTTAACAAAATTCTAATCCCCGTAGAATTGGAATAGGATTGCAATTCTGAATTTTATAACAACTTCTGCACACCAAACAGAAACATAACAAAAAAATCCACGAGAATTACAAACCTTGCTCTCTGATAGCATGAAAAATGGAAGATAAAAAAATTGAGTGTAATGATATCTTTCTCATGAGACAAAGCCAAATACAACAGAGGATCAACTTACTTTGCTGTATAGGACATGATAGACACATGCTGAAAACCTTCAGCATCCAGTGCTGCACGGATTGCTCCTACACGGCCGTCCATCATGTCACTAGGACTGACAACATCTGCTCCTGCCCGAGCCTATGTACAGAAATAGATCCAATAGATAAGAAGCTGACAAGGTAAACAAAGATTTGGAAAATCAATATTAGAGCTAAGAAACATGGATAAAAATATTGATTCATCCAAGTTGAAAATTTCCTCAATTTGACTTTAGAGTCTCTTGAGCTAGTTCCATTAATATTTCATAGGTACCGCATGTTTGGCACAGCTTTGTGCAGGAGCTTCCACGGGAAGTAATAGCTTTTCTCGAAAACATTTGTGGGTGTTTTTGAAGAAGTTTTGAGTTGTAATCTTTTTTTTTTTAATAGAGGAAATTTAGAGAAGAACATTTAGGTTTTCAAAGAAGCTACATTTTATATCTTGTTCCGAGAGTTGTTTCAAAGCTTGGCCATGTTGGATTTTGAGTCACTTCCTTGTAAGGCCAGCATCTATTTGGTATATCGTCTGGTAGCATACATGATGACACACAAGTCTTGGCCTGATCAGGAAAAATTATTAAGTGGTACATGACAAGTACCTAATACAAGCATGTGCGCCATTTATCCAAAATAGAGGTGCCCGATTAGCGTTTGATAGGCGCATATGCATATTCTATCTAGAGTGTTCAATTCCTGAAGAGTGCCTGAGGGGCGCTTGTGAGCCGTTTGCACAATGGGCTCGCGCCTGATACTCGCTTGTGTGTCATTCCTAACATAAAATTGCCTTGACAAGATTTTAAATTACTCTTTTGTAGTTTTGAGTTATTGAGCACTGGCACAATGAGAAAAAAAAAAGAATAAAGGAGAGAAGAGAGAAGAAAAATTTGCTCATCCGTTCAAGTCCTGAATCATATTCTATTCTCCACCGACTTTAAGCACGTTATTCTTATTATTGTGAAAAATATTTTATAGGTCATATTTTTCGACTTTCATCTTGTATTCTTTATTATTCGGGTTTATTCCTATAAGGTATTGTGTATTTGTATTTGTGGAAGGTTTTTACAATTGAAATTCACTGCTTAGTGAATATTTTTTGGACTTATAATCCATTTGGTTTTTTCCTTATTTCAAAAGAGGTTTTCCACGTAAAATTTTGTATATCGCATTATTCGTAATTGTTATTAATTATTGTGCATTATCAATTCATCTCCTCACGGGTTCAAATAAGGGGATTCAGAACCCTTCATGTAGTATTAGAGATCGATTGTTATTGTGTTAAAACTTGTTTGAACAGATAGATAGCAGAAATAAGATAATTTGCTTGAATATCAAACTATGATATTTGGAGGAGCAAGATGATGTATTTGTTGTTTGTTAAAACAACATATTTTTTAGTATTTGCTACTCAAAAGTTTGAGTCAAAATCCAATAAAGGATAGCTTTTGAACATGAGCAAGTCTATGGCTACATTCAACAATTTATTGATAATAATGTATACAATTATATTATAAATGAAACACATGCAATAACATTGTGAAAGAAACTTGAGATGCTTTATGCCTTAAAAACCGGTAAGAAAAAATTGTATCAATTGATAAAACTGAAACAAGCAAGATACAAAGAAGGTACTTCTATAGCCAACCATCTAAATGAGTTCTAAGGGTGTGTTGATCAGTTGAGTAGCATAAGCATCAAATTCGATGATGAGTTGCTAGGCTTGTGATTGATGACCACATTATGGAATTCATTGAAAGTTATATGGATCACTATCACCAATACCGATCTTAATGATATGGTGACTCTGGAAATAGTAAAAGTATTGTGTTGAGTGAGGAGATGAAAAGAAGATCACAGGGTTTCATTTCCTCATAGTCTGAAGTGCTGGTCTCATAGTCATGAGAAAGAAACAAATGGCAAGGCCCAAATCTGGTGAGAATAGCAAAAGCAAGCCACGATAGAGATATCAAAACCTTAAATGTAAATATTATAAAAAAAATGGTCACATCAAAAAGTACTGATATAAATGGAAGCATAAAAATACAAATGGAAATGAGAAAAGGATGATACATCTCAAGATGAAAAGAAAGTTTCAATTGTTACCAAACCTGATCTTCTTCTAGTTTGCAAAGAAGAAGAAGCAATTAACTTGGCGAATTATGAGATAGGTTGGGTGATTGACAGCGGTGCATCACTTCATGTTTCAAGAAGAGAATTCTTCACATCTTATACTCCCAGTGATTTTAGAGTATTTAAAATAGGAAATAAATGTGTGTCCTAAAAAGTAGGTTATAGTAATGTGTGTTTGACCACCGACAACGAAACCAAGTTATTGTTGAGCGATGTACAACACGTCTCGAATATACAATTGAATCTTATTTCAGTATGCAAACTTGACGATGAAGGGTTCTGCAACACCTTTTAGTAAAGGGACATGAAAACTAACTAGAAGATCTCTAGTGATAGCCTAAGGAAAGAAGTTTTCCAACTTATATGTGTTGTAGCCATCAGTTACAGCCGGAGATGTACATGTGGCTAGGAGCGATGAGTCTTCATACTTGTAGCACAGACACTTAGACCACATGAGCAAAAGGGAGCTGAATTGTCTAGCTAAGAAAAATTTCTTTCGGAATGTGTGGAAAGTAAGGTTGAAAACTTGTACTCATTGCATAGCAGGGAAACGACAAAAGTTTTATTTCATGAAAATTCATCCACAAGGAAAATGGCTCTCTTTAAACTAGTCCATACTAACACATGCAGCCCACTCAAAGTGAAGACACTCGGCAAAGTACTTTGCTTCATCACATTCATCGATAACTGTTCAAGAAAATTGTGGGTATATCTCTTAAAGTTGAAGGATCAAACCCTTGGTATCTTTAAACAATTTTATGCCTTGGCTAAAAAGCAAACGGGGAAGAAATTGAAGTATATCCAGTGACAATGGAAGACAATATATTAGAGCATTTGATATATATTATCAGTTACATGGAATTTGACACCAAAGGATTCCAACAAAAGACAGCACAACTAAATGGTGTGGCTGAAAAGATGAATAAAATGCTCACTAAGAGACTTTGTTGTGTACTTTCGAAGGCAAAACTCCCTAGTTCGTTTTAAGGGGAAAGTCTTAAATGTCGTGGCTCATGTAATCAACTTATCACCAAGTGGCCTACTAAATGACGATGTACCGAAGAAGGTATGATCTGAAAAGGAGGTCTCCTATGACTACTTGCACATATTTGGATGCAAGTCCTTTGTTCATATTTCAAAAGATGAGAGGTTTAAGATTGAGTCAAACACAAGACAATACATCTTTTTCAATTATGAAAAAAATGAATTTAACAATTAGTTTTACAATTCAATAGAGAAGAAGCTTGTGAGGTCAAAGGATGTGGTGTTCGTTGAAGATAACACTATTGAGGATATCGGCAAAGCGGAGAAAGTGATTGCCAAAAATGACAACAATCGGCTTTGTGATATGAACCCTAAAACTTTGACCTCAATGCCAACTCAAGGTGACGATGGTGATCGAGGTAATCTTGAAAGCAAGGAAGACCGTGAGACTTCCATCCTTGATGGAATGGATGATACTGATGAGGAATGATGATGCTTATCATGATATTCCTGGACTCGTCAAGATCATCCCACCTTGATGATCCATGAAAATTTGAAGACCCTTTTCTAGCCTATCAATTGATGAGTATGCGTTACCGGTGGAGGAGAATCCAAAAGTTTTGATGAAACGATGGAAGATGGGCACAAGTTAGAATAGATGGAAGCTATAAAGATGAAATGAAGTCTTTGGAAAAAAATCACACTTTCGAAAAAATGAAATTTCCTAATAGCAAATGAGCTTTGAAGAATAAGTGAGTTTTCTGTTTGAAGACAGAAGAGAATAACCCACAACCATGGTACCAAGCGAGACTGATTGTAAAGGGTTTTAACAAATAAAAAGGCATCGACTTTGAAAAGATTTTTGCTCCAATTGTGAAGATGTCTTCCATCAGTGTGATCTTGGATTGGCTGCGATTCTTGATCTGAAAATTGAATAGTTAGATGTGCAGATAGCCTTTATCTATGGTGATCTTAAGGAGGAAATTTACATGAAATAGTTGGAGGGGTTCCAAGTTGAGGGGAAGGAGTATTTAGTATCCCATTTGAAGAAAAGCTTTTATGAGCTGAAGTATGTCCCAAAATAACGATATAAGAAATTTGAGTCTATAATAGTGAGTTAAGACTACCAAAAGACTATTTTGAATCATTGTGTATTTATCCAAAGGTTCTTGGAAGACAATTTTGTTATTCTCTTGCTCTATATGGATGATATGCTTATTATAGGGCGAAATGCCTCCTGAATCACAAAATTAAAACAGCAACATAGGAAATCTTTTGCCATGAAAGATTTGGGATCAGCAAAGCAAATTCTTGGTATAAGAATTTTTCGTGACTAGAAAGCAAAGAAGTTGTGGATGTCCTAAGAGAGTTATATTGAAAAGGTACTTTAACGATTTAACATGGGGAAGTCTAAGCCAGTAAGTACTCTAATGGCCAATCACTTCAAGTTGAGCATTTGATAGTGTCCCCCTACAAATAATGAAAAGGCAAGCATGAGACACATCTTTTACTCATCGATTGTGGGCAGTTTGATATATGCAATAGTGTGTATGAGACCAAATATAGCTTATGCATTTAAAATAGTCAACAAATTCCTTTCCAACCTTGGAAAGGAACATTGATCTGTAGTGAAATGAATATTAAGGTATCTTTAAGGAATTTACAAGAAGTGTTAATGCTTTGAAAATGACAAACCGCTTTTAGTTGGGTACACTGATGCAGACATTATGGGTGATATTTACTATTGGAAATTCACCTTGGATTATCTAGTTATATTTGTGGGAGGAGCTATATCATGACAATTTGAAGTGCAAAAAAGTGTTGCTCTTTCTACCATTGAAAGGAATATATTGCGATGACAAAGGCAAGGAAATGCTATGAACGAAAAAATTCATCCAAGAACTCAGCTTCAAGTAAAAGCGAAATGTACTACTTTGTGATAATCAAAGTGTCATTTACCTTTGTAAGAACTCATTATTTTATTTCCGATCGAAACACATTGATGGCCAACATCATTGGATGAGGAATATTATTAATTTAGGGTTATTAACATTAGATAAGATCAAGACAAAATATAATAAATCTAGTATGATGACCAAAGTGACACAAAAGAAAAACTTGAAACATGTTGAACAATAATTGAGACGATAATGGCCCCCACAAAGTGGTGAGAGGAAATTTATTGGATTTTGGGTAACTTCTTTGTGAATCCTACACCCATGTGGTATATCGTCCGGTGGCACACACGATGATAGACGAGTCTTAGCCTAATTGGGAAAAATTATTGAGTGATCTATGATAGGTATCTGACACAAGCATTTGTATCGATTGTTTAGAATAAAGGCGCCCAATCAGCGCCTAAGAGGTGCATATGCGCATTTTGCCTAAAGTATATTAGTGCTTGAAGGGTGCCTGGGGGGCACCCGTGCACCGTTTGCACAGTTGACTCGCGCCTAATGGATGCTTATGTGCTGTTCTGATACAAAATTTCCCCAATGAGATTTTGAGGTTATTCTTTTATAGTTCTCAGGTTATTAGCGTCAAGACGATGAGAAAAAAAAGAGAAAGAACGGAAGAATAGAGAAAACAAAGATTTTCTCATCTATTTGAATCCCGAATCGTATTTTATTCTCAACTGATCTTAGGTACGTTATTTTTATTGTTGTAAAAAACATTTCACCAGTCATATTTCTCCTTTTTCATCTTGTATTCTTTATTGTTTGGGTTTATTTCTACAAAGTATTGTATACTTGTATTTGTTGGAGGTTTTTATAACTAGAACTTACCGATTAGTAGATATTTTTTGGACTTATAGTTCTGCGGTTTTCTCTCTCATTTCAAAAGGGGTTTTCCAAGTAAAATTTTGTATATCTTATTATTTTTTTATTGTTATTGATTGTTGTACATTATTAATTTATCTCCTTACAAGTTCAGACATGGAGGTTCAGAACCCTACAGGCCAAACAAATGTTAGCACTCCTATCCTTACCAATGGAAACATATTTATGCTGGTATAGGAATCAATTAGTTTAAAGTTATGAATCTCAAACTCACCCATGCCAAATATTTTGCACTGAAAAACCTGAAGGGACGGGGAGAGAATGAAAGAGAGATGAATTCATTCACTCATCAGTTAGGCTATTCCTTTAGATGAATTTAAGGCTTTGACTGTGTTTTCCTTCCCTAACCAATTCAAATTTATAAGTAAAAAAACTCAGGGAAATGTTCTATTTTGTAAAATGTAATAGTTTCAACTCCTTTTCATTGATGCTTGGTCCAATTGTGACAAATTCAGTGGTGGATGCTCAAATTCAGACAAAATTCTGTAAACAACTTACCTGGGCAACAGCCTGTTTGCATAATTGATGCACTGTCTCATCATTCATAATGACCCCTGCCAGACATTAGAGATATAATCAGTGATTCTGTCCAGGGAATCTTTCTTCATTCCGTATAAGCATTCCCATTATTTATAGAGCAAAAACAAAATTAGGAGACATGTAACTGTCCACTCTAAAAACTCCATAAACCTTGCTGATCCAAAAAAAGATGCAGTAGCTCTAAAGAATGCTGCAGTAGCTTTAAAGAATGCTTGTGTATATCAAAAAAATTATATGCATAACTCACCAACACTATGCAACCAAGATACTTTGTCTATATGGTCATATTCATAGGACTTCCCCCAACCCCCATTTTTAAGGACTTGATATTAATTTGTCAAGATAATTCCTGCTGACTAACAATAAATCCTTCCCCAAACACACTAACTACGACGATGTCTAATGGAATCTGGAGCATTAGTCTAGAAGAGAGATCACCTACTAATATCATATAAATCATTTCCTACCCAAATTCCTAGATAAGAACAAATCCTGGAACACATTCTTCTGAAAATTAATATTAAATTTGGTTAACATATCTAGGAACAACAAACCAAAATTTATTGCATCTCGGATTTTATGTCAGATTTGTTAAGAACTATACTACTTACCATCTTCTCTGACAATACCATCATGTCCATCAGAAGAATATGGATCCAAGGCAACATCAGTGTAAATGACCTGCCAAATGTAAAACAGAAGACCAATTGGATAATTTTAATAGTACCTAACTATTCCAAACAAATGATACATCAACAGTACTTACAAGATCTGGATACTTGTCCTTCAGCAACTGTATTGTACGAGGTACTAAACCATTTTCATTGTAAGCCTCATCCCCTGTAGATGACTGGAAGAAACAGACATTTAACATAAGAGCAAGTAGCTTTAAATAATCTGAACTTTTTAAAGCAAATATAGAGAGACATGGAATAAGAACAGGTACCTTTAAAGCATCTGGAACTTTTGGAAAGAGAACAATGCTATTAACACCAACATCACGTGCCTTTGCAACCTGAACCATGAAACAAATCTCAATAACTAAAATGCCATCTGTACATCATGGAAGAGCATAAAGAATGCATGAAATGACATCAAGAGTTGCTAGAGCAGCTAATATTTTTGAGAGAACACTTTGGGTTCTTACCATAGATGAAAATATTGGAATTATATTGGTCACAGCCATATTATTATTAGATAACATATATCGACATCGAACACATTAAAAGTAAAAAAATTTTTATAAATTGTAACGTGATAAAAAAAATATCGTTAGCATTGAACGATATATCAGCCAAATATTTGATATATTAACCAATGTTTTATATGTTGACCGATATACAGCCAATGTAGAGACATGTAGCGATTTTCCGTGATATCATGATATATCAGTATTGTGAGGGGAAATATTATGAACTCATGCACACAATCTTTCCTTAACAGTCTTTCTGATTACGTATTTACAAACATCTAAAACTAGTACTATTATGTCAGAAGACAATTTCTATCAGAAACATATGCTGAATGTGTTCCCCTAAAGTATGATACATGTATTAAAGTTACAAAAGAAAGTGTAATCACCTCCTCAATAAGCCCATGTCTCCATCCAAGTCTGTAACATCCAGGCATAGCTCCAATTGGTGTGTCCTCTTCTCCTGCATGTAATATTTAAGATAAAGTTCAGTCCATATGACAACAGCCATTAAGAGCATGAAGAGAGCAAAAGAGAAAAATGCGACTGGAATCCAACTAAAAAGCAAGTCTGAGAATCAGCTTCATACACAAGTACTAACCCTCATGAATAAATAGTGGATAAACTAGATTTGCAGGAGACAAGTTTGTTTCCTGGAAAGCTGCTCTCAGCACAGGGGACTTTCTGTTACGCCGGGGGCGCTTATTCAATGGCTGGTAAGAAAAAACAGTATACAGCATGTCAATGGAATCACGGCAATAAAAGACCATATTTCCACACCCACAGCACTCTGATGTTACAATAAATATGCTTGACAAAAAATGATAGGGCACCCAATTTATCCACAAAAAAAAAAAAATACTTCCATTGCCTTAGCTCTAGACTTTACTTACATAGTGCAAAAAGAAAGCGTACCTTTTGCATGGGTGAAATTGTTGGCTGATATTTCATATGTGATAGTATCAGAAGCCCTAATACAAAAATTTTCTGATACTAGAAAAATATCCCAAGATGACACTGTATCAGTGGCATTTTGAAATATTATGTCTGATGTTGGCTGATATTTCATAGTGAAATAGCAAATTCATTGTCACAATAGGCCTTCATAGGTGAAGGGTTAAATGCCTTAATTTTTCTAATTGTCTTTTTATCCACATCACTTCACAATTCCCTTGGGCCAGTGATCTAAATTCAGCTTTTATATTGCTCCCAACCACTACATTTGCTTCTTATTTCACCAAGTAACAAAATTTCCACCAAGAAAGGTGCAGTAACTAAAAGTTCACTTTCTATCAATAATACTTCCAACCCAATCTGCATTAGTATAGGCTTCTACCTGTAGGTGCCCATGCTTTTGGTACAACACCTCCTTACCAGACCTCTCTTCAAGTACATTAAAATCCTATAAGTAGCTTCAAAGTGTTATGGTCGAGGTAAATGCATGAATTGGCTTAACATACTATAGAGTCTATGTCTAGGCGTCCATGAAACAAATAATTTAGTCTTCCAATAAGTCTCCCATATTGTTATCTATTTACTAGGTTCTTGGCCTTGACAGGTCGTAACTTCACCCTAGGCTCAAATTGGTGTTTCAGCAGATTTGCAATCAAGTCCTATTTAGATCAACATATTTGTATTGGGCAACAAATATGTTCCCTTTAGGTGTTGCAAACTCGATACCAAGGAAATGATTTAATGGACAAGGATATTTGATCTCCAAATCATTGGCAATCTTACCAACTTAGTGCTATTATTACCTATTAAGATAATATCATCTACATAAATAATTAGAATAACAATTTTACCATCTAAGGAATCCTTGTAAAATATAATGTGGTCCGCTTGACTTTGACAATAACCATGACCCATTATAGTTGCCTCAAGGCATTCAAACCATGCTCTACGAGATTGTTTGAGACCTTATAAAGAATTTTTTAGCCTATAAATTTTATCCTTACTTTCCTTCTAAACCAGGTGGTAGACTCATAAACACTTCTTCTAGATCTCCAATCAGGAATACCTTTTAACATCCAACAGGTGTATCAACCAGTTGAAATTCACAGCAAAATATAATATGACATTGATGGTCTTTATTTTGGCTATTGGAGCAAAGGTTTCTTGGCAATATATTCAGTAGGTTTGTGTCAAAACCTCTTTGTGACAAGTCTTGCCTTGTACCTTTCTATAATATTAGCCTAACATTTAACAATAAATATGCATTTACACCCTACTTTCTTATTATCCCTTGGCAGATCAACAGTCTCCCATGTATCACTTCAATTAAGAGCATTCATCTCTTTAAAACTGCTAACTTCCAATTAGGATCATCTCTTCTTTGATGTTTCACGGTACAATGTGAGAAATCTTGGATACAAATGTTCTATGGTTATTGGACACTTTTCATAGGATGTATATTAGGCAATGGTGTTTAGTACATGTTCTAATTCCTTTCTAGTAGCTATGGGATTATTAAGATCGGAAGGCATATTGAAAGAAAAAATTGAGTTTAAAGTAGGATTGCCAGGTATAGCCAAGGGACCATCTGTCTGAGATTTGTGCTAGAATAGTACACAAATCTTTAGCATTCTGATTTGCTCCTTTGTGAGTGTAAACCAAAACTCAATATTTGATTGTGACAATTCTCCTCTCGTTCATTATTCATCAATATTTGGCAAATGTCGAATAGTGATATCTTTCTTGTCAATGTCTTGAACAAACAATAGAAATGTTGAATCCACAACACAGCTAGGAAATGGATAGTAACCTAAAAATTATCTTTAGTTTATTCTATCTCCCCTTGAAGAGTATTTATGCCCAAGAAAGGTTGATTTTCTAAAAACTTAGCATGTATGCCAACATGATCCCCCTTTTTTTATGACGATGTTATAACACTAGTATCCTTTCTTATTTGATACATAACTAATAAAAACACATTTTTCAACTCTAAAATCAAGTTAAGACTTTAGACTAAGATTGGCTAAGGAGAGGAACAAAAATACTACTACCAAATTCTTTGATTTGAAAATCAGCATAAATTCTGGATGAAGGAAAATTTTATGAAGATGTTCAAGGGTGTATTATATTAGAATAAATGGGTAGATATTCTATTGAAAAAAAGAGGTGGTTAAAACAACATCACCCACAAATATTTTGGAATATGAATAGAAAACATGATTGCATGAGCAACTTAAAATAGGTGTTTATTTTTTGCTTTTAGCAATTCTATTTTGCTTAGGGGTGTCGCGAAATATAATGATGTTGAATGCCTATTTCTTTCAAAATAGTGCCTAAGCATTCATAAAAATCTCTATACCATTTTCAATGCAAAAGGATACTAATTTTTGTTAGAAACCAATTCTCAATCATGGTATAAAACTCTTTAAACAATTTTCTCTATAACAAATCATTCACGCACCAAATATACCCACTATAATCACGTGTGGTCATCAATAAAAGTCACTAAGAACCTTTATTCAATAATGTTGTTTGAAGTGCACTAGACATCACTATGAATTAAATAGAAAGGTTTTGATGAATGACAGGGTTTTGAACTACAAGTAGTATGATGACTTTTTGCTAAAAATATAACTTTCACATTGAAACAATGACCAATCCAAATTCTTAAATAAAGTGGGAAACAAATTTTTAAAATATAAAAACTTGGATGGCCAATTCTAAGATGCCAAAGCATGATTTGGTCGCAAACTGACAATGAACTCATACCACAAAAATTGTGAGTCTTGTTATTATTAGAAAGCTCATCAAAGTAGTAAAGACCCTCTATCATTCTAGCACTATCAATTGTCCTCCCTGAGTGTTGGTCCTGGAATAGACTGTGAGAGTCAAAAAAGATAACAAGAGAATTAGAAACTTTAGATAGTTGGCTCACAAAAATATAGCAACAAGTTTAGGAACACGGAGAAAAAATTTCTTTACCATATTTTGTGAGAGTTTTATGAGGACTTTTCCTGATATTAATGAGAAACTACCATCTGCAATTCAAATTTTATCATTCCTGGAACTAGAAAAATATGTATAGAAAAGATTGGAAAAACTAGTCGTATGATCAAAAGCACCAAAATCCATGGTACTTAGTTGGAAAAGCAGGATGAAGCACAAGGATACTACATGTATGAGCCAAAGAAATATTGGGTGTATTGGATGATGAATTAGCTTTCAGCAGTTTAATGAGTTAATGCATCTGCTATGTAGAAAAGGGACTCATCTCAGCATCATTTACTTAAGTATATCCTCTATTGGGTTGGTCTCTTTGTTTGTTGCCGTTCCAATTGTTGGTTCTGAAGGAGCACTAGACATGTGAGAGTAGATGGCAGTAACTAGGGTTATGCAGTGAAAGTAGAAGGCAGATAAGGTCATGCAGGGAGTAAGAAGCGTTTTATATTTGACACCCTATGAAAAGACTTATTAAATTCTGAATCTAAATTAATTTGAAAATATCATATGCGGTTTCTCGTATAGAAGTAGCTACACATAAAAATAGAAAACTATCAAGTAAACACAATACAAGGTTCCTCGTTTAGAAGTAGCTATACATAAAAATAGAAAACTATTAAGTAGCCTAAAAATCTTCCTAACAATTAGCCTAGAATATTTTTATTTATTCAATAAATATACACAAATCATTTATTCACTAAATTTAAACACAAATCTTCCAGCAAGTATCTTCATTTGTTCACACAGATCTTCAGATCTTTCAACACATTCTTCCGGCCATTTTTCTGCCAGATAAAATAACGATCTGGTTTTGGAAGAGATTCTAAACACAGGAAGCTGAAACTAGTTAAAACTGATGAAGTTTGGCTTCAGCAATGGGGAGTGGAAATGAATTTTACAAAATATGCAGGAAAATTTTCAATGCAATTATGCAAGGAGGAAATATTTTCTTGTTAACTAAGAAGTAGGCTGTGCTGGCTTGGTCCTAAGCAACTCAGGCTGCAACCGGTCACATGCTTTGCACAATAGTAACAGCCCATGTCGGGCATGTTTAGAACAGATGACCCTTCTGAGCTGCAGTATCAAAAAGAAATAATACAAAAGCAAATTAAACAAAATAATTTTAAAAATTAAAATGATCCTGGCTGTCCCACAGTTGGCATAGCAGAGACAACTGCGCCACAGGCTGCAGGCTTTCCAGGTTCACCTTTTGATACATATGGGCTATGCTGGCACAGCTCAATTTTCTCCATAGTTGTGCCATGTCAAGCATGCACCCAAAATGATTGTGCCACTAAAAATGAGTGATGCCAACACATTTGACACTTCCAATTAGAAGGCAGCTCGTGCATGAGCTGAGAGAGCAAGCTATGCAATCCTGGAGGAGATCATGTTACAGAGATGAAATGGCTTCAAGAATGATTTTGGGAGAATACAAAAGTAGGATAACCCTATCGCATATGAAAGCCGAAAGCTCAATGAGACCGAGAGGTGCAGTCCAAGAGAAGGAGATGACAACAATAGTGCACTACTTGATAACGTGGAGGCAGGTCACGATTCATAGTCAAGACATACAATATGGCAGCGAGTGACTTCCCAATCCAGAAGAAACTCATGCCAAAACAAAGACGATAGCAAGCAAGAAAAACTTGTCAAGTTTGATTGATATAGTGTTTAAGTATAAGCTTGGACAGACCAACCAGATTGCGGATGCCTTAAATAGGAAGGCAAAGCGGATGGCATTTAAGCGTAAGGCAATGGCAGCCACCAACAAGGTCATGAGTATCCTACTGCATTGTATTCAAGATGGGCTTGAAAAAGGACCCGCGAGAAGCCTTTTGCAGCAAGCTAAGGGAAGCAAAGTCGGCTTTGCATTTGTTAGTTGGTGAGAGGGAATAATTACGTCTACATGTCATAGAATATGACACATCATTCATTGGCATATGAAATCTAAAAAGTCAAGGAAGTTTACAGTATCATTTTTGTCTTGCGAAAAAATAGTGAAGGAAGAGAGTATGAGAATGCATAGTAACCAAGCAATTAAGACCTATGAACGACAGCCAGCAATATACCATTAGGCACATCACTTGGTTAATGCCAGAGAGCAATTCTGGGATTTGGAAACACCAATGACAGCAAAAAAGGTTTGAACTGAATGATAGGGGTATATAAGAACAAAATGCAGATGCTGACAAAGAGGAATTCCAGGTGAAGTTTGATGATGCTAAGTTTTCAACTGGTGATGTTGTGCCAGAAATTCAATATTGTCCCAGGGTGAGATCAAAAATGACTAATTGTGTTAATGAAAAGAGCTGCAAATGGGAGTGAGGATCGCCTTGAGGATAGTTGTCCAAAAAGGACAAATGAGAGTGTTGTGCTTCACATGAATTAGTGGGTCATTGAATGGAAAGCATCAAAGGATAAGCTTACCTGGACTAAAAAGGATAGGTTTGTTAAAAATTTGGCCTGTCCCATGCTCGGTTGATAGAACTTTGCAGCATATAGAAAATAATGCAGTAAAGGTTCAATTAGATGTTAAGCAGAATTCTGGGATGGGCTATAACACAATATATTAAAGAGGATGTTACTTCTACTAGGTTCTCAGGAAAAATAAGCACCTAATGAACATAGTGAAAGTGCAAGGAGTACAATCAAATAGAGAAAAAGGTAAGTTTGTCATGTAAAAAGTAAGGACAGTGGAAGGTGTTGAGTTGTTCTATGAAAAAAAAACCGTTGCAAAAAATGGAAAGAATTTATAGTGTAATAATCGAACTCAAAAGGCAAGAAAAAGAGCTGGTCTTTATTTAGAGCTGAAGAATGAAAGTACTATGTCAGCATAAATGTGAAGCAACTAGGAAATGCATGACGAATAAAAATTGGAGGCACCCATGTGTTGACATCCTATTTTTCACTCTCAGGATCTCACCCAAAAGTGGTCCTTCGTAGAGGAGGGTGCACAGTATAGAGAGGTGCCTGCCTGGAACAGGTGTTTGGCCTAGGAAGACTTGTAGTCTGAGTTAAAAAGGGTCCTTGACCAAGCTTTGTTTTTGTTTCTGAAAGAGGAGCAACCTTGACTTATTAGGTAGTGCTTTCAATTTTTCACAAGGCCAAGAAGATAACCCTACTGATGCAGGTAGCAATTTCAAAGCAACACTTACCATTTTTCCAAAATTATGAGAAAGAGGAAATTTAAGAACAAAGCCAAAGCAACGCCTAATTTTTAGTAAGATAACTACCAGCCATCATGCATGTAAAAGAGATAGAAGTTGCTTAGAAGAATATCAAAGATGTTAATAAACATGAGGAACCAACAACCAGCACGCATTATCAGGAAAATGGAAATACAACTGTTCGACATGATCCTATTTTCTAGGAAGAATTGCTGGGCCAGGCACATGAGCATCACGGGGGGCTCAACACTTTCTTATAAATGTTTATGGCTTTTTTTTTAATTAGAGAATGTTTATGGCTTTGGTGTTGCTTTTTGTAATACATTTTCTGCTTGTTTAATTTCCTTAGAAATTTGATTCCTTGTATCATTCTAGTTTCCCAAACATTTACTAAATTTTAGTCATTTAGTTTAATGCACTTCTCTTTCCCTCATTCTTGTAAATTTACGAACTCTAGTTTTCTTGTTTCCCTTGCAATTCAATTTTCACGCACTTTGATTTACTTGCACGCTAATTTATTGCACATATCTTTATTTTTGGACTGCCAGGACAAGCCTCCCACACGACTAAATATACGTGTGCTTGATTTCACAATACATCTATGGTCGTATAAGTTGTGATATACTTTGAACTTTGGTGGTTTATTTGTATACTCTTAGTGGTAAGTGGTTCAAGTAATAACCTAAGAGTGCGTATATTTAGATGGTTAAACTACTTTTACTAGTTCTAGAGGTGAAAGGGACATTTTTTTGTCTGCCCCCTCAGTACAACAGGTCAGATCAATACTTCAGATACGAAGCCCCACAGGCCATCCTTTTATTACTAGTTTTTCCTAATAAAATGAGGTTGGACTGGATAGGCTGAATTTGGATTGACTAATTTTCCTTCAGAATTTTTTGCAGATGATATCCAGAGGTTATAATTCAGGTCCTCACGGAGTTTTGAGATTTTAAGGTGTACATAATTCTACAAAATATAAATCAAATTATGACTTATCACAAGAATAGTACCAGGCAAAAATAATAGGTGACGCTCAAATTTGACACTAGTCTGACATCTTTTCTACATATGGACTAAGTGTATATCTATTTACAATCATCACATCCAGATTGGCCCCTAGAGGTTTCTTTCCTCATTTTTTCCACTGATTATGTAACTGTAAGAAATCCTTTAATGAGAGATAAATATTTACTCTCAGGATCATTATCATCATATTTCTTCATTAATCAATTATGTATAAAATAAATTTATATACATGGATTCATAAGTATTAAACTTTAATTTGCTAAGAATAATATGCAAAATTAAAACTGCACCAAGATCTTTCTTGTCTCGAAGAACTAGGGGATAATTTCTCTCTCTTCTCTCTCCTTTAAATTTTTAGAGATTTTTACAAATTTATACATCCCAAATGATGGCTATAAATGTCTTTTTATAGAGCGCAAGAGGACCATTCTTAAATTACCAAAATATCCCTTCTTTCCATCAAATGGTATGTTTTAAATACGTTTGACCTTTAGAAAATAATGCCCCTTCTTTCCATAAAATGGTATGTATTAAATATGTCTGCCCTTTAGGAAATAATGCCCCTCCTCTCAATCAAATGGTATGTCTTGAATATGCATGCCCTTTAAAAATTTTCTCTTTACATAATTATAAATAATTAATTTATCTAAACTAATAATATAAAATTGTATCATTTAATCAAAATTTAATATATCAATAAATCATATGCTTTATCATGTGGAAAAATTTTCTAATAATAACTTCCATCACGTGCATATAAAACATAAAAATGTGCATGGAATACCAGCCGTATTCCCATTTCTTGCAGTATCACACACCAAACAGGCCCTCAATTGATCTAGTTGAATCTACTATCACGGTTTGCCTACAAGTCACAAAGAGAATCGCTTGTTGTTGTTCATATTCGCAATAATAATCAATAAATTCAACGGCATCAAGCTAAGATTGAGCTAGATACTCACAAGTGAAGAGACAACAGGGGTCCCTGCAGGTGCGGCGGGTCTAGGAGGCACTGGAGGAGCCTCCGGAACGTTGCCAGCGACCACTGCCGCTTCGCATTCTGCATCAGTCAAACCCATCTTCTTGATCGATTCCTCCCGCCTCTCACCTGCTCTCACAATGAATCGACATTGACGGCGACGGTTTCCTTTTTTACTAGTTGAGTGGATGCACAAATGATTGTGACTGAATGGAAGCCTTAGGCCAACATAGTTCTGACAATTGAAATTCTTAATTGATCCAACGTTGCGATGGACATTAACTATTGAAGCCATTGCCGGAACACCACCACCAACCCAGGTTTCCCAATTTCTGCATGATTAAGATCAAGTAAGAAAGAGATGGCGAGAAAACCATGGAGTAAATTTCAGGTTTGATCGAGAAAAGTCAACCACTAAAAACAAAAGGAGGAAAAGTTACACACGTTAAAGCGGCGTGCAAGAGGGAAGAGAATTCTCAATTTTATGTCAGATATTAAACGAAAAAAAACGGCTGAATTAAAAAATTGGATTCAAGTAAACGATGGATAAGCCGAAGGGAGACAGAATCGGAGGAATAATCTTACCACGAATGCGACGACGCAGCGCGGGGAAATATGCGTGGGGAAGAGAGAGAGAGAGAGAGAGAGAGAGAGAGAGGCAATCCCTTATCTAGAGAATGTAGAGAAGGAAGCGCTAGGAGCTTCCATGGTGAAGAGAGCTGTGATTTGCTGAGATAAGGGACAGACGGAAGAAGTACAATAATGCAGCTTCGGATACATTGGTTTGAGATGGCAGAAATAGGATAAATTTAATTTCTCATAATAATAATAATAATTTAATATTAATTAAACAATTATATTATTTTTTTTAAAAAAATAATTTAAAAAATTTTTAACTATTTAATATTAATAAAATAATTATATATAACTCAAATATATTTTAATAATACATAATAAATAAGATTAACAAGTTAGGTTTATTCAAATAAGAGATTAAATAAAATACAAATGTTTTTAAATTTAAAGTTATATATATTTGATGAGTTATTTATAATATTTTAAAAAATGATATATATTTGAAGAATTATTTATAACTTTTTAAAAATCTAAAACAATTTTAGATCTTAGATATATTTTGATTTGTATCATGTCTAAATTCAAACTTAGAATTAATTAAAATTAGACAATTTAAACTTAGAGTTGATTAAAATGAGACTATTTAATTAGTCCAATCTGATCAATTTAAAATTATTAAGATTCAATCAAAATATAAATATATTATGGATTAATACAGTTAAAAAATTAGATTTGATTAGTTTTTTGGACTAACACAACCATAAATAAAAGTATCAGATTTAATCGAATTATATCTAAATTATTAATTTTTAAAATATTTTTTTATTTTAAATAAATACCAATTTGTTTTTAAAAAAATTATTTTAGTAAAATATATTCTTTGTACAATTAATATTTTTATGTAAAATTTTTTTATTAAAATGCATAATTAAGTAATATTTTATCATAGATATTATATTTTTTAAAATATTATATATTTATAAGTATTTTTATAAAATAAAAATTTTAAAATAAAATACTAAAAATAAAAAAAGTTTATTGATCTGTTTAAATTTAGCTCATTGACAAGCATATTTAATGCTTTTAGACTGGATAATTAAGTCATGTTTGATTTAACTCAATTTATCGATCATAAATTTTTATTTAAATCTGACTTATGTATAAGCCAATTTTATTTTTAATCAGGTCTAATTTAAACGAAATAAGAATTTATAATTTTCATGTTAAAAAATAAAAAAATTAATGATGTTAGCATAGCTTATTGTTAATTAAATTAACAAAATTTACTAATAAATAATTAAATTTATAATCTATTAAATGTAATTTATCTAATAAAAAATTTTAAATATATGAAATTGAAATTTAATTTTGCAAAATTACTCTCGCCCACACTAATCCATTGTCATTTCTAGAATCTGGGCTCCATTGGCCAGACCTAGGCCTACCATGCACGGCCCATATCACCTATGCAGAACTCACAATGGGCCCAGTGGCCCAGTACAAGATTGGGTTTTGTGGAGCAGTACAAGGTATCCACATTTAACAAATGATAATGATTAAAACTTAAGTTAATAAATGATATAATATTAAATAATGTGTTTTAATTTAACTTTTACTATTTATTAATTTAACATTTACACAGTTTACCCCTTTGAAATTTATATTTGATTTATATTAATGATAGATATTTAATAATGTTATAAAAATATTCTACACGATAAAGTATATGATTTATTAATTTATTAAAGGATATAATTCTATATAATTAGTTTAAATATATTAATTATTTATAATTAATTAAAGAAAATATTTTTTCAAAAGACATATATATTCAAGAGAAAAAAAAAAAAAGAAAAATTATCTCTTGGTTATTTAAGATAATAACAATTTCGATACAATTTTAATTTTATAGATTAATCTCAATAGATCAAAATTTAATATTTATAGATCTGAAATGTGAATATATTTTTACACATAATAGATAGGTGAAAAAATATAATAATAAAAATTTTAAAAATTAAAATTTATATCTCATTAAAAATTTCTTACGTGTATGAGGAAAACGATTATAATTATCATATTTTCTTTCCATTGTATACAATAATTTATTGCAATAATGAAAATTTATAAATTGATTTATATCGTTTTCCATTTAGGATATTTCAACGATAATTGTAATATTAATAAACATATAATTAATTTTATATTCTTCTTGATTCATAATATTTTATCTATTAGGCAATGATAATTAAATTTAAATGTTTAATCAAAATGCCTAAAATAATGAAAATGAGAAAGCATGTTTCCACTAAAAATTGGAACGGCAACCCATGGGTTCCACAATAAGGAAATATTCGGTCTCGGCTCTATTTGAGTGCCTTATTGAATTTAAAGTTTAATGATCTAAAAGTCATAAATATTAATTATTATTTATATGATTTAATATCTGCATTATGTAAAATTTAAAGTTTAGATTTATTAATTTTACTATAATATAATATTATGTATTTAGATCTATTAATGATGCGTTTCAAGATTCGAATTGTGGTATAGATTAGGAAGCCACTCGATCTTCCACTGTGGGTTAAATTGGAGTAGGTCTGCTCTCCATCTCTATTAACCTAGAATTTACACACCATAAATAACGAATAAGATGTTAGAGGATTAGTGGAACTCACTTTCTGATTTATTATCTATCGTTCAAGTCAAAAATTTTTCTCAAAAAATAAAAAGATATGAGGAGGATGTGAGAGAGTATAGAGTTGCAAATATACAATGGATGTGAGATGTGAATTGGGCTCATATATGCATTTAGCAGGGAGCGGCTTAATGAGATGGAGGATTAGGTTCCAGTAAATGACACTCGATGAATGGCTCACTAGAAGGCACTCGGTGGGGAGCAACTTAAAGAGGAAGAATGGCACTCAATTGGAATAACTCACTAGGGATATATTTGGGGAGTGGCTCACTAGGAATACACTTAAGGAGTGGTCCACAAGGAGAGAAAGGCAAGACGACACTCATCTAGGGTGGGTCGCTAAGGCTGCGCTCGATTGCAAGCAGCGGCTTCATGAGGAGGAGAAAGAGTTGCGTTGGGAAAAGAGAGTTTAGTTCTTTTTGGGCTCTTATATCTCACTCAAGTGGTGCTCCTACTAGAACCCTCTGTGTGTTCGGGAGTCCTCTTTTTTGAGATAGTGAGGAGTATTTATAATACTTTGTAGAGAAAGTTTTGACACCAAGGCCTATGACAAGTTTTCTGTTAGGGTTCCCCGGCCACTGGGTTTTGACAGAAGCGACTGTTGTTAGTTGTTGTTTTGTGACAATAGTGCTACCGTGAGCGGTCCCTTTAGTGCATTCGTTAGATTATTGTAGCAATGGTTGTAGGTGGTGCCTGCATACGCGTACTTTGACCACTGCATGCACATATTCTACCACTTTGGCCAAGGGGTTTCTTGATTGGTTCATCCGTCTGCATTTTCGGTTGGCTTGTTGATACTTGTCCCATTGGCCCATCGTTTTTTGGGCCCCCAATTTGGTCCTATAGCTGTAATTGGGTTGGGTTGGATCGATCTCCTTCCTGAACTTTGTTCGCTGCATGTTAGGCCCTTACCCTCTTTTGTGTACTAATAGCTAAGTTTGAAATTGGATCGGACCATTGCACTATTAGACTCATCACTAATCCCCCATGCCGAGTGACTGTGTTTTGCTAATTTTTGGTATGCACAATGATGGGGCGTTCCCTACCCGGGCCAACTTGTGTGCTCCTTCCCAAGGCATTTCCTTTCGAGGCTTTCCTAATTAATGTATCTCACTGCTTTTCACGCAGGGCGTCATCAGCACTGGATTTGCCTGAAAAGATTTCAGAGCACCACCCAAAGTCCGGTGCTGATCCTTTGCTGACAGTGCTGCGGACGTGGCCCTTTGCATTCATTAATAGATCATCGACCTTTATTGCAACTATAAATAGGGGGACCCCTTATGCTCTATCGTATGGATCATTTTTCATCAGCTAAGTGATGCAAATGATTAAGGAGTAGGTCCTGAGCTGCCAGAGTGGAGGAGAGATGGAAGTCTTTCGGGGCCTAAAGTTGTACTCAAAGCTCGTTCAGAGTCCATGTCGCCATCATTCGAGACCGATGGGGGTCTTAGAAGGCTTGAAACTGTAATCGAACCTTGGCACCATATCCCTTCTGGGGTCATTCTTCTGTCGTGATGAGGGTGGCTCAGTTGTTGGGCTATTGCCATGTCCCTCCTTCATGTTGACGTCCGATTGCGAAGCCTCGAGGTGCGAGTGCCCCGTTTCTGCCATCTCGGGTCTGGGGGGAGAGCTCAGTCATTGGTTCTTTTCGTCAGAGGGTGGCTTGCAGAGCTTGCAGGAGGGGGTGCTTTTAGAGTTTTGTTGGGGTCAAACCATCGATGTCGCTATGGGTCGAACTTTACCCTTGAGGGCTATGGTTGATCTTTACAGTGGATCTCTTGGTGGGAGGCCTTCCCTATGATGGTGGTGGTATCTCGCCCTCCTCTCGTTTAGGAATGGCTTCCCAGTTATCTCCGGCGACATCCAACCTTTGACCTAGGCACTTCGACTAGTAGGTAGAGGACGGTTGTCAAATGTCTCAACTGCAGTTGTTTTGCCCGAGCCCATCCTCTCAAAATTGATTTTCAGGTCGGCATCGTCGGATTATCGTTCCATGTGCTTCATTTTCCTTTTTTCACTATGTACATTTGCTGATATAAGTTTTGTACTTTGTAAAGGAAATTAATGAATGAAGATTTCTGAGGAGTTCTCTTTCTTTTGCCTCATGTCTTTTGACTTTGTCGTGTAATTTTTGGATGGTTAAAATGCTTGCATATAATCGCTATCCGTTGATCGTTCACTGACTTGGCTATTTGGCCTTATGGAGATTTGATACGATCGGCCTTGATGCTTGATGGGGCGTTTGGGGACGGCCTTGTCGAGTCGGGCCTTGAATCATAGTGCACCAAGTCAGTACCGGAAGATGAGGTTGCTCGCAACACTTCAAGGGACATGGTGCCAGTGGTTAGGTGCTTCGCTCGGGAGTGGGCGGCTTCATCGATTAGAAGGCAAGATGAGGTTGCTCCGCATCCCGTGAGGTTCTTTATCTTCAAGGCAACACTTTAGAGTGTCGATGCGGCTTGTTGACATTGTTGTGCATGATTGAAGGGAGAGTAAGGCGCTTTAGAGTCGAGGGGATGAGCAATCTCTTTGGAGACCCAATAATTTCATGTTGGCCTTTTGATTTCAAGGAATGTTGGGATCCCCTTTGTTGTTTGCGGCTCGAGTATTCTTGCATGTTGCGAATGGTAAGAGTATTTTGGTATTCTACCCCCTGCGGTTTGGATCTTTGATATGACGATGAGGGGTCCCTCGGACGTCTTGGTCTTCTAGTGGCTTGGCCCATTCTGACCCAACTCTCAACTAGGGAGGCGGCCGGCCATTTCTGCCTTGAGCAGTTAAGGTCACCTACGGTCAATTTGTAAGTTGAGAGTGATGCGCTAGGGATCCATTGCTAGCATCACATAGCTATTGCATCAATCAGAGCTCTAGAACACATTGATTACGGAGGCGATGCAATGTTTTCCATAATGGTGCATGTGAAGGGATGCATTACGGCGTGCTGGGGTGAGGGCACGTGTCATTGTCCTTATAGCGATGTGACCCTTCAGCTTCGTTGAAGTTGGCTATATAAGCGTCATGTCAGTCCCATTTTCCCGTCATCTTCTTTGCTTTGTGTACGCCTTTGATTCTTCTTCTTTGAGCATTTTCTATTCTTCCCTTTGCTATTGTTTCGATACGTTTTCAGATGGCTCATCACAATATTGCTGGCATTTTCATTTTGGTCACTTCCTCATCGGTGGTGCCTCATCTTTTTGACTCCATGCCTTTGACGGAGGGGAGCAGCAATGATAAACAAACGAAGGGAGAGATGGGTATAGCTATCTCAAAAAAGCATCGTTGCAGGGCCGAAGCTTCGTCTGGGTGCTCATACTCTGGAGCACTAGGAGGTTTTGAAGGGGCCTCCTAGCCTCGAGTTTATCGAATCTTCTTGCCCCTTAGGCTGCAAGGTAGATCATGCAAATTCTTACCCCTTGCAATTGTGTTTTTCGATTGCTCTTTTGTCTGATTATTCCTTTTCTCTCTCTTAGTTATCTGAGGGGATGCTCTGCAGGTTGGAGGTGGACATCCGCTTTCTGGAGTGAGAGGTTGCCTACCTCCTGTGGGAGCGTGTCGATGGAGGAGAGATGGAGCGGAGGATTAATGTTGCCGTTAGCGAGGCGTTTCAGAGTCAAGAGTGGGCTAACCACCTCAACTAGGCTCTGTCTGAATTTGAGGCCAGAGTACAAAGGCTCTCTGACATCTATTCCTAGGCCCTTTCTAGGATCCCCTCACTCGAGGACGAGCACCAGGATAGTTGGTAGCAGCTCACTGATCTGATGGGCGTGAGCACCGAGAGGGAGAGGGAGCTAATGTCCAGGCTCCATCCGAAAGAGGTGGCCTCACTACTGAAGGGGCAACTTTAGGAAGGCATCCGTTTCTGCAGATAGACAGTTTCTCTGGTTGTCCCGAATTTTCCTGCTGGCTATCTTGACATGAGGAACATTGGGGCCATACATTGAGAGGACCTCATAGACTTCCCGGTGAAGGGACCGCGCTCTTCTGGGGTGACTATTCCGAGTAGCCTATAGGTATGGGTAGCTTCTTAGTTTAGTTCTGAGACCGCTAGATGCCGTTAATATATGATATGACTTTTAATAAAATAACCCAATGACATTGATTATTGTGGCTATGTTTTCCTTGTGAACTTAGCTCTTTTACCCAATTCCCGTTTTGACTATTGTCGCATGGCGTGTGTCATTGGTCTTGGCATTGCCTTCTTGCTACTCAATCACCGTCGTCCAAACCACATGAGCCATCAGGGGCCGAGTGGCAGAAGAGTTTGAGGACGCCTCTAGGGCCGTGTGGGGTGTCACTATGAGCCCCCGAAGTTGGAGGCTTCAAAGGTGGAGAAAACATCGAAGCTGCGGAGGTAACAAGGGCGTCTCCTTCTGTGCCACCGAGAGTTGGGGTCTTGGCGTCGAGAAGGGATTTGTCTCCGTTGGCAAGCAATCCAATTGATAACACCGGACTTTTCAGCTGCTACTTTCCATCTGATCAATGCTTGTGCCAAACGGGAGTCAGAGTCGAATGGTTACACCAAGAGCATCATCGGACCGTTGTCTCATCCTATGAGGAGCCCTTGGCTAGGGGGTGGTCTCCTTTCGAATGAGCGGGTAGCTTTCACATCTTCCTTGGGAGGTCAGCCAGTTCTACATGCCTTGGTTGGGCAGATAGGCAAGTGCGAGCATCTTTACTGGCACCACTGTTTTTTGGGCGATCTTTGCCTCCATTTTTTTCGGGTGCCTTGGCCCTCTCGTGCTCGTTCTCCCTAAAAAACATCATTGCATGATAATGGATGAGCCTTGCTCTAGGTGATGGGGTTTTTAGGCCACTGCTATCGGGCTCTAATGGAGTCGTAGGTCGTTATCTGCATGCTACCACTTTGGCGCTCTATTTTGTCCGGAGGATGTTGTAAGCCACATGGGTCCGTCGACCATGATTGGCTGATGGAGTTCATCCCGTCGAGAATCACCTCGCGATGCTTGAAGAAGTCTGATAAGATTTTTATGGCTGCCTGATAGAGGATCCGACGCCTGGTCTGTGGGCCTCTTGGGCCGTGAAATTTGACTGCACTTGGGCCGCTCAGATGCCTAAGTTGAGTTTCAAATTCGACCGTATCTGGGCCCTCAATAGATGGGATCATTCTTAGGTCGATTTACGAGTGAGCCGCAACTCGTACAATTTAGGGGCAGATTTGGTTATTTGATTTTATACAATGTCATGTAGGCATTCATGCGAATAAATGTATGATAAATAAAGTAGTTATTTTATTAATCCAAACATCACATATATTGCAAGCATGCCCAGTGACATATGATATGCATACCTAGGTTTGACGCGTGGTAGCGGGTCGTGTCCTACTAGGTGGGTGGTGCTTGTCGCCTAGGGACCAATCTATCATCCTAGGCATGTAGCTCCTATGCACCATTTTGGAGGATTGTTACAACGAGGGGTGGCCCTTCCCAGTTTTAGAGGGTGGCTTGTCCCCATTGACGGTCTCATCAGTTGTTTCTTCTCTCCACGGGGCTAGGCCTCCCAGTTTGGACTATTAGGGTGCTGCTCTTGGGTTGTAACACTGCAAGGCCCACTGTCGATAATTTGTTGCTCATCTTTGCTGTGCCTCGGGTCCCTTGGCCCTCTTGGGTGCAAGGGCATCGCCGAGTGGATTGAGACTTCAAATCTCGAGGCTAGGCTACACAACCCCTACTAGGATGAGGCCATAGTGCGGGGGAGACTTGCTAGCTCAAGAACTCCCAACGTCCTCCTGTGTCGTCTTTGTCCTACTTTGTCGAGGGCCTACCCCAAGCTCTATAGGAACTCAGGGAGGTGCCCCTTCCTTATCAAACTCTAGATCTCCTACTACAG
This sequence comes from Nepenthes gracilis, assembly GCA_033239525.1. Classification (NCBI taxonomy): domain Eukaryota; kingdom Viridiplantae; phylum Streptophyta; class Magnoliopsida; order Caryophyllales; family Nepenthaceae; genus Nepenthes; species Nepenthes gracilis. The sequence continues at coordinate 10,600,154 of BSYO01000002.1, forward strand.
TGCTCGGCAGTCTTCGGTGTCATGATCCGAGGACCGATGGCATCAACAATATTTCAACATGTCTCCCGCATTTGGGTTCTTGACGGGGTTCGACTATTTCAAAAATTTCTCATCTCGAATCCTTATTAGAATGTTGGTCTGGGAGTTGCTCAAGGTGTTCAGGCTCAAGGTTCTAGGCCCCCTGTGGGCTTTTGGTGCCTTCCATTGTCACTTGTTGGGATCCCAAGTTTCGGCGCAGTCCCCCTTCCTCTTTTTCCAGCTGGTGGTGAACTGTTATAGAAAATTGTCGACAAGTTCCTGGAATGTTCGAATTGGCCTGGCTAGAGGTGATAGAATAAAACCTGAGCTGGGAAAGCACAAGCACATGGTGGTTTCGTCTAGGCACGAGGAGCCTAGTAGGGCTCGAAAGTGGTTTAGGTGGTCGACTGGGTTGGCGCTCCAGCTACAAGGCTCCATGGTCGGTATTTAGAGCTTGTTGGCGAGCGTTTGAAATTGAATTTCCATTGCGAACGGTAAACTTCCTAGGTTCGTGAAGTCTCTATCGATATCTCCCTTGAGCTCGTACTATCGCGTCTCTTTTGCCCTCCCCTCCATCCAGGGGGAGGACACAACCCTCAAGATGCCAAGGAGGGTCCCCATCCTCAAGTTGTTTGGAGAGGGATGCGGGATTGTGTGATCACAGGCCTACGACGGTCGGGCACCGCGGGAGGCTTCCCCGCAAGTTGCGGGTTATGGGTCACCATAGGAACGGCGCAGATCTTGCCTTGGGTTTTAGCTCGGTGCTCTTGACGTGAGTTAAACCTCCTTCTAGAAGTGGGCCCTTCCACTCAAATCCTCCCTGATGTCGAGATCGATGGGCAAATGCGATAGGATGCGGTGGTTTGCGCTTTCCTCTGGCTCTCCTCTTTAGGCACGAATGTTGTGTGGGGTGGGAAGATCCCGTAGCCGCAGGCACGTCAAGGACAAGCTACACACATCCTTGGCTACCCTTGGAGGTCGTCGCTAAGAGAGGTGTCATTTCTTGCTAAAATGTGCACTGGAACATTAGCATTAGCCGCGCTTATTTAGTTGGTCGTCTTTGATTAGATTTTTAGTCCCTTTGCACAGACGGCACCTATAATGCGTCTTAAGATCAGGGTTATGATATGGATTAAGAAGTTATTCAATTTTTCACTATAGTTCAAATTGAAGTGGGTCTATTTTCATCTCTTGTTAACTTCAAACCTTTTCACCATAAACAAAGAACACGAGGTTAGAAAATTGACAGAATTCACTCTCTAATTTATCCTCCAACACTTAAATTAGAAATCTTTCTTAAGAAATAGAAAGATGCGAGGATGATGTGAGAGAATGTAGAGTTATAGGTATGCGGGAGATGTGAGAGGAGGATTAAGGTCCTGTATGGGCTTTGTAGGGAGTGATTTAGTGAGATGGAGGATTGGGCTCCAATATATGGCACTCAATGAGTGATTTACTAGAAGGCACTCAGTGGGGAACGACTTAAAGAGAAAGAATAGCACTCGATTGGAGTGGCTTATTAGAGATGCACTCAACGAGTAGCTCACTAGAAAAAAAAAGGCAGGAAGGCATTTATTTGGAGTAGCTCACTAAGGATGCACTCAATTATAAGTAGCTTCATGAGGAGGAGAAAGAGTTGCGTTGGGGAAAGAGAGTTTGGTTATTTCTTAGTTATGGTATCTTGCTCAAGTGGTGCTCTGTTAAGGGTTTGATGGACCCTCTATTTGTTTGAGAGTCCTCCTCGTTCTTGAGATAGTGAGGAGTATGTGTAATACTTCATAGAAAAACTTTGGTGTCAAGACTCACGATAGGTGTCCTGTCAGGATTTACTTAGCGTTGGGACGTTAATGAGAGCCCCTGTTGTCAAATGTTGTTTTGTGATGATGGCTTAGCTGTAAGCGGTCCCTTTAGCACATTCATCAGATTGTTGCGACAACGGTTGCAGGCTGTGTCTGCATACCCGTACTCTGACCATTGCATACACATGTTCTTACCACTCTGGCCGAGGGGCTTTCTGATTGGTTTGTCCATTTGCATTTTCGGAAGGATTGTTAACGCTTGTCCCCTTAGGCCATCGTTCTCTAGGCCCTCAACTTAGTCGCTGCAACCGTAACTAGGTTAGGATGGATAAATCTCCTTCTTGGGCTTTGGTCGCTACTCATTGGGCCCTTGTCCTCTTTTATGTGTTAGCAGTTGGGCTTGAGATTGGATCAGCCAATTATACTACTGGACTTATCAATTTAGATATTATTTACAATATTTTATAAAGTAATTTTGATTAAATTTCTATATAATAATAGTTTGATAGTTATCAAAATGGCCCGACTTGATTGTTTTACATATTAAATCTTTTAATAAAAAATTAATATAGTTATTATGTATATTGATTTAACTACTTTATAAATTTAAAGTGTCATAAGTTTTTAACTAGTAGATGTTATGGTAAGTTTAAATGTGTACCAATTTTTATGTAATTAATTTACTAAATGTAATAATTAATAAATATAATTAATTTTAAATATATTTTGAATATTCTTCGAGTCCGATTAGGCGGCGAAGTAGCTGTCGATCGGCGTTTAGCCATGATTGCAAACGCGATTTGAGATCCCGCGGTGCGTTGTCGAGCCGGCACGTGTCCCGATCGCCTGTGGCGGTGCCGCTTTGATTTCCCGCCTATTGGCTTTCCGTTGCCTATTTAAATCGGTCAGGATGGCTTATTCCTCTTGCTGAAATTTTTTCGTGGCATACTTGTGTCAATAGAGAGAGAGACATGGCGAAAAAGAGAGAGGGTTCTTCTTCTTCCCAGGTTCCCAGAGCGACTCGTCACGGTGTCCACAACACCGTGTCTGTCCTGACTGCGGGCACCATTGCCTCCCTCATGGTTGATTACGGCCTTTCCAGCGATTGGAGTTACAGGCTCCGGGCTGTGGATAAAGCCAGGCGCCCCCCGGTAGGCATCCATCCCAATGTGCGAGCACCATCGAGCGGCTTTGTTACCCTCTGCCTTTAATGCTATACGCAGTGGGCGCATTGAGAGTTCCGGTGGCGAGGCTTCACTCTAATGCCTTGCGTTACTTGGTGTCTCACGTGCATCTTTGCCCACCTCCACGGTGGCTCTTTAAACCAAGCCAAAGGCGGCGATCTTAAGTTCCACGGAGTCGGAGGATTGAACCGATGTCCCCAGGCGAGGATTCCGCTTTCGCGGAACCAGCGACTCAATGAAGGGCTGGAAGGGCGCTTCTTCTTTACAAAGGCCCCACGCTGCGAACTTTCGCGAGTATAGGGCCGATTTCGAGGATACTTTGGGAAAAGCGCTCTGTGGAGGATGTCGTGGAGGCGGCGTGGTGATTCGCCATTAAGTCACGAGGAGGCAAGGTTCTCTGTCGGGGGTTACTTCGACTTCCATCACGTTCGAGCGCAAATGGGGACCTCCTTCGAGATGGAAAGTCGCGAGCCAGCAAGAGAGAGAACGGAGATACGGCCACTCCTCGATCGTCCGGGGGAGGGAGGAAAGGCTGTTCCGTTGTTAGAGTCGTCGACAAACGACGAAGAGGAAGAGGCCTCCTTGAAGGGCGGGGAGGCCGGAGGGACCTCCACGCGGAGGTCCAAAAGACAGGTCGCTAGCTCTTCTGCTGTTGTGGGAAGTCCGGGTCCCAAGGTTGCCACGAGTGCGGAGTCGCGAGGGGAGACAATTGGGCCATCGCTGACCGGCGCGGGACTTCTTCGCTCCACGAAGCTGCGAGGTGGAGTCTCGGCCAGCCCGAAGTCCCTTGCTCGTTCCCTTGTAGAGTCATCCGCGGACGCCGCCCCAAAGGCGAAGGATGACGTTGTCATTCTTGAAGATCGGAGGGTCACTTGCGTCGCGCTGTGTTGACAAGGAGGCCGCGGGGGGCTGTCTGATCTGCTTGTGAGCTTTGTGGGCCATTTACGAGTTCGGGGCCTTGAAGGGCAAGTCATCACACTGAGGAAGAAGTTGCGCCGTCGGCCCGGCCCGGAGTCTAGGCTAGCGAGAGGCAGGCCGGGGCGTCCTCGTGGCGAGCCCTCGGCGTTCCTCTGACGCGCCCTTCCGGCTAGCCCGCCACCCGCAAGGCGAAGGGCGGAACCTCACGGAAGCGGCCCGCGAGCGTGTGCACATTCTCGTGCGATTCCCACTCATGTCACATTGCTTCAATCCGGCCTTCCCCTTTACCATTACATGCTTTGGGAGCGCCTCGGCGTTGCTTCCTATGCGGCTCAAGTAGTGCCAACCTTGATATGTTGGCCGCCCTCCTTCACGGGGACTTGGCGGGTAATCTCAACGGGAGGGCCCGATTCGCATCTCTTGAGGAGAATAGAGGGCGCTTGCAGCGAAGAGTGGCGCAAGCTGGAAGCCCCTACCAAATCGCCGTGGAGGGCAGCATACTCGATGTCAGAGAGACATGGTTGGTCGCTCTCCCGTCCGAGTCACCAGGCATCCTTTAGGCTTCAGTATTGGGGCAGTATCACTTTGTGCGCAAGATCACATCCTTAGGCTGCTCCCCGTTCGAGGAGTCTTCCCACCGGGGCGCCCGGGATCGAGAGGCGTCTACTTTGAGGAACTTTCCGAGAGCTGCTCCGTCCTATCTACCCGATTAGTCTTCTTCCGCGTTAATTGTTAGGCTGTCTTTTACCGTCATTCCTTGCTTTCGTGTAATACTTGCTCCTTGTGATTGCATAAAAAGCGGCTATTTCTTCTTTGTGCTTGTACTTCTTTTGGTATGGCATGTCATTTGAAATCTTCACTTATTGTGATCTGTGAGATCGCTTCCCATGTCCGAATGCTGAGCTCTTCAGAGCCATTGTTGCTAAGGCCCCATCCGGGCGCCTTCTTGCGCGGTGCTCGTCCTTCGTCAGAGGATGTCGTCGCAGCTCACGCGTTTAGTGGGAAGCTCGATCCGGTAGGGCGGATGTCGTCGCAGGTCCCGTGGAGCCACAGAGAGGGTTAGCGCGGTTGTCATGCCACGATAACCGGACTCCGGGGTCTAGGTCTTGGTCGCGTATGATTGCAGGAGGCGTGTGGCCCCTGCTCAAGGCGTTTTAATCACCAAGTTGAGGTCCTAGCCCACGACCATTGTAGGCGAGGGTACTCTCTTACATTCGAGAAGGTCGCGCACGCTGCAATTTTGCCCTAAAAGGTTTTATTGACCGTGAATTGGGGATTTCAAAAGCCCCAGGCCCCATCTTTGACCACAGGTCGTTGAGTGCAAACCTATTTGATGGACACATGAGTCCTTTTGATGAGATGTCTTAGCCTATAAGTGGCTGCTTAAGGCCGATCTAGCGCGGAGCTTAATCCCGAGGGGGGCCACTCGGGCCCACTAGCGTGGAGCCGAAATGTGTGGAGCCGTCCCCAGCCGCTGCGTGGCGAAGTCTTGAGGCAGTCGATTTGATTGCCTAGCCTGGGCCAGGGTAGTTTCACAGAGCGGACGTTTGTCCTCGACTTAAGGCGTCTAGGTCGTATGATTTAAGGATGCGATGCATGTCATCAATTCACACAAATAAATGTGCAGGATAACAGAAAGAGTGACTTTATTGATAAAAGATAAATCACATGTCCAAGCATTCACTATGATGCATATGCGTGCCTTACCTGGTCTGATGTAGCGCTATTGGTAGTACTTCTTTAAGTTGGCGCGTTCAGTCTGGGACGGTTGCCGTTAAGGGCGCGCGCAGTTAATGCGCTCTGCTCGGAGAATTGCGGAGGCGAGGCAGTCCCTCCCACCCGGGGAGAGTTTTGTCCTGTTTGCGATTTTCCGCCGCCTCTACCTCTCCGGAGGACCCGGATCTCAACTTTCGAGGGCGTGCCTTTACGGCGTTTGTTGTAGTCTTTGTCGACACGCTGCGATAGGCGCGGTTCGTAGTCATTCGGGCGTCTCGAACTTAGGAGCAGGTCTCTAGACTTTCACGGAGCCTCTGTTCATTGGTGGTAGGTCAAGCACTTGATCATGAGCTTGGCATTCCCACCTCCTCCCGGGACCACGGCCTCAGCCCTAAGCAAAGGTTGAAGGCGTCTCCCTCGTTGGCTCTCAGGAGTTCGTTGATCGACCACGCCTGACGAGCAGTAGCTCCCCTCGGCAAAGAGCCCCTGCGTCTTCGGCTGATCTTCAATCAGGTGCAACAGCGTCACGATTGGTGACCTCGACATCCATTTGCTTGAGATGCGCCACGGATGTATGGATCAGCTTGATGCGGAGGTCGCGCGATGCCCGTAAAGCGCTTGCGGTGAGGTTCTATTATCGGTTACTCTCGACCTCGGGAATCCCAGCGGCAAGCGATGCAGCGGAGGAACTCAGTAGCATTACTTTCGATGATCTTGGCGAGGGGATAGCTTTCACCCACTTGGTAAAGTAGTCGTCTGAAACGATCGGGAATTTCCTGCTAGAAAGCCAAAGGTAGGGGCCCAAGTGTGAGTTAGGTTTTATAGGGAAGGTAGTAAAGGTTAATCGTCGTCTTAGTAATTAATTTGTAGATTGATTGATTGATGTAGGGATGTGTATAAGGTAAAAAGGTGGGAAATATCCGAGATTTCTCACGGGGGGAAGGCAGGTCTGCGCCCCAGTGCCCATTTGGCCGCTCGAGCTCGGCTCGAGGGATAAACGATAGTGGACCCTTCTTTGGCCGCCGAGCTCGGCTCGGCGGATAATCCGGGAGGCGGGCGGCTCGCTCCCGCTCGAGCTCTCCTTCGGCGGGCGGCCTGATATAAAAGCGTGCCCGTCCCTTTCCCCGTCATTTCTGGCGCTAGGGTTTTGGAGAGAGAGAGGGCGCGTTTCTAGAGTGAGATTGAGGGAGAGCAGGCTTTGAAGTCCGATTCGGTCCGTGAGCCAATTATTAAAGTTAAAGCACGCGTCGAGGCAAGTGTTCTCATGCCCACTAACTTTCCTCTTTCGTTGATTTTCGTTGTTAAGCCGGGTATTTTCGTGTTTATACCCACCCATGGCTTAAATCCGAAATCCGAGACCCGGAGACCAAGGATAGCATAATCTATTGGTTTGCTCACCGATTCGTTCGGTGGAGCTTGGCGAACCTAACCTCTCGGGATTTGGGGGTTTCCATTTCCACCGATAAATCATTAAATTGACTTCATAATATGGATCCCATTGTTCTTCTTGTGCATATATATTTGGCCGTGGGAAAAATCTCGCCCGCGTTAAGACCCGTTCGTGACCTCCGAGTCCTCTAAATTACTATTCGTCCGTGAATAAATGGAAAATTGCTTTTGTTGCTTCTATATAATTATGATGGAGCTTATGTGATGCATTGATGTGAAAATATAAACTTTGAACTTCATAAGTTGTGCATTGGAAAGCGTAGGAGCGTGTCGAGAGTTTTAAAGCGATGGTTGTCCCACGGAGGTAAAATTCCAACTCCTTGTGAACCTTGTGCTAAATTGTGATAAAAGATAATCCTAAAGAAGAAATTAAGTCAATAAGTAATGGAGGACCACTAGGTGTGTTAGGAAAGCGTGATCTCCGGATGGAGGCGTGTGGCCCAGGAATGAGACTTCCCGGTGATGTTTGATTGTGTCGTGTAATTGGGTCCTCCCTCCAGAAGAGTCAAACCTTGAAACTGGTGCCACCGATAGGAGTGGTGTCCTCCACCTGCCACGTGCATCATGGTAGGAACCCAAGACATACTGCACGCCGCCCTTTTTGGGAGTAGGTGGCGTACATGGCAAGTTCGGAGACAGCTTGCAGTGAAAGAACGAGGATTGCCACAGTCCCGGGGTGTGGGGGCGTGTCGTTGAACACTACATATTGAGATGTAGTTGCTCAAGTGGATTGTTGCATGGATACAGCAAGCGGTGGTCGTGTGCTGCGACCTAAGAATGTAGCCGTGGCTTTAGAATGTAAGCGAACACATTTACTTTCCTCGTTCTCTTACTTCGTTGGCTAGTGATCTACTAGCTCCAGGGTCCGTAAAGATAATTATTTAAATAAAGATGAATGAAATGAATCGAATAATTCAGTTCTCTTCTATCTTTTATGCTTCTTGTCTTTTATGTTCCTTTACTCTTTCTTTCGAGTACCCTTTTTTTTGTTAGTTAGTGGGATATGATTTCATTTCTTTGGGCTTTATGCTCACCTTGCTTTATGTTTTTGAGATGAGAATGCCTTGATGCACGATGGTCGGGCGTAGATCTAGAAGCTTGGTAGCTAGCGGTTTGCGTGCTTGGCTCGAGACTTGGACTTGGATTGGCTTGATGTATGCCAAGAATATTTTGGGTTTTTAGCTTTTGTATCGGTTCAAACTTGTATGGAGATGACTTATGCTAGTAGATGGTGGATGATGCATATGTATTAGTCTGTGCTGTATTTTGTGGTTTATATGCTTCCTTGGTTTACATGTTATGGTGATGTCGGGATCCTAGTTGGCATCCTTCTTGACCGGTGTCTTGATTTAAGTCGCAGTGCCACCTTAGTTAGTTGTGGCATTTTGGGTCTGTGTGGTTGTAGCTGGATTTTACAAGAAAATTATTTGTGGATTATTGTGCGGGGTTGTGTTTTCAAATGTTTGTATTTTGGAAGCGTCCCAGGTTACAAGCGGGACTCTGATTTTTTGTAGAATTTATAATAATTATATCCTCAATTTGTCCTTAGATTATTGTGAGGTTATTCGATGGGAATAGCACATTAAGTCACACAAGTATGCTTAGGCCCCATTATGCGAAGGCCACGAGGATTATGGAGGTAGTGTGTTCCGTCTGGGCGATCGTCATCTGCCATGGACTTGTTTGACTTTCATTTGGATGAACTCCATAGCGTCAGCTTCATGGTGGAGGCCGTGGAGACCATTGTCGCATAATTTTGAATGCAAGGTTCTTGCACACGATATGCGTCCGCCGCAGGTCCCAGTGCGCACCTCACTTTCAGTAGCATAGTCGGCTTCCACCGGTGTTAAGTATTTCGGGAGGGAGTAGAGTATCCTCAAATCGTACAATCTTAAATCAAAGTGTGTACCATCCGTTTTCTTGATTAAGCTTGGCCGTTTGATGTCGTCGGTAGGGTCCATTGATCCGAACTTCGCTATGCAGTGTCATCCGATTGTTTCGCGTGACCCGCCAGCGCCTTCTTTGTCTTCGGCGTCGATGCTCAGTCTTGCGGGGACTTCTGGCTCTCTCGCGTCTTGCTCCGCGGGCCGGCAGCAGCGTCCCGGGCCAGTAGGTCGGCGCCCTCGTTATCCGATCTTGGATGTGCTCGGTGCAGACCGGTCGGAACTCGAGATCGGGGCCTTCCTAGCGCAATACCTCACAAAGTGCAGCATGGGTTCGAGGCGTGAAGTTCCCTTTCACTGGTTGACCACAAGCTCGGAGTCAGCTGCCTTGCGACCCGACGACCCGACGGAACACTCCCTTTCAGCCGCGGGCCGCGAGAGGGCCTCGTATTTCTGCGTTGTTTGTGTGGGAAGGCCCGATGTGATGGAAATGATCTCCATGCCTTCGGGCGTCACTTAACCGCGACACCGGCTCCTTTGCATGCAGGTGGGCCCGATCCGTGCGTTCGAGTCCATACGGGAGGATCGTGGTCTTCCATGCTCTCTAGATTGTGGTCTTCTTCACATGCTGGTATTACGCTTCACGATAAAGTCGGCAGGCACATCCTTTCCACCGGTTTGGCGAAGTCGAAACTCCGGATAGAACTCGGATTCAATGACCCATAACGGTAATCCGAGGCGTCTCCCGGCATACTGCGGATCGACTTGGCGGCTGATACAGCCGTCTGACGTCCGGTGCTCACCGGAAATAGGCGCGATTTCGTCCTCCTAGACAAGCGCGGCGTCGTCTTTCGTGCGAATAGCGAGCCCTCCATCCCGTCGGCACCGACTTACGTAGTACTGCTTTGGCTGTTATGCCGCCTTCATGCTCCCCAACTAACCGAGTGAGGGCCCGCTACCCGATGTTGCCAAGTAGGAGTGAGATCTTCTCCTTGCGCGGCGAGCTTAGGAGCGGCGTGCGGGGAGAGGTAAGTCTTGATTCCCTGGCTGCGTCGCTTTCTTCACTCCCACCTGACCTGTGATTTGGTGCCCCTGCGCCTTGAAGAAGGGAAGTATTTTCTCTTGGCGGAGACCGCGAGAGGGCCGCTATTATGGATCGACACGTACCTCTTTTATCATCCGGAGGGTTCGAGGTCAGATGGCTTTGATCTTCTCGGGTTGGCGATGCGCGTTGAGACACTGAAACCTAAATTTTTCAGAGATCACCTCGAAAGGCGCCAGAGGGATTGAGCTTCATCCGTCTTGCCCGGAGGACTCGGCGTCTGCGTCCAGTCATTAGCGTGGGCGCTGGCGATTACGCTCTTCACGAGCATGTCGCCGGCGTACACCTCCAGCGTTTCGTCGTCGGAAGCTTGAACATCTTGTTCACAAGGCGCTGGTAAGTCGCGCCAGCATTCTTGAGACCGAAGGGCATCATTTCGTGTGTCGTCCTGATACTGTCATGAGCGAGGGTGTGCTCCTCATCTTAGGTCCATTGGGATCACGGTTGTACTCGGAGTATGCGCCGTAGAGCTCGGGAGCTCGTGCTAGGACATGGTCATGGGCGATCGATCTGGGAGGCGGAAAGGTATCTTTGAGGCAAGCCTTGTTCCCACGTCGGTGAAGTCGATGCACATCGCCACTTACTGCCGTGCTCTTCTTTACTAACCTGACGTTGGGCCCGCTCCGGGTGTTGGACCTCTACGTGAATCCTGCGTCGAGCCTCTTCACCCCCTTCCCCTTATGGTGACTAACTTCTCGGCCGAGTGGTTTCTCAAAAGCTGGCAGAATGGGCTTTGGCTCAGTTCGAAACTGACTTGTGGACGATAGCCTCGGACGGTATCGAGGGCATGTGGCGAGGACCCAAGCAAACACGTCGAGGTGGCTAAGGAAGGTGATCGGTGGGTGCATTACGTGGGTTGGAGAGATCTGCCCACATTGATGCACTTTTCGGTTGAGGAGGGGTTTAAAGGTCCGCCTCGTTTCTTCTCGGTGGGCTGTTGCAATAAGGTCTCGTCGCGGAGGTCTAGGTCTTCGTGCGGGCAGCATGGCACGCCCGGTTGATTCCAGGACGGTACCACGTGTCCCATCTCGATCTTGAGGACTTCACCCACCCCACGGGTGAAAAACTTCACCTTGGTGCGGAATGAGCATGCTGACTCCAAAGGTGGTGGAAAGTCTTTGATACGGCGTTGTAAGCGGATGGAAGGTCAGCGGCGAGAATGCCGACTCTCGCGTCACGGAGCGCGGTGGGTCCCCATTAGTGACTTCCGGCGAGACTATCCACCACTGGGGGTGGCTCGTTGTCGAGCCGTACAAGAGGTCGGCGTGCAGCTTTCATCTGGCTTCGTCTTAGTCCAAGTTTAAAGAAGGCGGTGGTAGTCTGCAAATTTTGAGAACTTTCATTTCCGGTAAAACTCGTTTCACTTTGGTAGTCATCCTACCGAAACGATGACTACCGGAACGAAGCGAGGCCGTCTGAGGGAGTCGGTGGGGGAGAGGGTCATGAGCCATATCGTCAGCCGCTTAAAGCTAATGACATCATTCCTAACCCGTATCCTCGCTCACTTGTTCTTTGGAAGTCGGCTCAGGCTGCCAGCGCCCCCAGTATCCCGACTCTAGTGGTGGAAATCATGTTGACCACCACCGGGGCCATTGTGAGGCCTCGGAGGCTCGCCGGCTTCACCGTCGAAGTCGCTAGCCTCACCCGAGGCTCTTCACGAACCGCTTCAAGTGTCCATGAGATCGGATCTCGATCTCTCGATCTCAGTGGTCCGATGCAGTTCTCGGTGAGTATCCCCGCAACATAGTGCAGCAATATTTCATCTCGGTCGCTTGCCGGGGACCCTTTGGCGTCTTTGGCCACTTAAAGAACTTCTCATTCTCGATCTCGCATCGTGATGTTCGCGGCTATGTCGTTTATAGGGGGTCGAGGAGGCTCTGTAGTCGCTACGGGCCCCCGACGGGGCCAGCTGCCGCTTTCGCGCTCCTGAAGCGTTGGTCATCGCTATCCCTCTTTCTCACACTAGATGCTCTGGGGGCTTTCAGGGGCCAGTCCGGTCGCTCGGGGCGCTTCGCCTCATTGGCCTCTTCAGCCGTGATGTACGCTCGGGCGATGGCCTCAGCGTCCCAGAAGGTCTGAGGGCGCTGGTGCGACAGGTGCTTGAAGAAGTCCCCCGTCGCCAGAGTAGCGACGAAGGCGTTTAGCTTCAGCTCGTCAGAGAGCTGGGGGATCTGCCGCGCCTCGGTGATGAAACGGTTCAGGAACCACTTCAGGCTTTCATCTGACCTTTGGTGGAGGCGGACCAAGTGCCATGGTTGCTTCTCCTCTTTTCGGCTGGAGGCAAACTGGCTCAGGAAGCTGTCAGCAGCTCGTCAAACGAGCGTATGGAGTTCGGGGGGAGGCCGTGGAACCAGAGTAACGCGTCCCCCCTAAGGGTGACGGGAAAGCTCTGGCACATCAAGGCCTCGCTTGCCCCTTGCAGAGATAGGTGAGTACGGATGTAGTTGAGGTGGTCCATCGGGTCCTTACTTCCGTCATATTCATCCAGGACCGGCATCTTGAACTTGCTTGGCAACGGTTGGGTCCGCAAGTCTATGACGAAGGGCGATCTTCGGAGGTCGGCGGAGGAGGGCGTGGCTTCTCCTTGCGGGGGTGTCCCACAAGACTTTGACTTTCTCCTCCATCGACGGATCCGTAGAGCCTCTCCACGACATGACGCCACGGAAGCTTTGGTTGCCCCTGAGGTGTGTTCGAGCTCGCCAGGATGGCGACTCTCTCGCTGAGTGGCTCGTTCGCCGGAGAACGCCGCTCGGCCTCCCGTTGCCGCGCGAGTTGCGGGGGTTGCGCCTCTCAGGGTTCTCTTCCCGATCGTCGTGGGCGGGATGGCTTTCTGCTTCGTTAGGATCATCTCCACTGGGCCGCTTTGGCGGCAGTTTATCAGCCGGGTTAGCTCGCTTCTCATGAGCCTCGGCCTTCGCGTCTTTGATGTGGGACGCTGAGACGGCGGAGGCAGCCCCGGCCACGGGGCTCCCATATGTTCGCACAAGGCGCGAAGGATCAGTTTGACGTCGTCCATGTCCGCAACTAGGCGGTTGACATCGGCGCCGGCGGTCATTTCGGCACAGTTCCGGGGGGGATCTTCGTTAAACGCGACCTCCATCGGGCCGTGCGGCGGCTTTCGCTCCGAAGTGTTCACCATCTTCTGGTATTCAGGAGTAGGGTGGGAAAGAGACACTTAACTTATCGTCCGGGCTTTGACGGCATGCGATGTTAACGTCCCCGGTCTGTGATTCACCGTACGGATTAGAGAGCTTTCGGATTCCTAAGCATGACGGCGTTAGGAGAAGGGTCCTGGTCTCCGTCTCTATGAACCTAGACCTGCACAACACAAACAACAAACAAGAGGTCGTGGTCCGTAGAGATTTCTCATGAAGCCGCTCCGACGCCAAGTCGGCAAATTCGCACAACGAAATGGCGCATCGGCGAGCTGCGTGGTGGAATGCTGTAAAAGCGTAAGAGATGCGTGAATGATGGCGTGGAGAATGCAGTGAGCAGGTGATGGGAGGCCTGGCTCCCTTAATGCACCGCAATGGGTGGCTAACTTTTCCATGGTCTAAGGAGACGTTGGGGAGTAGCAGCGAGCTAGCTTTTGCCGATGGAAGTGAGTCGTTCTTCAGTTCCAGCTCTTGCTTTTTCGTGAGTTTATTCTGAGAGTTGTGAGATCAGAGTTTGAGTCTCAGCGATCATGGTTAGAGAAAGTAAGGATCGAAATCGGATTTCTCAGGAAGATCCTCCTCTCTGTGGGGTGTGGGGGCTCTTATAGGCCCCTCCCCGTTGGACTCTGGACGCCAAGATGCCCGTTGCGAGGGCTCTTTTCACAGGTGGCCGCTGGGAAATGCTGGTCGTGTCATTGTCTTTTTCGCCGTGGGTTGTGAGCTTTTTGCGTTCTCTACCACGCCCGGTTTTTCCCGGAATGAGTGACTGGCCGGCCTGTGAGGCGGTTGCGTGAGCCGTTGGTGCCATGCCACGGAGCCCATCGCCACCCTTTCCGCCTTCGTTTCGGTGGCGCATTAATCTTTCGCGGTTTCCGTGCACTTGTGCAGGCGTGGCTCACACGCCTTTTTCCATCTCTTTGGCTGCCATCTCCTGCGGAGCTTACAACCTTTCGTGGCCTCCCGGGATCCTTGTTAGAAATTCTTCACGGTAGGACATGGGGCCCAACAGGAGTATATTTTTAATAAAAAAAAATATTTTAATAATTTAAAAATAATCCACTCTCATACCATAAAAAGCTACCTAATAATCATTATTTTGTAATATATTAAAACCGTAGAAAATCTCCACGAATTCTAAAGAGGGAGAAAGAGAGAATAATCATCCTTTAATTTTTTAAGACAAGAATAATTTTAATATGATTTTAATTTCATATATTATTTTAAATAGATTAAAATTTAATAAACCCAAATATATAACTAAATTTACATATAATAGATTAGTAAGAAAATATAATAATAAAAATTTTAAGAATTAAAATTTCTTTCTCATCAAAAATTATTTATATAATAAAATTAAAAAATACTATTAAATTATTTGAATAATACAAGCTTGCCTAACGACCCTTTTCAGAGCTACAAATTAACCAATATTTCTCGTTCAAATTGTACGGTACCTTTACTAGACACGTCCAATTTTTTTTTTAATCAAAACATCATAGTCCATGAAAAATTCGGAATGCTTCATTTTGTGAAAAAACAGCATTGAGAACTATAAAAAATTGTTACGTTCAAAAGGGCAATAGACCGTCCGCAATTTAGCATTTCTCGACCGCTTGTCCACATGTTGACATTAATTTGATTACATAAATCTTAAAATATAACAATTAGATATTTTATAATAAATAGATTGAGTAATAATAAGGATATGACGAACGAATAGAAAATATTAACGATGAAATATTTTTTTTTTTAATTTTAAAGATAATGTACCAATGTCAGCAGATATTAAAACACAATTTGAAATTCAACAAGATATTCAAATTTTCTTCTCAAATTTCTTTCTTTCTCTTTTTTTTTCTAAAAAATATCGCTCTCCATTTTAAAGAATGTAAGTAGTTAAACCTAAAAATATGTTAGTGTATTTTTATACTACGAGCTGCGTTCAGGCGCCCATCAGATGCACCTTGAATGCAAGTACTTCTGAAAATGGCATCTCAAGCGCTCCTCGAAGCACACGTAAAAATCTTTTCTTTTGTAAGTAATTAATTGTATTAAAATAAAAATAAAAAAATTGCAGATACTAATATTTTTTTCCCTAAGCGTTATGCTAATTTAGAGTTAGAATAAAGACGTTAGAGTATTCCCCGAATACCAAGTAACATAACATAAAACTAAGATAAAATACCATTGAAAACCGTCGAAGAACCACAAATTAGTAAAAATACTAAACCGGCAAGACCTACAAACAAGGCAAAAGGCATAATACAGCATATTGGGTGATGCCCCATACCACCAATTTTTCAAAGCAAATTAGGAAATTGTGATAAATCGGCAATAAGTTTTCCTGGAAAAAAGCAATAGAGTAGTAGGCGCTCCAATTCAGTAGAAATCATACCGGACGATTCTATTAGACTGGCCCTCTATTCCAAATTATACTAGGAGGTTGTGACAAAATCATCAATGTATCGATAAAGTGGAAAAGCTTAGCAAGCCAAACTGGCTGTATTCACCATATTGGCAAATCTGACTATACTATACCAAACCAGAACTTCCATCCATTCCGGGCTAAAACAAGCAAACCGATCTAATCAAGCAAACCAGCAATGGGGTGCAAACTAGAATTCGTAGAAAACCAAGCTTCCAGTCCTGTAACTCATTCAGCAAAAATCAATCCCTCTGTATTAGTGTAATATCCACGTAATCTTGTCCAAACTACCAAATAATATATTAAATGGGTATAAATCCATGTAAAAGTGATCTACAACTTAACATAGGCTATAGATGGTATTAATCATATGACAAAGTGTTTTAAGCTAAATAGAAATAAAAATACACTCACATTTTTGTTTTATTTTAATGCATTATACTTAGCCGACATTTTACAGAGCTTTGAAAGGAAAACGTTACAAGGCTTCACCAGCATAACACACACACACAAGAAACGGGTTTGGGGAAGCTCCGTGATTAATCTACAGCTCCTGTTTCTTCGGATTGTGGGATGAGGAAGAAAGCACGGCTTCTCCGGCATGCCCCTCTTCTATGCCGACTATTCTCGGACTTCTACCTTCATCCGGCGACAACTTCTTCAGATTCACAGTCAACACGCCATTCTCCAGCTTCGCCTTTACGGAGTCCAAGTCCACATTCTCCGGCAAACGGAACTGCCTGTAGAACTTCCCGTACGACCTCTCGACGCGGTGCCAGTGGTCCTCTTTCTTCTCCTCCTCCCTCTTCCTCTCCCCGACCACCCTCAGCACCCGATTCTCATCCAACTCTATCTTCAGCTCCTCCTTCCTCAGCCCCGGCACATCCACCACGATCACGTGTCCCTCTGGCGTCTCCTTCCAGTCCACCTTCGCCGGAGGGGTAAGCCACGCGCCGTCCTTCTCTGTGCCGCCGAAGACCGGTATCTGTTCAAGCACCCGGAATGGGTCCGGGAACCAACGGTCAGGCCACATATCTGCTAAGACGCTTCGAGGCCGGTCGATGGGCGGAAGCACAGAACCCTCCGACGGACCGGCGGCGACAGCCACCGTCAACAGCACCAGCTGCACTAGCTTAACGATCATCAGTGATAATTAATGTTTAAGAGATTGATTTTTCCACAAACAGGCCGATCAGCCAATGGAATTTATAGAGGGAATGAAGACATAAGTGAGCTTGAAGCTTCTTGACGAGGTGATGGAAATGCCCAGAGGCTTCTAGGCGATGAGCTGGCAAACCGTAGATGCGGCGGGAATGTTCGAGAGTTTTCAGATAATTATGTCAAAAAAATTTAAAAATAGTAACATTTATTGGATGAGTTTATATAGTTTGCAATTTATCAATTTGTAAATGTAAATTTAATATAGTTTGTAAATGTAAATTATCAATTTGTAATTTCACATTGTTTTTCTAAAAACAATTCTAAATTCTAAATTAATAACACAATTCTAAATCCTCTAATGTTCACGGGAAAACCTCATATATGCTTTTTCATTTTTTGATCAATATTTTTAAATATTTATAATTATATCTTATCTGATTACAAATGTAATATTCTCTAATACTATATTTATTCTAATTATATACCTTCTTTATTTACGTTCCCGTAGCCTAATTAAGATATTATATTAAACTTTATCCATGAAATATTTATAAACAATTTCCTTCTTTGTATTCTCAAATTGTGAGAATATTGATTTGATATAAAAATGAAAGTGGAAAGTGTTAAGACTTTAGGTCATTTCCATGTGGAAAGTGGTCGGAATAGATAAAAGGATGGTATAGTTTCACTTGGCAGGAATAAAGAAAAGTTGGAGTGATTTTATTTGGCCGGAATAGATGAAAGGTCAGAATGGTTACACTTGGTTAGTATAGAATTTCCTGGGTGGCAAATCCAGAGTAGAACTTTTAAAGAGTTTTACAAGGTTGGAGAAATGAAGACCATCCAAGTGATAAAGTCACAAGGAATGTCAACTACTGATAATGGAGGATAGCCTGTCTGAAAAAAGGCTAACCTATAAAGTTTGAGCAGATAGCATACTTTACAGAAAAAGAAATTGACTTTTAAAATTGGTAGCCGTTTTATAAAGTAGGTGAATTGCTCCCGACAGGAATGTGTCTTGCAGAATTGGTGGCAAATTTTATAGTACACATGATCATTTTTTGCAAAGTAGGTGCTGCCCAATACATTTGTATATATATATATATATATGTATGTGTGTGTATGTTGTACAAAGAAGATGAGAGAGCATAAGCTGTGAGTATAAAAGAGAAAAACAGAGAGAGAACACAATGATTGTCATTTTTGCTCTTATACTCAACTCTAACTCTATTATCAACTCTCTAATGGCTTATGTAGTCAGAATTTTTGTAATCAACACTTATCCATAGTAAAATTATTTGTAAATTAAATATCTCGTGATTTTTTTCTTCTTATTTAGAAGAAAATTTTTATGTAAAAAGCTATGTTCCAATTCTCTCCTAACTATTTATTGTATGGTTGTGCGCCCGTAATCTTCTTCCTCGCGGTTTCTTTGACCGACCGGAATTTCTCCTAACAAGTGGTATCAAAGAGAGGTTATTCGTGTCGGTGTTAAAATATGTTAAAATCGATGGAGGTGAAAAATAAGATGAACTATTTGAACGGCACAAATTATGATACTTGAAAAAGTAAGATGGCCGAAGTACTATTTGTGAAAACAATGTATCTTCTAGGGTTCGCTTGCAAAAGCCTAAGGCGAATTAGAGGAAGAATGGAGTTTTGAGTACAAACGGGTCTGTGGCTACATTTGATAGTTTGTGGATGATAATGTGTACAATCACTTCCGAAATGAGATAGATACGAAGACACTATGGGATAAGTTAGAAATTCTCTATATTTCTAAGATCGGCAACAAGTTATTTTACTTGAATAAATTGATACAAGTGAAGTATAAGGAGGGAACACCCGTCACCGACCACCTAAATGAATTTTAAGGGTGCATTGACCGATTGAACGACATGGGCATCAAATTTGAATACGAAGTGTTGGGTTTATGGCTCCTAATCACTCTACCGGACTCCTGGGAGGTGATCCGAGATCACCATAACCAATACTACTCCAAATGGCATGGTGACCCTGAAAATGACAAAATGAGCTATGATAAACGAAGAAATGTGGCTCGCTTGTAAGCCTCTTCTTCCTTCCAATACTCCGACCTATTGGTCACAGAATCACGGGGAATGAGTAAAGGGTGTGGCCCAAAGTTTGGAGAGAAGGGTAGCAACAAGTTCAGACTGGGGTACCAAAACCTCGAGTGTCATTATTACGGTAAGAAAAGTCACATTAAAAAATGTTATTACAAGTAAAAATATGACAATAATGGAGAAGGCAAGGAGAATAAAGTCAAGAACATATGAGGTGAGGAGAATGCCTCAGTCTCAGTAGTCACTGGAGGAGATCTCCTATTAACTTGTGACGTAGATGATCTGATAAACTTGACCAATCACCAGTCTAATTGTGTTGTGGATATAAGCACTTCACTCCACGCCACATCCAGAAGGGGACTGTTCACATTTTACACTTCGAAAGATTTTAGAGTGATAATAATGGGAAATAAAGGAATATCTTGGGTCGTTAGCAAAGATGACGTGTCCATTGTCACCAACAATGAGACAAGATTGTTGCTGAAAGACGTCCATCATGTACCTGATATCCGGTTGAACATAATCTCAGCCAGCATACTAGATAATAAAGGGTATTGTGATACCTTCTGTTAGGGAGTATGAAAATTGACAAGAAGGTGTCTAATCGTTGCCCAAGGAAAAAAGGTCTCTAGCCTGTATGTGATGCAAATCTCTGCTGCGGCTGGAGAAGTGAATGTTGATATTAGCGAGGGGTCCTCAAATTTGTGGCATCGTTGGTTGGGCCACATGAGTGAAAAAGGGTTAAACAACCTGCCAGAAAGGGCCTCATTCCAAGAGTAAAGGATATTGACTTGAGTACTTGTCCACACTACATTGTGGGAAAACAGTGGCGAGTCTCATTCCGAGGAGACTCGTCCACCAAGAAAGCTGAGCCATTTAAATTGGTACACATTGATGTGTATGTGCCGTTCAAAGAAAAGTTATTTGGAGGAATACAATACTTTATCTCGTTCATTGACGATTACTCGATAAAGTTATAGGTGTATCCACTCAAGATCAAGGACAAAGTCTGTAGAGTATTTGAGTATTTTCATACTCTAATTCAACGGCAGACGGAAAAAAAATTAAAGTGCATTTGAAGTGATAATGGCGGTAAGTACATCGGAACTTTTGACAATTATTGTCGGTCTCATGGAATTCGGTACCAAAAAACATCACCGAAGATGTCACAGTTAAATGGAGTTGCTAAACGGATGAACCGTACGCTGATGGAGAGAGTCAAATGTGTACACTTTGAAGCAAAACTCCTCGGAACATTTTGGGCAGAGATCTTGAGAAATTCTATTTACGTTATTAATAGATTACCGTCCGACCCACTAAATGGAAAAGTCCCAGAAAAAGATGTGGTTCGAAAAGAAGCATCTTATGATTACCTCCGGATATTTGGGTACAAGACATTCGTCAATGTCCTAAAGGATGAAAGGACAAAGTTGGAGTCGAAGACAATGTAATGCATCTTCCTAGACTATGGAAAGATGAGTTGGGTTTTAAACTCTATGACCCAATTGAGAGAAAACTTGTTGAGGATGAAATTATTGATGACATCGGTAAAGAAAAGAAGGTCATATTTGATACTGGTCGGACTGATAAGATAAGTGTTGATATTATCTGACCGACACCTTTTTATTAAGAGGTTGATGGCCAAGGTGTGGCCAGGGAAGAAAATGAAGGGATACCAACGCCGGACGAAGATCAGGATAGCGAAAATGTTGTAGAGCCAGTTGAGATCGTTATTGTCAGACAATCTTTAAGAGATCGATGACCATCTTTTCACCTGTCAGCTTGTGAGTATGTTTTACTCACTAATGGAGGAGAGTCGGAAAGCTTTGGAAAAGCTATGGGATGCAAACACAATGTGAAATGGGTGGAAGTCATGTAGGATGAGATGAGCTCTATGCTGAATGAGATTTTGTCATTCTCCTACTCTATGTAAAAGATATGCTGCTAGTTGGGAGTAATGTCTCTCGGATTACCGAATTGAAGCGATAACTTAGGAAATCCTTTGCCATGAAGGATTTGAGGTCGGCGAAGTAGATTCTGGTTATTAGAATATTTCGTGACCGCAAAGCAAAGAGATTGTGGATGTCTTAAGAAAGTTATGTGGAAAAGGTGCTTCAACGTTTCAATATGGACAAGTCCAAACCTATGAGCACTCCGCTAGCTAGTCATTTAAGATTAAGCAATCAGCAGTATCCGATCTCGGAAGATCAAAACGCTGGCATGAAAAGCGTACCCTACTCTTCAACCGTAGGTAGCTTAATGTATGCTATAATGTGTACGAGGCTGGAGATTACACATGCGGTCGGCACAGTTAATCGATTTTTGTTGAATCCTGGTCAGCAACATTGGTCAACAGTGAAGTGGATATCAAGATATCTTTGAAAAACTTTCAAGATGTGTCTATGTTTTGAAAGTGGCAAGCCTTTATTGGTAGGATATACAAACGCTAATATGGCTAGTCATGTTAACTCCCGAAAGTCTACTTTGGGATACCTGATAAAGTTCACCAGATGGGCTCTTTCAACAACTGAAGTAAAGTTTAATACTGTAATTGAGACCAATAAGGAGATACTGTGGATGAAGAAGTTCATTCGAGAACTTAGTTTTGAACAAGAGAAGTACATGGCACTTTGTGATAGCTAAAGTGCTACACAACTCTGTAGGAACTCATCATTCCACTCAAGATCAAAATATATTAATATTCGATATTATTGGGTTAGAGATATTATTGATACAAGACTACTGCCACTGGAAAATGTCCGAATTGAGGAGAATAGATTAGATATGATGACCAAGATATTGCCAAAGGGGAGGTTTGAAACTTGTTGCAGTATTATTGGACCGACGGATTTAGTTTCCCCATGATCGCAAGGGAAAGTTTGCTGGGACTTTAAGTCACTCCCATGTGAAAAGTGGCCGGAATAGAAGAAAGGCCGGAGTGGTTTCACTTGACCGAAATATAAGAAAGGTCGGAATAGTTTTACTTGGCTTGAGTGGAAGAAAAGTCGGAGTGGTTTCACTTGATTAGAATGGATGAAATGCAGGAGTAGTTACACTTAGTCGAAGTAGAATTTCTTGGGCGGAAAATCCAGAGTGAAACTTCCAAAGAGCTCCGAAAAAATGAAGACTTGCCGAGTGATAAAGTCACAAGGAAGTTCAACTATTGACAACTGAAAAAAAAGTTAGGAGAGCTTGTCTTGCGAGAAAAAGAAGTGACTTTCCGTTAACTTTACAAAGTGCTCAACGGAAGATGTCTTATAGAGTTAGCAAATTTTACAATACATGCAATGTAGAAAATGTTGACTTTCAAAGTTAGTAGCTATGTTTTAAAGAAAAACGAGGAGAGAAGTCAAACTCTTGCTTTCAACAAGAAGATGTTTTGTAGAGTTGGTGGTAAGTTTTACAATACACGCAATCGTTTTTTGCTGAGTAGGTGCCTCCCAATGCATTTGTATATATATATGTGTGTGTATCCTATGCGAAGAAGATGAGAATAATAATAATAATAATAATAATAATAATAGAGCTATTTGAGTGTAAAGAGAAAAATACCTAATGCAGAATAGAAGATAAATAGTCGCCATTTTTGCTCTTGTACTCAACTCTTGCTCTATTCTCAACTCTCCAAGGGCTTGTATAGTTAGAGTTTTTTTAACCAACACTTACATAGTAAATTTGTTTGTGGACTAAATATTCTGTAATTTTTTTCTCTTATTTAGAAGAGAGTTTTTATATAAAAATTGTGTGTTTCAATTCTCTCCTATCTATTTGTTGTGTGCTTGTGCACCTGTTATATTTGTCCCCATGATTTTCTTGACCGACCGGCATTCGTTTCCAACAGAAAGTTACAAAACAAGATATGATAGCACCGTTGATATTTTCTTCTCTAAATCTACACTTACATCAGATCATGTTCGAACTCCTAAAAATGTATCCAATTCACTGGCCTGAAGGGATAAAAATAAAAACATGACTTTAAAGCTCAATAAATATCAACATACATAGAAAAATATATATATACATATGTGTCCACATCAGAGAGGTGGGATCAAATAATATAAATAAATCACATAATCATGGGGGTTCGAAAATCAACAGAAAGTTTAAACTCAAATCATAGTCTGTATCAAACATGGTCCCATTGGGACACTTATAACAACTCGTGATTTAGAGTCAAATATCATAATCCAAATTATTTCATATGATAACTTGTGATTCGATATTACATCCATATAAAACACATACTAAACGAAATGAAATCTAGATTCAAATCACATACAAATAAATAAAGGTCAAAATGAAATCATACAAACTGAAATATATTTGGGACAAATCACATATCCAAATGGACGAAACTAACCAAATTTCCATCCATAGTAAAACCTGTGAACTTCTAATCGAAATATGAATACAAATCCATACCAAAAAAACAAAGTATGCACTAAATAGGAGAATCAAAGATTTTAAAAGACTAATTTAAGAAAAAGTTACACATAATCTCGATAATATCAAGCCAATTCATTTGCAATTTGGTTAGCATGTTAGATCATTTATGAATACTGTCTCCCATAAATATGAAACAAGCTCATAATATTTTGTCACCTACGGCATTTGGTATAACTTTTAAATTTATCTGATATTTTACAACATTCAAATATATTAATTTCTTTAATTACCTTACAATAGTTCTCATTAAAACACAAATACAATAGGTCATCTATGAACAAAAACTTTTCCTACCGGCAGAAGAAGAAGTCACAAATATTTCCCTATCAGGAGATGTGCCACAAATCATATATCCAAATCAGATTATATAGAGAATTACAAAGGTAGCGGTCTCATCCCCGGTAGCATACATGTGTACCAATGTACAGCCTATATTGGTTTCATTCCCATTTCCATAAAATATACTAATATTAAACATATACGATCTCAGCTAATTGTACCAAATTTCATAAAATTATAAAACCTCAAAAAGTAATAAAACAAAACAAAACCCTACATCAACCGGTAAATATGGCATACATGTTCATAGGAAGTAAATAAGGTAAATAAAACAATATACATATACATAAAACCTTCAAAACGTAAACAAATATTGTTAGACACAAAAAAGATTAGAGATAGAGTTTTTAGATACTTGTTTCGACCTTATACTAAAAAAATCTGACAAAAGGATACTCTGATATATCCAAACTCTACATTCTCTTTTTTTTCTCCTACTCTCTTTCTCTTCTTTGCTTTTCTCCCACGTGTCTAGCAAAACAGTGCCCTGCGCTTACTCATATAGCCAATCCGACACTCAAGCGCTACCTCAAGCGTACCTTAAGCACTACAAATTTATTTTTGGCACTCGAGTGTTGTCTCGATCCATGGGAATCGACACTTAAGTGCCACTTGGGTGCACTTTATGCATTATTCTGCTGATCCAATTTTTTAAAAATTTTATAATATATAATTTTTTAAACATATCCAATTAACCCAAAATTATAATTAATATTAAAATAAATTAAAAAAAATCTGGGTATTACAAGTGACAAATTGAAAGTCTGGAGACACATTAGTATCTAACTTTGAGTAAAAAATATTAGTCACCTTCTGGCTAGCAAGCAGTACCATGACATAGCACATAGTAGCGTCTAATATGTTGAAAAATTATCATAATCAGATTTTAATCAAAATTCATAATTAAAAGTTTAATCACTAATTTAAACTTCGATCCAACGTCGAGATGCGATCCTACAACAATAACGTCAAATAGTCTAATAATTATGAATATAAATCAATAGGATCCAAAAAGCCACATCCAAAAATAGCTCAAATAATTTATCACCTAATTGATTAAAATTAATAGTAAAGAAAAGTATCTTAAACTCAAAATCATAAAATCTAATAATATATTTAACATTATAACTGAATAACAACTAAACTCATCAAAATACAGATAGTGCAAAATAAAATTGGAATGACAAACTCTGGATCTTATACTCCAAAATAAGAATAAAGACTCCAAACTAATCCTTTTGAAAAGTTTCTCCACATCTCTAAATCCCTATAAATATATTCAAAATTGTTAATCTAAAAATTTATCAAATGATGGTAAAAGAAAGTCTAACACTCAATAAAGTTCATATATTATGGATTCAAATTTTAAACAGGTTCAAGTCGAGCTGTTCGTCAGATTTCGATATCATCCACTAAGTCTCGGATCCTGTACGCCACAATTTCAAATAGGAGGTCAGGTGACGACAGGATGTGGTCTCACCGAAGATACTCCGACGTTCAAATCAGAAATTAACCTTCTGAAGACAAGAAGATGGATGCAGAGGATGTAGTACGAATGTTGATGAGTGCTTGTGGATTATAAGTGGGAGTGCACTCATAGAGATAGTGGTTTTGCTACTATTACTCATGAGGAGCAGACTCTCTAAGTACTAAATTTGTTGGAAACTAATAGTAGAGAGAGAGCATTAAGATGCTCGTGTGTTTGAGAGCTTTGAGATTGCTTGAGAGCTTTTGTGGGCAAGAGAAGGCATACCTTTGAAGGGAGCTTCCATGGCCTTTTATAACCATGGACCCTTGGCTGCCTTCCTTATATAGTGAGACTGGATGCCCATCTACTGTGTGAAATCGTTACCTTTTTTGCGTAGGTGTGAGCTCATTTTCTATCTTAACGGTCAAGGAGGCTAGTTTCATTCCTTCTGCGTATTGTAACCATTAGGATTTTCAGCATATCATATGTGGATTTTGGTATCTTCCTCCCGAGATGTGCTTTGATTCTAAGGTAACCGTTACAATGAAGATTGCCTTCTTTGGAGATATAAGAAATTAGGGCAGGTAACCGTTGTGGCTTGAAGATGGACACGTGGGCCAATTTAGGCTTGGGCCACGTGCGTCCTAAGCCTCAGTCCGTTTACTTGTCACTTTTTTGATCAATGGAAGCGTTGGCCATCCTAGGCTCAGATGGGCCGTCCTGATTTTGGGCCTTTACTGCCCACTTGCCTTTCATCCAGTCAACGATAATGTTGACCATCCTAGTAAAAATAGGTTGTTGAGAATTTGGATCGTCTTCTCCTTTGTGGGCCAACTCATTACTGACGTCCCTATCACTAGCCCTCCATGCTGGTGGTCTAGGACTCCGGCCTCTAGCATGTTCACGATGGGGCACGTCTGGCCATGTAGCTTGCATGAGACAATTTGATGAGGAAACTAATAGAGGCTCTTGGTCTACTGATCGCACTGCTTGCGACTATTGACCGCAAAGCTAAAATCAAAGAATTGAGTTAGAAGAAAAATTGATCAGATTCGTTGACCATCCTAATAGGAATCTGGAGGATTGAGTTGGTAAGATAGCATTGATCGGATTTGTTGACCGTCCTGGTAAGAATTCGGAGAACTAGTTGAAAAGAGCGTTGACCAGATTCGTTAATCGTCCCAATAAGAATCCGGAGAATTAGCAAAAGAGAGCGTTGACCAGATTCGTTTATCGTCTTGGTAAGAAGGACTGAACTAGCAGGAGAGTATTGATCGGATTCATTGACCGTCCTGGTAAGAATCCGGAGAATTTGTGCAGATTGAATCAACGCATCATTATGTTGCCGGATTGGCAATCGAAAAGTTTGCCATGTGTCAACATGCAATAAATTTGCGATCCCAATATTTAATTCACTAGAAGATATGATTTGACTGCTCCCTCTCCGAAAGCGACACGTGTCCGTAATTATGAGCACTCCTTTTCGATGTGCTATTTTACTCCAATGGCTACGTGCCCTTTGCACTAGCCGGCCTTCTCTATATACTTTGCATGAGTTGGCCGGCCATCTCACGACATTGGAGACAAGTGTTGTGCTCTTAGATGGACCTAAGTCCTCGAGGAGACATCAAAGTGAATCCTAATGTCGTATCAAGCCGGTTTATACTTGAGCGTGCATTGAGGTTCAGGTGGCGCTGCCCATGTATGATTCTGGGCGGCCAACTTTTGGATAGATCATTTTGCTCCTTAGCTGAGATTTATCAACCGTCATAGACTAACAATGCTATCTCCTACTGGAGGAGGTCATCATGCGTGCCATTTATGCCTCATAAGGTTTAGAATTAGACTACGAATGGGCCACTTAGATGACAAAGGTTTAATTCGACTGCTTACGGGCTGCCTGGATGACCAGTATTTAATTCGACTGGCTATGTGCCGCCTAGATGATTAGGGTTTAATTCGACCGCTTACGGGCCACCTGGATGATCAGGGTTTAATTCGACCGCCTACGGGCCGTTTGGCTGATAAGGGTTTAATTTGATCACTTACGGGTTGTTTAGATGACTAGTGTTTAATTCAACCACCTATGGGCTGCCTAGATGACTAGTGTTTAATTAGGAGCGGGTGAAAACCTACCTGACTTAAGGATAGTCTAGGTCGTTTATTTTATTTATCCTGTAAGCAAGCATTTATATGGAAAAAGAAAAAGAAAGATAAGAGAAGTATGGCATAATGAAAATGAGAAAATGAATTTTCTTTTATTAATAATAATGTATGTTACAAGCATGCATTATGTCACACAGATGACCTACCTGGGTCTTCACTGGAAATAGCGCTTTAGGTGGACCGCATTTCATGTCTGCGGTACCAACTTGCCGTTCTTAGTTCGGAGTTTGTATATTCCATTCCGCAGAATGGTTGAGACTCGGAATGGACCTTCTTAATTTGGAGAAAGCTTGTTCCGATTGGCTGTCTTGCCCATAACTTCTATTCTCCGCAAGACTAGGTCTTTAATTTCAAATTGCCGTACTTTTACTTTTTTGTTGTAATAGCAAGCGGCTCGCTACTGGTAGGCTGGTGTTCTCACCCCGGCAGTGTCATGGCCTCCTCCAGCAAGTCTAGGTGTTCCCTGATCCTCTGGAAGTTACCAAGTGAGTCAAAGGCTTCAACCCTAAGACTTGGGAGCCTGATCTCAACTGAAATTACAGCTTTAATCTCGTAGCAAAGGCTGAAGGGTGTCTTGCAAGTAGGTTCTTTAGGAGTTGTCCAGTATGATCACAGGACGGAGGGTAGCTCATCGACCTAAGAGCCCCTGCGTCCTCCAGCTTGGTCTTCACACCGTGGAACAGTGTACGGTTGCTGACCTCCACCTGCTAGTTTGCCTAGGGGAATGCTACCAAAGTGTGTACTAATTTGATACCCAAATTGATGTAATACTTGGTGAAATATTTTTCCAAAAATCGAGTTCGTTGGCAATCACAATGACCTCAAAAATGTCAAATTTGCTCACTATACTTTGGTAGATGAATTCTATGGCATTGTGCTCGGCGATCTTGGCCAGCCGGGTGGCTTCAATCCATTTGGTGAAGTATGTGTGCGTGCGATAATGAACTTCCTTTGCACAATCGCGATGGAAAATGGGTCGAGAATATCGAGCCCCCATTGCCCAAAAGGTCAACGAGTTTGGAGGAATCTCAACTCTGTGAGCGGCTAGTGGTGAAAATTGCCATGGAGTTAGCAATTCTAACACTTCCTCACAAACTTTAGGGCATCTTTCTTCATTGTTGGCCAATAATATCCTTGGCGCATGACTTTGAATATCAAGTTCTTATCACCAATGTGTGATCTGCATATCTCGAGATCAACTTCATTCAAGGCGTGTCGGCCTCCTCAGGAGTAAGACACCAGAGGTACGGAGTCGAGTATCCACGGTGATTAGCTGTTCGTTGACTATGGTGTACCAGCCAGCCGTCTTCTTAATCCGCTTGGCCTTGTCAGTGTTATCTAGCAGTGTTCCATCTGCCAAAGATCTCCAGTATGGTGTCATTCAGTTTTTGACGCTAGAGACTTGCATTGCTTTCTGTTCCTCTATGCTAAGAGTGTTCAAATTTCCCTCATGCCCCTTGAGTATTATTATGGGTTTTCGGCCGTCGCTACTCTAGCGAGTTGGTTTGCCTTTCAATTCTCAATTTCGGGAATATAGACCAGGTTCAGCTTGTCAAATCTCTAAATGGCATCTTTTGCCTTAGCCAGGTATTTAGCCAAGAGAGGGTTGTACACCTCAAAGCTCCCGTTTATCTGATTAACAACTAGCTCTGAGTCACTGTAGATGGTTGGCCGCCTAGTTGAGCACTCTTTGGCTAGTCGCAATCTGGCTAACAGAGTTTTGTATTCGGTAACATTGTTGATGGTCAAAAAATTGAGTTTTAGGGAGTACTTCACCTCAAACCGTTTGGAGTCCTTAAGACCACTCCGGCACTACTGCCTGAATTGGTAGATAATTTGTCCACGTTGAGGACCCTTTTCGACTCTTCTTGGTGGTGATCTATATCCTTAGTGGGGTGCTCATCGACGATTGGGGTTGTGGTCTCGACAATGAAGTCATCCAGGCCTGCCCCTTGATGGTTGGTCTGGGCCGAAATTTGATGTTGAACTCTCCCAACTTGATCGCCAATTTAACCAGCTGTCCGAAAATGTCGGGTTTCTGGAGGACACCTTTCAGTGGCTAGTCGATCAGAATGATCACGCGATGAGCCTGAAAATAGGGTCTTAGCCTTTGGGTTGAAATGACAAGTGCCAAAGCAAGCTTCTCAGCGTACGGGTAATGTGTCTCTGCACCGATCAACGTCTTATTCACATAGTAGATCGGCCGTTGAGAGTCGGAGTCCTGGCATATGATGACAGAGCTAAGAGCCACTTCTAACACTGTCAAATAAATGTACAGCTCTTTTCCGTCTTTGGGTGACGTCAGCAACGGTGGATTAACTAAGTACTGCTTCAACTCATCAAAAACTACTTGGCACTTCACAGTCCACTGGAAACTGTTTGCTTTAGTCCTCCTCAAAACCTTGAAGAAAGGCTAATATTTGTATCCCAACTTAACTAAGAAGTAGGGCAGTGCTACTAGTTGCCTGGTTAGCCATTGGACATCTTTGATAGTTAGCGGCGGAGACATGTCCATGAGGGCTTTGATCTTTTCTGGGTTGTCTTCGATCCCCACTGAGAGACTATAAAACCCGGAACTTCCCTGAGGACACTCCAAAGATGCACTTCGATGGATTTAATTTCATTTGGTGCATGTGGAGTACCTCAAAATATTCATCCAGGTCGCGAATATGGTTGCTGGTGGTTTTGCTCTTGACGAGCATGTCGTTGACGTACACCTCCATATCACAGCTGATCTGCTTCTTGAACATCTTATTTATGAGCCTTTGATAAATAGTACCTATATTCTTTAGACCAAAAGGCATGATCTTGTAGTAGTAGGTCCCTTAGTCGGTTATAAATAAGGTGTGCTCATCATCCTCTGAGTTCATTCGGATTTAGTTTTAACCCTAGTACGTGTTCATAAAATTCAGTAGTTCGTGTCTAGA
Organism: Nepenthes gracilis; assembly: GCA_033239525.1. Classification (NCBI taxonomy): domain Eukaryota; kingdom Viridiplantae; phylum Streptophyta; class Magnoliopsida; order Caryophyllales; family Nepenthaceae; genus Nepenthes; species Nepenthes gracilis. The sequence continues at coordinate 10,630,394 of BSYO01000002.1, forward strand.
AGTCGAGTCCACTAATAAGCCAATCCTTGGCAAAGGGAAGCTATCTTTTAGGCAGGCTTTGTTAATGTCGGTGAAGTCGATGCATATCCACCATTTTTCGTTACTTTTCTTTATCAAGACGACGTTGGAGAGTCAATCCGGGTATTGAACTTTTCTGATGAAGTTGGCATCCAGCAGCTTCTTCATCTCTTCTTAGATGGCTACAAGCTTCCCCACGAAGTGGTTCCTCTGCTTCTGCCGAGACGGGCTTGCCACCGAGATCAAGGCCCAACTTGTGAACCATTACTTTGACCAAAATCATAGACATGTCAACAGGTATCCACATAAAGATATCAGTGCTCTGTCTCAAGAAAATTATAAGCTCATCATGCAAGGGTCCGACGAGTGAGTCTTCGATCTACACACACCTCTCCGGGTCCTTCAGATTCAGTGGTACTAGGTTGGTGGCCTCGCCGGATTGCACCTACTATAAGGTCGCTTTGTCTCGATGGTTTAGTTCTCCCGCAGGTCTTCCACCACCGTTTGGGACAATTTGGGACATGTAACATGTTGTCTAGTCACCTAGTCATCCAGCACTTCATCGATACCAAATGGTGTTAAAAATTTTATTTTTAAATGCGGTATTGAGATGACAGCTCCAAACGCTACTAGGCATGGCCGACCTAAGGTATATGCCCAGAGTGACCTCCAACTGTATTGTTCCTTAGACAGCCACATGCTCGTTTTCTAGACCATACAGTGGCCATTCGACAAGTTTTAGTTAATTCATTTTAGTTCAAGTTTAAAGAAAATATCAAGATAAAGCATATCTTTTGAACTTCTATTATCAATGAAAATCCATTTTAGTTGGTAGTCCATGGCACCATATGAAATGAGTGCAGATATAATAAGGGGACTAATGTGTGGGGAAATTACATGAGCCATGTCACTATCACTAAAGCTAATGACATTCTCATCCACTCTCTACTTCTTGTGCCTAGCTTACCGCTCATTGTGATCTGCTTGGGTCTTGGGTAGTCAGCTAGTAATTATATTAACCACTCCAATCGTAATCCGATTTCGTGGTTGGGACGGATTTAGCCCTTCCTCGCTTGAGGTGCCGAACTGCCAAGGTTCTTCTTGACAAACCTAATGGGATGGCCCCTCTAGATGAGCTCATCAATCTCCCGTTGGAGCGTTTTGCAGTCCTCCATTGTGAGTCCCGGAAATCGATTAAAATCGTAATATTTTGCTAGATTTTCTCCCTCCGTGTTCTTCAGTGGCTTTTGCCACTTGAGAAACTTCTTCCCACGATTCTGTATAAGGACATTGGACCGTGTCTCAATTAGGGGAGTTAGTTTGATTAGCCTATACTCCTTACAGATAGTGCTCCGATCTTGTGTTGCTTTCGGTAGGAATTGTCACCGCCACCATTCTTTCTCTTTCCCTCAGTCGGGAAAAAGCGAGGCTGGTTGGTCCTTTCAAGATGCTTCACCTCGTTGGCCTCTTCGGTAGCTAGGTAAGCCTTGATAATAGACTCCACTTCCCAGAAGGTTTGTGGGTTCTTGTGGGTTAGGTGCCTGAAAAAGTCACCGTATACCAATGCGGAGATAAAATTTTCAAACTTTATCTTCTCGGTGAGCTTGGAGATCCTTCCGTCCTCTACTGTGAACCGCTCCAGAAACTTCATCAGGTTCTCTCTCTATCCCTACTTGATATGGGAGAGATGCTATGGCTATTTCTTTTCCCTGCTGCTGGAAGCGTACTGAACTAGGAAGAGATCAGTGAGTCCACAAAAGCTCTGGATTGAGTTTGATAGGAGCCATTGGAACTAGATCCGAGTGTCCCTCTTCAAGGTGACAGGGAAGCAACGACACATTGCCACCACCTCTAGGTCTTGGAAACTCAGAAGGGTGAAAAAGTGATTTAGGTGATCCATGGGATCAGTGCTCCCATCGTAAGAATCCAACACTGGCATCTTAAACTTAGCCGATAATGGATGATTCAAGATCTCAACAATGAAGGGAGATCTCTCTAGATCAGTGGCATGCTTGTTGTCATTTTTGAACATGAGGTTTCAAATCTTGTCAACTTTTGCCTCCACTCGAGAGCTGTTCCCAAATGTCTTGGAGTTGAGGTAGGTCATTAACTCCGTTCTTTCAGTAGTGTGGTGTGTAGCCGGTCGGCTACTGCTGTTGGTAGATCAGACGATCCAGGAGGCTCATTCTTGAGCCTAGGCCTAGGCTCTTTCTGAGAGTATCGGAAGTTCCTCCTCTCGGGGCTCTCATTCGGAGTCCCACGGCCCAAGTGTCCCTCGAGCCTTGGATGACTTTGGGCATTAGAGGCCTCCGAAGCATGAGAGTTGCCTGACCTCGTAGCCTTCTTGGCCGGCTTCTTCTTCTTCGGGCCTCCTCTCCTGGAGGCCGAAGCGGGAACCGTGGAGGGTGGAGCCCCTACTTCTTCTTACCCTAGCAGGTGTAGAGCATCTTGAGCATTTTGGACATATGGCTCATTTATTCTGTTAGGTTTTAAAAAAATAGCACTTGCGGCCCTCTAGCCAGGTTACTAGCAGAGTGGTCTTGGTCTGGGGAGGCACCATCGCTAGCAAGGGCACTAGCTAGGAATCTAGTGTTCACCATATTGATTGATTAAATTTTGAAGATGAAAGTTTTTTTTTTGTTAGCTTCCCTAGACAAATACCAATGATGCATCTTCGGTCCAAGCTTCGAATAGATTTGAATCGAGCTGTCCGTCGGATTCCGATTCTATCCAATGAATCTCGACTCCAGCACACCACAATTTCAAACAGGAGGTCAGGTGATGGTGAGATTTCATTCTACTGAAAATACTCCGCCGCTCAAGTTAGAAATCAGCTTTTTGAAGGCAAGAAGGTGGATGCAGATGATGCAGTATGAATGCTGATGAGTGTTTGTAGATTGTAAGTGAAAGTGCACTCGTAGAGAGAGCAGCTTTGCTATAATTGCTCGTGAGGAGTAGACTCTCTAAGTACAGAGTTCGCTCGAAACTAGTAGTAGAGAGAGAGCATTGGGATGCTCATGTGTCAGAGAGCTTTGAGATGGCTTGAGAGCTTTTATAGGCTAGAGAAGTCGTGCCTTTGAAGGGAGCTTCTGTGGCCTTTTATAGCCATGGACCCTTGGCTGCCTTCTTTATACAGTGAGGCTGGATACCCGCCTGCTATGTGGGATTGTTGCCTTTTCTGCGTAGGCGTGAGCACCTTTTCTAACTGTAACGATCTAGGAGGCTAATCTCCTTCCTTCTGCATATTGTAACCGTTAGGGTTTTCAATAGATCGAGCGTGGATTCTGGCACTTTTCTCCCGGGATGTGCTTTGATTATGAGATGATCGTTATAGTGAAGATTACATTCTTTGGAGATACAAAAAATTAGAGCAGATGATTATTGTGGCTTGAGGATGGACACGTAGGCCAATCTAGACTTAGGTCGCGTGAGTTCCCTGGCCTTGGCCGGTCTACTTGCCACTTCTTTAATCAATAGAAGTGTTGACCGTCCTAGGATCAAATGGGCCATCCTAATGTTGGGCCTCTGCAGGCGCAGTTGTCTTTTGTTTGATCAATAGCAACGTTGACCGTTTAGGTAGAAATGGGCAGCTGAGGATTTGGATCGTTTCCTCCTTTATTGGCCAACCCGTTACTAACATCCGTAGTAAAATTATATATATATATATATATAGTGAATCAATACACAAATGATAATATTTATTATCAAACATAAAAAATACAATAAAATATAAAAATTGTATACAAATGCAAAAATTGTGCAAACATATAAAAACATAAAACATGTAAAGATTGTTCAAATGCATAACAATTAATGATTGGTGATTACATGACCAACAAGACTTGAATATCGAACTTCAAACTGCAATTGTTTCCATGTAACTTAAAACCATATGCTATAATATACAATTTATGGGTGCACTGACTACTTACTATTTCATATAGTCAAGGTCAAATTTTAATTTTCAAATATAAGAATATTAGATTTGACATTTGATTCAAAATTAATATACTAAATATATCTAAAAATATTCTATCAATCTTGCAAAAAATTAAAATAAAAACTCTATATCAAAATATAAATACATATTTTTTTCTCAAATCTTTAAAAAAATCATTGTTAAGAAAAGGAAACTTTTGAGGATAAATGAGGAAGATTGGGTCAAAGTTAACTTTAGATTGGATCACATCAGGTTGATTAACTCTTAATAGGCGGTTGATGCACATACCTGCGTATTCTAGATAGAGAGGTCGTACATGAGGATTGCCTGACCAAAGCTCAAGCGCATTTGGTAAAATGTTCATGCCCGATTCCCACTCAAGGGATGCTCGAATGCACTTTTAGTAGATTATTAGCGCCTAATACACACATGAGGTGACACTTATGCACCAAAGATTATCAGCGTTTGATACACGCCTAACGGGTATACGTGTGTCAATCTTTTATATAAGTTATGTTCATCTAATTTTTGATTATTTTCTATTAGACTTTGAGAGAAAAGAGAGAATGAGAAGAGGAGAAGAAAGAAAAGTAAAGAGAAAAGGTAAGAGAAGGCTATTTGAGGTGAATCTAAAAAAACAGTTTTGGTAAATTAGAAGATAAGGTAAATACATCCCCAATCTCTTTCTTTTATTACTAATTTTTTTACCTCTTTGAGTATTTATTATTTTTAATACTCATATATATTGTATTTTTATACCTATAATACTTATTTATTACATGCATTTACTATTTTTCTCATTTTTCTATAATATTGTGTGAAATCAATACCTTAAGTTATGCACATTATATTATTTAACTGATTTTCTAGATTATAACTCATATATGTTCTAAAAATTTTGATTTAATACTCTTACATGTTTAATTTTCTTACATAATATCCAACATATTTAAAACTCCTAAAATTTATGCTTTACATGTCTTGAAATTTTTATGAATTGCCTATGCATGTTTGTTAATGAAAATAAAATATTAAAATCACAAAATATTGTCAATTTTTCTATAATGATTGTTACAAACAGTACTATATGTTTGAAAGTCTCATAAAGTAGCATTATATGTTCAATGTCTAAGTCTATGCATAACAAGTATTTGAAATAATTTGAAAAAAAAATTTACAATTTATAAAAGAACTAAGCATATTTTTTCAGATTGAAAACATATAAAAGATTATTTATATTTGTATAAAGTTTTTCGTTAATTATGCATGGATTATTATACAAAATCAGTATAATATATTATGACATATCTTAATATATTATATGTATGATGACCCACATACATGCCTTGAATAAAATCATAAGGCATTTGATTTTATAGAAATAAATATAACTCGAGTTTTGATTATTTGCTTATTTATCAGTATGACTCTACTAGCCCTTAATCCATAAGTAGTATAATTTGAGTATGTTTTCATAGTTTATTAGTTAGAATAAGAAATTGAGTTATCAATTTAAAATTATACATGATTGTTATAAAAATCTTTTAATCTTATATCTAAAATTTAATCATATTTCTTCCCACATAGTTTTCACATAAATTGTATGTTTGATTATGTGAATTATATACTTTACTAAATAATTAACTTACACTTACTTTTATTTCCAGAAACCTCCTTCAAATTAGCGGGTTTGGACACCAATAAGTAAAGGATACCGTCGAGAAGATAATTTGAGGATGCAAACTTAGGATATGAATATTTTGATATTGTACTATTGTATCAAATAGTAGCCTTAGGAGGTTTGTTTTCATATCAGTTGAATAATTTTATAATTGACTTAGTTATTGCAATGTGTTGACAGTGATGTAGTTGGACTTTAATTTTCTTTTTTGTAGTTCAAATGAATACACTTACTTTTACATAAACATATCTTCTTTACATATATTTTGATGTCATGATATTATCGGTATTTGAAGTCACATTTGAGTGTGATATTTTAGGTGTTATGATGTGATTGTCGACATATGATTTCAAGGTCATGTTTGGTATGCAAAAACTTTGGGGACTTTAGAAATTTTGTCAGGCCCAATTTGAGTATTAAGTTGTAATAAAGTAATATATTAACTAAATTGATTAATTAAGATGGAATACTCTTGTTAATTATTCAGGATTGGTAAGGGGACGTGACAAATTAGTGGTATTAGAAAAGTGATAAAGAGAATATCTTATTTTAATTTGAGAATCTAATTTGACTGAATATTTTGTAATAGGATTGAAAGATGTTATCTAAACAAATTGGTTTTGAATCAAGCTCTCACCTCAACAGGGAAGAGAAATACTTTGCTACCATTGCAAGGATGGCTTGCGTGATGGAATCTATGGCCTGAGGATCTCAAAATTCAAACTCAATGATAGCTAATTTACTGGCAACAACATACGATCAGTTTACTAATGAGAGGGTGTTAGAATTCATTGATGACCCGGACCATATAAAAGCTGAAATTTGGATCAAGGAGATTGAAAATGTCTTTGAAATCATTTGTTGTCTAGAGGAGAATAAGGTTGTTTTTGCCTTTTATAAGTTGAAAGGAAAGGCGGACTATTGGTGGTTCATGAAGAAATGAGTCTTGGGATTGGAGAACAAGCAAATTTCTTGGGAGATATTTGTAGAGGCTTTCATGAAAAGTTTTTTTTTTTTTTTTTGACAAGCTTAAGAGAACAAAAGGATGATGAATTTGCCCGTTTGTGACAAGAAAACCAGCCGTGGCAAAGTACGATATCAATTTTACTGAGTTATCTTGCCATACTCTCCACATTGTTCATATTGAGGCAAGAAGAGTGAGGCAATTTTTGCAAGGCTTGAATGACATTATTCAAAGCCAACTCGGAACGTTAAAGTAAAGGACATAAGGAGAGGTTTTGGACCGAACTCTCTTATTTGAATAATAGTTGAAAAGAGAGAAATTCTTTAAAAAGAAGCTAGTCAGCCAAAGAGGTCAGAGTTCGGGACAAGAGGATTCCACAAAAGATTGAAGTTAACTGATAAAAGGAAGAAATGAGTTGAACTTTAGGGTATAGTCAGCCATCAACAATCAAAGTCCACGTGCCATTATTGTGGAAAATCCCATAAAGGAAGATCGTGTTATAATATTTGGGAGCATATTTCAACTGCAGCCAGTCTAGCCACATAATCAAAGTTTGTCCACTTCCCTTGAGGCAAATGATGAAGGCAAGTACTTTGGGAAATGTTTTTGTGGTGATGGCTCAAGATGCATAGGCATTACCATTAGTGATTGAAACTAAACTTATCATTTTTGAAACTTCAACTAATGTACTTCTAGATTCAGGGTTAACGCATTCATTTTTATCTCATAAATTTTTTAATTATTTGTTGTCAGCCCCGAGGATCATGAATTTTTTGTTAATAGTGTCAGCACCCATAGAATTTTCTTTAGTAATGGACATTGTGTACTCTAGGTGTATTATTTGGGTCAATGGGTTAGAGTTGGTGGTAGATTTGATTTTATTGAATATGTATGATTTTAATATAATTTTAGGTATAAATTAGTTAGTTGATTATCATGTTAGCATAAATTATTTTTATAAAATAGTACATTTTTTATCTGGGTTGTGAGCTATTTTGCTTTTAAGGAGTAATACAAGAATAATCCCCATACATGATTTTAATATTGCATGCTTGCCAATTGATGAGGAGTAGATGTCAAGCCTATTTTGCCTATGCATTTACCATTGGGATCCATAGTGTTCCGACAAAAGAAATACCAATGGTATGCAAATTTGAAGTCAATATTTAAAAGATCTTATGCAATTATCACCAAATCGAAAGATTAAATATAAAATTGAGGCGTGCTTGAAATAGTGCCCATAATGAAGGCTCCCTATAAAATGGCACCATCGGAGCTTAAAGAATTAAAGAAATAATTGCAAGAACAGTTGAAAAAGTATTTTATCAAGCCAAGTGTGTCTCCATAGGATACTCTGATACTATTTGTAAAGAAGGATGTGTCTATACGGCTATGCATCGATTAATAAGAGTTGAACAAGATTAATATTAAAAATAAGTATCAATTGTCGTGAATTGATGACTTATTTGACTAATTGTAAGTGGCCTAAGTATTTTCTAAGATTAATCTTCGTTTGAGTTATCACAAATTGAGGATCAAGATTGAAAACATGGCGAAGACAGCATCTCAAACGAGGTATGGATACTATGAATTTCTAGTCACACTTAGGTTAACTAACACCTTTGTAACTTTTTTGGGTTTAATTAATCGGATATTCCAACCCTACATTGAGAAATTCGTAGTGGTGTTTATTTATGATATCCAAATATACTTGAAGAGTTATGAAGAGTGTGAGATGCACCTAAAGGTAGCTCTCCAAATGCTTTGAGTGAGGAATTAATATGCCAAGTTGAAGAAATATGAGTTTTGGTTTGAATAAGTCATATTTCTTGGTCATGTGATCGTAAAGGGAGGAATTTCGGCCAATCTCAAGAAAGTTAAAACTGTAATCAATTGAAACCGACTAATATCAGTGACCAAAGTTAGGTGCTTTTTGAAAAGTGTGGGTTACTATTGAATATTTATGGAGAACTTTTCTCAGATTAATATGCCATTGACCCAACTGGTATAGAATGAAGTAAAATTCAGTTGGGTGGAGGATTGCAAGAAAAGTGTCCAGGAGTTGAAGAACTACCTAATGACAACCCAAAGTCTAACAATTCCTGAAGGATCCAAAGGTATTGTGGTCTATTATGATGCGTCAAAGACTGGGTTGGGGTGTATTCTAATATAATATGGGAATGTGATTGTATATGGATTGAGACAATTGAAGATGTATAAAAAGAACTATCTAACGTATGACTTAGAGTTGGAAGCAGTGATTTTATGCTAAAAATTTTAAGGCATCACCTATACAGAGAAAAATTTATAGTGTATTTAAATTATAAAAGTCTCAAATACTTGTTCTCTTAAAAAGAACTAAATATAAGGTAAAGAATATAGATGGATTTCTTGAGAGATTACGATTGTAAGATCCAATACCAATCGGATAAATCCAATATAATAGCAGATGTTTTGAGTTGCTGAACACTGAATTTAATAGCTCATTTGAGGATTAAGGAGATAGAAATATTAGAGTGCATGAAAGAACGTGATTTTAAAAGGCATTTCCAAGGGACGTGGATGATATTATCATATTTTTAAGTGCAATCCGATATTTTAGAAAGGATTAAATGAGCTAAAATAGAAAATTTCTTCTTGGTGGTTATTGCCGATAATTTAAATAGGGAGTCAAGGGTAAATTTTAGTATATGGGCAAATGGAGTTTTAAGATTTTGAGAACGAATATGTGTGCCAAATATTGAAGAATTGAAGTGAGAAATCGTGAATGAAGCCCATCGATCAAAGTATACCATCAAGCCTAAAATTAACAAAATGTATTAAAATTTGAAGAAGATATTTTGGTGGTAAATTAGGAAATAAAAAATTGTGGCCTATGTAGAAAGATGCTTCTTATATCAACAATTAAAAGTCAAGTATAAGAAACTAACAGGTCTTTTGAACCTATGCCAACCCCCAGTTGAAAGTGGGAGGATATATAGATAGATTTCATGTTGAGTTTGTCGAGAATGTTGAAAAATCACAACGCTTGTTTGGATGATTGTCAATCGGCTCACTTCATTGTTATTTAGATGGTATTTTCTAGACACCGATAGGCAATATTATATATTAATGAGATAGTTAGACTTTATGAAGTGCCAACTTTAATTATATTAGATCAAGACCTAAGGTTTGTCTCAAAATTTTAAAAATGTTTGCTTCTAGAGTTGGGAACCAATATGAATTTCAGCACCATTTATCATCATCAAATGAATGGATAATTAGAGCGAACAATCTAAATTTTAAAAGATATGTTTAGAGTTTTGATCTTGGAAATGAAAGGAAATTGGAATGACTATTTGTCACTAGTCAAATTTGCATACAATAATAGCTATCAAGCAATTATTATCATAGCCCTATTTGAAATTTTGTATGAAAAAAATCTCATTCCCCAATTCATTGGAAAGAAATCAAAAATCAAAGACTTTTGAATTCGAAAGTTATCGAAGAGATATCCAATAAGATTCAGTTAATCCACGATTGATTGAAGGTCGCCCAAAATCTACAAAAAAGCTATATGTATCGAAGAAGATCAAAGTTCAGTTTTGACATCGGGGATCATGTATTTTCGAAAATATCTCCATTAAAGAGAATTTCTTGATTTAGGATTAAGGAAAAATTAAAAACGAAATTTATTGGACCGTTCGAGGCATTGGAGATGATCGGTGAAGTATTATATAGACTAACTCTACCTCTGATTTTAGAAGAGGTTCACAACGTCTACAACACATTAATGCTTTAAAAATATGTTAATGACCCCTCACATATTATTGAATATGAGTCATTGATGATAATTGGAGACTTGATGTATGTTGAGGGAACTGTTTAAATTTTGAAAAAAAAAAAAGGATCAAGTGCTACAAATGACAGTAATTTCGTTAGTAAAGGTCTTATAAAGAAATCACTTGTACAAAGAGGTCATATGGTAAGGAGAAGATGATATCTTAAAAAAAAATAATCGCATTTATTTCTTCGATGAGGTATGTTGAATTTTGATGATAAAATTTTTATAAGGTGGAGGAAAATATAATGTATGAATTTTTAATTTATAATTATAATTATTAATTAATTAAGTTAAAAAAAAGGAAAGTTTTAAGATTAATTGAGAAATATTATATCAAAGTCAACATTAGATTAAGTCATATCATGTTGGTTGATGCCTGACTGGTGCTTGGTACGTGCACTTGCATGTTCTGAATAGAAAAATCGCGCCTAAATGACACAAATCAAACCTTGATTGTACTTTTAGTAGAATATTCACGCCTGATGTGTACTTGAGGGATGCGAGCATACTTTTGGCAGATTGTCAGTGTCTCATGTGTGTCTCAGATGATACTTGTGTGCCATAGTGTTTTCTTGCAGTGTTCAATGCCTGCCTGATGGGAAAACGTACATAATCTTTCACATAAGTCATATTTGGTTGATTTTCAATCATTTTTTATTAAATTTTAAAAGAAGAGAGAGAATGAGAGAGAGAAAAAATGAGAAAGAAAAAGCAAAAAAAGTCATTTGAGGTGAATCCAAAAAAGATTTTTTTATAAATTAGAAGACAAAGGTATCCCAAACCTCTTTTCTTACATACATTATATTATATTGTGTGAAATTCGTACCTATGATGCTCGTTCATTACATATATGTACTATTTTTCTCATTTTTTTACAATATTGTGTGAAATTCATATCTCAACATATGCACATTATATTATTTAGTTGGTTTTCTACACTATAACCCTTATATGTTCTGAAAATTTTGATTTAATACTCTTAAATATTTAATTTTTGTATGAAATATCCAGCATGTTTAAAATCTCTAAAGTTCATACTTTACATGTTTTGGAATTTCTATGAATTGCCCATGTACATTTGTTAATGAAAATAAAATATTGAAATCACAAAATATTATTGATTTTCTTGCAATTCTTTTTACAAGCAGTTCTATATGTTAAAAAGTCTCATAATGTGGCATTATATATTTTAAAATAAGTATATTCAAAATTCTACAGAAACCTAAGTTATTACATGGCAATTATTTAAAATAATTTAAAGAAAAACTTCTACAATTTGAGGTCAATTATTGGAGTGTTAACTATAAGTTTTTTTGAGACTTCATATTTATATATCGAGTTCATCTAACATTGGTCACAGGGTTGCTTTTCAATCTTTGGTTAATACTTTATGATGTCATTTTTACCTATGTTTTATACTCGATTGTGATAGGATTTGTATTAGAATAAGTCACAAAGAAAACACCCTAAATAATTTGATGAACTAAACCTTGTGATTGTAATGTAATAGGTGCAAAAATATCAAGAAGTCAAGATGGAATGTAATGTGCTTGCAATGGTCCTAGCTGGGAAGATGACTATCTAGCTGTTATAGTGAGGATGATGAAAGTTGTTGACCAAATGGTTCAAAGGCAGCCAAACTCAGAACAAAGTGAAAATCTGAGGCATGCTATGATAGCTTTTGACCTATGTACAAATGAGCATGAGCCAAAAATTTTGGAAGATCTAGATCCTTAAGCAAAAAATATGGATACGTTGTGTAAATAATATTTTGCGATGATCAATTGTTCAACAGTGGAGAATGTCATGTTCGTTGCTTCTAAATATGATGGTAAAACTGACTATTAGTAGGCGATGAAAAAGAGAAATTTAAATTTAGGAAACAAATAATTTTCATGGAATGTATTTTTGAAATGATTTATTAAAAAATAATTTTCAACAAGCCTTTGCAAATAAAAGGAAGATGAATTCAATCAGTAGAGACAGGAGAGTCATATGGTGGTAATATATAACACCAAGTTTATTAAATTAACTTGATCTGCCCTAATATGTAGTGTTGTATAAGATGAGGAAAGTAAGAAAATTCTTCCAAGGATTGGTGGATACTATTAAGAACAGTTAGTGAGGTTGCATCTAAGAATTTATGGAGAAGTACTCGATCATATTTTATTCTTTAATCAATAGCTAGTGAGAGCATTTATCAAGAATTAGTTTAAAAATAATATTGTTCTATTTTGGACCTTTTTGACATTCGTTATGGTTTAAAATAAACTTTTATCTAACCTTGTATTTTGGAGGATGGCATCCCTATTAGTCTAAAATTTATGTTTTCGTAAATTAGATATTAGTTTGTAAATACGTTTTCTTATTGTTTGGTATTGAGTTGATAATCGGAATATATGTTTATCTTTGGGTCAATTACTAAGTGTTGACCATAAATTTTCTTAGGACATCACATTTATACATCAAGTTCACAATTTAGTATTGAGTTGACAATCAAAATGCATGTTTTGTGATCAATTATTAGGGTGATGATCGTTTGTTTCTTTGGGACTTCACATTTATATATCAAGTTCATCTAACCATGGTCAAAAAGTTGTGTTTCAATCTTGAATTAATACTTTATGATGTCATTTTTACCTATATTTTATACTAAAAACATGACATGATTGGTATTAGAAGAAGTTGTAAGATTCTACTTTTATTATTTAGCAATTAAACTTATTAATTTTCTAAGGCTTAAAGACACAACTTTTTCAAAAATAATAATTTTTAGTTTGAAATTAAACCGCACTCCCTTAACACTACACTATATTGTGGGATATATATCACATTGTTTCCCCACAACATGACATGCCTTTGCACATTTCACGGTTTCGCTTTCATGGAGAGTTCATAAAAACGCAAAGAACGTGTTATGTCGGTGCCAAAAAATTAAAAAATATTATCACATTATTTTTTGTATGGTCTAATAACATAAAAATGCCATTTCTCAAATATAACTACTCAATTAACACTGAACAGATAGAATTTTTTTTATTTAAAATAATTTAGCAACCTTTTTTTGTTTAAAATATAACAATTAATGTCGGAAGATTATAATTAGAAGGTATTAAATTAACTCTTTTTTTTTTTAAGGAAGTAAAGTATCTAAAGGCATAGACAAGGGATCCTGTGCAAAGCACCAACAAATTCAACATTAAAAAAAAAAAAAAAAGATGTGTATTTATATTACTTTTAAGAATAAATAAATAAATAATATTATTATATTATTATATAAAAGTTATATAATTATATATTATATTATATTATATTATATTATATTATATTAAAAAAATAAATAAATAATCAAAAAAATAGATGGGCTATCACAGCACACAACACAGCCAATTGCAGTACAACACGTGGCAATAAAAATTCCACGTGGAAAAGTTTAGCCTTGTAATTTGGAAATTACATATTGAATGTGAATTCATGAGACAGAGACGACCCCAGTTGTCGTATCGACTTGGTCTCTTTCAAATCTTCCCTTCCCTGCTTTAATTCAAACCTGCACAGCAACTACTACTTATAATCATTATTAATTATAAACACTTAATTTTTATTAATTATAATTATTTAATCAATAGTAAATAATTAAATTTTTTTAACAAAATAATATAACCATTTTATTAATTTTAAATAATTATTAATAAAAAAAGTTAAATCTACTTTTTTTTAAAAAAAAATACCTTTTTTCCACAATGGGATTTTAATTTTTTTTTTCCTCTCATGGGAATTTCTCACAATTGCATTTGTTAAATCCTAAATAAATTTTCTTGAAGAGAATTTTTTGGGCATGGGCAAATTCACGTATGTGAACAAAAAATTCTGTAATAATTATAATACTTTGATATTTAGATGTTAAAAAATGATCCAAAAAAGTTTTATATACCATTTTTATAATTGAAATGACATGTAAAGATTAAAATTTTTCTGATTTAAACATCTTTTAATGAATAAAGTCAAAATTATTAATTTTTACCTGTTATTTTAATTTGATATCATTAAAACTTCTATTTATAGATTTTTTTAAATACTGTTTTTATTATCTAATAATTTTAAATAATTGATAAATTTTCAAAAGGCTAAATTATCAAAATTGAGTTTTTCTGATTTCAAAATCAAGTACGGGCATTTTTTAACTGTAAAAAAAAATAAATTTTTAATTAGTTTTTTTCTTTGCAGGTTTAAATTTATTTCTGATTAGCGATTAACTATTTTAATTTCTTTTTATTATTACGTTAAATGAATAATAACGTATCAACTTTGATCTGCTGCCCTTTTCAGGCAAATGGAAGGAGAGTGAACTTGATCATGACAGATTACTCTATGCCTGGGATGAGCGGCTACGATCTGCTTAGAAGAGTCAAAGTTGAAATTTTTTATTACATAAATATATATATATATAATCAGTATTATCTTATTTTACAATATAATTAACTATTAGAAAAAACATATAATCATTTTAAAAATTTGTATTAAATCTCATTGATTATCAATTAATGACATAAAATAATATAATAAGAAAATTAAATCAATTTAATTTGTGTCGGAAATGAAACGTTACCGGGTAACATGATCGATCAACCAATCAATTGATCAATCTATCAACCAATTAATTAATTAATTAATAATTTTTAGAAAAAAAAAATGCAGTTGGCTTTTTTAATAATTTAAAATTTCGATTGGATTTCTGGGTGGCCTGCATGCAGGGAACGTTCATGTCCTGAGAGAATGTTCCTTGTAGAATAGACATGTAAGCCTCCTCCAATTATAGCCTATTAAATGTTATATTTGTCGATATATAATAATTATTAATTAACTGATATTTTAAAGTAAAAATAAGTTTTAATATTTTTTTAAATAAATTTTACAAATTTATTTAATCCATACATGGAATAGTTGCCGCTACATTAAAACCATAGATATAGATACTCTACAACGTCATTTGCCTACATATATTCGATTTTTTCCGGGTTTTGCAGCCTTAGAACCCATGCATGTTGGCAGCATCTGTCTATAAGGAGATAAAGCAATACTACTACAAGAACGGAGGAACTTGTGATAAATGTAAATCAATCATAAGAGTAATAATTTTACATAAAAAGCCATTCAGATCAAAAGAGGAAAAAAAAAGAAAGATTTCTGTGCTTAAATAAACTCCACTGTAACTGGTCATGGTTGCAGAAACTATCACTCATAATATGAGTGCATGAATAGCATATTGATGCTGTTCTATGCTCCTACTATACAAGTAAAAATTATGAGGAAATACAAATTAATAGGAAAAACGATGCATCTAAATTTAAAGAAATGTTATACATACGATTTAGTATTTAGCATATATAGGATTTTCAATTATTTGAACACGGAATTATTAGCTTCCAGAATCCAATTGGTAGGGTTGAAATTGACCAAATGAAAAGGAAAATATAATTTTTTTTTAATACTATGTTTATTTAGTTCAACAACTCAAATTCACTTGAACCGAAACAAAATATTAAATAGAAAAAGATATTATCTAATGACTAATGAACTGAAACAGGGCTACCATATTAATATTGTTGGGCAAGATGGGGCGTAAAAAGACGGCCCAAATAAGCAGAAGGCGAAACATCCACATGTTGGATCGGATGGCCCAGGCGAGAAGCCCAAGGGCCGAGAGCCCAAGAGGTTTCTCACCACCCGAGCGGCCAAGAGGCCAAGAAGCCGGAAGAATCTCTCGGACTTTCGGTGACCTTTCCCATCCCCCAAGACCACGAAGCCAAGAGGACTCACACCCGTCCGAGAACCTCGCCCGTCCATGGCCGGAATGCCAACCTGCCTATTTCGACGGTTTCAAGAAAGCCCGCAACCACCGCCGCCGCATCAACAGAAGATGCCTAGTCAAATCGGGACAGATATCCGATTCCTGTACACCTGACACACTGAAAGGCTGCAGCGGCGTCGTACGCATGCCCCTTTCCACATCTCAGCTGCATTAAAGGAAGCCGTGGTCCAGCCTCTCAACATGGGATGGGACGACACGTGTCCACTCCTCAACGGTCCGACCTCCACTATAAATATACAGCAAGACCTCCTTTCCAAAGGGAGAGACCAGTCCAGAAAACACGCAAGGAAGCTTTCCAGTTGCCCCTCTAACTCCCAAAGCTTCCAAAGAAGCCTCCCTCCTTCTCCACGCCTAATTCCTCAAAGACGTGGAAGAAGGCTCCCCGAGAGCATAGTTTACTTAAGGAGATAAACACAAAACGAGAGATAGGGAAGGGAATAACACTCACAATCGTCTTTATAAAATCTCCAACCCATATAAATGAAGGCTTTCACGTTTCGAGCCTAGCCCAGTTTTTCCTCCCATCTAAGAGAGAGTTTTCCACTTAAAACATCCGCCTCGCTTCTCATCTCGTATCCAACACCTCACTCACTCGTGTTGCAGGTTAACCACGGATCGGATTGACGTCGAGGGTCCAACGCCCCTTATCAACAAGCCATTCCGAGAGATCCGTGGGGGTCAACCTCCCCGCATCTATCGGCCATAGCAGTCATCCCGCCTCGGCGACCCTCACCTCCCCATCTCTCTCGCCATAGCCCTCCCGTGGGAACCGAACGCAACATTGGCGCCGTGCTCGCTGGAATAAAAGGAAGAACAAAAACTAAGCGGCTTCCCATCCCCCAACAACAAGCAAACGTCCCAACGATGCTCGTGGAGACAAGGTAGCACATCCACCCGAGGAGGAGACCGCCACGACGAGTGCCTCCGTCGGGCGGCGAGCGGCAGCGGCGGCCCGGCACCAAGCATCGCAACCTGCCCCGAAGGTGGACGGCCTCACAAGTGGTCTCCCACAGCCTCCAGGTAGGAGGCGGACACTCTGGTGAGCCCACGCTCCAAAGCCCGCGTCCCACGGCGCTCAGGCGGCTACTGATCGGCGCGGGCTCGAAAGTAGTTGAGGACTACCTCAACAAAAGAAGTCCATGAGTCCGCCCCTTCAAGAAGGGGGCTCAAAGGCTGGAAGACGTCTTGGGACCCCAGGCCGGCAAGCAACCCGGGCCACCACCGAAGACCCCGCCCCGAGGACGGGGGAGGGAAGCGAAGGGCGCGCCCATCGGAAGACCCAACGACCGTCCGGCACGACGGCCCCGAGCGGATGGCCCTTGGGAAGAAAAGCACTCGGGCCCATCGGCCTTCACCGACTCCGTCACCAATATCCCGAGGCGAGATCGGGACGAAAGGTTCCTAAGATGGCCCAAGGCGTTGAAAACCCTAAGGAGGCGACCCCATGGAAATCACGCCATTACCGGCGGCCCGGTCACGACACCGAGGGGCTGAAGCTCCGGGCGGAACTCGAGCGGGCGGGCGAGAGGATACCTTGACCACTTCCTGCAAAGACCTGGGCGTGGCCCCGGAGCGGCAGGAAGTAGCCGGTCACGCCGCTCGAAGGGCAAGGCCGTCATAGGCGCGGACTAAAAAATAATAATAATAAATAAATAATAATAATAAGAGAGAAAAAGAAAAAAGAGAGAGGAAAAAGGGACAAAAAAGGCCTTGAGACCACTCAATGTAAGAAAAATATGCATTAATAAAAACGTGTATTTTTTACCCTCATGACGAAGTGTTTCATACTCTCTCCTCGACCGCTTCCCGTGAAGACCCGGCCCCAGAGCAGCGCGAAGCCACCAGCAACCCACGGCATTCGACAAATAAAAACCCGGCCGTGATCAGGCGGTCCCGCAGGCCGCCCCTCGAGGTCATCAAAAACCCGGGCGCGACTGGGCGGTCCTGCAGGCCGGCCCGAGGTCATCAAACCACATTGTGACCCCGCGGTCAGGCCGGGCCCTTGAGGTCACCAAAAACCCGGCCGTGACAGGGGTCCCAGAGGCCGCCCTTGAGGTCATCAAAACTCCGGTTTGTGACCGGGCGGTCCCAGGCCGCCCTCGAGGTCATCAAAACCCCAGGCCACACTGGGCGGTCCCGCAGGCCGGCCCTTGAGGTCATCAAAAAACTCCTGCCTGTCACCAAGGCGGTCCCAGGGCCCCGGACCCTTGAGGTCATAACTTAGAAATTCATCCGCAACTAAAGCGATCCTAAAGACCGAGCGACGAAAGTACACCCAGAAGGCCAAAAGCCCCTGAAAAGGCTGAGCACCTAAGTCCGAAAAGGTAAAAAGGTCGAGCGCCTGAAAAGGACCGCCCGGCTTAAGGCAAAAGATGCGCGCTAAACGACGCGCCGTAAAAAAAAAAAAAACCCACACGTACAAATGGGACATAAATAGAACGTCCAAAGCTTTGAAGCAAAAAGGACTAAGTCTTATTCACGAAAAGAGATCTTCTGTACAAGTATGACAAAACCGAAGAAAACAAAGTGAAGTACAAGGGAGCAGCGTGTCAAGAGGGTGCCGCTCGGGCCTTTCCCCTCTGAGCCTCATGAACTCCCGAAGATCCCGTCTGCTCCACCGGAATTGCCTCCTCAGGCGTAAGAGGTTCACTACTAGGCCCTGCCTGAGGAGGGCCAGGAAAAGGCCTGCCATCAACGCCGTACAAGTCCTCCATGCTTAAGGCACCAGCATTCCTGGGATCAATGACGGCCACGGGAAACCGCGGACGGATTAACCGAGCCACTCGGCGGCACATGCGAACACCGTCCCGGAATTTGCTGTCCAGCACAGGAGCCATCTCAGCAATTTGCACGGACGTCCTCAACCTCTCCTCCAGAGAGAGAATCCGCTCCTGAAAGAGGCTCTGTCTAAGCCGCAGATCCTTGTTGCTAGCCTCGAGAGAAGCGATCTTCTCCTTTGCTCCAGCCAGCTCCGCCTCCGCCCGCTGCACAGCTTCACGAGCAGCGTTCGAAGACCTCACCTCCAGGCGAGACTGAGCAATCACTCCCACTAGCCCGTTGAGGCCGGCTATCAAACTCTGGAGCCCTTACACGGGAAAATTCATTAAGGCATAAATAAGGGAAGACAAGGAAAGGAAGGGAGCAAAAGAGGCTGCCTCAAACCAGAGGGTCATCCCCGGGCCATACTCCACTTGGGACTCGGACTCCTCGGGCCTCTCCTAAGTCCGCGGGCGCCGATCACGAGACTCATCAGCCAACAAGGCCACTTGAAGATTCGCCTCAAAGCCCGGCGCCCCTAAAGGCCTCGGGCAACCGCCGAAGGCCCGCCTGTAACAGCCGCTCGAAGGGCCCGGGAGGCGCGGGCTCGTCAACACTCGAATCCACAACCTCCACCATCTCCCGGATCATTCCGCCGACACTCCCCTCTCGTAATCCCTTGCGGTGCTCTCGCCTCCCGTGTCCTCGTGAGGATGATCAATCCTCCCAAAGACGTCACCAGGCAAAATAACTGGAGCACCGGAACGAAGTCATCACTGGGGGTCAATGTCCGAGGGCCGCACTCGAGAGGAGAACCTCTGCGGTCTAACAGGCGATTAGCAAATGGCGAGGGCGAGTCACCGGATCCCGAGGGCCCCTGGAGAGGCTCCGGTCCTCATCCTCTTAATCGTAGGGACGTCGTCATCATCATCATCATCAGAGAGGTCCGAGACTCGGAAGCTTTACTCCGCTCAGCCTCTTGAAGGCCTCTAAGGAGATTAGCGGTGGAAGTGAAGGCGAGACCCCCGGGTCTCGAGGACTCGAAAAAGAACCACCTCCCGACCTCGTGGCGAGGGAGCGGCCACGTAATCATCACTCATGTCCTCGATATCAAAATCCTCGTCATTACTCGAGGAATGCTCGGTAGTGGGACCCCCAGTTCTCGAAGGAGCTGGGCCGGGAGCCTCATCCCGCAGTTCCGACTTGGCTTCCCTGAGCTTGTCAGCGCCCAACCCGATATTGCGCTTGTTCAAGTGAAAAGACCACACAGATTGGCCAAAGACTCAAGTCCGTGCGCGCCTTCTCTTTCCTTCCGCTCCTCCTGGAGGGGTCGAGCAATCTTGGGCCACATTTTCCCACGTATTGGGAATGGCCCGGTGCTCGTGAACGCGCGAAGGAAGAAGAACTTGTCCTTCCACTCCCTCGTGGAGTCGGATTGCCACCGCACGAGAAGAATTCCGGGCGGGAGTCATCACGATCCGATCGAGTTTCTGCGTAAAGCGTAACAAAGACCTTGGCCAGTAAGAGGGGCCAGTCTTCTCATGACATCGGAAGAAGACACATAAGGACACCAGATACCTCATCGTATTCGGCTGAAGCCTGGCGAGAGGCACGCCAAGCGCCCTCATGATGTCGTAGAGGTCCAACGGAATGGAAAACCGTAGCCCACCTTTAAGGTGGGCCTCATAAAAAGTAATAAAGCCATCCGGAGGATACAGCGCTCTATCACGTGGCTCCGGAATTACCATAGCCATGGACTCAGGAATCTGGTACCGGGTCCGGATCTCCTTAAGCTTGTCGAGCGTCACCCTGGACGCAATCTTTCTAACTCCAGGCGCCATGAAAGCAAAAGAAAGGAGTAAACGAAGCTTGAGCGAAGAGGGAAACAGGAAACAGCGCCAAGACAAAAGGGACCCGAGGCAACAAAGGGTTTAAATAAACCCCCAGTACGGAAAAATGTACTCATTACCCTCGCACGCTGGGTCGATCGGGCCATTCGCCCCGTAAGAAGTTTGGCAAATCGATCCTTCCCAAGACGCCCGATCGCACGTCACATCATCGGGATACGGCATTTAATGCTCAAACTAGAAGCGAACGACGGCCCGAAAAGGTCCGAGGATAACCACTGCCAAAATCGGACAGAGCCCGCCACCAAGACACACGCTCTCGGACACCGACATCTCCAACAGACGACGACTTCATGCCAAACGGCCAAACCTCGGGTCCTTTGACATGGGGGCTATCTTGGGCCCCGATATGAAGGCCCATAAAAGCACGGCCCAAATAAGAGAAGCCCGAAACATCCACATAAGCGGTCGGATGGCCTGTGCGAAGCCCAAGGGCCGAGAGCCCAAGAGGTTTCTCACCACCCGAGCGGCCAAGAGGCCAAGAAGCCAAGAAGAATCTCTCAGACTTTCGGTGACTGTTCCCATCCCCCCAAGACCACGAGCTTGCAAGAGGACTCACAGCCGTCCGAGAACCGCCCGTCCATGGCCGGGAATGCCAACTGGCCTATTTCGACGGTTTCCAAGAAAGCCTGCAACCACTGCCAGTCGCCGCATCAACAGAGCATGCCTAGTCAAATCGGATGAGATATCCGATTCACAGACACTGACACACCTTTGAAAGGCTGCCGGTAGCGTACCACGCATGCCCCTTTCCACATCTCGCTGCATTAAAGGAAGCCGGTGGTCGGCCCCTCAACCGCCGGATGGACGACACGCGGTCCACTCCTCAACGGTCCGACCTCCACTATAAATATACGTGCCAAAGACCTCCTTTCCAGAGGAGAGATCCCAGTAAAACACGAAGGAAGCTTTCCCGAGTTGCCACTCTAACTCCCAAAGCTTCCTAAGAAAGCCTCCTTCTTCTCACGCCTAATTCCTCAAAGACGTGGAAGAAGGCTCCCGAGAGCATAGTTTACTTAAGGAGATAAACACAAAACGAGAGATAGGGGAAGGGAATAACACTCACAACTCCATAATCTCGAAAATCTCCAACACATATAGTGAAACTCTTTACGAGGCCACGAGCCTAGTGATTTTTTCCCCATTTAAGAGGAGGTTTTCCACTTAAAACATCCGGTTCCGGTTCTCATCTCGTATCGATTCAACACTCACTCGTGTTGCGGTTAACCACGGATCGGATTGAGCGCCGAGGGTCCAACGCCCCCTTATCAACGAGCCATTCCGAGAGATCCGTCGTCAACCTCCTGCATCTCTCGGCCATAGCAGGTCATCCGGCTCGGCGACCCTCACCTCCTGCATCTCTCTGCCATAGCCGCGTCCCGTGGGAACCGTAACGCAACAAATATTAAGATTAAAAAAAGTTTGGTGTGTTTCTCCCCTAAGGCATTGTACTCGTGCATTAATGTGTCAAGAGGATTGACTCACCAAAATAAATAAAATTAATAGATTCAGTAAATAAACAATAAGACTCAAACCCATGATAACAAGAAAGTCTAAATCAGTAAGGTCCAAATTGTTAAGTTACCAAGTCACCTAGATACCGAGTTGTCTAAGTATTAGTTCAACCAATCAAAATAAGTGGATTTTTAAGTAGTCATTTAGGAAATGATAGCAAAGTCATTTTTTTTTTTAAAGAAAAATCTAGGAAGAACAACAGGTATGGATGTAGGGCTATACTTGTAGTTTAAAACGAGCAATATATTATTATATAGATTCAGAACGTTGTATAATAATATCAGTGTCAATTTCAACTGAAAGTATATGGATATGAGTCAAACCAATTTTTAAATTGTGCTGCACGTGACAAAGATTTCATTTCTTAAGTAGAGTATAGTGTAGAAACTGATATGTTAGGTCTTACGTTGCCTGGGTAAAATAGAAAGGATGTATCTTATATGAGACCTAGATTTATACATGATAACAAGCATTTTCCTAGTAAAACATGAAAAAATAAAAACTGCACTAGTATAAGCCCATATCTACATCTCAAAGTGGACTATAATTATCATCTGAAACTCGGATTGTTATATAGTCACTCCATAATATCTATTAAGTCTACTTTATAAATATAACAGCTAACCATCAAATACGATTGCACAATAAAAAAATCAACTTATAATGAATATAATATCTCCATAAAGGACACTAATTTTTCAAAAAGATAAATGCTTGAGTACATGTCTATAGCTTCTTTGAAAAAAAAAAAGGATTAATTTTTTTTTTTAAATTTCTCAACCAACCTTAGAACAGGACATGGCATTTATAGATGCAAAATTTCTTAACATAAAAATGTCAATATTTTGTAGCTAGTCCTTTAACAGTGAAAGCATAAAAGAATAATTATCTTCCCTAAGTACACATACTTTAAGTATTCAAAAGCAATTGCTCATACACGAATCCCGAAGCTTATCTGGAGCATATTCTCCAGATAAGCTTCTTCCGGCAAAACCTTAAGGTACAAAATATTTCCCTATGTAAGCTAAAATCTCACGTATCTAAATTTCCAACGTTCTAGTTTAGTTAATACTTTATTGAATTAATCACTGGATGATAAGTTAAAAAATTATTGCCGTATTTTTACACTCTTGTTTTAATTTGTGACACATAAAATTTAGATTAGAAAATCTAATAACCCATTATAAAACGTATTGGGTCAAAATTCTAATTCATAGTATGCATATAAAATTAAACAAAAAATAAACAAAGATGAAGAAAAGGGAGGTGAAGAAAGAAACATTAATTTAGATATTGTTGTTGTTATTGCTTTTTTTTTTTCCGGAAAACTGAAGCAAAATGTCACTTTAAAACAGAAGAGGTCCCAAAATAGTTGCCCATCAATACAGCTACAACATTATCGGCGAACATACTACTATCATTTAATAATAATCAACCAGTTCCTCATAGTTCTTCTCCGCAATTTAAATAAGCAACACTCAACAGAATTTATTCCTACCTCCATTTGGAATACCGAGATTCACACAGAATTCAGAACAGCTTTCATCTTGTGATATTAAGAGACTGTCACCTGAAAACAAACATCAACCATGGAAAGTGAATGAGGTAAATAATCTGCAAATCTAATTCTGTTTATGAGATATTTCATGAAGATGGTGAGTATCTTAGGATGACAGTAACCTTCCAGGATGAGTAGTTGGCCGCTACTGAGTGTGCAGGACCTCAGTCCAGTGAAAATCCCTGTCATTAAGCATTCCAAATTTCAATTGACTTGTCTTCATTTTGATAATTTCAAGTGTTAGAAAAGTATATTCAATAAAGTACAAAGTTGCATTCAATTAAGTCAAGGCATACTTCATAAGACTGGGAAAATTTTGCAAACAGAATGGATACTCTTGAAACTTTCCCATGCAACATTATCGAGTGTTGTTACGAAACTGGGAACGAGGGGCACTCCATTGAAACAAAAGAAACATAACAAAATACAATAAAAAATAACCGTTAACATCTTTTTTATTTTTTATAAATATAAAATGTGGACCTTTGGATCCTCCAAATCCAAAGATTATTGCGCATCCATCACCTTTCTCTCATGCAATATTATTAGCATGAGTGTTGTTATGATATTCTAGAACGAGGGGGG
This sequence comes from Nepenthes gracilis, assembly GCA_033239525.1. Lineage (NCBI taxonomy): Eukaryota > Viridiplantae > Streptophyta > Magnoliopsida > Caryophyllales > Nepenthaceae > Nepenthes > Nepenthes gracilis. The sequence continues at coordinate 10,655,014 of BSYO01000002.1, forward strand.
CTGCATTACAAAAAGAGAATATTATAAAAAAAGAACAATAATAAAAATAACTATTAACATATTTTTTAAAATTTTTTTAAATATAAAATGAGGACTTTTGGATCTTCCAAATCCGGATCATCGCATGTTCACCCCCTTTTTCCCATGCAATATTATTAGCATGAGTGTTGTTAGGATACTCTAGAACGAGTGGTGCTCTATCACAGAAAAAAAAAAAAAAAAAGGAGAGAAAAAGAGAAAAAAGAAAAAAACATTACAAAAAAATATGAACAATAAAAAAATAACTACTAATATGTATTTTTTAATTTTTTTGAAAATATAAAATAGGGACCTTTGGATCCAAGGGCCATCGTGCAATGGATGCACAATGAAGCACCCCTGTATCCATGATAATCCTAGTGGGTTGGCTTTCATATCCATTCAACGATCAAGATAAAAAGTTAGAAAATAAACGATAAAAATTATATCATGTTATTTAAATATCTATTCAATCTTTATCATCCATTTTTTAACTTTTTAGTCCTAGAGGCATTATGGACACGCAATAAAACACCCCTTTATCCATGATAATCCTAGTGGGTTGGCTCTTATATATATTCAACAGTTAAAATTAAAAATCAGAAAATAAATGGTGAAAATTATATCAAGTGATTTAAATATTAAAAAATAAATGATAAAAATTATATCAAATAATTTAAATAGTTATTCAATCTTCACCATCTTTTTCAAATTTTTAGTCCTAGATGTTGAATATATGAGTCAACCCACTGAAAAGTTCATAACAGTACTCTATTCTCAGAATAGGTTCTGCCCGGCTATCCCACTATTTCTCTGTTGCACTTGTATTTCCATTAAAACATGATTCCCCGCCCAATTATGGGGAAAAGGTTTTTATTATAAATGAATGTTCTTTTTCAAACGGATTCCTAAAAAAGCTTATTTGTGATTCTTTATCTTTGGAGAAAAACACCGGAAAAGTTCATTTGACAGGACTACAAAATAAAAAAATTTTCAGAAGCAGTTTTCAAAATAAATAAATAAATAAACAAACACCGGCTATGTGGAAAACTCTTTCAATGCAGACGCAGGTAAGGTCTCTAAATAAACAATAAACTAAACCAAATTAAGCATTTTTCCGTTAAGTATTATTGTATCATCGGATCCAAATTGTAGTATGAAGTAGGGGGCAAAAAACTCTCCGTCAGGTCTGAAACGGGTCCGGTCTCCATACGCCTTTAATCTGAATTCTATGCAACACAACAGAGTATGGTTAAAGGATCGGCAGGATTCGTACCTTAATATATCTTTTGATACTCAAGTCAGTATCTTCTTTTGAGGAAAGAAAATGGAGAATGTAAGTGTAGATGCTTGTAAAAATAATTCTTATTTGTGATGTGTGCTTTTAAAAAACGTCTTAGAGAGAGAGAGAAAGTATGCTTTTAGCATCTTGAATTTGTCTTTAATTTAGTTGAGTGTTGTCCTCCTCTCCTGTTAGGAAGAAGGAGCTTATATAAAAGTTAGGTAGTGGTTGACTTTTCCTATCAACTGCTTAAAAAACCATCCGGTGAATAAGATGTCGTTTAGCTGACGGTTCCAACCGGCATCCAAGATCGTTGAATCCAGATAAGAGAAGGAAACCGTCCTTTGGTTGTTGGTGTTAGTTCCATATTCCTTCAAGGAGCACAACGCTCAGATAGGGCTGACGGGTACGTCTACTGATTTGGACCGTATAGGCCGACTGGGCCTCCACTCATTTATGGGCTGAATCCTTGGACGGACTCTTCCTCTTAGGCTGTCGGCAACTATACCCATTAAGTACTTAGATTGGTTTTTCACCTCCACTTAGTTCTACTATAGGTCATGTCTAAAAAGCCTAAGTATGCAACATGATGCCTAGGGCTTATAATCAATAAATTTGCCTGTAGTGACTAGGACCCATTTGGTTATGGATTGAAGAGGTAGTAATAGGAATAAAGCACTTTATTACCTACTATCTATATGTCAAAGGATAACAAAAAGGGTGTCAAAGAAAATGTGAGGCATAGATTAAAGATCAACGGGTAAAATAGGAAATGCATTGGAAGCATATGTGATCATCAAATACCTATTAAAGGAAGTCTTTGCCATAGCACCAGCATAGAAGACATTGTGAGCTTGCATATAAAGAAGCATTATTGAAATAAGATTGTTAAGACACATGAGTAATAAGGGAATAAACCCATGAATTGTTATTTTTTAGTCAATATACGTCCCTAGAAAGTAGAAGTAAAACCCAAAGATTAAAAAATAAGGATGTTCACCTGGTATTTGACACCTAAAATATAGGACATATGATATACAAGGGGGAAAATTATTTCGTTAAGGCTAGATAAAAAATGAAAGAGAAGAGATATGCCTAAAAATTTTTGGGAGTGGTAATAAAGAGTATTTGGATATGTTTGAATTTCTCAAGGATGGTGATTTAACAAAGTAGAATAGCCAAAAAAGAATTCATATAACTGACCAATATAATAAGACAAAAGGCCAGGTTGCTGTGGTGTTATCCTATTGCCATCAACAGTGGACAATGTGGAGGCACATGAATTCCTATTATCTAAGTTTGCTTCTTAAAGTAGTATTGTCGAAAATAATTCAATTCTTCCACTCAAACTAAAATATTCAGGGAAAAAAAAATCAAATAGATGAAATTTTAGCTGCTAATCTCTTCTCAACTCCACTCTCGCCCTCCACACTCATACACGTGTGAAACACACCCATTCAACCCATGCTATGCGGAGTTATTTACAAGAGTCAGACATGGTTAAATGTCCATGTATCTGACGTGCCTAGTTTCCAAAGTTCCACAAAATTTTCCACTTAAATAAAGAGTTCATGTATCACACCCGTGTCCAGGTACCAAAGTATCCAGAATGAGTATTTTTGAGTGATGTGAAAAGTCAAAGTGATTATACATTTAAGAACGAAAACAACATTGAAAACTAAACAAACCTCAGGAGGGTCAAATTTTGCTCCCAGATTGCTCAGTTTGGCATGGGCTTCAGCATAATCCTTGAAAAATGCATCCTGATCTTCTGCATATTTCTCAGCATACACCTGAAATTATTGCAGATTCAAGATTGCAGGAAATTAGGAAGCCAGAGGTACGACATATACACTAGTATATGTTACTTGGACATGAACTATGTTATCTTCACCTTTAAGGATGGGTCCTCAAAAAGCACAGCATCAGTTGGCAAAACAAGCAAGTCTTCATCTTTTCTTTCTTTGATATCCTGAATCAATCAGTCTGTCAGTGCACAGACAACATTTTTCAGGTTCTAACCAATCGAGCAAGTTTTAATGGACCAAAACCTTGAAGTATGAGTTATCAAACTTCAACCACTGCACTGTCCAAGACTGTCCTCCAGGTGCTCCTGGTCCATCTTTCTGTCAGACAACCACATGCAGTCAAACAAACCAGTTGAAGCAGATGCCAAAAAGGTTCCATTCGAGATCTTGATTGGAATCTACGAGGGAAAGGAAGACCTACATCTCCCCTTATCCTGGAATGTGAAAAAGGACACCGAAATTCCAGAACTCAAGGCATAGGAAAAAATTGTCAAAGAATTATTATCATCCACTTGTCTGAGATAAGTCAGATTAAGGTCTTACTATAGTAAGAAGAAATTCTATTTCCTTCAGGTGGGCTTTTATATTTTGTAATCCCTATTTTAGTTTATGGGCATGCATCACGCCAAATCCCCCCCCAAAAAAAAAAGAGAAAGAGAGAGAGTAGTTACAAGCTAATGCTATGTTTGCCATTATTCCGACTTGAATGGATGTCATTCAATCAATTGGGCATGATGTATAACACTAATAAAAAATGAGTGATAACAATCAGATGTATGATTGCTAAGCTGTTAAGGAACTAGGGCTGAAAAAAATGTGCCAGAGCTCTAATAGAACAAAAGCTAAGCTACCACCAATGTACAAAGACAAGACATAATATAGGGCAACTTAATAACTATAGAACTGTGCTTTGCATTAGCAGAAAAGGCAAAAGGTTACCACTATGGCAACTGTTCCAAACAAAAGGACATGACTTTAATGAAGCTCAGAATATCAAACATAAATGTTAGCAAAAGGATATTAGAAATGCAATAGAATCACACAACAAACATGACAACTGGCAAGAACAAAGCATGTAATCTCATAAGTCATAGCTAATGCCTGGACATAATTGAATGTGTCCAAGTGTCTGATAACATTGAACATGGATGTAACGTCAATAGGGTCCAAGTCACTAATATTTGCAAAAAACGGTATGTCCTATCAATTGTGCTATTACTAGAAATAGGCTAATGGTTGCATCTATCACCTTAGTACTAATCATCATGCAAAAGATTTCTCAAAACAACTCATCTATGAACTCTGATCGAGTAGCATTCAATGAATTCAAAATTAGATCATTTATCTTGGGTACTTGTATTACTATACAATCTTAACTGGAAAGTATTACAAGTACTTGATCAACACCGGCCATACATACAATGTAACTATATGATTGATAATGGCACCCAGCGGGAAATAGGCAGGAAATATATCTCAATGCAGAAAATTTGTCTGTCAGATAATTACCGTGTACTTCGTCTCTGGCTTTCCCCAGCCACTGCGTTCAGGTCTTGACCTCCCTAATGTATGTGCACCAGATAATACAACTATTTCCTATAGAAAATACAGCATGATAGTCAACATGGCATGTCAATTGAGATAAAACTGAAACTTCACTTAGATATTTACATCACCTTATCGTTTAGCCCCATTCTGTAGAAAACATCACGTAGATGATCAGCAGGTGAAGGGGGCCCAGCATCTTAACAGGAAAAGGAATTAGTTAAGAGCAAGGAAGATAGTAGCACAAGTAGCATATTTCATGACCGAGTATAAAAAGAACATTTCTGAAATGAGCATAGATAGGAAAAAATTGGAAGCTGGAATTCCACAAAACTAAATATATTCAGAAGAGGGTCAATCTTGCTGTGGCGGTAATGTTATTCCATTCTAACCAGGAGATCACAGGTTCAAAGCACAAAACAACCTCCTTGCAATGTGTAGGTAAGGCTACATAGATCTGATTCTTCCTAGAATCAATGATTCGAAAAGCCTCATGTATTGAACCATATTTTACTAAATATATTCAGAAATTTACACTGAAAGAAATTAACTCAACAAACTACTGACAGCCAGCACAACAGTAAAAGAGCAATTAGAAAACAATAGCATGCAGCAAAGGCCACCCATGTTCATATGGAACTCCTCTAATGAACTTAGAAGGACAAGTGATCCTTTATAAGTGTGTACAGAATAGTGGGACACATTTATTATAAACTACTTCAGAAGGAAATCATAAAGACTATCAAACTCTTCTCTCTCTCTCTCTCTAACTTTTCATCATTTGTGCAACAAAGCCATAGGTGCAATCTTCCACCACTACTCTACTTCATTGTCTTCCCCAAGAACATAACATCTAAAATGTTAGATGGAAGTATCCACCAAACCTAGAATGGCAAAGAAAATTCCAAAAAAGGAATCGAACAGGTTACCATTAAACTAACCTTGCCCCAAGTAAAAACACAATCAACTGCAACCGTACCATACTCATGATGAAATTAGAATGCGTCAACCAACCCTGTCCCCTTCTCATTGGAGCTCTGCCTGCCTTATTTATTGCTCAAGGAATGAGCCATCAGACTCACATTTTGCAAGGCATCAGAACAGGCTCAGAATGTTAGATAAGCCAAATACGAATTCCTTGAGAAGGTACTATGCAAACGTAGAGAAGATGACAGCTTTTGTTGTTAGGCAATAAAGCTTGAAGATGGCACAAAGAAGCATAACTTTTTTTTTGGCATTAAGGATACTTATTGTTTGGCAGCTTTTGGATGAATGACTAGCAGCCACTTCAATCCTTGAAAAATGAGCTTACTTTTACAACTTTTTTAATTTTTCGCTATCTGGCACAACAAAAGACCCATAAGATGAGGGGACCAACACAAAACTTGTAACCTGTCCGTGAAACAGTATATCTTTAGTCCCCCATGTCTCAATTGCCAAATGCCAAACTTTTACATTCCCACAAGATTCTCTCAAGGCCATGAAACATAGGTAGTCAATCCAGGTATGGAATGAACCCTGAATCCAACAGAGGTTCATGCTTATGAACTTAAACCTGCCACAAACCCCATTCGGGTCATCATCCCAAATCCATCACAATATGGACTGGGCAAGGCACAGCTCTGATTTCCATGACAGAATTGATGTCCTGGGCCCCCAGACAAAAGCAGTGCAGCAGCCAACAGGGAGTTGATACTCTTCCTTTTCGCAAAGGCAACATTGGAACAGTCTGCTCCTTGTCCTTGCTCTCGTCATTTTATCATCGGCTAGTACCAATTTTGACTAAAACTAGATTGCGCTCTCCAAAGTTTGTTTCCCTATTCTATATCAAACAGAATCTTTTGTAGGCATTGCAGTATCCACCTGCTTCAAAAGTTGCACATGGTCTACGGCCATTACAAATTTGAAGACAAACAGACGTTGGCTCTACTATTTATTGAGTCATGCCCCAATATTCCATTATTTTGCATGGGTTCACAAAATTCCTCATCTCAATCTAACAACAATAACAACCTCACATAATGCACTCAAATAGCAATATTTACCACATTGTCATAGTAAACAAATTGCATGACCACAAAGCACCTCAACATAACTTCATGCCCCCAGTGATCAAGTCATTGATGATCTATTTGTTGCCTTAGGTTAATACATATCATTTCAATGCATTTGGTTCAATGCTTACCATGGGAGATTGTGAACAATGATGGCTGCCCATGGGATTGCAATGGCTTTTTGGATGCCTTTGATGACTTGGTTTCTTGAATCAAAGATTAATATCTTTGATTATGGTGAAAGTTATTAATCACATCTTGGGAACCCACATATGACTAAGTAGAGAACGACTACTGTAACTACTTAAAGAGTTGAATGCACTTGATTGAGAGCATTTACACTGGTGGTCACTAGGTGAGTGAGTTGGGTATCCACACTAGCCAAGTGTAAGCTTGGTGTAGGAGGGTTTGATCAATTTCCTTTTATCTCTTTGGAACTTGGATTGGAGTGATTCTATTACTTGTACCCTTTTGACATATAGTAAAAACTATCATCATCTTGATGCCTATAGACGTAACTCTTATCCTGAGAGTGAATCATATAAATTTGTTGTCTCATGCATTTAAATTCTTGTCATACTTATGTTGTTACTCACAACGCTCACACCTTCTATCCCTAAATGATACCACACTTGTACAAGCATTATGTTCCCTTTCTCATTATGTCTCCAAATAGCAACCCCAGGTTTAAACAATAACTGTTCTATATTTCAATCACTCTCCACAGGAAGCATCCCTGGACTTCTCTTCCATCGGAAGAGATTTATATTTAGATATTGTATCTCCAATTCTCTTCAAGTCTATCCCCTCTGTACAATGCATGGGATGTAGTTAATCTTTACAGGATGACATTCTATGCTAGGCAATCTGTTACCATCATGATTCCTCAAACAATATTTTCATTGGAGAGAATATGCACATCAAAAATGATTTTCCTGTACACGTAATTACGGGTCAAAGTTCTCTTACCAGGAAGTCTTCCTTCTTCTGGGCACTCATCTGGCCCAGAGACATCCACTCTTCCATACTTCATTGGTATCTTGGGACCACCAGCCTCCTAAAAATTTCCAAGGACTTAGATCAGCAAAACCAATCAGCAAAACAGGAATCTCTGTAACATGACTGATGAAAACAAGGACCTCTATAGCAGTAGCACTAGCTAGTTGAAATAAATCAGCATAGGTCACACCAAAATACTTGTCCTTTATAGGCTGGAGAAGTTTTAGGGCGTTTACAAGACCTGTGATGTCAGTTTATGAGAAACTTTTTTACAAACAATATATATGCATAATAATAGTTGTAACATTAATTGTGAAACTTACCTGCATTAGCTCCGTGTTTAAGTTCAATGTCAAACCTCAAACTCCCATTGGCTCCACCTCTTCTGGGCCATTCCGTTTTGTTCTTGTCAAATGTACCAGCATCATGCCACCCTAAGCGAATCTATGATTAAATAAGAATATTGAAATTTTCTGTTAGTTCAAAGTTATATTCATCCTCAACATCTAAACAGTATAGAAATATAAGGAAGAAAGACGGATACATTAAAGAACCTCTCTAATCCACACAACAAATTGCAAAACTAATATAATGAGTTACTAGGGGACATGGGCCGCACAGCCAAGGAACTATATCAGCCAAAATTTCACCTCTACGCAGATTGATGAAAATTCAAATGGTGTCGTTTTTCTGGCGGGGGAGACATTTGACATGGAAAATAGATTTTTATTCTTACAACTTTTTTGTTGGGGGAGGGTTTCCTATTTTAACAAAGGTGTTCATGACTCAATGATGCAGAACACAAAGAAAGGACTAAAGCAGGAAGCACTTGCAATTATATTAGTAGTGCAAGAATGTAATTCTGCTTCCTATAATTTCAACAATTTTACTCGATGGCTACGTTTTAGGCTTATTTGTAAGTAGAGTCAAGCTATGATTAAAAACCAATGGGGGGGGAGGTAAATTAGCATCAATTCCACCGTGAAAATTTAGAAATTAGAATACAGCCAAGTGTAAATATGTGGGCATAATTGCCATGAAAAGCAAGCAAATAGAATCAGAAACTAACACTGATTTTGACTATACTAGTAATCAATTATAATATTTTTGTTACGGGCCATATTAATCCAGTTTATGAAGCGTTATCAGTTCATCCGACGACAAGATGATGTGCTAGACAAAAACTAGCAAATTCTCAAATTTTGGAACTACATTTAATTATTGGGATTTTACTCTGATTGTTGTTTTGTTTTTCCAGTATTTTGTTTTTCCCATTTTGTTATTCCCCTTATTCTATTTTTCCTTTATTCTGGTTGGCTGTTCCCTTAGCGCCAACTAACTTGGTTGGCTTGTTACTTAAAGTTACTGTGCAGTGGAGAAGAGGAGAAAAGAAAAGACATTTTCCTTATTCTCGCTTACTGACTCTCTCTATCTCTCTCTCAGTCACTCTGTCCTTTCTCTCTGCCTCACTCGAATTTCCCCTCTCTCTCTCTCTCACTTTCCTCCTCTATCTCCCTCCTTTCCTTCTGCCTGATCTCCCCTCTCCCTTCTTCTTCGTCTATTCTCCCCTCGTCTGCTTTGTTTTTTCCTCTCCTTTCATCGTCTTCTTCATTGCTTGTAGATGCTGCCGCCAGTGCATGCAACATTGATGCTTTCATTAGGACAAATGGCGAAGGGACTAACAATGCTCGAAGCTTCCGTTGCAAGGCTTTCGAAGGAGGTGAAGGATGTCACCGCGAACGTCCGGCGAAATGCAGAAGCCATTACCACCATTTCGTCCACTACTGCACAATTCCAGCAAACCTTCACTGAATTCCAGCAATCCATCACTAAAATTCGGCAATCCCTTACTCGACTTGAACGACCACGTTTGTCATCCTCACATCCCCCTTTGTTACCCACACCTACATCGTTTGCTGCTTCACCCACAATTATTTCTCAACTAGATACCCAAATCACTCTAAATCTTGATTTGCCCCAACCCAAACTTCCTTTGCGGTGACCGTACAACCACATGCAGACCGAATCACCACCTCTGCTTCCACCAATGCACAAATCTAGAACTCCCTCACTGATATCTTTCAATCTCTAAACCAAATTGAACGACAAACCATGCCATCTGCAAATTCCCCGGTTCTTCCACCTCCCTCACCATTCACGACTTCAACCTCAGAAATTTTACCCCAACCTACTCAAACCCCACCAGTAATATGTCACGGCCAATCAGATGCCCAAATCACCTTCCATCTTCGTTTACCCGAGCCCGAAATTCCATTGTTCTTTGTCAAAAATCTTATTCTCGCTAGTGTGGAGTCAGTGACACTATGCGATGAAGGATTTGTGGATTTGTGGGACTTGTCCAACAATCTTGTATTTTCAGAAGATGGCTTGGGAAAAACTCTTACTCTTACTTCTGTCCAAATACTGAACAATTCTGAGAGTGTTTCTACTTCAACAACTGACTACTCTTTGACTCTTGGTGAGGATACTACAGATGATGATATATATGAGAGGGGTGGTACTGTCATACAAGTGAAGCAGCTTAAGGTGTTGGAATTCAAGCTTCTTTTGCGTGATTTTCTTTTGCAATTCAAGCACGGACGAAGAAAAGGTGATTTTCTTTTGCGTGATTTTTCTACGTTTGATCGCTGAACTCTCCTACAATTAGCATTTCAAGCTTTGGATAAGTTTATACTGGAGTTGGGTCGCTATCTTGTTGTTGGATCAGAGGAAGATGCCCGCAATTTGATTTTATTTGTCACTTGCATAAATGTTACTTCCGGTGATAGGAGGCTTGGAGAGGTTGACCACAACTTACTTAGACACTTCCACATTGGGGCAGGGGCTGTTTTAAATCCCATAACTGCCCTGTTGGGTGGTATTGTTGGATAGAAAGTTGTTAAGGCCTGCATTGGGAAGTTCCACTCACTCTTTTAGTTCTTCTACGTCAATTCCGTGGAGTCTCTTTCCATTGAACCTGCCTCTCCATCTGAACTGCCCCATGGACACCCCACTTTGCTTCTAGCACCAAATACCACTTCCACCATCTCTCTTTAGGTACTAGACCGCCAATTGGTTTCTTCCACCTTGAGATTATAGGGGCTCATCTCAGGCCATTCGGTGGTTGTACTGAAGGAGGGTGACTCTACTCAAGCTACATCTTCATCTTCCAAAGTAATAACTTGTATCCATGTTTCTGAAAATCCTTACAACTTAATGAAAAAGGCATATAGGGAAATCAAAGTCCACCTTAACACACTTCGGCTCCTAGAAAAGAAATCAATTCCTCCATTGAAGGACAAATCTGGTTGGTGTACTCGGGATGCATTGTACTTGACTATTGATCCTATTGATATGTGGTATGGAGCATTCTGGTTGCTCAAAATTTCCAATGTATTCCATGTCCCCCTGCTCAACATATGTCATGGTGATCCACCTTCTCAGCCTGTTGCTCTGCTCACCAAATCCTGGGACTCATAGCCGCTCTTGTTCCGTTGTCAGTTGCTCGGGTTTCAGAAAGCACTACATAACGGAAGGATAACTTCCCAAATACTTGTTCCATGGCAGTCTCATTTTGCGGAGGAAGCTACATGGGAGTCTATAGCTGAAATCCACTAGGATTTCCCCTCCTTCAACCTTAAGGACCAAATCACTTTGTTTCTGTTCGTTATGTAAATGGTTGTGGCAATTGGGCTCGTGGGTTTTCTAATATTCAAGGGAATTCAAGGGGAACTAGTATCAGAAAATATTCGAAGGAAAGAGAAAAACGTTTTGAAGTATTTTCTGCCACAAGTTGAGGTCGCTGCTTTACTGAGCATTACACTTGCATTTCCATGGCAGAAGGTTGTAAGATTAAGGCCTAGATTTATGGTTCATTTTATAATTTGGAGCAGCTTTGCTATATCATTAGCAGATGGGATTCTCCTCATTTGCTTCCAAAAGCTGGCCACCAACGGAGTCGGAGCTTGCCTCGTTTTATTTGTTGTTGGAAATGGCTTGTATGCTTGCTGGGTTGCTCAAAGAATTGGATTTTGCTCCAAAATTTTGATCAAATCCCTTGAGCCATTATCAAAATTCCGTGACCTGAATCGACCCACTTATTTAATGCTTGGGGCTAGATTCATTTGGATATCTCTATGGATTTTGGCTCTGATTGAAGCTTTGAATCTTACTCTCCACCATTGATCATAATTGCATTAGTGTTGAGCTTAGCTTGGACCGCAGAGGTTATGAGGAATGTTGCTAATTTGACAGTAAGTAGGGTGGTTGCTCTGTATTATCTTAAGGGTATTCTATCTTGCACTCAATTTTGCTTCCAAAGAGCACTTACCCTTAATCTCAGAAGTGCTTGTCTTAGGTCTCTCTTTGTGCCAGCCATCGAAGCACCGAGGATTGTGGCTCGGGTTTTAAATTTGCTTGAAGGAGAAGATGAATTCATGTTTTCTTGTGCTCCTTGCTGCTTGGATGTCATACAGTCTGTCTTCCAATATGGAAATGGTTGGGCCTTTGTGCAGGTTGCAGCATGCTAGAAAATTTTTATGAGGAGCCACCTACTAAAGATTATAGACATTTCGCATGCAGCAGAGAGGTTGTTGAAGGATGACAATGTCACAGTCTCTCGGATAATGACAATTAAAAGATCTTCGCAAGTGATAAGGATGCTAGCAAGCATGCCAAGATCTACAGGGAAGTGGCTCTGTCAATGATATTGGAGATTGTGATGAACCTTGAGGATAAGGTTCTTTTGATAGAAACAGGAATGTTACAGGGCTTATTAATCCAGTTTATGAAACTTCATCAGTTCATCCGGCGACAAGACAATGTGCCAAATAAAAACTAGCAAATCCTCAAATTTTGGAACTACATTTAATTATTGGGATTTTACTGTGTTTGTTGTTTTGCTTTTCCGGTATTTTGTTTTTCCCATTCTGTTATTCCCCTTATTCTATTTTTCCTTTATTCTGGTTGGCTGTTCCGTTAGCGCCAACTACCTCGGTTCGCTTGTTACTTAAAGTTACTGTGCAATGGGAAAAAGGAGAAAAGAAAAGATATTTTCCTTATTCTCGCTTACTGACTCTCTCTCTCTCTCACTTTGTCATTTCTCTCTGCCTCTCTCAAATTTTCCCTCTCTCTCTGTCACTTTCCTTCTTTATCTCTCTCCTTTCCCTCCGCCTGATCTCTCCTCCCCTTTCTTCTTCATCTATTCTCCCCTCGTCTACTCCGTTTTTTCCTCTCCTTTCTTCATCTTCTTCATTGCTTGCACATGCCGTCGCTGGTGCATGCAACAATTCCCAACCAAAGTAAGGGTTTAAGTCATTAGGTATAGATCCACTATAAATAGTGCCGGTTACAAGAACCCCATCTGAAATCCCTTCACTCCGAATACAAGTAAAAAATGGTTAAATACAACTCCCTTTTAACACACCCGACAACCCATAAAAGAATACAATGACAAAAAGAGCAACGAAATCAAAATATGTTCCTATAATCACATTCAGAACGACATACCCGACCTTGACAAAGAACGGAACTCAAATCGGATCTCAACCGGATGCCGATCCTCTTCCTCTTCTCTCTTCTTTTCTCCTCTCTCTATGTGTGGCGCCCCTTGTGGAGAAAGATTTCAGAATTATAACCCTAGAAGGCGTGAGCCACGTTTTATACTGCGTACCAGCGTTGGAGCACCTAGCGAGCGCGGATCGAGCACACTGGTCCTGGATTCCACATCGAGCGCCCAGCAAACGCGAAGTGAGCGCACCAAGTCTGAAATATGCGCCTCTGTACTCCTCAAGCATGAGGTGAGCGCTAATAATCCTCCATCAATTTGGAATTGCTCGAGCACCCCTCAAGCACCCAACTTGATCTTGCCTTTTGACCCTTCGCCGCGCGCGCAAACACTCTGATCCTCGCATGAGCCTCATGTGAACCTCCGATGATTTTTCATTTGTTGAATTACTTACAAGGGAGTGACCACCCAATAAACTTTCCCTCACGACCTTGTGGGAGGACCCTCCGCCTCTAACAGACGACCGTCATCGCCTGCCTTTCGACAGCTTCCTTTCAATTGGGATTCCGGCATCAACCTCCGCAAACCTGAATGATACATTCTTCCTCTTCGCCGAATCTGGAGTAGTCCCACTTCCCTTCGACTTCTACTCGATAGTTGAATTATTTCCCCTTGCACTTCTCCTCTTCGAGACACCTTGACCAATGCTCCCATTGGTCACCTTAACTCTATCCTTGGCAACCGAAACCGTCATCAAATATCAGTTTGATCGCTCGCTTCCCATTGCCACAATTGAGGCGCCTTCGGTTAATTTCCAATGGCCTTTTCTGAATACTGTGCTAAAACCTTCCTCATCAAGCTTCCCAATTAAAATCACATTCAATCTCTAGTCAGAGGCATGTCTCACGCCCTTCAAAAACTCATCCCATTGCTTGTCCACAAGCAAACATCCCCGATGTCAATAACCCTCAACGAACCACTGTTACCCATTTTCAACACCCCGTGGTCCTCAAGCATATAGTTCGTGAAGTGGGACTTTCTCGGTGTCACATTGTGTGAGGTGCCACTATCCATCACCTAATCCATCTCTTGGCTAGGAAAGCTCCGTGTCTTCCTTGCGTGGACAATCCAAAGATCTTCGTAGAGAGCAACAGAGGCCTGATCATCTTCATCCTGATCCTTTCTCTCTCGAGCACCCTACTTGATCTTATCTCCTAGCCCTTCGCCGCACGCACGCAGATACTCCGATCCTTGCACGAGCCTCATGCGAACCTCCGATAACTTTTTATTTGTTAAGTTACCCACAATTGAGTGATCAAAAACTTGACAGTCCATTCAGTTGATAAATAAGGATAAATAATCACGCAGAGGCTTGTAAATTGAAGTAAGAAACAAATTAACGAGGACAGTAGCTAATTCAAACAATAATACAATCACAATATTAAAACGCGCTCAATCCAACCAATAAAAGGAAAAATTAAACACGTGGAAACCGAAGTCGACGCTAAGAAAATATTACCATTATCGGATGACAAAAAGTAGTTCTTAGAAGCTCTTTGATGTCTTCTTTTGCACTCTTGAGCTGTTCATGATTGGAAGCGAAGCACGTCGGCGCAGAAACTGTGCTGAATCCACTCTTGGCGACATAAGTAGACCTTCGTTCCTGAGAACAAGAGAGAGAAAACGCGACAATAACACATTATCCAGTGGAAAGATGAAGATCAATAGTAAATTAAGCCGAAGAGCGAAAGGGAACGAAATCAGACTTTTGGGAGGAAGAGGTGAGAGACGAGAGGAGATGATCGGAGGCATTTGAGAGAAGGTGGAGCAAGGCGAAACGGAGATGAGCGAGGAGATGAGGAGAGAGAAAGCTTGGTTCCGGAGGCAGAGGGAATGAGGCGCGAGGTTGCTGCAGGCGCGGCGCTGCTAACAGAGGCCATTGGTTGTGCGTGCTGCGGACTCCTTGTCGTTCGGCCCTCCCCCTATTACTAGAAACCTCGCCGGTCCGCCGGTGCCACGTTTCGCCGGATTAGGTAATTTGATAGTGGAATGCGCCCGCCACACTTTCGCGTGATTATCGGTGCTACGCATTTATTTATCCTTTTTTTAATTATTCAATTAAAATTTAATAATTGTGAATAAAATTAATAAATATAGTTTTATATTTTTTAAAAAATATATATATATTGTTAACATATATTTAATGTTAATATCCAAAACTTAAAAAAATGACTATTTAAAGAATATTAATTAATATTTAAATTTTATTAAAATTGATCGTCTTGAATCAGAAACGAATGCAGTTCGAATTTATGCGGATGGATCGATCCATTTCCCCGTTATTTTAATTTGAATCCTGCACACTACTAAAGTGAACAAGTGGTCAGTGTGTCGGCGGGAGGTTGGCCCATCGAAAATACTCCAACGCTCAAGTCAGTAAAAAACATTCGAATTGAAGAAGGTAAACTGGTAAGTAAAAGAGAGTAAAGGGAATAAGTCTGTCGGGAGTGTTGGCTCGTTGAGAATGTGAATTCATACTTACTGCTCACAGAGAGCGAATGGAAGCGACGTCTTGAAAGCGTGAAAGTTTTGGGAAACAGTTCTCAGAAAGCCGGAAGGTCTCCTGCAATCTAGAGGCCTTTGGTGGGATCAGAAGATGAACGCTTATACAGAAAGAAAGAGAAAGAGAGTCTTTGCCCAGGCACTGTACGTATTCGTGTGTTAGACTGTAGGAAGTCTCTTTGTTATTCCAGAAAGTGTTTCTGAATGTTCTCTTGAAGGCAAGTTCGAGAGTGTGTACGAGAACTTCTGTTTTGGAGCCTTGTTTCAGAGCGTATATTAGAGCGTCTGTTTTTTTGTGTCTTCTAGAATGAATACTTCAAACTTATATGGATAGTAGGAGAGCCACCTTCTCTGGGCAAGGTGGCGTGTTCTTCTGAACTGGCAATGGTAGCCTTCTCTGAGTTGGTAGGCTTGACTGGCAATTCGGTTCCATCGTCCTAAACATTTTTCCAGCATTCTCATTTTATTTGTTTCTTTTACCTTCTAGATTTGAAGGTCGTTTACTAACTTAAGTGTTAGAATATTTTCGGTGGGACAACCTCTCGTCATCACCTGACCTTTTTTATTCGTTGTAGTGGTGTGTAGGATTCAGACTCAGCGGATGAAACCGAATTCAGACGATCAAATTGATTCGAATCTGTTGAAATTTAGATCTAAAACGCATCAGATACAATTAATAAATTGTTAAGGCTAGGTCAGTGTGATGTAAGGCTATGAGAGTAAATGTTGATAGGCTTAGCGCTTGCTCTTTGTCTTTGCTCGAGCGATACAAATAGTGGCTCTTGATTTGTTCGCCTGCACAATGGCTCATTATTGGTCGAACAATCCAGGTAGTGGTTCCTGATTGGCTTGCCTCTTTAGGGTGTAAGGGCCCACATTCTTTCATTGGTTCATCTAGTCGAATCATTGATGTTTTTATCTGGGTCTAGGCTTTCCCTCATATGGGTCTAACCCATTTTACTATAACCAAACAAATGGACACAATTATGATTTTTGGTTCAAGTAATAGAGTTAAATCCTAATCGTTCTTACTTGATAGTTATAAAATTTTATCTAAATTTGACCTAAATTTAATCTAACTTCAATTTTAATCACGTCAATATTCATCCCATAAAAGTAAAAGATTAGTTCTGCATGAAATTTGCTCCCAGACAAGGGACTCTAAGCATCCAACAATGCCTTGAACGTGTGATCTATATCATTTCATATTATGTATGCTTTAATTATACTTAAATTATTTTATTTTTTTAAATTATTATCATGTAGTCCAAATATTTTTAGCTTTGAATTATTATAAGTTAATTTCCAAATTCCTATAAATTCATAATTTGTAATTACTTTATTATATCATAATTACATTTAAACTTTCTTCTTATTTCTCTAACAGGATATTAAATATTGTATACCGTGTCCGTCGCAAAAGTCGTCCACTTGCCCACTGACTTCTAACCTTCAACTTTTTGACTTTAATAGGGGTAAAATAAAATTTTTATTTTTTTATCTTATTTTTAGTAAAATATTATTATTTCAATAATAAAAAATAATTTTTAGAGTTTAAATAAAAAATAAAAAATAATATTTTTATTTTTTATACATGGTTATCTATAAATAATTATTTTATGATAGTCTTCTTATTTTACCCTTATCTCAAACTAAATCTAATCAAATCAAGTTCATATGAGACAAGAACCAAGTTTAATTAAAAATTTATAATAGCTAAGTAGGTGCAGGCCAATCACAGCTTAATCACCGGTGCTAAAAATCATAATTATGCAGGTTCATAATTCAAATCAAGATAGTTCATATTGGAATATGGATATATATATATATATATATATTGAAAATATACATTTGCATAAAGTACCTAAAAATATGTATATATTTTTTAAATTTTTATATCTAGATTAAATTATTACTAAAATATATATTTAAATGTAGAATTTCTATATAAAAATTATTAATCATACAAAAAATATAATTTAATGAAATAATTTTTAAACTAAAATATTTATTTAAAATAAAAATAAATTCTTAAAAAATTTTGTAATTTTGATAGGGTAGACCTGAATTGGTTACTTTCACTTGTAACTAAGTATGGCCCAAAAAATTAATCGTACATAATTTTTTAATTATATTTGTCTATAATACTAATACATCTCTAACTAAATCCTATAAAATTTTAAATCACTTAAAACATGCAATATTCTAGTATGTGTTACAATGTTTTTTTTTCTTTTTATAAGGATAAAAGGTCATCTTATATGAATTTTTGGTTATCACCAATGCTATTATTATAAATCAAATATTACAAATTTAATTTTTAATTTAACTTTAACTATAAAAAAATAACTAATCAAATAAAAAATAATAGTTTTAACACTGATGGCTACAGTTAACCTAGCACAAAAAGAGAGCCCATTAGCTAAAAAATTTGGCCCAAAGTGAATGGATGAAACCCATCGGGACAATCCACTTTTCGTGCATTGAAAGAACCGCTCATAACCAATCGGAATGAGCAACCTCTTTTCTTATACAGAACTGCTCAATGGACATCATAATCGATTGGGAACCATCGCCTGAACGATATCCCCTTTTCTATCCGGGCGGTTTCACAGGCAGTTGTTAGAAGAGATCAGACTATTCATTAACTCTCTATCTATATATATATCCCTTATTCCCAATAAGAGAGGAGAAGAACGAACAATAAAAAATATAGCTAAATAAAAATATACTACTGTCACTATAACAAAATCTTCTAATAGAATTCCAACATCCAATTGGTGACAATTCCAAGACACTCCCCTTCGATCACATTTTTCTCTCTTTAAAACGCTTTCCATTAAGCGCACCACAACAAGTCCCTCTACACAAGCATCAGCACTCTCATTTTGCATCTTCTATCTCTCTTTTTTTATAAAAAGATAATTGACTTAAGATTTAGATGATAAATCAAAAATTAAGTTTCGTCAAATCTTAGACCTCTTATTTATCAATTATATTGTGTAGGATCCAGGTTCAGATCAAATGGAGACCGAACTGGTTCCAAATCAACCAAACCAGGTGACCCGATCCTTGGCTCCTTAATTCATACAATAACCCAAATCCGAGAATGTATCATTAGTGTCGTCTGTGGGAAGTGATTGAAAAGTCCGACTACTACATCCTAGCGAGAAACAATATGGTGAATATTGGGCTCAAATTAGCATGCCAATTAAAGATACTACCTCATGTGGCAACTGCCTCCTAATAGGCAATCGTGTGGACAACCATCCTGACCCCTGCATATGTGTGCTCGCAACGTAGATGGATGACATCTCTAAGGCCATCCATACCATCTACGCATGCTTGGATGAGCGAACAAAGGGGGCTCCATCTTCCGCCTCCCAAACTAAGACATCCAAGTGAAGGAATAGTGGGAAGAAACACCCCACCAAGAAGACCCATTGGCTTGACAATTTCGGGACCCAAGTTACCTTGAGCAATAGGGCCTCGTCATGCTAGAAGGTTGCCTAAGTTATAAGACTCGGGAGGATAGTCTTGAGAGGCTAAATCCCCACTACTCCAGTGGCGATAGGAGGCCCCGGACCAATAAGGAGCCTCTCAGAGCATGTGCCCTTCGAGAGCTGTAAACCGCTCAACCTCTCATGCCACTTAAAACCCCTCGGAGTTGAGGACCTTCCTCAATACGAAAAAGATGGAAGCCCCTCATCGGGTGGAGGAGAAAGTGAAAAAAATATAGCAGCATATGTTCAAAGGAGACGCCAGCGAGTGATCCGCAGACCTACGGAGATTGCTATTCA
Organism: Nepenthes gracilis; assembly: GCA_033239525.1. NCBI lineage: Eukaryota > Viridiplantae > Streptophyta > Magnoliopsida > Caryophyllales > Nepenthaceae > Nepenthes > Nepenthes gracilis. Next base: position 10,674,588 of record BSYO01000002.1, read on the forward strand.
CAATGGAGATCCGGACACAATCACTCCCTTATAAGTTCAAGATGCCGGCCGTGGAGCCGTACGATGGGAGCACAGATCCAATGGACCATCTTGACAATTTTCACACCTTCCAGGGCTTTTAGGGTTTGGACGAGGTCACACTATGTCTATACTTTCCCCTAACACTCAAAAGGGACACCCGAGCCTGATTCCATTGATTTCAGCCCAACTTGATCAGGACGTTCCAGGAACTGGCCGACATTTTCTTGTCACAATTTGCCTCAAGTCGAAGGAAAGAGAATCAACCTTGGCACCTCGCACACACCAAGTAGGGATCAAACAAAAGTTTGAAGAGCCTTCTATCTCAGTTCACAACTGAGACCCGAAAGATACCTAAGCTCACCAATAAGGTGAAGCTGAGTGCCTTCATGTTAACTCTAGAGCCAAGCGACTTCTTCAAGTATCTAACCCATTAGGACCCCCAAACCTTCCGAAAAGTTAAAATCGTTGCCTGTGCTTATATAGCGGTTGAAAAAGCCAACAAGGCAAAGTGGCCAAAACTTATGGACCGTTTCCACAAGAAATCGACGGATGAAAAGAGGAATAATGGAAACCACATAAGCTCCTGTGGGCCTAGGAAGCAGCCCAAGGTGAAACTGACAATGAGAAGGGAGTTCAAGCCTTTGAACCTGACCCCCCTAAATTACTCTCATACTAACATTCTAATACAGATTTGAGATAAAAATTTTTTAAAGTGGCCGAAGGTATTGAAGGACCCAGACGGAAGGGACCAATCGAATTATTATCATTATCATCGATGTGGGGGCCATAATATTGAGGATTACTGAATGTTGCAGAAAGAGACTGATGACTTGATCTAGAAAGACCACATCACCCGATTTCTACAAAGATTCGGATAGACTTTCGAAGAAGTAGATGGGGATGACGCTAAGTAGTCGAGGAACTGAGAGACAGTCGGAGTTGTTAACATGGTGATGCCGTGACAGATACAAAATAACGTCTTGGATCACCCAGATATGACCACCGGCTGCAAGAAGTTGAAGGTAGGAGTTAGGGATGATATCATTAGTTTTAGTAACAAAGAGCGCTCAAATTTTGAATACTTAGTTGTATCTACCATTGTTTCTAATGGTGTTGTGGGCTATTAGCTAAAACGAGTATTTGTCGATAATAAAAGTTCTAAAATTTTAATTTATCTTGGTGTGTACTTCAAATTGAGTCTAAAGAGGGATCAAATCAAACCCACCAAGGGACCCCTATACGGGTTAGACAATGAGCCGATTCTTATTCAGGGGGTTGTCCAGTTGGAAGTCACGTTAGAGGCTTATCCGAGGCAACCTCCAAGATGCTTACCTTCTTGGTAGTAGATCTTCTGTTAGTCTACATTGCCATCCTCAAATGTCCCTATCTGACTGCTTTTAAAGTGGTGACCTTGATCCCACACCTAAAAATAAAATTCCCTACTCCATATGATATAGGAGAGGTTTTTGGCGACCACATAGCCGGGCAGACATGTTACTTGTCCCAAGTCACTCAGGTGACTCTTGGCCAACCTGTTGAAGACATCAAATTCCATGATGAAACCATCTTTCTACAAGCCCAGTATGAAAAATTTACATATCAAATCCCCTTGAATTTAGATGATCCCAATAAGTGTGTTCAAATAGGAAGTTCCTTATCGGAATCCCTCCAAAACCAGTTAATCGGCTTCCTTTGGTAGAATTTTGACATCTTTGCCTCAACGCTTGCTGATGTGCTAGGGATGCCGATCGGAATAATGGTCCACAAGTTGGACCTAAATCCCAATCATAAACCTATCCAACAGAAACAAAGGAATCATTCGATTAAAAAACCGATCGCCATCCCCAAGGAGGTGAAAACGCTGCTCGACGTCGGGTTCATCAGGGGAGTTTAATACCCGAATTTGCTACCAACATGGTCTTGGTCAAAAAAAGTAATGAGAAGTGAAGAATGTGCGTCGATTTTACCGACATTAATAAGGCATGTCCTAAGGATAACCTCTCATTACTGAAAATCAACTTGCTAGTGGATTCCACATCCAGTCATGAACTATTAAGTTTCATGGATGCCCACTCGTATTACAACTAGATCTGAATGACCCCAACAAACGAGGAGCGCACGTCGTTCATGACTGATCAAAGGATGTATTGTTACAAAGTCATACCCTTTGAACTAAAGAATGCTGGCGTAACCTTGCAGCTTGTGAACAAAATATTCGAAGGCCAAATTGGGTGAAATATGGAGGTATACGTAAACGACATGCTTGTTAAAAGTAGAACGACCGACGTCCATATTCATGACCTAGATGAGGCGTTCAATGTCCTCCGGATACACTAAATGAAATTTAATCTCACCAAGTGTGCATTCGGGGTGACATCGAAAAAGTTTTTGGGTTTCATCGTCTCACAATGGGGGATTAAGGCAAACCCTAAAAAGATAAATGCTATCCTTGATATGAACCCACCTCAAACAATAAAAGAAGTTTAGAAGCTTATTAGGAGGCTCATGGCGCCCTCCCATTTTGTGGTAAAGTTCCAGGAAAGTACATACCCTTCTTCAAAACCTTGAGGGGGATGAAGGCCGCCAGCTTTCAATGAATGATTGACTGTGAAACCATATTCTGAGAACTGAAGGAGTACCTCTCCAACCTGTCTTTTCTTATGTGCCCCTAAGAAGGCAAAGAGTTGTATTTATATCTAACGATATTTGACACCGCATTGAGTTCGGTCTTGATCCGACAAAAATTCAATGGAAACGACCTATATATTATATCAGCAAGGTATTGACGGACCTGAAAATCCGATACTCTCATGCTGAAAGAATGGCCTTTGCACTCGTCCATTCTTCCGGGAAGCTCTGCCATTACTTCTAGGCTATAAAATTATTATTCTAATAGATCAACCGTTAAAAGGAATTTTACAGAGGTTGGATATGTCTGAACAACTGATTAAATGGGCTATTGAGTTGGACGAATTCAACATAGAGTCCTGATCGAGGCTGGCCCTTGGGGGATAAGCCCTGGCAGACTTCATTGTTGAAATATCAACCCTAACTTTGAATACCCTTAACATCGTCAAGAACGACGGTCAGCAAAAGGCTCCAACGTGGACCTTAGACGTGGATGGATCTTCAATACAAGTAAGCAGTGGAGCCGCTATGGTCTTGAGAATTTTTAACGAGATAGAGATAAAGTACTCAATGACCTTCGGATTCCTGGCAACTAATAACGTCGCAGAGTACGAGGCATTACTCGATGAGCTTTGACTAGTTAAAGAATGTTCAACCAAGAGTTTGATCATCTACAGTGACTCAGAACTGATTGTCAACAAAATCTGAGAAAATTTTGTGGCCTCCAGCCCTCAACTTTCCGAATATCTCTCTCCAAAGTCTGAGGTATAACTTCTACATTCAATAGTGTAGAAGTGATCCATATCACAAGGGAAGAGAACGGAAATGTAGACCGGCTAGCAAAGGCAACAACGACTAGAGACTTTGGGCAATATGTGCGAGAAATGTGTGAAGTCCTCAGAGTTTCCAGTGTAGATGATCTAGAGTCAGAGATGATGCCAAAAGTTTACCCAAAAAATTAAATGAAGATATATATCCGATGGCACGCTATGTGAGAATCCAGATGAAGCCAAGCGCATAAAAAAGACAACAGATTGGTACACCATCATGGAAGAAAAGTTGTAGCATTGTGGGTACTCCATCCCATATTTGTGGTGTCCGATACCAGAAGAAGTTTACTATGCATTGGGAGAGGTATACCTCAACATTTGTGGATCCTATATTGGGGACAAGAATCTCACTTTCAAGCTCGTGTGATATGGTTACTATTGGCTCACCATGAAGTGTAACACCATAGACTTCATACAGAAATACAAGAATTGCCAAATTCATGGAAACATCACCAATCAACCGCACATAGAGCTCTAAGGCCTGTAGTCGCTCTGACCGTTCACACAAGAGGGGCTTAATATTCTCAAACCCATACCAATTGCATTTGGACAAAGAAAATTTATGATCGTCGGCATCGACTATTTCATAAAATGGGTCGAGGCCGCTCCTTTGACATATATTACTGAGTAGAATATAACAGAGTTTGTCTCCCATAGTATAGTGTGTAGGTTCGGTGTTCCAGAGATTATAATGGTCGATAATAGGACCCAATTTACTTGCAAGAGGTTTACCAGGTACTGCACAAGCTTGAAGATAATACTAGTTTACACCTTCATTACTTACCCGTAAGTCAAGGGATAAGTAGAGGTGACTAACCGCACACTTCTACATGGGTTAAAAATGAAACTGGAAGACATTGGGAACTCGTGGGTGGACGAGTTGCTATTCGTATTATAGTCCTATAGGAAAATGCTTAGGGAGTCGACCTGATAGACGCCCTTTTGCCTATACTATGGGACTGAGGCTGTCATTCCAGTGGAGGTCGGATTATCCAACCTTCGGGTCAAATATTTTGACCCACTCAACAACTTTCAGAAGCTCTGGAAATACCTTAACCAACTTGAAAAGGTTCAAGACAAGGCACATTTGCAGACGACAGTATACTAGCAACATATTGCTCAATACTATAACAAGAAAATGAAAGCACGCTAATTTGAGGTGGAAAACCTTATCTTACAAAATATAGAGTTCATCGGTAAGAATGCTGACCGGAACAAGCTCTCACCCAACTGGGAGGGGCCTTTATTTGTCTCAGGCATTTCTAAAATAGAGCATACAAGTTACGCACCAAGAATGACAAACTCGTATCTAGGACATAGAATGCTTCTCACCTCAACAAATATTATCAATTGACTTACGTTTGACATAGGTAATGTTAGCATGTATCATTTGGACTGCTTGTAAAATTTGTTACATTTTATTAATAAAATGCTTATTCATTTGTTCTTAATTAATTGCTCATTTGAATGCTTGTTTGTCATTCCATAAAATTACATGACCTAAGCTGTCCCTAAATCAGGTAAAGTCCCTTCACCTACCCCCTAAGCCATCATTTGGTGGTCAACAAAACTTGATCATATTATTGAGTGGCCTTGACGATGTCGGCTTCTAAAACTTGGTAACGATACCAAACGGTCTTCAAGAGGTCAAAGGTTAAAAACTTAGTGGGCTTCCTCAAGCACACATGCAAAAACCTCTAGCTAAATGAGATAGTATTATCAACCAAACATGGTTCGATAACTTGGGTCATACGCACCAAAGCTACGACACCCTCTAATAGGGCCAAGCACCAATAGCAACGCGTAGATGATGACTTAAGTTACGTCAAGATCCAGGTAGCGGAGGCTACAATGCCCAGCCAACATGTAAACCAATACATATATAAATGATAGAGAGAGAGAAAAGAAGCTCAGCACGATTGTCACAATTTGATTTTATTCTTTTACAAAAAAATATTAAGATACCTGATACAAAATTTTATTTTGAATGAGGATGGTTGTATGGTTGTGAGGTTTTTGGTAAAGGCTCCCAAGACTCCACATCATCTCTAGGATGGTTCAACACATCAGATCGATGCCTAGCACTGGCATTCCTCACATGAAAGATAGAAATTGGAATCCTTGGAACCACCACCTTTATTATGTGTTGGCAAAGGTCAATGTCGTCCCAATACTTGTGCTCCATCACTTGTCTGATGTCGTTTGGGTTGATGCAGGGCCTGAGCTTGTTCTCAAGTTGAAAGTTCTGGCCACGAAGAAAAGCACACGTGCTCCTCCATAGCTCTAAACTTCTCCATTTTAACATAATTTTGAGACAGGTGGTCGGCAGTGGAGACAAGTCGGTGGGCCAACTCATGTAGCTACAAAAGAAAAATAAGTTAGAAATAACAAAAGTAAGGAAAGAACTCAGGAGATACTCAACCGATACCTCTAAAAAAGGTGAGCTCCCTATGGGATGATCACTTATTAGGACCTCCAAAGCCTCTTGGACTTCAAATTTCGGGGGGCTCTATGCCAGCCATCTCAATAGCTCTTCAGCCAAGACCTCTTATTGGACCTCGGATGCAGGGGCCCAAAGTTGGTCACATCGACTATTCCGTTAGCCTTAGCTTCCTCTTCAACCTCGGGCACAGAAGGGGCGAGACCAAGAGCATCAGTCATCTCAACGTCACCTCTAACATCGGTCTCATCTTGGGCCTTGGGCGTAGGGGCCTTTGATAATGGTACGTCGACCACCTTGATTCCTCCCTCGGTCTCGCCCTCTTCTTGGGTCTCCAACTCCAGGGGCTCAAAAGAAGGTCCCTCAGCAACTTTAGCAATAGGTCCCAAGACAACCACCTCCTGAACGTTGGTCACCAAAACCTCAACATGAGATACCTTATCAAGCTCCCCAAGTTGAGTCTCAGTTATCCAGGAGGCCCCTCAGCAAGATTGGCAAAAAGGTTAAGTAGAGGCTCCTTAGGTTGAGATAGTGGAACAACTCGCTTCTCATATGAAACAAGGGTCGGCACCAGGATAGGCTCGTCCTCTGCACCAGCCTTAGAATCGCCCATAGCCAAAGCAATAGGCTCATAACCCATGTCAGATCTGACGGCCCTAGATGCCCGGGCCAATGGAGAAGAAAGAACTGGGTCCACCCTCTCCAACAACTTCTTTGATCTCATTAGTTGATCGATGGTAGCCTGATTGTCATCGAAAGAAAAGGACCAGGTCGAGGCCTCCCGACGTTTGGATGCCCTATCCGAGGGCTCACTGATGTGTAGCGGCCTCTATTTTCTCTTTGGTTTCCTCTATGGGCCAACGGCGCAGGGCGTGCTTCCAACCCCTCCAAGTAGGGTTCCCATTTCGCTTGAGTTAGAGCTTCAACCAATAGCCACTAGTTTTTCTTATTTTTGTTAAAGGAGCCGGCTTTTTCCTGGATGAACTCCATCAGCACCTTCACAGACTCCTTCTCGTGCTCAAGCACCTCAGTGCAAAAGGATGCTCTCACTCGACCCTACTCATTGGAGAGCTCTCATCCAAAAGGAGTTGCCAAGAAAAAATATCAGTCTTTCCACCTTTTCGTTGAGTCAAGGTTTCCCCCACTCAATTCAAAATATGGATGAGGAGAGATTGAAATCCAATTTGCTCCATGATGAAATCGAAAAATAACCTTCACGACCTTAGCATCTAATTCTCGGCCATGGTGACGTGCGAAGACACACATGAAGATCAGATAGCATACGGCATTAGGTTGCAACCTCGTAGCTGGAATATTCAAAGCCTTCATAATCTAATACAGCTTCAGCGTCATTGGGTAACAAAGTCCCCTTTTCAGATGAATTTCATATAATATGATGTATCGTTCCAGTGGGGATCAAGCTCCACCACCCACACCTAGCAAAAGGTACACCATTGAACTCGGAATCCTATACCAAGCACACAGGGACTTGATGTCAGTCTGAATAAAAACCAACTGGATGTCATTAACACCGGATGCCATGGGTAGTGAGATCAAAGAGTATTAAGGAGTTTTGAAGTTAGAAGAAGGCGAAGAAAATTTGAAGCGAAAGAAGAGCAACGAGCTTTCAAAAGAAATGTGAAAATGACAAATTCAAATGATTTAAATAATAAAGGATCCTGCATGTGATGACGCCGTGGAAGGAAATTCAAAGGACATGCCTCATTATGGTTGTGATATGTGTTAGCGTCTTGTAGGTTATGCGGGACATTAATCGCTCGACGCCAATAATGATGACTGGCATAATTCCAAGATGATATGGGACTCGAAGTGGCTGGCATTTAATATTGTTGTTGGCAGCGCAAATGAAGCCCGTCAGACTGGGAGCCCTCATCTAGAAAGTTATTGAAGCCCGTCGAATTGAGAGCCCTAGTCCGAACAGCTAATGAAGCCCTTCGGACTAAGAGCACATGTTTGGACAACCAATAACCCCTCGATCATCACACCAAAAGGCTAAATTTCAAGCTTCCCGATATGGGGAGCTAGTGATGAGTCACAATCAACTTGGCCTAGGATGAGGGCTCCTCAATTAAAGGAATTGGCCCAAAGTAAATGGATGAAGTCCATCAGTTCTGTCAGGACGGCTCACTTCCTACGTGTTGAAGAAACCTGTCATAACTGATTTGAATGAATAACCTCTTTCTCTTATCCGGACTGTTCAATAGATATTATAACCGGTCAAAAACCGTCAGCCGAATGATATCCCTTATCCATCAGGGCGATTCCGTAGGCGGTTGTTAGGAGAGATCCTTCCCTACAAGAGTGGGAAAGAACGAATAACAAAAAATATAGCCAAATAAAAATATACTACTGTTACTGCAACAAAATCTTCCGGCAAAATTTCAACATCCAACCAGCGACAGTTCCAAGATGCTCCCCTTTGAGTACATTTTTCTCTCTCTTTAAGACGCTTTCTATCAAGTGCACCACACTAAATCCTTCTACATATGTATCAGCATTCTCATTTTACATAATCTATCTCTCCTTCCTCATAGAAAGATAACTAACTTGAATATTGGAGAACAATCCGGGGATTGAATCCTATCAGTCATCTGATCTCTTATTTATCCATTATATTGCGCAGGATCCGGATTCGAATCAGACAGAAACCGGACATACTCTTAATCAGCCAAACCAAGTGACCCAATTATTGGCTCCTTAATCTGTACAATTACCTGAATCCGAGGATGCATCAAATTCTATTTTTACTTCGTCATATTTAGAGTTTTGTTTTATTAGTGTTTTATGTTTCCACTTTCTTTTTGATATATGTATTTTTGCTTTTTATTTTTATTTGTCAAGCAATTTAAAAACTACAAAAATCTTTTGTTTAATTTATAATAATATATATAAATATTAGACCAATTATATAATACTAATAATAATAAACTTTTGGTTTAAATTATATAATGAAGATTTAGAATTCAAAAAAAAAAAAAGTAAACGAGAGACCTATGTGTTGTAGTGATGGAGTCTAGTAGGGTGAATTATTATAAGAGACTCTCTGAATATTGAAACGACAGTATTAGATTTGGAGCGGTGGGAGTGTTGCCATGCTAGAGGCGGAAGCGTTGAAGAGTTGCAAACGATCGTCGTTCGGCAGCACAAAGGTGTTGTGAGCCTGGAAGTATTGTGATTAATTTGGTGGCGGTGTTGGGTGCCTGATTACATAGCACAAAAGTACGGATATTGAAACCACAGTATTAGGTTTGGGATGCTCTCTAAATATTGAAACGACAGTATTAGGTTCGGAGCGGTGGGAGTGTTGCCTTGCTAGAGGCAGAAGCATTGAAGAGTCGCGAATGATTGTCGTTTGGGGGCGCGAAAGTGTTGTCAGCTTGGAAGCATCGTGATTAATTTGGCGGTGGTGTTGGATACTTGATTACATAGCACAGAAGTACGGATATTGAAACGACAGTAATAGATTTTGGAATGGTGGGGGCGTTGCCATGCAAGAGGCGGAAGCCTTGAAGAGTTGCGAACGACAGTCATTTGGTGGCGTGAAGATGTCGTGAGGTTGGAAGCATCGCGATCAATTTGGTGGTGGTGATGTCGGATGCTTGATTACACAGCACAAAAGTGGGGAGCAGTGAAAATGTCACATCTCGACTGCATCCTGGCTGTGGTTGTAGTAGAAAGTGGTGCAAAATGAAGAGCAAGTAGGATGAAATGTGGGTGCTCTGCGTGCTGTTGGCTGCTGTGGAGAGGGGAGTAGCAGCGAGCAAAATAAACCAATGAAGAAGAGAAAAGATAGAGCAGAGAGTTCTAGTTTTGGAACCCAAACTTTGAACCAGGAGGCGCTTTATGGCATATGATTTATAGCCATTTAGTGTTTTTCATATATCACAAAGAACTAGTGAGGCAAAATTTGATGGTTATTTTATGAATATTTTAAATGATTTTGCCTAAAATTTTATACTAACATTAAAACACCAACAGTATTTAAAAGCACAATATTTACATGAACTATTTGATAAAGAAATCGTAAAAAAATATATTTATATAAAATATTGCCTAAAAAATTCACACAAAAGTTATTATCAACCTAACAACATAGCTTAATATAAACATTTTATTCACAAAGGAAACAAAATGAAATTAAAGCCGGGACAATATTTTCTAAAATAAGTAAAAGGGATGGATTTCCCTATGATTTCAATTTTTATATAATTTTAAATACTTTTTTTCTTTTATCTAAGATTCATATTTTCTAAAATAATTTGTGATTTTATCCACTTATATAGATAAAAAAAATAGTTAAATTATAATGCCTATGACCAATTAAAATTGACCCAATTTTAATTATGGACAAATATTATTATAACTTTGGCCAAAAAATTGAAAATAGCCCAACTCATCCCAATTTAAGCAACATAATTTTTGTTTTAAATCAAATTCAGTGAGGTGTAGCCACCAGTGATGGTGATATCAGTTGCTATTCCAACAAGTTATTGACTTTATTAATGCATAAATTTCAACTCAATCATACCAAACTATCAAACTAATCAACGATCACTTGTAATTATATATACTGATTGATTGACTTCACCCAAAAAAAAAAATTTCATTAATGTACAAGTTTTATTAATTTTGTAATACTGATGTAGGTCCAACATTGTGACTTATTATTATTTAGTTAATATTGTTATTATCGACGGACTATTGACTTATTACTTGATCAATAATATTATTATTGATGTGCTCCTTAAAATTAAATTTGGTCCGAATAAATTACGTTTGCGTCCCTATCTACTTCATTGTCGTGACGGATTAGAGAAATTCTTCGATTCCTAAGCGTCACGCTTTGGAAGAAGGGTCCGGTCTCCGTCCCTGTGAACCTGGACCTGCACAACACAAACAAAAAATAAGAGGTCAAGGGTCCGGCAGGATTTCTCCGGCCGAGGCCACTCCGACGCTCAAGTCAGCAAATTCCCGCAATAAACGGAAATGGCGCACGCTAAAGGGGGTGCGCGGAGGAATGCTGTGTAGGTGTAAGAGGTGCTTGTGTGGTGATGTGGAGAATGCAATGAGCAGGTGGTGGAAGGTCCGGCTTCCTTGATGCACCGCGATGGGTGGCTGACTTTCCCGTGATCTCAGGAGATGCTGGGAAGGTGAGCGAGTTAGCTACTGCAGATGAGATGACGTGCTCGTCTCGACTCACCACTCTCGTGCTCTTAATTAGAGAAGAGGGGAAGCAACAGGTGATTAGCCGTTTGAATTCTCAATTCAAAGGGAAGTAGAGGATCAAAGATGCTTGAAGAGATGTCGAGAGAAAGTCCAGAGATCTCTTTTCTCGTAGGGTGTGAGGGCTTTTATACGCCTCACAACGTTGACTCTGGGCGCCAAAACGCTGGGCCAGATGGGCTATCGCGCAATAAGTCATCATTGTGGGACCGCCGATTCACGCGATCGTCTGTATTCTTGGCTTGCACGCTGGCTGAAAGGCGTTGACCACGCCCGATTTTCCCTGTCGGGGATTGCAAGCCACCTACAGACGGGCAATGGTGCCGCCAAGCGCCAAGCGCCGCCCACGCCTATTGGCTAGCCTTTTCGCCTTTTCCACCTGTTCTCGGCAACGCATTTAATGCGCTGCAGGTTTCCGTTGCCTTCCTCCGTCCGGGATTCGCGCCTTTCAACCTTTGACGGCCGACCGCGTCACGCTTCAATTCCTTGTAGGCGCGACCGCTCATGGCCCTGGCGTCTCATGGGCAGACATTTTGACCTAACAAATTCAATTTGAATTTTTAAGCTTTTCGATCTGAATTATATATATCACAGTCATAAATAAGAATTTTGAATGAGACATGACTCATTTTTTTAAATATCTTTCGACGTTTAAGTCAATTTATTTGATTCAATAATTTTGAGTTATAAAAGGTTAAAGGATGAGAGAGTAAGCGTGAAAATTTAAATAGTAAAATCTCATAGTGAGTGAAGCGGATGACTTGGCTATGAGATTTTTATTCTTTTTTTTTTTCTCACCCCATTACACGAAGAGAGGGTTATTATTTATGGTGTTATTCAAAAGTTGTTCATCTAAAATGGTTTCTTAGAGTTAGCTTCTCATTGACAATTCCTGAATCAATTAGCTTTCTCCTCTAATTCGAGTAATGAGTTGGTTACCGACCGCTTTTTAATATTGGCATGAGAACTGTAATTAACTACACATATTACAAACAGTTGAGTGGTACTTGCTTGTAGAAAGAAATGTGGGTTAGGTGACAAGTCGCTATAATTAGAAATAATTTGTTATTTTTAATTTGTCAGTAATCTGATCTATTTTTTTAGAGGTTCCTATGATATTGGATTAATATTAGGCTTTTGTCTTAATAGTGTCCATTTGTATTCTAATTTTACTTATTTTTTTTAGGTCTAGGCTTACACCCCATTTCACTCAGAACTAACAATTATTATAATAAATTATCATAATTGGTAGAGATATATGATTTATGTAAGGTCTCACATTGGATTGAGGAAAGAAACGGTGTCATTCTTATAAGGGTATGAACATCTCTCTCATTGAGACGCGTTTTGGGAGCCAGTGACTCCATCTCGCGAACAAAACCGTGCAGCCTGTAGCCTTGGAGATGCCGTGAAACTCTCCTGTGTTACTGATGTCAGGGGCTGAGACGCCGCGAAATTCTCCCATGTCAAAGTGACAATATCTACATGCGAACGCCAGGACGCGTAAAAGATCGTATGAGGCCCGGATCTCAGTCGGTGTCACCCACAACAGACCGGTCCCTGGGCGGGGTCAGAAGGGTCCCATTCAATTGGCGGGAGGAACGAAGTGTCCTTATAGGGCACGAACACCTCCCTCCTTGTAAACGCATTTTGGGAGGCGGTGGGTCCGTCTCGCGTAACAATACCGCGAAACCCGAGCAGAGATGCCGTGAAACTCTCCTGCGGCACCGAGGCTTGAGACGCCGCAAGCTTCTCCCCGCCAAAGCGGACAACATCTACGCGGATGCGCGACGTTACAATTTAAGTAAACAAATATGTAATATTAATAATTGATAACGTATGAGTTTAAATAATTATTATTGTCAAATCACATACATACGATTAAGAAAATATCTACGATTAAATAATATTTTAGGAAAGTGTACGAGTGCCACCAAGTGATTAGTTGCACCAGTTCGATCTGTCAGACCGGAGCGGCCAACAGAAGAGACTAACTCGTTATTTTTACGGATATCATGTATTATATATATAGATATATTTTAAAATACATTAATAAATTAATGTAAAAAAAGTAAATATCATATTAATTAAAATATTTAATAAGTATCTAAACATACTATTCAACCCAGATCCTATTTTCACCTGTTCAAAGTGAGATCTGAAACTATTAACTGTGTTTTTTCTATTCAATAAAGAAAGATAAAACACGATTAAGGGTCCTGATGTTAGTCCTAAAAAAAACCCTCAACGTTTGATCTATTGAGAAAAAATTAAGAGAGCGACAAACCTTGAGTTCTAAGGAAAGAGATGAAGTAGTACCCGATTAATAATTTTTTATTTTTGTTTTTTAATTAATTAAGCAAAAAAATAACAAATTGAAAAATTAATTATTTGAATAACAAGTTCTAATAAGGAGAGGCAAATACATTTTACCAAAATCTTTTACAATTTTCAATCGATTAAAAACTAAGATATATTTCAAAAAATATAACATTAAATTTTGAAAATATAACTAATAATATTAAAATATTAAAATATAACTTAAAAATATAAATATTAAATATGTGATCAATAAAATAAAAAATATTATTTTATTAGGATAATATATGTCGCGAACTATGACAAATAAGATATAAGACCAAACAGTTTATTCGGCCCCCACATATTTTGGTGTTTTAGTTACATCCAACTTTAATTTGGCTGATAGCATCAAAGAATCTTAACTGTAATAAGAGATCGAGGTGACCAAATTAAATAATATGTGAACACCTGCCCATAAATAAAAACAAGTGGTTATCCATCTGACTAATAGATGATATTTTTATTCAACATAAATTACTCTTATCACGTCAAAAAGACATCTGACACACTCAAAAAGGAGGGCTTCAATTAGAAGTTGATTTGATTGTACAACGATGACCAAAGAAAATGTGTATCTGTTCTTGATACAAGATACACGACCAATTAATAATAATCTTGCTTTCAATGGCTCTTTTTAAATATTTACCTATAAATATATTATCAACCACCTCTTGAAAAGAATTGATTGACAAATATAGAAAATATATACTGATTGATTGACTTCACCCAAAAAAAAACAATTTCATTAATGTACAAGTTTTATTAATTTTGTAATACTGATGTAGGTCCAACATTGTGACTTATTATTATTTAGTTAATATTGTTATTATCGATGGACTATTGACTTATTTTTTGATCAATAATATTATTATTGATGTGCTCCTTAAAATTAAATTTGGTCCGAATAAATTCTCAATTGCCTTGATCCACTTCGGTTGTCGTCACGGACAGAGAAATTTCCCGGATTCCTAAGCGTCACGGCTGCTTGGAAGAAGGGTCCGGCCTCTCCTCGCAACCCTGACTCGCACAACACAAACAACAAATAAGAGTCGAGGGTCCGACAGATTTCTCCTGGCTGAGGCAAGCCCGACGCTCGCCAAAATTTTCACAATAAACGAAATGGCGCATGCTAAAGGGGTGCGCGGAGGAATGCCGTGTAGGCGTAAGAGGTGTGCGGTGATGGAGAATGCGAATGAGGCGTGGTGGAAGGCCTGACTTCCTCGATGCACCGCGATGGGTGGTGACTTTCCGTGATCTCGGGAGATCTTTGGGAAGGTGAGCGAGTTAGCTATCGCAGATGAGACGGTGTTCCGTCTCGACTACCTCTCGTGCTCTTAATTAGAGAAGAGGGAAGCAGTTGAGTGTGATTAGCCGTTTGAATTCTCGATTCAAAGGGAAGTAGAGGATCAAAGATGCTCGAAGAGATGTCGAGAGAAGGTCCAGAGATCCCTTTCTCTGTGGGATGTGAGGGCTTTTATACGCCTCACCTCGTTGGACTCTTGGGCGCCAAAACGCCTGGGTGCATGAGCTATCAAGGGGCCAGTCATCTGTCGTGGACCACCGATTCGCCGGTTGTCTGTTGCACGCGGCCGGCACGCCGAGCTGAAACGTTGTTGACACGCCCGATTTTTCCCCATGACGGATTGGTTGGCCACTGGCAGACGGTAGAAGGTGCGGGTTGGCGCCGCGTCCCACGCCTATCATGCTAGCCTTTCCGCCTTTTTTTGCCTATTCCTGCGACTCATTTAATGCGCTGCGGTTTTGTTGCCTTCCTCCGTCGGGGATTCGTGCCTTTCAACCATTGGACCGGGCTGATTGCTTCACGTGGGCTTGATTTCTCCGGCGCGACTGCCGCGTCCTCTGGCATGTCTCATGGGCTGTGACACGGAACCCAACACTAGCCCCCTATGCCTCGGGGCCGGTGGTCGGGCCCGGCATGTCCTCAGGGCCCATTTCGCACCTCATACCCTTCCTCGTGCCGTGCCATTTTGTCGTCTTCCGGTTCGCGCCTTGGTGCCACCACGTGTCCCGATCTCCTGGTGGCGGTGGCGTTTTGGTTTCCGCCTTTTGGCTTGGCGTTGCCTATTTAAACCAAGTGACGATCGCTTCCTCTCTTCCGCCGATTTCTTCCCATTTACACTTGTGATTTTCGAGAGATAAATGGCAAGCAAAGGTAGAGAGCTCTTCTTCTTCCCGTGCCTCCAGAGCCGCAGGCCATGGTGTTCTCAACACCCAGTGTCATCATATTTGACCGCTAGGTACATCTTCCCTTTTGGTAGACTACGATTCTCGGTGGATCGGAGTTACCGCGCTCCCGGCGCGTTGGGCCAGAGCGCCCCCCCCAAAGAGCTTTATCACGGTGTACGAGCACCATCTCGAGGGGGCTTGCTTTTATTTGAACCGCTTTCGTTAGACGCGGTGGTTGACGCATTGAGTCCGGAAGTGGCAAGGCTACATCCCAATGCCTTGCGCTATCCGGTATCTTTGTGCGTTTTTGCTCTTATGCACGAATGCACCTTCGATGCGAAGGCAAAGCAGGAGATAATCTTCCGGTTCACGAGTCGAGGATGGGTATCGCTTTCCCCCAGCCGGGTTCAACCTTCGCGACACCAACTCGACTCGGTGAAGGGCCGGAAGGAGCGCTTCTTCTTCCTGCAGGGCCCCCCGACAGTGAGCTTCCGAGGGCGTGGGGCCACCTCGAGAATACTTAGACAAGCCAACCGACGAGGACGCCAGATCTTCGAAGCCGATATCCGTCATTAAGCTCAAGAGAAGAGGTTCTCGATCCGGGGCTATTACCTCACATCCGTCACGTTTGAGATTGGCAGATGGGGCCTCCGCCGGTCAAGGCGATAGCCGGGTCCGCAAGGAGTTCCCTGGAGATATAGCCGCTTCCCTACCACCCGGGGGGAATGAGGAGGGAAGCTGTTCGTTGCTGGCATCGTCGTCGAGTGACGATGAGGATGCGGCCGCCCTTAAACGGCTAAGGGAAGCCGAAGGGACCTCTTTGAGGAGGTCCCGGAGACGAGTCGCCGGTCCTTCCATTGTGGGAAGTCCGGCTCCGAAGAGACCTACGAGCGCGGGTCGCCAGAGGGAAACTGCCGAACCCTCATCGACTACGATCGCGGGACTAGCCACTCGCGAAGTCTGTGAGGTCAAGTCTCTACCCACTGGGAATCCACCCGCTAGTTATGTTGTTGAGGTGACAGACGATGTTGTCATATTAGAGGACCCGGAGGAGCCATTCATTCGCCGCCGTCAGGTGCCGACGGGCAGGGGAGCCTAGAGAGCCAGCTGTGATCTTTGCGGAGCCCATCTCAAAATTCAGGCCTCCGGGAGGTTCGATCCCGTCTTCAGAGGAAGGTGTCGCGTTCACCGCCGATCCAGTCGGGGCTAGCGAAGGGGCAGCCAGGACGTCCTCGAGGCAGGAGCCTTCGAGCGCTCCTACGGCCGCCGCGCTTCCAGCCAGCTCGCCTCCAGTAGGCGAAAGAGCGGAGACCCAGGGAGAGGCTCTCCCGAGTGATTTCGCACGCTCTCTGCTCGTTGCCTCTTCTCCGGTACGGTTGCTTCTTTCTGGCCCTCTCCCTTTGTCGCTTATTTTGGGAATGTCTCTGATCTTGCCTTTTATGCAGGTTCCTGGTGGTGTGGTCCCCTTCGATGCGCAAGATTCCCTTTTTCGCGGGGACCTGCAGCGGACCATCCTCAGCGGACGGCAACTCATCTACAAGAGCCGTGCCCCGAGATCGCATCTCTTACGAGAGGAGAACGGGCAACAAGGGCAGAGTTGAGCAAATGAGGGTCTTCACCGCCGCGGAGGAAAGAGTCGCTGTGTTCGCGGCGAAATGGTTGGCGTCATTCTTCTCGCAAAAATACAAATGGGCGTTGGAGGCCCGTATTGGGACGGCATCCGCCTATGTCGCAGATTGCTTCTTTGGCCGCCCCACGTTCCCGAGGGCATTTTTCACCCGGAAATACCGGAGTAGACGCGGCGTCTCGGTTGAAAGAATTTTCACGAGGGGCCGCTCAGTTTGCGAGATTAGTCTTGGCTTGCATTGGTTTTTTGAGATTGGTCTTTGTCTTTGTAACATGTTTGCTTTTGCATGAATGAGAAGTGTTCTTTTGTACTTCATGATCGTACCTTTTCTATCGTAGCGTTGCTTGCTATTCCCTTTTGTTTTCGTCATTTGGATCATGCTTCATGTTCGATCGTTGGGCTCATTGAGCCGTTGTTAAGGCCCTATCCAGTGCCTTCTTGCGTGGTGCCTGGTCCTTCGTAAAGGATGTCATCACAACTCACACGTTTGGGGGCTCGATCCGGGAAGCGAATGTCGCCGCTAAGCCCGTGGAGCCTCTTTAGGTCAGCGCAGTCGGTCATCGTGCCGCCTAACTGGACTCCACGGGTCTAGACTTCGGTCGCGTACGATCATGGGAGGTGTGTCGCTCTCGCTCAAAGCGTTATAATCACCAAGTTGAGGTCCTAGCCCGACCATTGTAGACTCGAGGGTGCTCTCTTTTGTTGGAGAAGGTCGCCGCACGCCTGCGATTCTTTGCCCCCTAAGGTTTTGTCGGCCGTGGAGTGGGGACTCGTGGAGCCCCGGAGCTTAATGTTTTGACCGCACGGTCGTTGGCGCGAAGCCTTTGGAATGGATCACTGGATCCTTTGTCCCGACCTATGGCCGGATGCCTCGGCCGTCCCTAGCACGGGGCTTAGTCTCTCGGGTGGCCGGGCCGGGCTTTCGCACCTGAGCCATGGTGAGTAAAGCCGCCCCCGCAAGCCACACCGGCGTGAGGACGGAGTCTGACGGCCCGCTTGGACCGCGGCACCGAGCAAGGACTGGTTTTACGGACGGATGCTTGTCATCCCGACTTAGGGGCAAACTAGGTCGTTTGATTTAAGAATGCGATGCATGTCATTAACTCACACGAATGAATATGCAGGATGATAGAGCAATTATGCTAATCAAGATAAAACTCATATTCAAGCACTCGTTATGATGCATGCGTGTGCGACTTACTCCGAGCCGAGTTGCATTACGATAGTATTTTCTTATGTTGGCGGGCGTTCAGTCCGCGGACGTTTGCCGTGGGCGCGTAGCTTGTACGCTCCGCTCCGGAGGATTGCGGAGACGAGGAACGCCCCTCCCACCCGGGAGAGTTTGTTCCTATTTGCGATCTTTCCGCCGCCTCTACGCTCTCCGGAGGACCAGATCTCAACTTCCAGGGGCGTGCCATTACTCACTTGTTGTACCGTGCGACTCACCTGTTGGTAGGCCGCGGTTCGGAGTCGTGCGCGCCTCGAACTCGAGAGCAAGTCCAGACTTTCCCGGCCTTCGTTCATCGTGGTCAGTCGGCATTTCGATCCATGAGCTTGGCATCCCCATTTCCACGGGCACCACACCTCGGCCCAAAGCAAAGGTGAAGGGCGTCTCCTTTGTCGCTCTCTCGCAGTTTGTTCGAGATGACCATAGCACCGACGGTAGCTCCTCGATCCACGAGCCCCTGCGTCTTTCCAATCGGTTTTCAACCCGCGCAAGAGTGCGGTTGGTGACTTAGACTCGTCCGTTTGCTTGATGGTGCGCCACGACGTATGCACCACCTTAATGTGAAGGTCGCCAGCATTGCCGTGGCGTTTACCGAACTGGGTTCCGCGATCGGTCACTCAACCTCGGAATCCCAAAATGCGGCAAACAACGCCCCGAGAGAACTCCGTCAGCGTTTGTTCGTGATCTTTGCGAGAGGGACGGCTTCCACCCACTTCGTAAAGTAGTCAATGCCAACGATCAAGAATTTCCTCTGTCCAGGCCATTGGTAGGGGGTCCAAGTATGTCGAGCCCCGTTGTACGAAACAACCCATGAGGATTGGAGATAGTGCAATTCGGCAGCGGGTGGTGTGTCATGTTGCCATGGACTGGCAACTTTCACACTTGCGACGAATTCCATAGCGTCTCGTTTCATGGTGGGCCAGTGAACCCTTGCTTTGATAACGTTGAACGCTAGGTTCTTTCCGCCTATGTGTGATCCGCATGACACCCAGTGTACCTCTCTCGCCAACGCATAGTCGGCTTCCTCCGGAGTGAGGCACTTCAGGAGAGGGGTGGAGTATCCTCGCCTGTATAGTCTCCCGTTTAGGATCGTGTACCATCCTGCCGTCGTCTTGATTCGCTTGGCTTCATTGATGTCTTCTGGTAGGGTTCCTTCAGTTATGAACCTCACGTATGGTGTCATCCAGTTGTCCCTCGTGTTGTCGTGGAGGACTTCTTTGTCTTCGGCGTCGATGCTGGGTACGTTCAGGACTTCCCTGGGTTCCTTCGCGTACTGTTCTACTGCTCGGGCGGCCGCGTCCCGGGCCAGTCGATCAGCGCGTTCGTTATCCGATCTCGGGATATGCTTGATCCCAAACCGATCAACCCGTGGATCGTGGCCCTTACTTTCGCTGTGTACCTCCTGAAGTTGTGGTTCGAGGCTTGAAGTTCCCCTTCACCGATTGACCACGAGTTCGAGTCACTACGCACGACCAACGACGCATCAAGGAACACTCCCTCGCCAGCCGTAGACCCGCGAGAATGGCCTCATACTCCGCAATGTTGTTCGTGGCCGGGAAGGCCAGAGTAACGGAGTATACGATCTCTATGCCCTCGGGCGTCCTTAGCACGATACCAGCTCGCTGCTCCTCATGCGGGTAGACGATCCGCTCACGCTTCGGGGTCCACGCAGCGACCCTCGCCGCCTCCATACCTCCCCGATTGGCCGTCCTCTTCCGTCTTGGGCGTCGCAGCCTCGACGATGAAGTCTGCAGGGGCACTGTCCTTTCACGGCTGGTCGGGCGGAATTCTAGATCGAATTCTCCTAGCTCGACGCCCCCTTAACCAGCCCGGCCTGATGTCTCCTAAGCCAAGATCGACTTGGGCCAATGGTCCGTCGGCCGCGATGATCGGAGACCGAAATAGGTCGCAGCTTCCGCCGCAAAGAGACAAAGCGCGAGCGCCATCTTTTCTCGCGCGTGCGGATAAAAGCGGGCCTCTACGCTCGAGACCGGCTTACATAATACACCATTGCTACCTCCCTTGTGCTCTGTAACTAGTACGGAGCCGAGGGCCGCCGCCCATGTGGCTAGGTAGAGATAGAGGTCTTCCCCTTCGCGGCGAGCTTAAGAGCGACGCTACTGAGAGGTAAGTCTTGATTCCCTCAAGGCTTCGCCACATTCTTCATTCCATTTGAACCCGTGCGATTTAGTGCCCCTTAGCGCCTTGAAGAAGGGCAAATATTTCTACCGACTTGGCTAGGAACCGCGAGAGGGCGGCTATCCGCCCTGTCAGCTTCTGAACTTCTTTTATTATTCGCGGAGGGTTCAAGTCGAATATGGCGTTGATCTTTTCTGGATTGGCTTCTATGCCGCGTTGGGACACAATGAAGCCTAAGAACAATCTAGAGGTCACCCCGAACGCGCATTTGACAGGATTGAGCTTCATCCCATGCCATCGGAGGATCCGAAAGGTCTCGTCTAAGTCGTTGACGTGATGGCTCGCGACTCTGTTTTTCACAAGCATGTCGTCGACGTACACCTCCACGTTCTGTCCGATTTGAGCTTCGAACATTTTGTTCACAAGGCGCTGGTACATTGCGCCATCATTCTTGAGACCAAAGGGCATCATTTTATAACAATATGTCCCTTGATCTGTCATGAACGAGGTGTGCTCATCGTCTTAAGGTCCCATCCGGATCCGGTTGTATCCAGAATATGCGTCCATGAAGCTCGCGTGAGTTCGTGCCTTGGATGTGGAATCCACGAGCTGGTCGATCCCGGGAAGCGGAAAGCTATCTTTGGGGCAGGCCTTATTTATGTCCGTGAAGTCGACGCACATCCGCCACTGGGCCGCTCTTTTTCACCAAAGACGACGTTGGGCAACCCACGCCGGGTACTGGACTTCTCGATGAATCCGCATCCAGGGGCCTCTTCACTTCTTCCTGATGGCGACCAACTTCTCGACGGAGTGGTTCCTCCGCTCACGGACGGGTTTCGGCTCGCGTCAAGGCCCGGCTTGTGGACTATGACCTCGGCCGATATCCCTGTATGTCACGGGTACCCAGCGAACATGTCGAGTTAGCCCTAAGGAAGGTAATCAACTTTGTCGCGCCCCGCAGTCAAGGGATCTCCCCACATTGACGCACCGTTCCAGATCGGAAGGGTTAAGCGGGATCGCCTCAGTAATGAAACGGTCCCGTAAAACCGCCTGGACTTTCATCCGTCCTTTGGTGGAGGTGGACCAGGTGCCAGGGTTGTCTTTCCTCCCTTCTGCTGGAGGCAAACTGGCTCAAGAAGCTATCAGCAAGCTCATCAAACGAGCGTATGGAGTTCGGGGGGAGGCCGTGGAACCAGAGCAGCGCGGGCGTCCCCTAAGGGTGACGGGGAAGCACTGGCACATCAGGGCCTCGCTTGCCCCTTGTAGAGAGAGGTGGGTACGGAAGCAGTTGAGGTGGTCCATTGGGTCCTTGCTTCCGTCGTATCCCTCCAGGACCGGTATTTTGAACTTGCTCGGCAACGGCTGCGTCCGCAAGTCCATGGCGAAGGGCGATCTACGGAGGTCGGCGGAGGAGGGCGTGGGTTTCTCCTTATGCAGGGTATCCCATAACACCTTGACTTTCTCCTCTATCGAGGGGTCCGTAGAGCCTCTCCGCGCATTGAGGACGTCACGGAGCTCCGTATTGCCCTGGAGGTGTGTCTGAGCTCGTCGGGGGTGGCGACTCTCCACCTGGGTGGCGCGTTCGCCGTTAGAGCCTGCTGCAGGTGGCCTCCCATTTCCACGCGAGTTACAGGGGTTGCACCCTTCGGGGCTGTCCTCCTTGTCATCGTCGGCGGGATGGCTTTCCCCGCCTCATTCTAGCCATTTTCACTTGGGGCCGTCGGGGCAGCAGGGCGGTCGAAGCCTGTTAGCTCGCCTCCGCGAGCGGCCTCTCGACGCCTTTTCTCTCTTGGAGGTGGAGGCCTGGGTTCTTTGGAGCGGTCCCGGGCCGATAGCCCCAAGTGTTCGCGCATACGCGAGGAGGACCTCCTTCAATCGTTT
The DNA here is from genome assembly GCA_033239525.1 of Nepenthes gracilis. NCBI lineage: Eukaryota > Viridiplantae > Streptophyta > Magnoliopsida > Caryophyllales > Nepenthaceae > Nepenthes > Nepenthes gracilis. The sequence continues at coordinate 10,697,174 of BSYO01000002.1, forward strand.
ATGTCCGCAGCCAGCGGCGGGCGTCGAGCCGGTTGATCGTTTGCACGGTTCCCTACGGGGAACCGTTTTGGGGCGATGGCTTCCATCGTAGGAGCACTAGCTTGTGCTGGGTGTTCACCATTGCTTATGATTGAGGAACAATGTGGGAAGGAGACACTTGGCTGTCGACTGTCACCTTCCCACATGAGCGGCGCCAATGTTGCGTCCCCTACTCTACTTGTCGCATGATTAGAGAGCCTTCTGATTTCTAAGCGTCAAGGCCGGAGAAGAAGGGTCCGGTCTCCGTCCTGTGAACTGGACTGCACAAACACAAACAAACAAACAAGAGGTCAAGGGTCCTAGCAGATTTCTCCTTGCCGAGGCCGCTCCGACGCCAAGTCAGCAAATTCCCTGATAAACGAAAATGGCGCACGCTAAAGGGGTGCGCGGAGGAATCTTGTGTAGGTGTAAGAGGTGCTTGTGTGGTGATGTGGAGAATGCAATGAGCGGTGGTGGAAGGTGCAAGCTTCCTTGATGCACGCGATGGGTGGGCGACTTTCCCGTGATCTCAGGAGATGCTGGGAAGGTGAGCGAGTTAGCTACTGCAGATGAGAAGGTGCTCCGTCTCGACTCGTCACTCTCGTGCTCTTAATTAGAGAAGAGGGAAGCAGTTGAGTGTGATTAGCCGTTTGAATTCTCAATTCAAAGGGAAGTAGAGGGTCAAAGATGCTTGAAGAGATGTCGAGAGAAAGTCCAGAGATCTCTTTCTCTGTGGGGTGTGAGAGCTTTTATACACCTCACAACGTTGGACTCTTGGGCGCCAAAACGCCAGTTGCATGGGCCATCGCGCCGTCATCACAAGGACCGCCGGATTCGCCGCTCTCTGCTGCGTTGCCGGGCACGCCGAGCGTTGTTGACCACGCCCGATTTTCCCCTGTGCGGGGATTGGTTGGCCACCTGCAGACGGCAGCGGGTGCCGTTGGCGCTGCGTCAGCCACGCCTCTATTGGCTAGCCTTTCCGCCTTTTCCACCTGTTCTCGGCAACGCATTTAATGCGCTGCAGTTTCGTTGCCTTCCTCCGTCTCGGATTTGCGCCTTTCAACCCTTGGACGGGGCCGACTCAAGCTTCACGTGGGAACTCAATTCTCAGAGCGCGACTGCTTCCAGGGCACAGGCATGTCTCATGGGCCAGGACATGGGACCCAACAAATTCAATTTGAATTTTTAAGATTTTCGATCTGAATTATATATACCACAATCATAAATAAGAATTTTGAATGAGACATGACTCATTTTTTTAAATATCTTTCGATGTTTAAGTCAATTTATTTGATTCAATAATTTTGAGTTATAAAAGGTTAAAGGATGAGAGAGTGAGCGTGAAAATTTAAATAGTAAAATCTCATAGTGAGTGAAGCGGATGACTTGGCTATGAGATTTTTATTCTTTTTTTTTTCTCACCCCATTACACGAAGAGAGGGTTATTATTTATGGTGTTATTCAAAAGTTGTTCATCTAAAATGGTTTCTTAGAGTTAGCTTCTCATTGACAATTCCTGAATCAATTAGCTTTCTCCTCTAATTCGAGTAATGAGTTGGTTACCGACCGCTTTTTAATATTGGCATGAGAACTGTAATTAACTACACATATTACAAACAGTTGAGTGGTACTTGCTTATAGAAAGAAATGTGGGTTAGGTGACAAGTCGCTATAATTAGAAATAATTTGTTATTTTTAATTTGTCAGTAATCTGATCTATTTTTTTTAGAGGTTCCTATGATATTGGATTAATATTAGGCTTTTGTCTTAATAGTGTCCATTTGTATACTAATTTTACTTATTTTTTTAGGTCTAGGCTTACACCCCATTTCACTCATAACTAACAATTATTATAATAAATTATTATAATTGGTAGAGATATATGATTTATGTAAGGTCTCACATTGGATTGAGGGAGAAAAATAAAGTGTCCTTATAAGGACATGGACACCTCCCTCATCAGAACGCGTTTTGGGGCGGTGGGTCCATCTGCAGAACAAACCGTGAGACACAGAGGCTTGGAGATGCTTGTAAAACTCTCCGTCTTCAAATGCAGCAGGCTTGAGACGCCGTGAAGTTCTCCCGGGTCAAAAGCGGACAATATCTACATGCGGATGCGTCGGGGAGCGTTACAAATGGTATCGATCCGGGATGCAGTCGGTGTCTTGGCGCCGAGGTCGCTTGGTCCCCGAGGGGTGGTCAGAAGGTCCCACATTAGATTGAGGGAGGGGAGCGAAGTGTCCTTATAAGGGCACGAACACCTCCCTCCTTGTAGACTTATTTTGGGGGCGGTGGACTCCGTCTGCCAGGAACAAAACCGTGAGACCTGTAGGCTTGGAGATGCCATGAAACTCTCCCAAGTTGCGACCTGTAGGCTTGGAGACGTCGCGAAATTCTCCCGGGCCAAAGCGGATAATATCTACATGCGGATGCGGCGGGGACGTTACAATTTAAGTAAACAAATATGTAATATTAATAATTGATAACGTATGAGTTTAAATAATTATTATTGTCAGATCACATACATACGATTAAGAAAATATCTACGATTAAATAATATTTTAGGAAAGTGTACGAGTGCCACCAAGTGATTAGTTGCACCAGTTCGATCTGTCAGACCGGAGCGGCCAACAGAAGAGACTAACTCGTTATTTTTACGGATATCATGTATTATATATATAGATATATTTTAAAATACATTAATAAATTAATGTAAAAAAGGTAAATATCATATTAATTAAAATATTTAATAAGTATCTAAACATACTATTCAACCCAGATCCTATTTTCAACTGTTCAAAGTGAGATCTGAAACTATTAACTGTGTTTTTTCTATTCAATAAAGAAAGATAAAACACGATTAAGGGTCCTGATGTTAGTCCTAAAAAAAACCCTCAACGTTTGATCTGTTGAGAAAAAATTAAGAGTGCGACAAACCTTGAGTTCTAAGGGAAGAGATGAAGTAGTACCTGATTAATAATTTTTTATTTTTGTTTTTTAATTAATTAAGCAAAAAAATAACAAATTGAAAAATTAATTATTTGAATAACAAGTTCTAATAAGGAGAGGCAAATACATTTTACCAAAATCTTTTACAATTTTCAATCTTTTAAAAACTAAGATATATTTCAAAAAATATAACATTAAATTTTAAAAATATAACTAATAATATTAAAATATTAAAATATAACTTAAAAATATAAATATTAAATATGTAATCAATAAAATAAAAAATATTATTTTATTAGGATAATATATGTCGCGAACTATGACAAATAAGATATAAGACCAAACAGTTTATTCGGCCCCCACATATTTTGGTGTTTTAGTTACATCCAACTTTAATTTGGCTGATAGCATCAAAGAATCTTAACTGTAATAAGAGATCGAGGTGACCAAATTAAATAATATGTGAACACCTGCCCATAAATAAAAACAAGTGGTTATCCATCTGACTAATAGATGATATTTTTATTCAACATAAATTACTCTTATCACGTCAAAAAGACATCTGACACACTCAAAAAGGAGGGCTTCAATTAGAAGTTGATTTGATTGTACAACGATGACCAAAGAAAATGTATATCTGTTCTTGATACAAGATACACGACCAATCAATAATAATCTTCCTTTCAATGGCTCTTTTTAAATATTTACCTATCAATATGTTACCAACCACCTCTTGAAAAGAATTGATTGACAAACATAGAAAAAATATTGAAAAACGTTGAAGTTACTCTGCCAAAATACATGTTCATAGACTTAATTGTTTTCTAGGTACCACGAGAAAAATTCATTGTGACCAAGAACCAAACTGTTAGAGTCATGTTTCTAATTGGCATATTCTGTGACCTTATGTATTAGTGTATCGGTCCTTTCCACCCTCCAGTCACTCGAGCCCGTCCAAAGCTTCTATGCCCTCCATGCGCTCGCTACCCGCTCGACCCGAAAAAATAGAATGAACCCCGCTCGCTGTGCACCTCCCCCGTGCTCGAGCCCAAATTCCAGAATGGATCCCGCTCGCTCGGCGCCTCCTCGCGCTTGAGCGCACGTAGGGTTTTTCTGAAAACCCTATGTGCGCCTGCCGTAACTTGAGCGCGCTAGCAATGGGCAAATTTTTAAATGCGAATTTTGGGCCATCTATAAATACTTGGCTTATTTTCTTAGAATCCTAGGACTTTTGACAGACCAATTTCGTGCCCCACTTGAGAAGAATCTCATTCATACTCCATTGGTCTTGATTTTTTTTGAGAAAACTAAAAACTACAATCTTGAGCCTCATGTCCTAAATAGTTTTCTCTACATTTTTTTCTTAACAATTTAAACACATCCTTCTACCTTCGTTGGAGATGTCGGTGCGTTGAAGAAGGAGATCCGATCGTGTTTGGCAATTCAAGTGGCCCAAGAGGGAAGATTGACTTGAAGACCGAAAGGTGCCCGGTTCCGTTGTCGCGGGTAAATCCAAGGAGTTCCTTGGAAGAGATCACAAGACGGGAGTAAGTCGGCTAGATTAGCGCATCATTACCACCCGATCTGTAAGTTGATTTTCATAGTGCATTGCTTTCCTGGCCGTTAAAGTCCGGAAGATTTTTCTCGATTACCGTGGATATCGAGTTTTCTTTTCGTCACAAAAAATCGTGTCTTTTTACTATTGTTAATGTTCGGTTATATTTTGTATGCTTGTCCTTATCTCTAACATCTAGAATTAAATATTCTTTACGTGTATTGGATATTTACTTTTTACTACTTCCGCTATTTTCACCGGGGTCAAAACTTGGTTATACAATTTAGGACAAAAAGTCATTTTTCACCAACTATCCCATTGTAGAACTCACATTAAGACGAAAAGCCTTTTTTCTCTACTTCAAACTCGAGCACACCTCGACATCTCAGCCCATAAGAAATATGCTTCTAATAGGCCACCTCATTCCCACTGAGTTTCTATGGCAAGCTCAGTCTCTCCACATAATATTGCCTAATATGAGTTTTATAAATAGGTTTTAAGAGTGGGTAGAGATCTAATCTTTTCACTCAGCTTAAGTAGATAACAACTTAGATATTTGAGAGTTTTTCCAATAACAATTAAGTCTATTCACTTTATTGTATGTGGTATGTAATATTCCAATAATGACATTCAAATTCAGATCTCATGTCAAGTTACCACTACTTAGATTAATCTCGGTTTAAGTATATATTATTAGTAATATCTATGAAGATCGTTAAGTAAGTCTTACCAAGCAAGAGAGTTATTCATGTCCCTTGACTTTTTGAAGAGGTTTCAATTATTCACACTCTCTCTTTAAAAAAACTTGATCCCACTAAAAGTAAGAGGTAGAAATATGCTTATTTCTCTAGTCAGCAAGAAGGGGAAGGGGAACTCCATCCCCCACGACCATAGAACCCAGGCCACCTTGACATGGCTATCTTCCTTAATATAATAATGGCCCAGACGAAGGAAATGACCACCACAGCCAACAATGGTCCAAGATAGGGTTGAGCCAAGGCTAACAAAGGCACAGCTACTAGTGTCCCCAAACCAAGGTGTCAGCCTTAGAGAAATTAAATGGATTATATTAGACTGGCATGATATTTTTACATAATAGACTGCCACGTCCCAAGTTTTGATCCCATCATTAAAAATTATCCAACTATTAATTAACCAATAAACTATGTAATTAATATTAAAAGTGAACTTTACGTTGATACCTCGATCGATCAAAATAAAATAATATAAATCCTACATAAGATCTAAAATATGCCACGCAATCCTATGGCTTTGACATCGACCGATATCGATACGTCGAATTTTACGTAAAGAGTTATACTTGTCAACAAATATTAGAGTATGCAATCTGCTAAAATAAACATCACAAACCATCTCTAATAGTTGACAATCCAACAGTTGGACGAACCGACAACTATCTCATGACTTAGAAACTGCTATTCGATTACAATATAAGTGTTAATTACTAACTATAAATTAATATAAATACACTAACTATTATCTGAAAATTAAAATACGACATTAAACTTCACTAAACTGTCAGGAAACCAAATATAACACTAAACATTTCATAAACTCTTCATAATAGCTTGTTCTTTAATTCTAATCATTCTACAAGTATCCTAACTTCTCATCTGAAAAATTAGTAAAATAGAAGTAATTAGTGAATAAAAAACTCAACAATGCATATAATCTGTAATTAAATATATATACTTTGCATTAAAAATATTTTAGAAAGAATAATATATCAGATTTTAATGAAAGGTTATGAAATTCCATGGCAATACATGTATACAGTTTTATAGATTTCTTATCAAATTTTTACTAATTTCTTATCGTCAAATCATGCTTAAATGTGATTTTCTTAGGGACTCCTCCTTGCACCACGACTTCTCCACCGCGGTCAAATCATTCCTCATTGCACTCCTCCTTATCCCTCTCCCGGTGTCTGCTTCCATAAGCCTAAATGATACTCTTTCTCGCCCCATCAAACCTGGAGTAGTCCCACTCTCCTTCGGCTTCATCCCCGCGGTCGAATCATTTTTCCTTGCACTTCTCCTCAACCTCCTCTTCTAGCTATGTTGACCAATGCTCTTATTGGTCACCTTGGCTTTGTTCTTGGCAACCGAAGTAATCACCAAATATCAACTTGATCACTTGCTACCACTTGCTATAATTGAGGCATCTTTAGTGAGTTTCCAATGGCCCTTTTTGAACGCTGTGGTAAAGCCTTCCTCATTAAACTTCCCAGTTCAAATCACATTCAACCTCAAGTCCAAAGTATGTCTCACACCCTTCAATACGAGCTTTGTCCCATTACTTGTCCGCAAGCAAACATCCCCGTGCCAACTACTCTCGATGAATCACCGTTATCTATCTTCAATATCTCGTAATCCCCAGGCGTATAGCTTGTGAAATTGGACTTTCTCGGTGTCAAATGGTGTGAGGTGCCACTATCTATCACCAAATCCATCTCCTGACTCAGAAAGGTCCGTGTCTTCCCAATGTAAACAATCCAAAGGTCCTCGCAGAGAGTAACATAGGCCCGATCACTTTTACCCTAATCCTTCCTCTCTTGATGCTTACCACCGCCCATCTTCTCTTGCTTCCTCTTGGGGCAATTCTTGCGGCTCTTCTTGCGGCAATAGAAACACTCCATATCCAGAAACTTGGATCGACCATTACTTCTCTCTGGTTTGCTGCCTCAATTCCTTGATTTTTCTTGTCCCCGACTAGCAGTAACTAAGAGCCTCAACTTTCCCTGAGTCTCGACACTTCCTTTCCATTTTGACTCATTCATAAGTAAGGATGCGATTATCTCATCCAAACTTAGTGTGTCGTTTTTGAATAATAGTATTGGGACAATATAATCATACGACACCAACAAAGAAACCAGTAATACCGATGCCTTGTCTTCTTCCTTGATCTTTTTATAAAGTGCTAACATTTGCGTTAAAATTCGATTAAACTCATCCGAATGCTTTTTGGAGCTTCTCCTTCCGACAAACGTAGGTCGTAAAATTGCTTTTTCATATATAGTCTCATTGTCAATGATTTAGACTCATATTGACTTTTAAACTTCTCTCAGACCTTTATTGGATCCAATAAGCCAATGACCTCCTGAAAAATTATCCGTGAGATATAATTTGATCGTATAATTAACCAAATCCCTCTTAACTTGCTACTCCACCGTCATATTCTCCGGATTATCTTTCTTTATCTGTAATGCTTTTATCGTTTCTTCCCTGGTCAAAATATTTCTCACCATTTCTTACCAAAGGATAAAATTATTTTACCCACCAAACTGTTCCATATAAAATGGCAAACTCCTCGATATCAATGCTATCAAATCGTAGGTTTTTCAATCTCTCTCTGATACTATTTGTTAGAAATTCGACACTTGGATACACCCGATTTAACATAGTGGAACAAACTCAAACTTCCCATTAATCGTTAACCACCAAGTTTATGAGCATAGGAAACAAACAATGCACAACGATTTTTAACGTGAAAAATTCTTTTCAACTAAAAAAAGATTAAAGGATATATTTCAAATAAATCCACTGTAAATAGTACTAGTTACAAGAACCTCCTCCGAATCTCTTCACTTCGAATCCGTATAAAGAATTGTTGAATACATCCCCTTTCAACACACTTGACGACCCACAAGAGAAATAAAATGAGAAAAAGAGAAACTAAATGAAAATATATTTCTAGAATCATTTCCAGAACGACGTATCAGACCTTGGTGAAGAATAGAACTCAAATCGGACCTCAATCGGATGCCAAACCTCTTCTTCTTCTCTCCTCTCTCTATGTGCGGCGCCCTTTGTGGATAAAGATTTTAGAATCGTAACCCTAAAAAGCATGAGCTGCGTTTTATACCTTGTATCGACGCTCGAGTGCATGGTAAGCGAGGATCGAGGGCACCGGGTTTTGTATTCTGGGCTCAAGCGCCCTATAAGTGCGGAGCGAGCACACTAAGTTTGGAATTCGCGCCTCTACACCGCTCGAATGTGAGGCAAGCGCTAACAATCCTCCATTAATTTAGAATCGGCACTTGAGTTGAGCTCGAGCGTCCCTCAAGCGCGTGAACTCTCCAATCCTCGCAAGAGTCTTATGCGAACCACTGATGACTTTTTATTTGTTGAGTTATCTACAAGAGAGTGACCGAAAATCCAACAATGCGGTCGACAGTGGAGACAAGTCATTGTGCCAACTCTTGAAACTTTAAAAGGAGAACAAGTTAGAAATCACATAAAATAAGAAAGGAACTCAGAAGATACTCGGCTAATATCTCAGAGAAGAATGAGCTCCCTACGGGAGCATCACTTGTAGGGACCTGTAAAACTTCTTGGACTTATGTTTTCGGGGGCTCTACACCGGCCCCCTCAATCACCTCAATGTCTCAATCAATTAAAATCTCTCCTCAAACCTCTGGCACTGGGGGCTCAGAGTCAAGCGCTTTGGCTACTCTCTCGGTTATGGCTTCCTCCTCAACCTCAGATAAAGGGACCTCCAGGCATGGCACATCAGCCATCTCAACTCTTCCCTAGGCCTCGTTCTCAACTCTGGCCTCGGGCACTAGGGATTCTGAAGAAGGTACCTCAACAATTTCAGCAACAAGTTCTGGAGTGGCCACCTCTGGGATACTGACCTCCAAAGCCTCGATTTGAGGTACCTCCTCGGCCTTCTCAGACTGAGTCTCGTTTATCCTAGAAACCCCATTAGCAAAGTTAGCAGGAAGATCAGGCAGAGGCCCCTCAAACATAGATGGTTGGACTTCCGACTCCCCATATGAAGTATGGGTTGGTGTTGGGATAGGCTCATCCTCTACACTATCCTCGGGATTGCCCATAGCCAAAGCAACAGGCTCTAAGGGCTCACAACCTCATCCAGATCTAATGGCCCCAGATGTTTGGCTGATAAGGAAGGAATTGGGTGCACCCTCTCAGACAACCTCTTTACTCTTACTAACTGGCGGATGGTGGCTTAGTTGTCATCGGAAGAAGAGAACCCAACCGAGGCCTCCTTAGGCTTGGGCACCTTATCAGAAGGCTCACTTATGTGAAGTGGCCTTTGCTTTCTCTTCAATTTCCTTTTGAGAGCCAACAGCAGAGGAGGTACATCCAACCCCTCAAAAGGGCATTCCCATTTTGCTTGCGCTAGAGCCTCGGGTAGCAACCATCGATTTTTTTTATTTTCATACAAGGAGTCAACTTTTTCTTTAATGAAATCCATCAATGCCTTCGCTGACTCCTTCTCATACTCAAACACCTCCATACAAAAAGACACCCCAACTTGGCCCCATTCGTTAGAGAGCTCCCATCCAGTGGGAGTTGCTAAGAAGAAAAATCGATCATTCTACCTTTTAGTTCAGTTAGGATTTCTCCCACTCAATATAAAATCAGAACAATGAGAGATTGAGATCAAATCTATTCCATGGTGAAAACGAAAGATTACCTTAGCAGCCTTGGTGTCCAACTCCAGACCATGGTGGCGTCTGAAAACGCACATAGAAACTAGATAACGAACGGAATTGGGTTACAATCTTGCAATCGGAATGTGTAGAGCCACCATGATCCTATATAACTTCGACGCCATTGGAAAGTGAAACCCTCCTTTCAGATGAGTCTCATACACCATGATGTAGCCCTCTAGTGGGAAACAAGCTTTGCCACCAACATTAGGCAAAAAGTATACCAAAGAGCTCAAAATCCTATACCAAGTATGGAGAAATTTGACATTGATTGACGTAAGAACTGATTGATTATTTTTATTTTTAACGCTAGATGCCATTGAAGAATGTTAAGAAATTTTAAGGCAAGAAAAAGATAAAGGAAATTCAAAGAGAGGGAAAAATGATTAAGTTTCAAAGGAGCGCAGGAAGGAAGAATTTGAATAATTTAAATGAAACCTTTGGAACTAAAACAACATCGTAGTAAGAAATTAAAAGGACAAGCCTCATCATGGTTGTGATACGTGTCAATACCCTGAAAGCCATCAATCCCTTGAAGCTAGTAATAATGACTGATACGATTTTGAGACAACACGAAACTTGAAGAGGTTTGCATTTAATGCTACTGCTAGCGGCACAAATAAAGCCCGTCGGACTGGGAGTCCTCATCTAAACAACTAGTAAAGCTCATTGGAATGATAGTTCTCGTCTAACCAGCAAGTGAAGTTCTTTGAACAAGAAGCACAAGTTTGGACAACAGACTATCCCTCGGTTATTATACCAGAATGTTGAATTTCAAATCTTCTAGCATGGGCGGCTAGAGATAAGTATCATTATCTCTGACCCAAAAGGAAGGTCTGTCAAAGAATCAGCTCAGAATTGAATGATTTTCCAGTCGGCCCACATAGTCGAAAGTGGATAGATGAATCCATTGGCTCTATCTGGACAGCTCACTTCCTATACAACCATATCCCCTAACCGACCAGAAAGAATAATTTTCTTCTCTAATCAAAAAAGCTCAATGTACTCGGTTATCAGTTAGGAATCGTCAACCGAATGGCATTCCCTTATTCATCTAGATAGTTCCATAGACAGTTGATAGAAAATATCAACTGCCTATTAAATTTTTATATATATTCTTCCTTTCCAACAGGAGAAGGGAACAGACAATAAAAAAGATAAACAAGTAATAATTTCAATACGTTTCACTTTAAGCGCATTTATCTCTTTTTTTAAAGACGCTTTTAAAAAACGCACCTCCCTAAGACTCTTCACATAAATATCAGCATTTTCACTTTGCATCATCTTTTTTTCTTTCAACAAAGAAAGATGATTAATCTGAGTATTGGAAGATAAATTGAAAAGTAAGTTCCGTCAATCTTTTAACTTTTTATTTATTATATTGTATATGACCCAGATTCAAAGTATATAAAGATTGGACCCACTTTAAATTAGTCAAACCTGGCAAGCTAGTTTTTGGCTCAATAATTTGTATAATAATCCGGATCTGGTGATGCGTAAAAAATATTGTCAAAAGTAATAGAAAAAATTTTATTAAATGTTTTAAATTTATTTATAATAGTATTAATTTTTAATAAATTATGAAAGTAGTGTATGGGTATTTAAAAGATTTAAAAATTGATAATTCTTTTTATATTTTTAATTTTTAAAAATTTAGTATATTATAATACAAATACAAGGTAAGTTATTATATGATAATCATATATCATTAGTTGAAGAAATATTAAATTTTATATTTATTAATGTTAAAATTATTTTTTTATTAAATTATAAAAGAAAGATAGGTAGCTTCATCTTTCACAATGTATGAAAATTTTTACATACCTAATTTGCAATTAGTTCTATACGTACTTTTTAAACTTGTCTTTTATCGTGAGAGAAAATTCTCTAAATGATCTATATATTCTGTCTTTTTCTCTTGATTTAACATCTAATTATACTAAAAAATTCATAACTCTATATCGTCTGAAAATATTTGGTCAATTTGAGTTAAAAATAATTACTATTACTCGTATTTTTTATATGTGTCATTTCAGATGTCTAATATTTTGGAATTTTAATAAGTATAACTTATATATATATTTATATTTTATATAAATGGTCAAATTTTATTTGTTAACTAATTTAATTTTAAAAAAATTAGCATGCCTGCTAGAATATTTTCTAGAGTCAACCAGAATTAAAAAAGAAGTAATTATAGTATTTAGGATAGGTTGTAATTCTGATATTTTAAAATCACTATCACTATATGCATATAATATAGTCGGTATGAGAGTATTAGAATCAAATTTTTATATAAACTAAGAAAATTATGTGTCATAGTTAATAATTAACTTATAAAATATTAATATTGATTTATAAATTATAAATAAAAATTAATAAAAATATATAAATATATAAATATTAAAATAATATCACTTATTATAATATAAGAATACAAAAAATAGATGTTAGATGAAGTGAAGAGAGTTGTGTGGTGTGGTAAGATGGGGAAAGCTTATTCATAGTTTTTATTTAATCAGACCGTTGCCATCCGTTGTGCTCCCCTTGACCCCCACATCCATGCTTACTTATAGATTATTATTATTATATCTTCTCATAGACTCAACCATCGACTCAATTTCTTAATTTATGATATTTGGTGTAAAACTTGGTGTGTGGGGCCCAACCCATAGTATATCATACTTTAATATAAAAATAATAATATCATATTAATACTTTAGTTTATGCAAAACTTACAAAAAAAAAAAATAACTACTTAGCTAAAAGTTGTTATTTTTTTTAATCTTTATATGCATAATTTTAAAATTAGTTATAAAGTATGAACATAAGTATTCTTTAAATTATTTTCCCAAAAATTTGATAAAAAACATAAGTTTAAATTATTTATTTTTAAAATTATTTTTTAAATTAAACTCTTCTTTTTTTTTTTTTTGGGCCGGGGGGGAATCGAAGCTGTCGTGGAGTGCAAGTTATCAGTTAGTAGGTGAACCCCCCCGGATTCGGTCGGCAATTATACTTATTTATTAAGCTAAGTATAAAGTTTAGACTTTAATTAATATTTTTCTTTATTAATGAACAAAATTATGGAAAAAAATAATTTTTTTAAAAAATATAATTAAACATATAAAGTTATAAGAGTGGTAGATCCTACCCTCCCTATATACTATTTACCAAAAAAAAAATGCGTTTAATTTGTTTATTTTGTGACTATTTATAAACTAAATTCAAAATAAAATTATATGATAAAATCTATTATAAAGAAAATTAAATATTTTAAATAATATAAAAAAACCGACCAGAGCTAAACAATATATAGAATTTTTTCTTCAACAAAATCAAATATTTGGTGAGAACACACAATTTATCTACTGCTGTGATATGAAAATATATTAAATATAATAAATAATGTATTTTAAATTCTCACCCTTATATGTTTGATCTGACGGTCGGGAATAATGATTTTGGGGCTGCATCGGCCTCGTTCCCCTTATATAATTGTTAAAAATATAAAGATTTCATGGTTGATACTTAATTTTTATAAAAATATAAATTAAAAATTAATATTATTATTTAAAATATATTCAAATATTTAAATGCTCTTATTATAAATAATAATAATCGTAATAATAATAATATAAAATTTTGATTTTTTAAAAATCAAGGTTTATTTTTATCAATTGAATCTTAACAACTATTTTTATACTGGCGCGTATCAGCCCTCCGTGATTCGGTGGAATAGTGGCATGAGTGTACATCTCGAGACTGGTATTAATATTTTAAAAATATATTAATTAATATTAAAATTACAAAAAATAGATATGGGTTTGGTCATTTATTAATTTATTATAATAAAATTAATAATTTTAGTAGAGATGAATATATAAATAATATTTTTTTTTAATTTTTATGTAGAAAATAATAACTAAGACACGAAGATTATTATTTATATGAAGTGTGATTTAAAAATTTATATTTATATAAAAAATATATATAATTTAAAAAATTTAAATATTATTCCCACATTGGACTTTTATTTTTTTTTATATTGCGCGTATAAATTTTAATCAAATCTAGAAATATTTTGTATCATAATTTGTAATTTCCTGTGTAATTTAAATAACCATACTGACATTCCAATTTCAATAAAATTAAAATTTAAACTGTAATTTTATTAGTCGATTTTTTTTACGGTAATTAGTCAATTTTAGTTCTATTATTTGAAATTAAGTATTTCATTTCTTATTTTAGCTATTTTAGAATAAATTATTCTCAATTTAATAATAAAAGCGAGGGATTTTCTAATTTAAAGATATTTTCAAGCAGCCTGTGGCCCGTGAATCCTCACGAAACACGACACTGTACCGTCGTTTTTATATTCCTACATTTTCTCCGAACTTTGCTGTCAATTACCAATCCAAATTCCCCGAATCCATCTCTTTCCTTCCTCTTCCCTCCTTTCACCTTCTGACTTCACGACGCTCTCTGCTTTCTGTTCTGCAGCATCAATGGCGTCGAACAAGTTCGATGTCGAGGCGACGACTCTGATGGTGGAGGAACTCAGAGGAACTTTTAACGCCGGCAAGACACGTAGCTATGAGTGGAGAGTCGCGCAGTTGAAGGGAATAATCAAGATGATGGACGATCGCGAGCAGGAGATCATCGAAGCGCTTCGTTTGGATCTCGGCAAGCCGGAATTTGAGAGCGCCGTCTATGAGGTGAAGCCATCTTTACCATTCCTTTTTTTCGTTTTGTTTTCAGTGTTTCTCTTTCGAGCACTGTCTGGATATGCTTCAAGTAATTGCGTCGTCCATATTTTTGCCACTAATAATTAGTCCTAATTACATATTCTGTTGCTGATTCTCTATTTCCAGTGTTTCGAACTTTTTGTTTTATTTTTCGTTAGAATGTTTCAGATAGTACAGTGATTGAATGCGCTGATGCCACCTTGCTATCATCAACTGAAAGGCACAAGGAGATTTACTGCTGATAACCTGTTCAATAATTTAGTCTTTTCTATTGAGAAATATCTGTACTTCTATTTGCATCGGTTAAACTTATTAATTAAAACTCAATTTCTTCAACTTCGATGTCCTATTCAAGTGTCAATTTTAGTTTAAATCAAAGAGCTCACAGTGATAATTGATTCAATTTAGGAGACGAAGAAAAATTGATATTTCTTTTTTTTTTTGTTCATTTTATTATTATTAGGATTTGATGATAATACAGACATAATTGACACAATAAAAACAAACTTGAATTACTAGTAAATTATCAACTATCAAACTCATGAATATAATAAATACAAACAATCAAGTGTATCAAATTACACAATAATATTTACCCTAAAAAATTTTTCTCAATCAAGAGAAAAATTATAAGATACCTTTCAAAGAAGTCTACTATGAAAGTGTTTAGTCATAAATATAATATCCTTTGAGAGCCATTTACTACGGTTCGAGTAAAAAATGGTTGAATATAATCCCATTATTACAATTATAATCCATAATGAAGAATGTACCGAGAAAAAGATCAATCAATTAATAATATATCTTAAAATTAAGATTATAACAATATACCTAAATTTGAGGAAAACTAAAACTCAAATTAGAACTTATTAGGATGCTGAAAATTTTCATCCTCTCTCTTTTCTTCATTCTCTCTTTTCGTGTGGCACTCTTGTGTTGAATATATTCTTAGATATACTCTAAAAATTGTATCAAAATATTTTATATCAGTATTGGTGTATTGAGCCTTTGGACAAACCATATACGTGTACCCTTCAAGAGTTTTTTTTTATATATATAATTGGCACACAAGTACCTTTTAGGCACACTTATTTCAAATGTATACAAGTGTCCATCATATGCCTATCAAATGTGAATGCTTCTAGTTTGCCGGAATAGTTTTCACTCAAACACATTGGTTTGTTTTGGGTGGAATGAAACACAAAAATAACAGAAATTGATCAAATCTATTTTTTTGTATATTTTTGTAATATTTGTACTTTAATATTGATTAAATTTTATAAAAACATTTTACAGATTTTATATTTATATATATATAAATTAGATATATTTTTGATAAATTAATTGAGGATAAATTTGGTTTAAGATAAATTCTAAAATAAAAGTTCTCTTTTTAAGAAATTTTCTATTGTAAATCAATGGACTGATTTTGTATATAATTTTTGTGCTTATTGTTATGGTGTAGTGTGTATTTCAGGATCAACTTTTTAACTAAAAAAAAAAACATGAGGCTTCTTGAAGCCCTTAGCATTAATAGAGGTCTGTGTTGAGATGATGACAGCTGCATTACTCTACCGAGCTGCCTTCTTTCCAGATATTATGGCTGGTGCATTTGTAACGGTATTTTAAAGACTAGGCGGCTGTACCGCTGTGAAGAAAAACCTGGCTTTTTGAAGCTATTTATACTACATTTAGTATAGTTGTTAAAATAAAATAAATAATTATTTTTTAAAAAATAAAAATAGGTAAAAATATAATTAAAAATTAATATTTTATTATTATTTAGTCACTTAAAATAGATAAAATTAAATTAAAAATTAATTTTTAAATATTTAATATACAGTAATAATAAGAAAAATAGCTAAGAAATTAAAGATAAAATGACTTTTATCGTTGTTTAAAGAAATAATATTTTAACATATATTAAAAGATTTGAATAGACCTGATCAATATCAAGTTATCTGATGCTTTTGGTTTTATCGATCCAATATTTTATAGGATTTGGTCAATATGTATTAATATTATATATGGACACGGTAAAAAATGCTTAATTATTTTTTGGGTAGGGTACAATCATGAAAAACGTAATCGATTAGGGTCGACTCGGCCTAAATTATAATTTTTTTTATAAACTTATTTTTTATTTTAAATAATGCCATATTTAAAAAATTATTTTAATATATTATATCCTCATATAATTAATAATTTTTATATAAAGATTCTTTATTTAATATATAATTAGGTAACATTTTAATCTACATATTATAATTTTTTAAAATATTTTATATTTTTAGTTATTTTTTATGTATCTACAAATTAAAAAAATTTTAAAACAAACAAATCTATGTCCTGACCTGAACCAATCCTGTTTAGATTACAAATATGTTCGATCTGGTCTGATTTAATGGTCACAAATTTTCATATAAATTCAACATGTGTTTGATCTGAATTCGATTTCATTCTAGTAAATATCTTAAAATAATTATTTATTAATAAATAGAAAAAATACCAAAGAGAAGTGGATATTTTCTATTCCTTATTTTGAAGAAATCATAATTGCATTTGTAATTGTTATTCTTACCATTGAAATAACCAAATAATAAAATAATAATTCAATTAGAAATAAGATAGGAAAAAAAATTCTATTACATCCCGCCAAATGAGCTATTAGTGCTAATAAAACTATCTCCCGCTTTCTAATTCTGTATCACTTGATTAAATGTGCAACAGGATTATTCATAAAGCTATGAAGGAACGTTTGATCCTTCTCTCTCCTCTGGAATCCTCTTCCCTGATTGCTTTAAAGCTGTGAAATTAAGAAGCCAATTATATTGTTAGCTTGCAAGTCCGATTGAGGGTTTGATTGTGCTGGTTGCTTCCACTCTTATCTTGTTGTCCATATCTAGTCTCCTTGGTGTAATTTATACCTTAACATCATCATTGATAAATTAATAAAATAAATCTTTGAGATATTCTCATCAACTCCATTGGGTAGAAGGAATTAGACCCCGTCGATTACAAATTATGATTCTCTTGAATTCAATATTTTCTTGTTTTTTTTGGTAAAACTTTAGAGTTTCTCTAACAATACGATTGTAGATTTGATTGGGGAAAAGTAACATTGAATTGATGGTGGCTGTCATCGCTGACTCATTGTAGGAGATGACAATGGTGGGCAACAACTTGGTGTTTGGTGGTGTTTGTTTTGTGCAGTTAGTAGGCCATTTATTGGGCTGTTTGTGGAGTTGCAAATAAGTTGTGAAACTGAATTCATCAAGCTTAATTTTGGTTACCTTGACTTAATCTCTTCAAATTGATAAATATAAGATTAAAAAAGATCAAATTTTAATATGTAACTCCTTTTTGATATGATGAGAAGATATATATATATATATATATTTGTTTCATAACATCTAATATCAATAAATATTACTCAATACATCTAATATTGGTACTGATATTAATATTGAGCCAATATTTTCATATGAATGTTTATACATGTGCAGATTGGTATGTTAAAATCATCATGTGCAAGGGCGCTTAAGGAATTGAAGCATTGGATGATGCCGGAGAAGGTAAAACATGTTAAACCGACATCAGACAAGCTTCAATATTGCATCCTGGCTGCCAATCGCTCAAGTGCACATGCTAACTTTGCAGTTTGCACCGTGTCTCAGGTTAAATCCTCAATTGTTGCATTTCCTTCATCAGCAGAAATAGTATCTGAACCATTAGGCGCTGTGCTAATTATCTCAGCCTGGAATTATCCAATCTGTGAGTGTAAAGTTTGGTAATGAACCTCTTTATCATTGTTATTATATTGAGGCACCGTAATTTTGATTAAGAAGGTTGATGCTATACATGCGAGTACCAAATCTGTGTAATTCAAAAGATTGCTGTTTGTATCTACGTTGCTATTGTCTTTTTGTTGCAGATCCCTTTCACTTATTGCGTATACTAGATTTTTTTCACATTAATCACCAAGTGTCTTTTTATTCATATACTAAAGAATGTGATCTGCTTTTGCTGTCAAGTTCTTTTTTCACCAAAAAAAAAAAACTTTGCCTTGTTGATCACCAAGTTTGGTAATGAACCGCTTTATTATCGTTATTATGTTGAGGCGCCTTAATCGTGATTAAGCAGGTAGATGCTAGATATGCAAGTATCAAATCTCCATGGTTCAAAAGACTGCTGTTTGTACCTTTGTTGCTATTGTCTTTTTGTTGCAAGTCCCTTTCACTTGTTGCATATGCTAGATTTTTTTCACATTGACTAACAAGTGTCTTTTTATTATAGAGAATGTGATCTACTTTTGCTGTCAAATTCTTAAAAAAAAAAAAACCTTTGGCTTGCCAATCATGTACGAGTGAAAACTCTTGCTCAATCCTAGTTAATAAACTCGTGGTAGGCTATGGTCAATCCCCGTGTTCTAGTAAACTATGCAGAAAAGTATAGCCTCTCAAAAGTAGTTGTCATTGAAAATTACATTTATTAAGTATTACGACACATATCACAGGGGGTCAGGAATCTGGTGACTATTCTCCTACTCTAAAATTGGCAAATGTTGGTTTTAGTGCTTCTCAACCCCCAAAAAGGCCTACCTTTCAAGGGGACTTAATTGTGGAAAACTCGCTTTGCTAGGTTTCAGTTGATAGTTTAGTGCTAGAAAAAATTTGCAATATTCTATTTCTAAGTTTTTGATCTTTTTTTGTATGTTTTCCCCATCCTTGTCTTCTTCTTTTTCCTTAAGATTTTCTTATATTGAAAATTGGCAAATTGAAAATTGCATTCATTAAGTATTACGACACATATCACAGGGGGTCAGGAATCTGGTGACTATTCTCCTACTCTAAAATCGGCAAATGTTGGTTTCAGTGCTTCTCAACCCGCAAAAAGGCCTACCTTTCAAGGGGACTTAATTGTGGAAAACTCGCTTTGCTAGGTTTCAGTTGATAGTTTAGTGCTAGAAAAAATTTGCAATATTCTATTTCTAAGTTTCTGATCTTTTTTTGTATGTTTTCCCCATCCTTGTCTTCTTCTTTTTCCTTAAGATTTTCTTATATTCTCAAAATGATGGTAGGAATGTGCTTATTTTGTGGCAAATTGTTTGTCATGCCTTCATTACTAATTACCAGCACGAATAGAGATGCTCTAGACCTTTAGGAACTGCTATTCTCATGAGTATATGCAGCTTCTCTTGCATCCTTGCTCCAGTTCTCTTCTAGACCTCACTCTTTAGCTGATATTGATCACATGTTGCAAACAAATTTGGCTAGTTTTGACCTCCTTTCCTTTGTTCCATTATCATTCTATTTTTGAGGGTCAAACAAACAGAATGGTTTATTTATGGTTTTTTATTTTTACATTTTGTCTCGCCGTCCTTTGTCCTCTCCTCTTCCTCCTCATGCTGTCTGGTTTTCTTATCTTATTGTCTGAAGCACCATGTTCATTGTACTTCCTCATTCCAGTGTTATCCTTGGATCCTATTGTCGGAGCTGTTGCAGCCGGTAATGTGGCTGTCTTAAAGCCATCTGAAATTGCTCCTGCTTCATCTTCATTACTTGCAAAGTATGTACCAGAATATCTGGATAGCTCTGCAATTAGAGTTGTTGAGGGGGGTGTTCCTGAAACAACTGCCCTACTAGATCAGAAGTGGGATAAAATATTTTACACAGGTATGCTCCCTTCATGCTGCTTGACTGGTAAATCTAGTTTTTAAAGTGCTGGGTCATCATATATTTTATTGGAGAATTCCTTTTCATTAAGGAATCCTTGTTATGTTGTTTGAGTTTAGTTATTATTTGTTGTTGAGCATAAAGTTGGCCTTTGAGGTATAGATATTTTTTGGTTCAATTAGCTTCTATTTCTGAGCTGTATATAAATCTGTAAGTACTAAAACACAAGAACTTAAATTATTGAATTATAAAATCGTGCTTGGATATGACAATAGTTTTCTCCCGTAGCTGCTGATGTTTGAATAAAGGATTGATATCAAAACCTAGGATTTGACTGATGAGAATTATAAAGTACAGTCTTGGTTCGAAGACATGCTTTTAGCTTTATCATAAACCACATATAAGGTGTGTGATCCTTCAAAGATATCATAATTCTTGCGAGCCTAATTGCTAAACCATAAGATATCATGCATGCATGCACAAAATGTTTGGAGTTTCATTATGACATACTTAATAACAATAGTCCAATATTTGAATGTCCCATGTCGCCGGATCTGAAAAAGATTAAATACACACAATATTACCTTTGCATAGTTGAGAGGTTGTAATATTATCTATACATTAGCAATAGGTTGTTTATGTGGTTTAAATTTTAACCTCAAATTTCTAGGACATAATGATATAACCTAATTATTGCGTCGAAGCTCACCTTTTAATTGTAACGTACTTAGATTTTAAATGATTAGTGATTATTCATAGTTAGATTGAGTTAATTGCTTTTAATCTATTAATTATTTAGTAGTGATTTAGTTAATCCTAACTAGCCGTTAAATTTAAAATGAAGGTTGAATGTGGAAATTGGGCAGTTCAACCACCCCTCCTAATTGAAGAGGATGTAACTCCCACGGTTGGCACTACCTCAAGCATTTCATCCATTTTAAACGAGTGATTTCATGGAGATAAACACTTAAGGCCTGCCTCTTTAACAAGTGAAAAATTGGACTATTTTTTAAAATTTTTTCAAAAAACAAAAAACTCAAAAAATATGTTTAAATTTGTCTGCTTTTCAGAGTGCTTCTATTTTTAAAATTTAAATTAAAATTTAAAAAATTCAGTAAATATTAAAAAGATATTTTCTAGAATTTTTCACTAGTTATAAATTAAAAGTTTTCACATTTTTTAAATCTTATTTATATAATAATATTTTAAGAATTTGTAATTATAAAAATTTTATTTCATAAATTTATAATATATAAACATGTGCATTCAATAAATAATAAAATTTTAATTTAATTTATTAGCAAATTTATTTGTATTTTTAAATATTTTTTTATCTGAGTTAACATTTTTATATGAATTATCAAATATATATATACATTTAAAAATATGATTATTAATATAAAAAACTAAAAATATGATCTTTTAATTAATATATAAGTTATACTCCTAAACATCCTTGAACATTCAATACTTGTAATTATTATCTTTGTCTCGAAGATTTGTAGAAAGAATGAACTTTGATTTAAAACAATTATCTTGATTATACATGGCAACGTTAGTAAGTTTATAATTAAAGTCTAGAGTTACTTGCAGTATGTAATTTTTTAGTAGTTTTTCATAATATTTAGTTAAAATTATTCTTTGTTGAAAATAATTTTGATCTATCCTTGTGACTGATAATAGAGTTGTTTAGCTTTTTATGTTATGAAACAAGATGAATTAGAATGAGGAGTTCTTAAACTTATTATTAATTATGAACCACTTAATAAAGCACATGGACCTCCAAACGGATTGTCTGTAGGTGGAGTAGTAGAGCCGGAAAATGCAATAGAGTCATCATTGCCTTGCAGCTGTTGAATTTATTGTTGGATTTGCGACATGAAATCTCATCAATTGAGTTTTCTAGTAGAACATTATCGATTAATATTTTCTATGATTTAGCAAATTATTGTGTATTCTCAATTTAATGAAAAAAATTAAAGTAACCATATTATAATAATTTAAATTTTGATTAATTGACAATTATATTCATGGTGAAGGCATGAAAAGTTATGTACTAATAAAGTTAGACTCGAATAATTAATTTTAATGTAATATCATTAAATTTGAATTCAACTTAATAATTTATTGAGTTTTGTTCAAATGAGTTGAACTCATACTTCTAATAAGTTAAGATTTAACATTACATATGTATATTATATGTATAAAACATGCAGAATATGTCATTTCATATAATAAAATATAATTAACCATATTTAATATACTATTTGCTATTACAAGTTTTTTGATGATTTTGAGATACACTATCATTAAATGAGTTCAATTAATTAGTTTATTATAAATGAGTATATTTAATAACTTTATCAAATAATTTATCAATTAATAATTTTTGTTATATGGTGAATGATTGAAAATTTACAAACAACTATTAATAAATATTAACTTGTTTAAATGTACATATTTTAAATAAAAATAAATGAATGCATTTTTTAGGAAAATTTTATGAATAAAAAACTAGAAAATGAGAAGTAGAAAACTGTTTTCGCAACTAAACAGGTCAAATTTATGATATGCGTATGCTTAATTTCTTTAATACTAGCATACTTGTCAATATGAATATTCCCTTTGATGTTTTTCCTCCATGTGAGATTCTAGTTCAATAAATATACAATTGTTCATAGTTGTTTTGTTGTTTCCTTGAAGAAGCCTTCTTTTAAATCTTCTGTAGCTTATTCTCAGTTTAGATACTAGTCAACCAAGTCATTCCTCAATACAGGCAACGGAAGAGTGGGACGCATAGTGATGGCTGCTGCTGTCAAGCACCTTACTCCTGTTGTTTTGGAGCTTGGAGGAAAGTCTCCAGTGATAGTTGATTCTGATGTCAATTTAAAAGTAAGCAGAAGCCTCCAAGGATTGTCAATTCGAATCAGATGTCAATTTAAAAATAAGGAGCTGTTTGTTTGTAGCATCTAATTACTTTGGTTCGTTTTCTTAATTTGGCTGTCTAAAGCCATTTTTCTTTTGAGTAGCAAACACACACAACCCAAAAAACAAATAAAAAAAAAAACATGGTGCTTCCATTGCCATCTTTTTATTTTCTGATTCTCTTCCCATTGCTATATTGTTTATCAGGTTGCAGTCAAGCGAATAATTGCCGGAAAGTGGGGATTGAACAATGGACAAGCCTGCATCTCTGCTGATTACATTATCACTACAAAAGACTTTGTTCCAAAGTTGGTAAGGTTCTGTGGGCTTAGTGATGTGCAGTTACGGTGTTCTGGTTGCTATACTGAACTTGACGTCACACATAATGTAGGTAGATTCTCTCAAACATCAACTGGAGAAATTTTACGGTATCAATCCACTGGAATCTAAAGATTTGTCCCGCATCGTGAATTCCAACCACTTTGATCGCTTGACAAAGCTTTTAGATGAGGAGAAAGTCTCCAGTAAGATCATCCATGGAGGTCAGAGTGACAGAGCTCAGTTGTAAGCTCCTAACCCACATTTTCCCTGTTTGTAGTTGCTTGATGCAGTATCCATCCGATATGATTAATTTACCGTGTATGACAGGAAAATTGCACCCACAATTTTGCTGGATGTCCCAGAAGATTCTTTGATTATGAGTGAGGAGATTTTCGGTCCATTACTTCCAATTCTCACGGTATACTTGGGAAATCCATCACAATGAGTTTTTCCGTAAATCAAGGCTAATGGTCCTTCACTTTTGGCTTTTCACACTGAATTCTCATTTAGGGGATTTTTTGGTAGACAATCAGAACAATGATTTGTTCTTAATGTGTGAATAACCAAAAGCGAGACCCTTTTCCATATCCCACCTCCCTTTCATTTTATTGTTATGATTAACAGAACTTCTGATCCTTCTTAATGGAGCCTTATATAGCAAGCATGAATATTGCCTGAAAGCCCCAGAATAATACTGTCTGTATATAACCCTGGCCGTAGCCGACCTGAAAGCTGCAGCATTTTGTGCGCATGGACATTTTTTGAAAATAACTGGAAATTGTGATTTATTATGGATCCTATAATTGTTGAATTTTGTGTCACCTGTCCCACTCTTATTGAACAGATCATTTAGAGATTCGTTTGGTTTTAATGCGAGGACTCACATAAGGAAAGGATTAAAATGGTGTATGCATGAGCTGGTATTCATGCATAAGGAAAGAACTATCGGTGCCTGATAGATGTTTGAGGAGATGCACTTGCACAGATAGTGAAATAGGCGCTACCCGTGTGCGCCTCAGGGACACTCATGTGCCAATACATGGAATAAGTGCAACTCATGCGTGCCCAAGGGGCACTTGTGCACGGCATGTGTTGCTATTTGCATCTGTTGTACACCTGAAGGGTGCACGTGTGTTGATACTATTATAAAGGCCCAATATGATTTTTAGGACAAGATCAAAAATCATTTTAGTATAAAGGGTGGCATAGAGAGAGAGAAGAGAGATAAGAGAAAAGATGAAGGAGTTTAACATATCGGATTTGAGTTTTATTTTTTACCAAATTTAAAAATATTCCTCTAATATTATTTTAAGATGTATTATTATTTGATTATTCATTTTCTTAATGTATTTTTTCTAGTGAGTCATTAGATGTGTTGGTATTATATTTAACTCGATCATTCATACGAGTTATTGTAGAGGGATCTCAGAAGAAGTCATATTTGTAATCAAACACTTTTATAATATATTTTTTTAAAATTTGTCCCATAATTTTTTTTATTAATTAAAAAAATTTTTTTACGTTAAATATTATTATATAATTTTATATACTTGGTTACGTAATTTTATTCATTATACTACCATGATATTTTGCGGTCAAACAGTTTATAAGAGATTCAAGTGTTCATTTTTGTTGCCTTAGTGTTGTACGTTTACCATTGGAAAGGAGTGTAATTTATAGCTAATTTAGGAGTACTAGGGTTAGATTGCTCTATAAATTCCCTGTGATCTTCTTTTATTTGCATTTTGTAATTCAATCTGAGCTGGTTTTTGATTCATCCCGGGTGTGAGGACCTAGTCCAGCATCATACTTAAATTCCCAATTGATTGTATTATTCTTCTGTTTTTTGGATTGGAAAGGTTGACAGACTTGAAGAAAGCTTCGATTTCATACGCTCAAGATCAAAGCCACTTGCTGCCTACTTATTTACAAACAGGAAAAAACTCAAGGATGAATTTGTGAGGACCATCTCTGCTGGCGGTATCGCCATTAACGACATTGCTTTACATGTACGCGCTTTCCAATAACTCAGGCAAAACCATCGGTGTTTATTTATCAATATATATATATTTATATATGCATTTGGGTTTGATCTGCAGCTCGTGGTGCCCAGTTTACCCTACGGCGGGGTGGGCGAGAGTGGAATGGGATCGTACCACGGAAAATTTTCCTTCGATGTTTTCAGCCACAAGAAGTCGGTTCTCTATCGAAGCTTTGTGGCCGACGCACCGGCGAGGTATCCGCCGTACTCGCAGGGAAAGCTGAGGCTCTTGAAAGCTCTGGTTGTTGGCAGCGTGTTGGCCGTGATTAGCGCCTTGATTGGGTTGCCTGAGCACTTCGGTAGCAAAGACAAGTCCGCTTGATTCTATGTCTGGCTAGACGACCGTAGACCATCACGTCGTCTCGATTAGAAGCAAGACGAGAAAATGGCCACCGGACTGCCGCCGTCGTGCGCCTGATGGTCGGCGGCGGTGCTTCTCGTCATCCGAAAATTGCAGCGAATTTATATATTCTTCGTCCAGATTTTGTATTTTTCCAAGTGTTCTAGTAAGTAGATATTCATATTTTTCGGCATTGCATTTTCTGAACCTAATTGATGATTGTATCATCGTAATAAGGTGACAAAACACATAAATTAAAATAATATTTTATTATGTGGTTTTAATATTAAAATTTTATATGATGATAATTGATATTAAACACTGTCACTTACTTAAAAATTAATTTATAAGGTTAACATTATAAAATGTTAAGATTTAATTGGCCAAATATTATTGAAGGTTGAGGAATATTATTATTTTGTGAAATAAAATTTAAATTTTGAAATCATATTTATGTGTATAATAGAAGATACACTTAATTTTTTAAATATAATCGACAGACTAAATAATTTTAATATTTTACTTCTGAGGAATTCATTCTTACGCTCTTAGTCAAGATTCAATAGGAACCATTTCATATTAAATAAAATTAAAAAAAAATCTGATAATATTTTTGTATTTTAAATTATTTTGTTTATTAATATTTTAAAAAATATATAAAAAATAATTTTATATTATTTTCACATAAATAAAGGAAAGTAAGTCGGATTACCTAAAATTAACGGCCGTGTGCGTGTACTCCCGAGAGAGAAACTTGAGGTATTGGCGCCATTTCAGAAAACCTATAGCAATTTGCAGAAGAAGAGTCCCCGGTCGACGACGCCCTTCTAGCCGAGAACCCACGCCCGAACCTAAAACCGAACATGGCCGAAGTAATTTCACCAATGGACGTCGATGAATGCGACGACGATGACCCCTCCCTCAGATCAAACAAAGGTAAAGGCGTCGTCGCCGGTGGCGTTCCGCCGGACAACAGAGACACTCCATGGGTCGAAAAGTACCGTCCGCAGTCCCTTGATGACGTTGCCGCTCACCGGGACATTGTAGACACCAGTAACCCCTCGCTGTCTCCTCATTACTGTCACCGTTTTTAATTGTGTTGACTGACATCACTATGGCGTTTGTTTACTCTCTCATCCGTTATCTGATGTATCTGTTCGTGGATTTCGGAACAGTCGATAGGCTGACGAGCGAAAATAGGCTGCCTCACTTGCTGCTGTACGGACCCCCGGGAACTGGTAAAACGTCAACCATTTTGGCCGTCGCGAGGAAACTGTACGGGAATCAGTTCCATAATATGATATTGGAGCTCAATGCGTCGGATGATCGTGGAATCGATGTAGTCCGGCAGCAAATTCAGGACTTCGCCAGCACTCAGAGTTTCTCGTTTGGGTAAGCTCTCTTGCTGTTTTTAGGGTCTGCTCTGATTTTTTGATCTTAAAAATTGGAGTTTTGGAAAATTAGTACTATTGAAACACATGCATTGTTCTAATCTGTAAGCCTAAATATTTAACAGATGTGTTATGTAAGTGTTAAAATTTCAGCAATTAAGTTTTCTTTTTTTCTCTAAAATATGCTTACCTCTTAAAATTTCGTGGTCTCTTGCCATTGAGAATTTCAGCGGTCAAAACGTTAGCATCGTTTAAATATAATTATGGGGGCAATGAGTAGAGTTGTCAGTTAGTGAGTTCGCATGAACAGGTTATGAGTAGCTGAATTCTTAGGGAGTGATATCTTTGTAGTCTATAAATGTTCCATTGACATGAGTATGGAGTTTTAAAAGCATATTTAATGTAAAATAGTGCTATTTTTATCTAATATGTTCCCTTATCAATAAGAAACAAAGGCAACTGTTCTCGTATCCTTAGTGTGTCATGCCTTATTTTCAGAAAACAATTACTAGTTGCGTTGTCAGTGTCTTGTTGGGTCATATCCTGTAACTGTGGCTGTGCTTCTTATGTGG
The DNA here is from genome assembly GCA_033239525.1 of Nepenthes gracilis. Lineage (NCBI taxonomy): Eukaryota > Viridiplantae > Streptophyta > Magnoliopsida > Caryophyllales > Nepenthaceae > Nepenthes > Nepenthes gracilis. The sequence goes on from BSYO01000002.1 coordinate 10,725,188, forward strand.
GAGGAGATAATTTTACCTTTTCCTACCCCTTTTGAAGCCCCAAACTAGTTGGAGGGTTCACAGTTAGATCTTGGAGGAATCCCAATGTGAGCAAGGCAGCAGGCGCATCTATTTCTGAACCCATGGTCCATTATATGGATGATGGAATTGTGAAACGGGTAATTTTTGGCATTCTTCTTTTGTTTGGATGGGGTGATAATAAGAGTGGAAGGTAAAATATGCCAGCTCAAGGCTTTCTTATACTCCGTTCCATAAATTCATTTGTATAAACAATGTGTTTGTATGACTGAGACATATAGTCGCATGCTTATAACTCCTCTTTAGTCCATCCCAAGGCTTATTGTCCTTGTGTTATGCCATGGAAGCAGCCCTTATTCATCCATTAAACCCATAAACTCCAGGGATTTGAATATGAATTAGTTGCCCATTTGCAATTAGAAGTTCACTTTGAGAAGCATTGTGGCTGTATTGTATGTTGTGTACTATGTTTGATCATTGATCTAACAACAGAGGTTTATGTTCTCTTGATAAGTTGATAAAAGTTTGTTTCTATTTGATGGTTTGTCTTCTTGTGCTCTGTATTATGATATTGCTAGTGCAAAGTCATATGTGAAGTTAGTTTTACTGGATGAGGCAGACGCAATGACAAAGGATGCACAATTTGCTTTGCGTAGAGGTATGAAGTCTAGTCTCTGTTTTCTTATGCTATTTTATTCTCCCCCTTTTCTGGTTTTCACTCTTTCATGACAGATATTTCGACTCTGAAACTGTTTTCTGTGCTTGTTGAGAATGTAGTAATTGAAAAATACACGAAGAACACAAGGTTTGCTCTGATATGTAATCATGTTAACAAGATCATTCCAGCCTTGCAGTCAAGATGCACACGATTCCGTTTTACTCCTCTTGATTCTGTTTATGTTACTGAGAGGCTAAAACATGTTGTAGAAGCTGAAAGGTGACTTCCAGATTCCATTGTCTCATCCTTGTCTCCTTTCTATGGGCTGATGAATGATGAATAATGTAACACAAAAGCTGGGTTAGAGCATATATATATATATATATTAGAGTTTGGACAATATGAATAACTTCTCAATGAGAGATTCTTTATCAGGGATGTTTTTAGTTTTATTATGATGTGCAAGATAGAATCATTAAATTGGCTGCATACTAGTTGCCGCTTTTATCCCTTTCCTATCAAGTGTTAATTTTCTTAGGCATTGTTTTCTTTGACCAAAGCTTGAGCTTGGGAAATAATAAGGTTGCTCCATTACGTCTAAAAGGTAATGGATATTCGTAGATCTAACCCCCTAAGACCCTGGAGTCCTATGCACTGGGCCACCTTTTTATTATTTTCTTTGACTCTATCTTGTGATAATTGGAAAAACACAGAGCAATTCTTATACATGAGAAACATATTATCCCAGTGAGACCCCAGTTTGAAGAGGGTAATACTGTGCTGCATCCTATGAGGATGAAATATGAAGAAAAAAAATGCAAAGGGAGCTCCAGTCCTCCAGTCGTTATTGACTTCTCACTTGCTGCATGTAACATGAAATTGTTTTATCTGACAATAGACCATATCTCCATTAACCCCGCAAAAATTACAGCAGTGTGCTAACCTTAGTATATCCTTTAATCTATGCACTTCCATTGTCAAAATATCCTTTAATCAGTGCACTTCCGCTGTCAAATGTCTTCTTGGAAGAATGGAGAATACTTGTTCTTTCTTTTGATGAGATTTCCTTTGATCTAGGCTTGATGTAACAAACTCAGGCTTAACAGCACTAGTTCGACTGAGCAATGGAGATATGAGAAAAGCACTGAACATATTGCAGGTTGTTAATTCTCTTACTTTAAATGTTCCTGCTCGTCCACTTTTCCCTGATTTTACTAGAAGCACTATCAAGTATTTATGTCTTCACAGTTTCTCTCCCCTTCCTTAGCTTGTTGCCTTTTATTCTAGAAATTATAGTTGTTTGTGGGGATGAAGTTTTCTGTGTTATCTTGCTGAATCGGTTAAAAGTTGTCACTGTTATTCCTGAACAAGTGATAGTCTGATAAATACATGATTTGTCAAGATTGTAAGACTTTCAGAATTCTATATTGTATAACATTGCATTGAAGGATGGTTTACTGCAAATTAGTGAAGTTACTCATATTTATGGGCACTGTATTCTGCATTAGTATTCACAGGAAACTAGGGGCCTTGTTCACTGGACATCATAAAAAGGCAAAAGAGTGTTTATCATCCACATTGTTGAGTGCTGCTAACTACTCTAATATGTATCGTCTACTATGTGGTATTCCTATGATGGCCTGTGCAAAAATGTACGATCCCATTCATAGCTGGTGGGAATGTGCAATGCCATATTAAAGAGAATCGATTACCTTTCATCTGCATTGAGGCCATCTAATTATGCTATGCACAGCAGCGCAAAGAGGATTATATCATCAGGAGGCTTGAGTATTTTACAATACACCTTAATATGAACAAAATAGCAGTCACCCTCCGTACTCTAATATAACCTTCTGCTATTTGATGAAATGCTATGCTGTTACCCAATTAATGGGGTATGGTGTTCATTCTTAAGATTGCTGAATTTTGCTTGTTGGTGGTGATGTTATCCATTACCATGTGAAACAGATGTGCTTGCATGTGGTCAGTTTTCTTATCATCAGGATATTTATTTAGTGGATAATTTTCTACCTACAAAGTATTAGTGTTCCAAAATGCTACAGTGCTGCACGAGGCTGATAGTCAATTCACATTTAGGCTTTGAATTTCAGGCAACTTTTGGTAGCTCAAAAAACATGCTGTTCAGCTGTTCATAATATTTTCTCTCCCATGCTTTTGACTTCTCTTGTTACAATTTTTTACCAACTACCTCCTCAGATTACCAACTACTTTTGTCTTTCAATTAAACGGTTCATAATGTTTGTCATTTGGAACAAGAATTACATTGTCCTTTTCTTGATTCATGCAGTCAACGCACATGGCATCTCCTCAAATAACAGAAGAAGCGGTTTACCTATGTACTGGAAATCCATTGCCCAAGGACATTGAGCAAATATCTTATTGGCTTCTGAATGAATCATTTGCTACTAGTTTTATCCGTATCCAACAAGTTGATTGTGTCATTTTTAACTTTGTTGCTGCTGTGGCCATCTTGGTTTTCTTCAAGAAATTGTTGTTTGCTTTTTATTCACTTGACTGGCATCAGGAATTTCTGAAATGAAGACAAGAAAAGGATTTGCCTTGGTAGATATTATAAGAGAAGTGACATTGTAAGTTTTATGCATATTTTCAGTGCCATTTCCTTCTTAAATAGTTAAAGAAATTTATTCCTTGGAGTCCTTTTAACAGGTTTGTTTTTAAGATCAAGATGCCATCAGATGTTCGAGTACAACTGATTAATGATTTGTCTGATCTTGAGTATGTATTCAGTTTCATATCTTTCTTCTGATTTTTCTGGTAATCCTTTTTCCTTATTTGTGCACAGTGTTTGTCGAGATTTTTTTTTTGGTACAAAGATATTCTTAATTGTGGACGTGGATGACAGTGAACATTGCATGATGTCGAGTAACAGGCTGTTTCATACACCTGGTTACTGTTTATTAGACATTAGGGATCTAATCAGTACAGCTGCTGGGTCGATTAAGTGGAGTGATCCATAGGGACACATTCATGCACATGAATGGCCTGTAGCATTTAAGGGGGCAGAACAAGATATTGCTGGCTATGTGTTGCTCGTCTTTAAGCTTTACTGGGAGAGACCTTTAGCTGAACTTTTGTGCTCCTTTACGACCCCCTTCTCGTACTATCCCCATAGTGGCAGATAATTTTGAGTGTCTTGTGATTAATAAAAAATTTAGGTCTCTTCTGCTTGCATGCCACATATTTTTCTGTACCCTTTTGGCAGACTTCTAGTGTTTTTGGAGTTGGATGTACCTTAGAATAACCGACTGCTTTGCTTATTGTGTAAACAGCTTCTTATTATTCCTTGCTTTAATAAATGTCTTCATTGAAGAGGTTTTGCAAGGCATCTAAAACATACCATGTACAATCTGGCAGCAGGACTGCCTACATAATTCATATAGTTGATCCAAAAATTCTGCAAAATAAAAGAATCTATGCTTCTAGTATTTATTGAAATTAACAAAAAAATGAGTCAGCCAAGCTGAAAACACATCTGGTTTAGATCCTCATTGCATAATTGTTTATTTGTTCCCAAACGGAGCATAAAATAGCCCAGGGAATACACAAATTGGAAGTACCGGTTTTATTCTTTCTGCAGAGCTATTCCCAGGCTTCTAATTTGGTTTTGAGGTATCCTGTCGGCAGCCCTGTAATTTCCATGCTATTGTGGAAACCCCACAATCAGAATGATTCCAAATTGCTTTTGCACAGAACAGATTGAGAGGGTTTGGCAAGTATGAGTTCTTCTCTCTGAGAACTGTTCAAGGTCAACTTCCAATCCTAAGTGAATGAAAAAAACTTCCACAACTCTGAAGATTTAAAATCATAGATTAACTCACAGCACAATCTAAGGCCTCCTAACAGGAATATCATCCACCCATCCTAAATGATCACACACGCCACTTACCTGTCAACCACTAGTTTGAAATCACCAGCAAAAGGGCATTCTTTTCTGAGACAATCTCCAGAGCAATTTGCTGAATGAAGCTCATTGAACACTGCAAAATCCTTCACAAGAACCACCCTTGTTGACAGGTAATTTAACAATACTCTACTTCACCCATGGGAGTTGGGTTGTTCCTCACTGCCATCCTCCACAAGAACTCGTTTTTTAGCCTTTCCATTCTTACATCAATAGTTAGAGGCAAGGGAAATAAAGACAGGATTTATGTTGGCATGTTTGATAATGTTCTTTAATTAAGAGTAAGCCATTGCATTATAGGTCAATACTGCTTAGTCCGAGCTTACTTGGTGAATTTTTTGACTCACTGGATCCCACACTGATCTCTCTTTAAAGCTGCTTCCAGTGGCAGACCTTAATATCTAGCTTGAATGGAAACTGACTTACTACACGTCAGCAAAGTAAAACATTCCAACATCCAGGCCTTCTCCTACCAAAGACAACTTGGATTAACTTAAGGTGATCTTCAAACAAAAACATGCTTCAAAATCTTCTAAAATACGGAGAAAAGAAATCAGTGTTATCCACAAACATAAAATGGGACACAAACATCCTCAACTGATTGTCCCTGTGGTATCTCTCTCCAGGCTCCCACCTTCAACTGGTTTTTATACAATCTGACCAGCACTTCTTTGACATGGATAGACAAAAAAGGTGGTGGTGGGTTGGCTTGTCTCAAGCTCATAGAATACGGGAAAAAATCATTTGGCTTCCTGTTTATGATACATGATGAGAAATTTTGGAGTTGGAATGCAGCAACTTATCAAACTTAACCATGGCTTGTTGGAGGTACTCTTTAGGATGACAATCTTAATTCTGTTTGGGACAGTTTTTTTTTTTTTTTAATTTTGTGATGTCAACTGCTATAGTTGTGCATTTCTGCTGTCATGGTGAAATTCGCTCACACTAAAATGAAACAAGAGGCTCCATTGCATTAGATAATGACAGTTGGTGCTGCTAGGGTCTGAATTTTGAAGTTGGTGAATTGCTTCGCTTGTTGGCTCTCTTCAATTCCTTTCCCAATATTTCCATTCAGGCAATCTTGTCCTTCTAATGGGCTACCGCAGATATTGAGATACTCCTCTTTCATGGAAATAAAAAAAAAAGGAAAAAGAAGATAAAAAAAGGAAAAGCAGTGGAAACCTTTAAAAACTGCTAGGATAAACATTCTACATGAGATTATTAATTTGACATTACATGCTTCCCATCTAATACATGTTGCTTAGCAACAACCAAAAGAAAAAAAAAATAAAAATATTTGCTACTGGAACATCATATAAGATTACTGTTGATGATAAAGTGGCCAGGTAAGCCAGCTGCTGTATGTTGTTTCTAAGTAACTGTGGAAAAGTGAAAAGAGTTTGTCAGCTAGAATAATACTTCTCTTCATCAAACTAAGCGTATGCCTGCTCTCTAGTAACAAGATGATAAAATGGATGAAAATATGGGTATCAGGCACAATTTATTTTTTGCAATTGGAACTTGGGGGTAATTATCGATGTTATATCGGAAAATATCAGGTTATCAGCCGATATATCATGATATATTATCACTATGGCTACGACATGTGATTTTGTCATTCCATGCATGATATTTATAGGAAAGGAGAAAACATTGTTGTGAGATTGGACAAATCAAATTCAGCATCTGAAGAATGTTTGTAAGGTTTTCTGTTAGAACATTGCTCTGACTTCTCAGACTGCCCTTGAAGAATGGTTGATTTTGGTTGCAGGTACAGGCTTAGTTTTGGGTGTAATGATAAGTTGCAGCTGGGATCCCTCATTGCTTCATTCACAAGGGCTCGGTCTGCACTGGTTGCTGCTGCAAAGTAAATATCTGAATACTCGAGCCGCTTGTGTTGTGCAGATGATCTTATTACTCTACTTTTGTGAAGGTAACTGGGTCAGATTTTGGATTGTTGTCTGCCTTTGACACCAAGATGGATGATGCTTTGGCTCTAAATCTTGAAAACCGCAAACAGTTGTATTTGATTGGATTAGAGTAAACCCTGCATTTTTCTTTTGTGTACTCTTCAGTTTGAAGGTCATGTTTCCTGAAGGTAACAAGCTGAACGGACTTTTTGATGGCGGAAATGGCATCCAAATAAAATAAATATTATCAAAAATAAAATTAAAATAAATATTATAATTATTTGGTTTATATAAATATTATAATTACCTATGCAAATAAAGTGAGAATACCATTATAGTGATTGAAGGACAGGAGAAGATGGCATTGGAGGATCGGTGGGAAAGATTGGCTGGCCATCGTCCATGGGTATAGCAGGAGGTGGGTTAGTGTCTTGTGGTGGCTAGCAGCAAGGTAAGAGCTGGATGAGATTGGTGGCTAATATATTTATTTGCTTGATGCCCCAATCTTATATTTCTACTTAGATGTGAGTTTGAGTCTCATTTTTTTATCAATATGTCAGTTACTAGCCTTTGTTTTTAAAAATAGGGCCTATTGCCCCACGGTAGGTAGTACTACCAAGACAATACATCCTTACCTTAGTAATTATCGCCTTCTTGTTGCCGGTGCTATTGAAGATATTTTTTTCGGTATTGGAATATTCTATAAGAAAATTATCTATACAATATTAACAATATAAATATCTAAAAGGGAGATAGAAAATTTTTTTCTTCAAAAATTTGAGGTACATTTGTAATTTGAAGGGGAGAGTTTATATAGTCTTCTAATTTGTGATATTTGGTTAGACAATGGAACTTAATTATTACAAGTCATGAAGATGGATAGTAACTTTTTTTATTGTAAAAGGTCCACTAGGCACTCTTTCATCTCCTAAATTTATAACATCAATCACGTGTACATAATATGCATGAGCCAGTAATACATCTCTCTTGATATTTTTAACCTTATTTATACTTGTAAATAAGTCGTATGACTATAGGTTATATCCGTAGAAAATGGGAGTAGTATACCAAATTTTTTTCACAAAGACTAAGTATAGTAACGACTTTAAAATGTATTGTTATGTTTTAAATTCATTTGAATATATTAGATTAATTCACGCATTTAGAACTTAAAGTTACATGTTAATCATCTATAATTTTATCATGATTTATCTACGATTGCTTGTTATATAGTAACATAATAAAAAATGTGTACAGATAATTTATTGTTCTTTCTCATGTAGTTCAACTTTGGCTCAACTGCTTTCCCAGTAATGCCCATTTAAACCGCATTAATATGGTATAGTAGCAAACTTTGAAACCTCAATTCAACAACACAATTGAAAATCAACAATAACATAAATACAATCAATGAAAAATTTAAAGGACTCACATTATGAGAAAGTAGGGATTTATTTATTCACTTTCAAATTAGTTGATTAAGCACATGTAATATAAACTATATGCTGGGATGTGATTTTTCTTTAAAAAAAGCGTATGTCGTAACTTAAAATACTATATAAATTTTAGTCTAATTGCTATTCAAGTGCCTAATCCGAGTTTTCATTTTGGTTGCTACTTTTAGACATAAAATAATCTTACATCTAACGAATTACGAGTTATATGAGTTGTAGGACATTCATTCATAGTCTATATACCCAATCTTAACTCTTATTAAAATAATATTTAGTTATTTTTACTAACCTTACTTTTTTATCATAAGTAATAAGGGATAAAATGTTTCATCTTTGCTCAATAAACTAAGCACTAAAGACGATCGCTTGTGTGAGCGAGTCGACCTAAGCTTGTTGACACACTTTTATATCATTACATGATAAATGTGTAAATAATTAATGAATAGCTTTATATTCATTGAATAATATCTCAAAAAAATAATTTTATCATCAATTGAAAATTAATTATAAAATTATAATTTATATAATCCCAAACTTCTCAAATGTGACATAAAAAAAAAAAAAAACTCACTGTAGGCTTAGCAAGCGGCTCGCAACCATGCGAGTTGTAGAAATGTATTTTGAGACCGTATATTTGTTCGTAATTATATCTCGGATGTAGTAATACCATATATTTAGTTGTTTGATCCTTTCATAATATTTAGGATTTGGGGCATAGGCAATAGTTATTGTGCTATCTTAATAAATTAGATTGGGATTTGAAACATTCTTAATAATTTTTGGATCAACAAAGAACCTCAATAGACAAACTATTTCTTGAACAACAATTGAACAAGTGATATACTCCACCTCTATAGCTGATAATATTATACATAGCTATTTCTTGCTAGTCCAAGTGATAGTTCCAAAATTAAGTAAGATAACATATTTGGAAGTTGATCGGCACTTGTCTAAGTCACCACCTCAGTTGGCATCACTTTGGCCCACTATTCACAAATATAAGTTATGATATTAGATCACATAGTCTATAATACCATTAAGGTATTTCAACACTCTGTTGGCTTCCATCCAACGAGCAAGTCCATGGTTTGATTGAAATTCATTAGCCAAGCTAATTGTATTGCATATATCTAGTCAAGTACATGTTATAGCATACATTAGGTTGCCCATGACATTAGCATAGGGAACACAAGATATTTTCTCAATATTTTTAGGAGTCTTAGAACATATATCTTGGTACAAATCTCATCTTTTAGTATAGAAGTGTCAATAGATTTGCAATTATACTTTTGTAAGTTTTTAAGAAGCTTTTTAATATAAAACTTTTGAGAAATACCAAAAAATCTTTTTGATTAATCAATGAAGATTTTTACTCCTTAAATGTAGTATGTTTCACCAAAGTCCATTTTGAAATTTGAAGATACCTACTTTTAGTACTGGCTAACAATGTAATAAAAAATTATGAAATTGTTTTTAAATTGTTTGATATTGACACAATAGTCCTCTTTAATAAGCGTAAACCTATTTGTGAAAATAGTTTAATGAAATCTAAAGTATTGCTATTTTGATGATTATTTTAAGCTGTAAATAAATAGTTTAAACTTGCATACTTTGCATGTTTGTCCTTTCACCATAAAATTAATTGGTTGATTATATACGTCTCTTTATTTAATTCTTCATCTAGGTAATGTCTATTTGAAACAATTTTAAAGTCAATTTAGCTACTGTGGGTAGAATTGAGTGAATAGAGGTAAACCACACTATTGTTGAGGTCTTCCTATAGTCTATACCCTCTTGAATATAATCATTTGCATTAACATGGTGATCATACCTTTTAATTATGTCACCTACCTTGTGTTGATATTGAAAGCTCATTTGTTTTTAATGACTGTTGGTCTAGGTGGGAGATCTATAAGATCCTAGATCTAATTTGGTCTCATAGACTCCATCTTATAATTTATTACTTTAATTCATTCAATCTTAGCAAAAGATAAGAGACCGCTTATACTATTTTGAGCTCATCATCATCATACAGACCAACCATAAAAACTTCTTATCTAATCCCGAAATAATGATAGAAAATACTACAATGTTGACTTTTATACAGTTAAAGTTGTAAATCATCATCTAATGGTGTATTCCCACTAGAAAGCAATTCACTCTCACTTTCCAAAGGAGTAAGAAGATTTCCTTCCTCATTCTCAATTAGACCTTTTAAAACTTATTCTTATTGATCTACTAACTTCAGAAATCCTAGATTTCTTTCAACCTTATATTTGCTTAGAAATTCATTCTCGACAAAATCTACATATCATGATTCAATTTTTGTTACACTTTCATTATAATGTTCATCTACAAATATATAGCCCTTGGATTTGAGTATCTTATGAAGATACACTTTTTCAACTATGACATAACTTTCCATGCACATGGGTAGTATTGTGAACAAAACTTGTTCAACATCATGGCTGCATGATACTCAATTTGGATTTCTTATCGGTCCATAGTCCATACCAAGTGAAACGCACTAATTTGAGGGTACTCAATTAAGAACGTAAGGCACAATTAATAATGCATCACCTCAATATGATATTGGAAGATTTGCTTCCACCATCATTGATGTAACCATCTCAAGCATTGTACGATTTTGTCTCTCTACCATCCCATTTTGTTGTAAGATATTTTACATGTCAAATGCTTTTTATACATTTTTTATTACAAAACCTCTTAAACTATTCAGATAGATATTCACCTCAATGATTCGTCGTAAGAATTTTTATACTCATATCTAATTGATTAACAATCAAAATCATATAACGTTTAAAACAATCCAATGATTCAAACATATATGAAATCAAATAGATATGACAAAACCTTATAAAATTTTTTATAAATATGATGAAGTACAAATATGTCACAACCACAATATAAGAACATAATCATTATGGCATCATACATGCTTTTTCAATACCGAGCTGCAACCATGCATCAAAATGTTAGTTAAATCCAAATATAATATGTTTTGTCTCAAAATATGACCAATATTTTAAAGGTTGTCCCTAAATTATACAATCTATTTAAAAACTATTCAAGCATAAGGTAAAGCACCTATGATCTGATATTCAAATCAACAACAGTATAAAGTTTGAGTTACAGGCACACCAGCCACAAAATGCAAACATCACAATAAAAAACCAACTATAATTCTAAGTACAAATAAAATATTCTTAAATTAATTCTTCATAATTTCCTGTGATCCAAAAACCTTATAAAAGATTCAAACATGTAAATTGAAAGGTTATAGAAATATAGTAATATTGAACTTAATGCTCAAAAATTATATATGTGTGTGTACGTGATAAAAATATAAGAATGACCAAAATATAAATAATTATATGTGAAATGTAAAAATAATAGAATTAGAGTCAATGATCAGTGATAGTTTCTTTAACTATGGTTGAATATTGAATGTTGAACTACATATTTGTATCCTATAGTCCGAGGCATATGCTATTATTGAGAACTAGTGGGTAGAGTGTTTATATATTATATAATATAGATAGGGATAAATACCATTTTTTAAATCTATGGATATTTTTTTTCTTTTTTGGAAAGTAAAACCCATGGATATTAGATGTTAAGTTTTTATTTAATAAATATTCAAAAATATTATGTCAGTTATCTAAAATGATTTTTATTTATACAAAAAATATTTTATACAAATATAAAAGTTTTTAACTAGAAAAATAAATAATCTTTATAAATTTTAAAATAAAGTTCTTGTTAAATACTTACATTAAAGACATGCAAGATTAATTATTCAAAAATCTTAAAATTTCTTCACAATTTTCATAAAATTAGATTAGCCTTCAAAATTTTAAGAAAATGTGAGCAAATTTGACAAGCATGCAAGCTAAATCGAGAAAACTAGAAAAACATTATTTGCAAGTACATTTGAAAAAGATATAAAAAGAATATTTTCAAACTTTTAGTAACAAATGAATAAAAAAGGTTGAATATACTTACCTTAATTTAAATATTATTAAAATTTAATATGAAAATATTTTAAAATCACATTTCTTTTATTTTTTTCTCTCTTCTTTACTTTCTTCTTTGTCTCTCACCTCTTATGAATCTCAAACATAGACGACTAAATATCAACAAATGATTATTATCTATCCAAATTGATACACTACTGCCAGTTGTACGCCTGTCAAACGTAAGACCAAAACACTACAAATGCATGAACGTCCTTTATGTGCAACTTCAAGAGTCCAATTGTTGCCATGCACAAATCCACGTGCTTCATGTGTACCACAAGTGCTACTTTATACTACCATGAATGCATAAGAATAATTTAGGTGTTTTTCAGGTGCCACATATATTATCAAGCATGCACAAGCATGCCTTTCTACACCTTTCAGGCATCCTAATATTGCTTTCAGTGTATGAGCGCCAATTGAGTATGGGTTAGGCGCCGCTTCACTTTTAAACACACTATAATTCTCAACAATCAATTTAATTTAATTAAATTTTGACGTCATAAAATATAAATTTGAAATCATGTGTTATAATTTTCTCTTTCTAATAAAATTTCATCCTCAAGATTTTTGTACATTAATGAATGAACAAACGCTAGTATTCTCTTGTATTTCATCCTTCTGCTCCCACGTAGCTTCCTCAAAGTGTGATTTTTCCATAATACCTTGACCAAGTGATTTACTTTTGTGTAGAGAGCTTGATCTCATTTGTTAAGATTTGCATTGTTTTTCCAATATATGTATTCATTGATCTATAAGGGTCTATAATCGATCACGTGCAAAGGGTCATAGATGTATTTGTGAAATATCAACACATAAAAAGATTGTGAAAATTTGCTAAATTTGGATATAAGACTAGTCTATAAGTCACTTTTTTATTCTTTATAAAATTTAAAATTGTTTAATAAATATTGACTTCAACTCCCCTTTAAGCTCAAACCTTGTGACTCCCTTAAATGAAAATATCTTTGAAAATACATAATTGCCATCTTTAAAAATAAACTCAAATCTTATATGATGTGCATAACTTTTTTATCAACTTTGAATAACTTAGAGGTGATCTAAGATCCAATGAATCTTTTACAATATCTCTTGAATAACCTCTAATTCCAAAATTTTTTGGTCTATATTTTCTTTCTAATTAATTAGGGAATTACATTTCATTCTATACAGATCTTTGAAGGGTGTCCTACCAATATATATTTGATAATTATCATTATAAGCAAACCAGGCTAGCGCTAAGTAGTCATTTTAATTTCCTTTCATCTACATGACTAATGTCTGCAACATGTCTTCCAAATTTTGAATGGTATTTTTCGATTATCTGTCCACTTTGGAATTGTATGGCGTATTAAATTTTAATTTTATGTCTAATTTTCTACGCAAACCCTCTTAAACTTTGGACACAATTCTTGAATATTGGTCTAACACAATTGAAGTAAGAATACCATTAAGTTTAATCGCTTTGTTGGTGTGCAACTTTTCCAAACTATCCCTTGAAAACATCATCCTGATAGCATTAAAATAAAATGATTTTGTTAATTGATGCACAATTAGTCACATTGCATTGTGCTTCCTCGACATCATCAGTGAACCCATTATAAAATCCATTATTATATATTCCCACTTTTAGTTGAAAATTGACATAGGCTGTAAAAGACCTAGTGACTTATTGTGTTTGACTTTCACTAGTTGACATATGATACATCTTTTTATAAGTGTCATAATTTCTCTTTTTATATTTTTTTCATTAAAAGATCTTTTATAAATCTTAACACATCTTATTTACCTTTGGGTGGATTGTATAATTGAATTGATGGGCTTCATTAAAAACTTCTTTCTTTTACTCTTCAAAGTTAGACATGCAAATACGATCTTAAAAACTCAAAACTCCATTAACCCAAATATTAAGTCAGCTCTTGATTATCTGTCACGGACCGTCTTCCTACTATTCAATATCTGTGAACACTTAGACATAAAGATACGCCATATTATATATAAGTCAATATAATATATAACAATTATACACATGATTTATATGATTATCATATCATAGATGGGTCCAACACCATATGAATAGAATACGGTGTTGGACTTTATTTCAGAGATACTTACTAGGTATCAAAATTATTACCATTAAAAATCTACAAAATTATAAATAATGATCATAATAATCTATAAAAGTATAACTAAATGATCAATGCCATCATTATATTTATTTCATCATAAGACAAATTACATAATTTTCTGATATCAAATTATCCACTAAATTATATTAAAATTCATTATCACTCGAACATAAATAACTTCTAGCTTCAATTATGCTCATCAGGTATCAACTCTTACTCGACATCTGAAGGGTTAGTAAATCAACAAAAGAATAAGCCAAATTCTCAACAATATATATATAATAAAGATATGTACATTTATATTTAAAATAAAAATATATTAGTCAAGGAATAGGAATCATGTAAAACATGTATAAACATTTATCTTCTTTAACATTTTCTTTTCTTTTTCTTAATTAATATATTGAATCTTAGTTATTATTTATTTTTATAAATTAGGACTAGTAGACCTTACTAACTAACGAAACGATCAATAAAGAAAGGCTTGTGTATACTTTCACACAATGTAAAGCCAAATCCTTCTATTCAGCACCCGAAAGTGGGTGAAAGACTTATAACCCAACATATGGGGTTATAAAACTTATGCTGCCAAAAGTTTCCCCACGACTAAAGGCAGCCATAAAGTTTTTACTGTAATATTTTAAGGTATGTTAGAAAATATCACCCGTTGAAATAATTCTTTAGTCCAATTTCTTAATTTCTTTTTTAAAACTTCTTGTGAAAGTTTTTACATTTATTCTTAATACTTCTTCTTAATTTCTTCACTTCGGAAGACAATAATCATAATTCTTGAGACTTAGCAAAACTTCCATATAAACTTTTCATAATATCGAAACATACGAGCCATAAAATACGATAATTAATAATAAACCATAAGTCGTAAAAGAAATTGATGCATTGATTAGTTTAGCAGTTTTAACTTTAAAATTTTATATATATTAAAAATTCAGATTTAATATGTAGTATATTCGGTCAATTTGGCCATTGGTTCAGTAGTTGGTTCAAGGCCAACTCGGGTTGATTTCTTCAGTACAATTTTAGCATAATTACTTGATGATTCGGCTACTAATTCCCGTTGATTTAATGGCCGGTTCTAAGTTTGGTCCATGATAATTTTTACCACTAAATTTCCTCATTAGCAAGCTAGTTTAATGAGCTGGTTCAAGGGTTTAATGATTTTTCATAAGCTAAAAATTTCAACATATGTTGGGCTGGTTCAGTTGTTAGTTTAAGGCCCTATACGGTGGCTAATTCAAGATAAATTTTACAAGTTGACTCTTCAACACCACCTCATGAAACCGTGATTGGTTTAACTACCGGTTTAGCCGATTTGTGGGCCGATTCAAGGCTGGTTTCATAGCTGCAAATTTAGTATCAGCATGGATGCTGTTAGTTGGTTTCGTAGTTGCAAATTCAATATTAGCATGGATACTATTAGCTAGTTTAGTTACTATTTAGGGGCCCGATTCAATGACTGTTTAGGTCCAAATATACGGGTTGACACTTCAACATTACCACAAGACACTTAGGGGAATATGGATGCCAGTTTGGCCGATTTAGATGCCAATTCATGTCCGATTCAATAGTTGCAAATTCAGCATCACTGGATGCTGTTAGCCGGTTATGTTGTTGTTTGGGGCCCGTTTCAATGACCGATTTGGGTCCAAATTTACGAGTTGACACTTCAACATTACCACAAGACACTTAGGATAATATGGCTGCCGATTCGGCCTATTTAGGAGCCAATTCAGTAGCTGCAAATTCAGTATTAGCATGGATACTGTTAGCCGATTATAATGCGATTTATGGCCCGGTTCAGTGACCAATTTGGGTCCAAATTTATGGGTTGACATTTCAACATTATCACAAAACACTTGGGCTAATATCACTACTACTTCGGCCGATTTAGGGGCCAATTCATGGCCGGTTCAGTAGCTACAAATTTAGTATCAGTATGGATGTTGTTAGCCGATTTTGTTGCTGTTTAGGAGCCTGGTTCAAGAACTGGTTCGGATCCAAATTTACGGGTTGACATTATAACATCACGATATGACACTTAGGCTAATATGGATGCTGGTTTAATCTGTTTAGAGGCCAATTTATGGCCATTTCAGGGGTTGCAATTTCAGTATCAGCATGGATACTGTCCAGTTGATTCTATTGCTATTTAAGAGCCTGGTTCAGTGACCGATTTAGAGTATTTTTGACTGCCAGTTCACAAGTTGACACTTCAGCCTCAGTACATGAAGACTTGGCCACCAGTTTACCCAATTTAGGGCCTGGTTCAATCTATGTTTTGCAAGCTGTCAAGTTCAGTATCAGTATCAGTATGGATGCTAAGGTTGATTTTGCTGGTTATTTGGGGTCCCAGTTTAGTGGCCAATTCAAACCATTTTTATGGGCCAAATTTTTATAGTATCAATAAGAGGTTTAGCTAGTTAGTTATTGATTTTGGGCCAGTTTGGTGGCTGATTCATGGCCAGTCCAGCTGATTTTTAGCAATGTGTTCAGCTACTGGTTTTGTTCAAGCTGGTCTTCCAGCTCTTCCACCATTTCATTTCTTATTCTAAAATAATGATATGATAAAAATAGTGAGTAATCTAAATATTTGAGCAACAATACTTAAAAAAATTAACAAAAATCAGCAATAATTAAAGGAATGGTATAAAATACACTTGTCCAAAAATTCATTTTTACTTCTCTTGCTTTTAGTTTACTCCCTTCTACTTTCCGGTTCTTCCTTCTCTTCTTCTCATCGTTTCCTCTCTTCTTCACACTTGACTTAATATATTTTGAGGGGAATAAAGCAAAATCATCACTACTCAATTGTGCTGCTGCCAGCACTTAATTTTTGCTCCCAAAAGTTTGGTTGAGCTGTCCTGAAATCAAATTCCAAGTTCTGCTGAGTCATCCACAAATTTTGCTGATTTGTTGCCTTAGGAAATTGCACTGTGTTCAGGTTTTATTGGCTCCTAAATCAGTTGATGCTGCTGCTTGCTTAAGCCCCTAGGTGCTGTGTTCCACTCTCTCAAATTTACTTGCTGAATTTTTGCTGATGTGTTGCTGAAGTATTGCTGTCGCGTGTGTGTGTTGTTTCCTTGTGTTGTGTGTGTTGTTTTTTCTATTGAATATTTAGAACTATAATGCCGCCGTGTGGCAGTTTCTCCTTGCTAAATTTTTGCTGATTTGTGGCACTGAAGTAAGCAGCTTGTAAGCTGCTCTCTCATGATTAGTTAGCTAAGTGTGTGCCGTGTGTGTGTTACTCCTTATACCATGGGTGTATGTGCTGTTTCCTATGGAATAATGATGCTTCCATTTGAAGCTGCTGAATCAGGCAGCTGTTAGCTAATTTTTCAGCCTACCGGGTTGCCCCTTTTTATTGTCCAGCACATATATTATTGCTGATCATTTTAATTTGCTGCTGTCCCTGCCGTCCAGCTGCTGTCCCAGTTGCTTCTTTGTCAACCGAAGATGATTTGGTTGCTAATCGATTAAAAATTTAGCAGCCAAACTAGTCTCTTATCACTCCAAAATCATTTCGGTTGTTGACCAATTGAAATTTCGATGGCCGAGTTATCCTTTTCGTCAACCGTAATTAAATCGATTGTTGACCGGTTCATCGGATAATTTTTCTTGCTA
The DNA here is from genome assembly GCA_033239525.1 of Nepenthes gracilis. Taxonomy (NCBI): domain Eukaryota; kingdom Viridiplantae; phylum Streptophyta; class Magnoliopsida; order Caryophyllales; family Nepenthaceae; genus Nepenthes; species Nepenthes gracilis. The sequence continues at coordinate 10,742,979 of BSYO01000002.1, forward strand.
CCATTATGTCTCGGGGTGAACCTCTGGCTTCTGGGTTTATAACATAATCAGCCTAATTTGCATCATTATGAAATTTGAGTCTTACCGAAATTCTTAGACCTATAAAAATATCTAAGTCTACATATTTTAATTTCAATGGTTAGTAGTTTTCAGATATCGAACCCTTCAATCTCAAATTCTTTGTATCCTTTGACATCGATTTCACTTTTATTTAATTAATTATGATTTGTTTAATTGAAAAATCTCGAACCTTATATTCTCAACTCAAATGCTTGTTTATATCTATCCAAAATGGATTATCCATTTGTATTCTCTTAATACTTTCATGGACTGTTGGATACATATGAAAATATGATAAGATTATGCGTGCAGTTTGAGAGTGAAATACAATGCTACACTCCATGTCGTCAACATATCCATTTTCCATGATCATCAAATGAGCCATCACACTTACTGATTTACTGCTCAATGCATTCACAACTACATTAACTTTTTTCTGTTGATATTAGATTTTACAATTGTAATCTTTTAATAGGTCTATAATCGTATTTGTCTCATGTTTGAATCTTTTTAGTAGAATAAATATTTCAGGCTATTGTGATTTGAGTACACCACAAATTTCTCTTCATACAAATAACACATTCAAATCTTCAAAAACAAAGATGAAGGTTGTTAACTCCATGTCATAAGTGGAATAATTTTGTTATAAGCCTTGAGTTATCTTAATCCATAAGTAGTCATTCTTTAATGTTACATCAATATACAGTCCAACCCTTTCTTGAATACATCACAATAAACTATGTAACCATCGAATCCTTTCAAATAGCTAAAATCGAGGTAGTTGTCAAATGACTTTTTAATTCTTAAAAACTTCTTTCACATTTTTTGTCATAAGAGAATGCTATGTTCTTTTGCATCAAGTGGGTGAATGACATCGTAATTCTTAAGAAAATCTCCACGAACCTTCTATGATGCCGACCAAATAAAAAAACTTCGTACTTTTGTTATGTTTGTAAGGTTAATCCAAATTCATTACTGCTTTAATCTTCTTTGAATTTACAAAAATACATATTTTTGATATTAAGTGGCCTGGAAAAGCCACTTCATCGAGCCAAATTTTACACTTTCTCAACTTGATATATGATCATCTTTCAATGAAGACTTTCGCTAATTGATCCAAACAAGAATGAAATATTTGATTCATTAAATCTATAAATATTGTAATGATATTAGTTAACCTGAATGACATTACAAGAAACTTATAATGATCATACATTGTTTGGAATGACATCTTTGCAACATATTCTTTATTGATTCTTAGTTTGTGATACCTCGATTAAATATTAATTTTTGAGAAAACTTAAGTTTCTTACTATTGATAAAAAATGTCATCAATCATCATCATAGGGTACTTATTCTAAATCATTACTTTGTTCACTTTTGAATGTTCTATGCACATTCTAATTGATTTGTCATTCTTTCTCACAAACAAAATCAATACACACTAAGGTGACATAGTTGGTCAAATAAACCCCTCCTTCAACAGCTTTTGCAATTGTTTTATTGACTTTTTTAACTCCAAAAGAGTTATCATATATCAAACCTTACAAATTGTCACAAATTCTAGCATCAAATCAATCTCGAACTTAATCCCTATACTCGGCAGTAATCTGGGGGGATATTCTAGAAACACATTATCGAATTCTCTTACCATCAAAATATCCTCAACCAACAAATTATAACTTTTGGCAGTGATAACATATGTAAGAAATGTTTGATACTCACCCAAATGGCACACATGCAGTGTAGAATTCATATAGATCAACTTTTTTATTTTACTCCCTTGAAAATAAAATAGTTCACAACTTAAAATCAAAAACTATATACTCTTGAAAAAATAGTCCACACTGGCATAGTAGCATGTCAATCAATCTATTCCTAAGATTATATAAGAATCATGCATGTTGAATAAAATTAAATCTATTAATAATTCAAACCCATGCACTCAAATAACTCATCTAGGGTAAACAATATCAGTTATCAATGACTTACCCATAGGCATAGACAACACTAGAGTTTAGTTTATGATATTAGATGGTGAATACAAATAACATACAAAATTAGATGACATAAATGAATACATAGACCCCATATCCAATAGCACACGAGCAGTAGTCTCAAAAATGAGAGTTTATCTTCCATCACTAAAGAAGTTGCATACACATTCTTGGCTATTACACCATAAACATTTTCTAAAGCACTAAACTTCTTATTGGTTTGCCTCAACGGGTTGGGGCACTTTATGATTCACTGACCAAATTGACCATAGTTGAAATAGGCCCCATTCTACTTGTGCTGTGTTTGCCTCCATGAAATATTTTTCAATGGTTGCACGTGACCTTAGATTATTGTTGCTTACCCAGTGCTCCTTGAATATTCTACCTTTTTTGTCCCAATTTTTATGGGACTTAATTCTTTTATGGGATCCTTTTGTTCCAAAAACTTAGCCTCCTTGGCTCACATTGCCCTTCTTAAAGAACTTGCCTATCTCTAGGTCCTGCTCAAAGTGTAGGGCCCGTTCAAGAACCTCATCATACATCCTCAAACGCAATGACAACAATTGTCTCCTCATTGTATCCTCTAAGCATTGAAAAAACTTCCTTACCCTTCCCATCTCATTCATCATCATGTACGAAGCAAATTAAGTAAATTTGGTATCATATTTTGCTACTGTACGATTTTTCTATCTCAATCAAAAGAGTTCATTCCTTTTTTCACGAAAGCTTACTGAAAAGCATTTATCAAGAAATGTCTCCCAAAACATGTCATATGAGATCTTTTCATTCTCCAAACCAAAAATTCTTTTATTTATGGCTTGCCAATGATTGGTCTCGCTGTCAAAATTGTAGGCAAAAAACTTGACTTTATCTTCCATGGGGCAATTTATCACCTTAAACATCTCCACTATACAAATCCATATCTCGGCTTTCAATGGATTTAGAACTCCTAAAAATTCAAGGACACGTTCATTTGTGAATCTATTATAAGTAGTCATAACATTCCTCAAATTCCTATCTTGCTCTGAGTTTGGTTTGTTTTGCACCATATGGCCTATAGTTTTCGTCATTCTCGCCATAATAGCAAGATAATTCTCCTCCTGGTTTGGTCCAGTGCCACATTAACCTCAACACATTTGTATTGATGTGTCACAAATCATAAATATAGAAATAATAAAATAAGAATTAATGGTCAGTGATGACCTTATAGATTAAGGTCGAATATCAAATATCGGACTATAATTTTATATGACATATTTTGGGCTATATACCATTATTTAAAATCCATAGATGGATTATCAATATATTATACTTTATAGATGGAGACAAATACAAGTTTTCATTGTCACGATCCAGAACACAATATAAGTAAGTTAAAAATAAAATCAATAATAATATTTCTAACAATTATAAAAATTTGATTCATTAAATCTATAAATATTGTAATGATATAATAAAATCCAAATAAGAATGACGGATATAAATTCGAACTTATAATATTATACATTGTTTCCAAACATCTTTGCAACATATTCAAATATATAACAACTCATCAATAAAATGTAATAACTTTAATATATTCTATACATGGATTAAAACTTAAGTTTCTTACAAAGATAAAAATCATAATATATCATCATATCAAAATATAATTCTAAAAATTATTTTGTTCACCGATGGATGTTCTATGCAACAAATCACATCCGAACTGTTATTCTTTTCACAAACAAAATCAATACACACTAAAGGGATAAAATATGAAAAATAAACCCTTCCTCAACAAGTATTGCAATTGTAAACAATGCATGTAAACTCCAGGAAAGAGATAATAATCAAACCTTACAAATTAAAATACAAATTCCGCATCAAATCAAGATGTCTCGAACTTAATCCCTATACTCTCGTATCAAACAATCCCTCTAGACATAATCACAATAAATAACTTACCATCAAAATATCTTATACCAGCAAATTATAACATTTTGGCGAGTGATAACATATGTAAGAAATGTTTGACCACATTTGTGTGGGACACATGCATTGTAGAATTCATATAGATTAACTATTTTAATATTAATTATAAAATTTGGGTATTTCACAACTTAAAATAAATTTAAATATCGTAAAATATTCGGGAATGATCATAGTAGCATGTCAATCAATCTATTCCTAAGATTATATAAGAATTGGAATTAATAATAAAGGAAATTAAATCTATATATAATAATAAACCCATAATAATAAAATAATAATATAAGTAAATGAAAAGAAAGAAAAAAAAAGAGAAAATGGGAAAAATAAAGGGGAGAAAGTGACTTACCCAGAGAGGAAGAAGAGTTTAGTTTATGAGATGGTGAATACAAATAAAATACTAAATTTGATGACATGAAGAAGAAGGAGAAGATCCAATAGCACACGACGGCGAAGTCTCAAAAATGAGAGTTTATCTTCCATCACTAAAGAAGTTGCATACACATTCTTGGCTATTACACCATGGCATTTTCTAAAGCACTAAACTTCTTATTGGTTTGCCTCAGGAGATCGAGGCACTTTAAGATTGCGCGAGGAAAGGACCATAGTTGAAATAGGCCCCATTCTACTGGTGCCGAGGAGGTCGTTTGCCTCCACGAAATATTTTTCAATGGTGGATCGGCGCACGTGAGCTTAGATTATTGTTGCTTGACCAAAGGCTCCTTGAATATTCTACCTTTCTCAGAACCAGGAGAGAGGGGACTTAATTCTTTTATGGGATCCTTTTGTTCCAAAACTTAGCCTCCTTGGCTCACATTGCCCTTCTTAAAGAACTTGCCTATCTCTAGGTCCCGCTCAAAGTGCAGTCCCGCTCAAAAGAGGGCATCATACATCCTCAAACGAAATGACAACAAGTGTTTCCATCATTTCTATCCTCTAAGGAGTATAAAAAAGTATCTTTACCCTTTCTTCTCATTTAATCATCATGTTTGAAGCAAATTAGAAATTTGGTATCATATTTATTTTTAAATACCCTTTTTCTTTATCAATCAAAAGAGTTCATTCCTTTTTCATGAAATTTTATCGGAAAAGCATTTATCAAGAAATGTCTCCCAAAAACATGTCATGATTTCTTTTCATTCTCCAAACCAAAAATTCTTTTATTTATGGCTTGCCAATGATTGGTCTCACCATGAAAAATTGTAGGCAAAACTAACCATGCATCTTCCATGGGGCAATTTATCACCTTAAACCATGGTGGTCTATACCCAAAAGGTCGATATCTGATCCGAGGGATTTGGATCTCCTAAAAGATTAAGATTGACACTTTCATTTGTGAAGATATTTGTAGTAGTCATAACATTTAATCAAACCATCGTATCTTGCTCCGAAAACTGGTTTGTTTTGGACGTTATAATATATAACTAAAACTTCATTCTGCACCATAATAGTAAAACATAGTGAGCAAGTTCCTCCTGGTTTGGGAGACAGAGTACATTAATGGCCTCAACACATTTGTATTGATGTGTCACAAATCATAAATATAGAAATAATAAAATAAGAATTAATGGTCGAGGATGACCCTTCCTAGATTAATATCAATATCAAATTGGTTCTATAATTTTATATGACATATTTTGTATATACCATTATTTAAAATCCATAGATGGAGATACGTATATTATACTTTATAGATGGGCGAAATACAAGTTTTCATTGTCACGATAAACCCGGATATTTTGATTTATGTTTTAAATCAATTTTCTTAATTTAACAATTATGAAAATTTAATCCTCCGACGTAATGTGTCCAAACACGTGGATGTGGTGATGGTTGCGAATAAGACCTGACCTCGGATCATATGATATGATATCAAATATAATTTTACCGGATCGTGATTTATATGAAATTGTCCCGGAGGGAGAGTTATCCAAATATATAATTTACTCATTAATAAATCTAATAACTTTTTCGGGGATTTTCCATACATGATGTTTTGACTCGTGATTGCTAAAGATATCCCCATAATTTATCCCCGTGTACCATTTTATAACGATTCTTGATACTTCTACTCACTGGGCTCACGTTTTCATGTTTTATCCCTCACATCCGTGGCATGGATACGCTTGCGTATCCGTGGCTCGGATATTCCTTTTGGGATGGAGATATTAAATTTGGAACTTAGAGCTCAACATATGTTATTGTTATTATATGTAAATGGTGCATTGATCATTGTAGGAAGAATATTGAAGTTATAGTATTGTGGATGAAACACAAGGTTTGGATACCTCCCTAAAAATCGAGGTCAAATATCTCATGTATTAAATGTCGTCAGTTCATATCCGATGAGATCTTGTCCGGGTTTTATTTATAATAAATCCTCGCATGTGTTTGAATGTCACATCCGGGATGGGTTATTGTTGTGATGGAAATCTTATTATTGATTTTATTTTTGACCTGCGTATATTATGGTCCCGGGTCGTGACACATACTATCGTCCGGATCTAAATCTCATATATCATATGTTGAAATCGAAAAAATATCGGAACTAAAACATATAAATATAAAACATATTCTAGAGTTTAACACATCAGTACGTACGAGACATTCTTATCGCCCATCCGTGGGCCAAACCACATATTTTAAATCGTAGTCTACGCAACACATGCAGAAATACAAAGCATGTATGAAATCGAAAATCAAAAATAAATAATACCAACTTGATGAAATGTTACCTCGTCTGGTAACCACAACTATATTGGCTATTATTTAGGTCAATAGTTTAAGGCCATCCATTTACTATATCTCCAATAGATTAGGAATTTGCTAGCTATATTTTACCACTCCAATTTTGGGTGCAACATCAAGTTTTAATTATATATTAGGACGTCTGAATATATTATTCCATCAATTCCTTATGATGGTTCTCATTTAAAATATACAGTGGGAAAGGTCAGCTACTTAACGTCTCAATCTTTTGGCCGGCAGAAGGGGCCATATCATATACATCCCCGTCGGGACTAAGCCTCCTCGTCGGGAGCGGTACCAATATCTTAGACCTTGGATCATATATAATGACCCATCGGGTCTCGGACCGTCATGGTCCCGTAGTGACTCCACCCCCGACAGTATGCATGATTAATACAAAGTCTGGTTCATGGTTCTATAACATACGAATATACAAATATACGTATATACCATTCGGGTGTCCAAAACCCTCCAAATTATAAATACCCATGTAAAACCACTACACGACTTGTAAAACATACATACATTTACATAATTAATAAATTGTGTATATATAAAAATACATGCATGTTAGTAAAATCTCAAACAGTACTCAAAACACATCAGAAATTAAATTAGACCAAGAATAAGTTTAGAGGATACTTACCTCAACTTTTACTCCTCAGATCTGAAGAAATAATGTCCCGAAGCACTCGATTGGGCCTTTCTCTCTCTTGCCTCATGTGCGCACAGCCTCCCCTCCTCTGCCCGAGGCTCCTCCCGCCTTGCTGCCGCCGCCGCTCCACCACCGCGCTGCCTCACCGGCAACCGCCACTACTTTGCGTGGCCGTCGTCGGCCTTCTTGGCATCGCCCTCTCTCTCCCGTCATGACCCTCTCTCTGTCACTCAGCTTCTCCCCTATGTATGGCTCGCACCACGCCGTACCGCCTCAGCCAATGGCCACCGCGACGTCATCCGCGTGCCACCATCACTTCCACCTTCCACCATCGACCGATGCCTCCAACGACCGTTGCCGACATCCGCGATGGCCTCACCGAGTGCCATCAGCCACCGCCCACACCAACCACTGCTGCGCCACTCGTGACCACCGTAACTACCCGCACCGCCTCTTCCTTCCTCTCCCTTCTCCTCCTTCTTCCCTCTTCCCCGCGTTGAAGCCCTACTCCCCTCACTCTCTCTCCCCAACTCTCTCTCTCTACTTTTTCCCTTCTTCTTTTCTCTTCTTTTTTTTATTATATTATTATTATTATTATTATATATATATATATATATATATATAATTTTCAATTTTTTTTTTTTCTTTTAATCCCAAACCCAATTCGATATTTGGACAACTATAATGACACACTCTGTGTGCCACTCTGAAATTTCAATCATTCATCAAAATTTTATAATATTTTAATTTATTTTTACCACGTTCAAAATACCTAAATTTACAATTAATATTAAAATAATCCAAATGATATCCGAAATATTATATTCGTACTCATGTTTATTTATTAATATGTTAAGACATGTCTAAATATATTACGTTAACTATTTATAATATTTTCATTTAGACAAAAAAAAATTTTATATAAATATATAAATTTTTAACTAAAAAAATAAAATTAACTAAAAATATCTAATGATCACTTATATGTCTAGACTGGCACACCAACATCACTTATGTCCCCATCAAACATGAGGTCAAAATGCCTCCAGAGCATGTGCATCATTTATGCATTGCCTCAGCCCCATAAATGCAGAAATGCATGTACGAGCATTCTTCATACGCTCCACAAGAGTCATTATACATTGCCATGAAAGCGCGAGTTTGACTCATATACTCCTCAACTACCATATATACTGCCATGCATGTATAGGTGTGCCTTCCTAAGTCTCTTAAACATCCTAATATTGCCCTCCATGCTTGAGCGCCGCTTAGGCATTGGTTAGATGCCACTCCACTTCTCTCAAGTATTTAATTCATCACCTAAATATACAATTATTCTTAATAATTTATCTAATTTAAATAATTTTTGATATTATAAATACAAATTAGAGATTAGGTGTTATAAGACTACTATGTTTTGTCCTTATGGTCATTGGACTACATATATCAGAATGGACTTAATATAATAAAAAATATACTCTAATAAATTTAGTTTTCTTTAAACTTTCCATTAGATAATGCATTCTCTAACTAATTTAGTCATCCTGTCTTACTCTACATGGCCAATGCTAGCACACCATGTACATATGCTCAAATTATTAGTGGAAGTCAATTAATAAATGAATCATTACTACTATAGCAATTTAAATCCAATACTATAAAACCACTGAAAATAAAACCACAACCATTATGAGTAGTTTCTAAATAAAATGAAATATTATTATTCTAAAAAAAATCAAAAATCAAATCTCATTAAAATAATCACATAAAGTAAATTCCATTGCATCTTTGAAGTGTATAATATATCATGGAGTAAAAAAATGTGTCCACCATGCAAATTTATCTTATAAATGCCAATCCCAAGCACCTCCATGCTATCTCTATTTTTTATTTTTATGTCTTTACTCTCAGTAGGAGTTCAACGGTATTTCACGAATCCAACTCAATCTCTTGCTCTATGCTCGATTACTACTGAGTCTGTAGTCTATAAAAAAAAAATAAAGCCAAAAATTATGACATTACAAGTTATATAAACTGATAAGAGTTAAAGAATATTCTTTTTGACTCAGTACATTCAGGAGTGAAGTGGCACTCCTTTCTACAATTAAAGTAAACTAGCTTAGGCTTGTCCTTTTTTCCAACGAGTTTTTCACTTTTACAGTTGATGGTCATCTACTTTTTAGATGATGATCTGGATGCTGTACTTTGCTTAGGAGAGTCGTTAGTGTCCTTGCATTTAGATCCGAGATGTTACACACAAATTTGACTCAATTATACACATAGAACAATTAGGCTTTTAAGGGTTTAGCCTCAAGATTCAAATGATGCATAACATCATCACAAGTTTTGATATTTTTATTATGTATCAAGTTTTGTCCTATAGTTTTCCAAGAGCTTAGGAATGAATAAATCATCGCTTGGATCTACTGTTCATCATTGAGACTATTCTTAGTAGCCTTGAGCCTGTAGATTATAGTTAATATTATTATTAGATATTGCTTCATTGTATTTATAGTGTGTATTTAATAGAAGTCAAATTTCATAGTAATCCAAAAAGTCTAATGATAAATGTCCTATCAAACTTAAAATTTAAAGTATTTCACAATACATGAGCATTGGATACTCCTTAAACTCATTAATAAAATTGTCGATCATGCTGCTTGACATGGTAAAGTACGCACAATAATTTTTCTTAAGCCATTTCTCATAGGCTTCACAATCTTTATCATATTGTTCGATGTAACCTTGCTTTGACACATTCAAAGAATTGGTTTAGTTTTTCAAGACTTACTATTCATCTAAGACTTACTGGATTTTAAGATACTAAATGTTAAAGTTTTTCCTACTCAATTTATCTCCCTCATTCAAATCAATGGTAATATTTTTTGAAGCCATATCACTGCAAACACTTGCACAGACTAGATATTATTTTCACAAATATCTAACTATTTTATTACATCAATCTAATTTAAAGACAAAAATAATTGAGACACATCACAAGATTTAAAATTTTCTAGACTTCCTAATCCTCTCAGGTGCTATAATATTAGTCATTAATTCTTTGATCTGATTTTTGTGTAAAAAATATTACATCGAAGGAAATAATTAAACTCTTTTAAAGTCTGGTTTTGAATTAGCTAAGCAACGTTTTATATATACTTGGTGTTGTTTTACTAGTAACCAAGTATTTTCTGGATAAATCGGGGTCTTCTGTGTAAGCATAATCCTCAATTAAATAATCAATTTTTTGGACAGAACGTTTATAGAATACTAATAAATAATTATATATATATATATATATTGTAAAGTTGGCTAGATAAAATCCATAATAGGAATCTTATTAATACTTCAAAATAACTTTATATTATAGACCAACCATACTCATACTATTTAAAATAATGGATGCGGTAACTTTAATTGCCTCAATGTCTTATGATTATTTTAATGAGCACACCAATTTCTAAATCTATTATTTTCAAACAATTGGAAAATTTTAAAAATGTCAAATATTGATAATTCATAAGAATTACGCCAAAAATTAATCTCAACTATGTGTTTTTCTATAAAATAAATATCACAAACTAATGTCAAAAAATACAGCACATGATAGTAATATAAGTTCTTAATTTCATAATTCTCTAATAGAATTGCACATTATATAAACCAAAATTAAAATAAAGCTATATATTTTTTTATGCGTCCCAAGATCCTAATTGTTATACGAATTACGGAGCCACTCGATCTTTCACTGATGTTGAATTGGAGTGGGTCCGATCTCTATCTCTACTAATTTGGATCCTGTACACCACAAATAATGAATAAGAGGTCAGAGGATTGGCGAAACTCACTCCTCAATTTATCCTCCGATACTCAATTTAGAAATATTTCCAAAAAAAAAATAGAAAAATGAGGGGATGTAAGAGAATACGAATATGAACGTATGTGGGGAATGTGAGAGTAGGATTGACCTCCCGTAATGCATTCGACTTTGAGGTGTTCCGTAGGTAAGGCCCTGGAGTGTTGCACTCGGTGAGTGGCTTACTAGGATGTGCTTAATGGGAAGCGGCTTATGAAATAAGAGTAGTGTTAAGAAAAAGAGTTTGGTTCTTTCTCTACTCTTGTTTTTCATTCAAAAGTTGATTTCGTTGAAGATCAATCCCCCCTCTGTGTGCTTGAGAGTCCTTTTTTTCTCCTCATCCCTCTCCTACAATCGTGAGAGGTCTTTGTAATACTTTGTAGAGAAGGTTTTTGTGTCAAAACTAGTTACAGGTATCCAGTCAGGATTCACCGACCGTTGAGACATTGACGGAAACCACCATTGTCAGATGTCATCTTGTGGCAGTGAAGTAACTGCAACTAGTGGTGGTCGACAAGGGCCAGGCTATTTGTTGTGTGGATTGGCTGGACTTACATTGGTCGGTGGGCACGGTGGTTCCCCATGGTTGACCACTACCACCATTGGCTGGAGCTTATTGCACTGGTATTTTCTGTATTGCCAGTTTGCTATCGACGAGGTGGAGGGTGTACTTAGGCCATGATTGGCTAAGTCGCAGAGGCTGTCTGCTGATCCTGAGCCATTGTTTCCTCCTGGGCCTACTCGCAGTAAATGGGCTGGTTGGACGATCTCCTGAGCCTTGCTTCTCATTGGGCTTCGCTGACAAATGGACTAGCTATTGAATCAACCCGTGTTGTGATTAGACCCATCATTAGTCTCCCATGCCAGAGAGTTGAGCCTCTTCGATGTCCGGCATGTCAAATGATGGGACGTTGCTTGTTGAGCCTACTCATGCGTCTCTTCCTAAGATGCCTCAGTCGCTAATTCCTGAGAGCTACGCCCCTTCCTTAGCGCTTTGCAGTTTTTTTGTACAATGGCACAAGGATTCGATGCCCTATTTAGAATGATTTTGTTCTTAATTGAGACTTAGCGTTGATTCCTTGCTGGTCTTTGGCTGACACATCCTTTCACTGGGAACTTGCCATCCTTCTCCCTCAGCTATTGTTTATTTAAGCACTAGCGCCCAGGCCGTTTCTTCATCTCTTTGAAGGTATTCTTACTCTAACTGACTACACTTCTTTGCTAACTTGAGCAACTCCCAAATAGCTTCCCAGAGTGTCTCTGCCATCCGATCGACCATGTCTGACAGGGATGTGGAAGTTCTGATCGGCATGGGCTACTATCTTGGCTTCATCTCGTTCATGGTTGTTGCGGTTGGTGAGACGGCTTGCTCTCCTCCTCCGGGTACATTATCGTTTACAAGGAGCATCTACGAGTTGGCCTCCGAATCCCAATTCAAAGGCAACTTCATAAGATTTCGATGTCCCTTGGGATCCCCATGGCTTGCCTGCTCACAAATGTCGTTTGGTATCTAGTCACCCTATTTGTCTTCTTCCGTGCCAAGGGACTCACCTTGGACACTTGGGCCCTGAAGGTGCTCCTTCGGATCAGACAGGAGGGTGACTAGGTTTTCTTTGTTTATCGCGCTCGGTTCCAGCTGAGCAGGGTGAGGCTTGGATCGACAGAGGACTGAAAGTCTTGCTTCTTCTTATTGGAGGTCAACTCCACTAGCCGGGTTCCTAACAGATGGGGCTGAGTCAACAACTTCTATGCCATAGATTTCCTACCGGATGAGGCAGAGATGGGCCAACTGCTGACAACGCTAGTTGAAGGGAACATTGATGCCCTTCACATCATCGAGGATTGGATTTCTGATGGGTCCATAGCTAGAGGGTCGCTAGAGGTGTCATTGGAGGAAGATGGCCCCTCGAACTTGCAAACTTCCCCCAAGGAGCCATCAGGAAGGCCATGCCTTGGAGCAAGTTACCAAAAGCTTCTGGACACTTACACTCGAGCTCTGGGTCGGATAACTTCCCTTGAGGATGAGCTTGAGAAGACCTGGTGGGAACTTGTTGACCTCCGGCACGAGCATGCTTGGCTCAAGGGCGAGCCCTGACCCTTCGCATCATCGGCAGGTAGTCGGGAGTCCGGGCTGAGCCATCGAAGACCTCTAAGTGTTCGTTCCAGTAGGCCGTAGGTTGGACCTCTCCTTTTTTTATATATTTCTTGACCTGTAGATGCCATCAGATGTAATGATAGAATTTTATTTTAATCGAGTGCCTCCATTACTTCTAATACCCAAGTAGCATTCTAAGTGTGACCCCAATCATTTTTCGCCATCAAACCTAGGGGTTTTGACAATGCAATCTGGCAAGGCTGATGAAGCGCAGATGATGGGGACTTCTGATGTTGAGTCAAAGGATAAAGCTGCCCAGGTTCTCCCTGCTAGTTTATTATCTTAACTAGTTGATCGCCATGCAGATGATAGCAATTTGGAGTTTCACGATGAATCAACTGAACTCCGAGGTCCTGCGGGGTCTACTCTGATAGATGAACCCAAGGAGGGAGCGGTGGTTATTGATAATACTGCGGATATTGTTGATCATGGTTATTGATAATACTTCGGAAGGCAAGGCTCCAAAGTGTTGCACTCGGTGAGTGGCTCACTGTGATGTGCTCAATGAAGAGCGGCTTAGGAAAGAAGAGCGATATTAGGAAAGAGAGCTTGGTTCTTTCTATGCTCTTTTTCTTCGTTCAAAGGTTGATTCCGTTGAAGATCAATCCCCCCTCTGTGTGCTCAAGAGTTCTCTTTTTCTCCTCCTCCCTCTCCTGCAATAGTGAGGGGCCTTTGTAATACTTCGTAGAGAAAACTTTGATGACAAAACTCGTGACAAGTGTCTTGTTAAGATTCACCGACTATTGGGACGTTGACGGGAGCCACTGTTGTCAAATGTCGTCTTATGGTAGTTATGTGATCGCAGTTGATAGTGGGCGTACCCATTGGTCAGTGAGTACGGTGGTTCTCCATGGTTGACTGCTACCACAATTGGTTGGAGCTTGTTGCGCCGGTGTCTTTTACGCTACTAGTTTGCTATTGACAAGGTAGAGGGTGGATTTAGGCCGTGATTGGTTGAGTCACAAAGGTTGTCTACTAATCCTAACCTATCGTTCCCTCCTTGGCCTGCTCACAGTAGATGGGCTTGTTGGGCGGTCTCCTAAGCCTTACTTCTCATTGGGCTTCGCTGGCAAATGACCTGGCTGTCGGATTAATCCATATCGTGACTGGACCCATCAATTTAATATTATAAATAAATTTATTGTAAAATGTCATATGATATAATATATGACATTCATGACAAATTTTAATGTCAATAACCTATGTTATGTCTAGTTTTAATTCCAAACAATAGCCAATTAATTTCTTCATTAAATTAATCAAGACACTTTAAGTGGCGGGCAAAGTCCCTCAATCAATATTGGATCGTCTTGAGGCCAAATCGACTGAAAATAATGCTTCTCTCTTGCCAAGGGTTAAAAGGTGGATAACCCTTAGGAATGTCAAGCCATTCCCTTCCTCTTATGTCCAAAAGATAAAGGATGTGTAAGCTATAAGCTACTTTATCTTACTTTCAATTCCTTCCCATAAGAGGATGCTGCAAACAAAATAAAATTGATAGTATAGAATGAATTGCAATTGAATCAAATGGGTTCTTTATAAGTAAAGAAGAAAGAGTAGGCTGTGATAAAATAAGTTCTTTCTAAATAGCTAACTGTTTAATTAAGAGCCCTTTCATAAGTTTTATTTACTTCATTTTTAGATGCAATCCTTCTATCTTACTTTTTTAATAAGGGGAGTTTTCATCAAGCATCTTTCTTATTACTTAGCATGTTTTCAGACAATTTTATTTCCTATAATTCAGATCTTCCTATGGCTATGGAAGGCTTATTCTTTACTTAGATGGGAAGGAGTCTTCTTTAATTATATGGATAAGTTTTTAGGGATGAGAAAACACATGGATTGAATTATTTAGTGAAAAAGAAGTGCTCTTATCTCTTGCACAGTTTTTCTTATTGATTATTGATCCAAGTTATCTTGGTTGTATTTTTTTGAAAGTCGAATGAAAACATAGCTCAAAGGTAAAACGACTTACTTACACAACGAAAACCACTGGTTTGATTTCACCCTCTCTCAGTTTGTGTTCTCATTTATTTTATTAAAAAATACAATACTTATTTGTATTAAATACCATTAAAAAGGCTAGCATTAAATCCTAGTGTGAGGTGCATTTATAAATAAAATGAGAGGGCTTGTTATAGGGATGACCGAAGTCATATAAATCCATTTCCTGCATATCATATAGGAAGCAGGATGTGGAAAGGATTTTGAGATAATTATCTAAGAGGATTCCTTTAAGATTTAAGTGAGTATGTTCTAGTTAGTGAGTACAAAAGATAGTGCTGCGGATACATCAACGGAGAGATAAGAGTATTTACTAGAATTGGTGAGAATGGAACAATAGTGCGAACTTATATAGTTACGTGGCCCCTATTGGAGAATCTAGCTGGTCTCATTGAAGCACAAACATGGAGTTCCCATTAGGCTGTCACCCCTACAAGCTTGAGCTGGCCATGAGCGTGAAATGATCCCACGGACAAGCAGTCTAACTTGGAGAGATGCAATATTCACCCAGAATAGCCTCCTGGCCGGCGCGCTGTGAAGGAATTCTTGCCCTTGTGGTTTGATTGAAGGCTGTATCTCTTTCTAGTATGCCTGCAAGGAAATACGTCATTGGCAGATATGATTCAGCTCATTTCTTAGAAGCTTTAGACACGCCTTTCAGACATGATTTCTGAACTCTTTTGGAGTGGAGTTTTTTGGGTTTTGGGTCTCAACTTTTACCACACTTCTGCTCTACTGGAGTTAGATCTACTGATCTAGACTTTCACGTCCATTTGCCCAGGTTCTTAATTTACAGAGCAGAGCTGTGGAAGTCCTTTAAGATGAAATAGTTTCTCCTACAGAGGTTTGAGGAGACGGACCAAGTTAACGGCCGCTGCTTCTAATTGGACCGTATGATGAGATGGGCTTTATTGGACCTCTGTTGCGTCACAATGTCTCCTCCAGGTTGATTAAAATCCTTTGAAGAGTCAATCTTTCTTTTTGATTCCCTTCAAGATTCGGGGCTGTTTTTCCAAGTTTGGTCCAATTGTCATGAGACATTCTGTGAACACGGGTCCGTATGAGCAGCTTGAATCCTACAGACACTTTGGCCAAATCAATCTACCCTTTGCTTTTGCGCATCTCGATTTGGCTTCTGTTAACCTTTTTTGGTCTTTAATTTGTTTCAACATCTGATTGACCGCTTCGGATGGAAAAGTACTTTAGCTAGAAGACCACCTCTCTTTTAGGACCAACTTGGTTAGAACCATTTCAGCCTTACGCTTGGAATTTCATTCATAAGACCGCTCTGGCCTTGGACCATAGCACTTCAGCTACCAGTTTGTTTGACATTTATGGCTTTATTTGGGGTCTATTTTGTCCATTAGATCGAATCATCTAACTCAATATTCAAGATTTTTTTTTGGTCACCCAATCTATAAGATCTAAATCATAGCATAAATTTGCTAAACCAATAGTTAAGTACTTGAACTACAATGTTTAATTTTTATTTATGATTTATGTTAACGTTAATATAATTTTAGATTAATTTAAAAAATAATTATATAACCAAAATTTAAGTATAAAATAAATTATTTTGAATCAAATTCAATGCTAGTCCCTATACTTGTGCACGTTTGAGGTAGTAGCTATATGTTTGACATGCGCCATGTCACCCCTAGTATACTCGTACTCGTTTGAGATAGAATGTTGACTCCTAAGTTGCATCTTATGCGACCATTGTATGCATTTGTAATGTAAATCGGTGCCTAATGTGCACCTAATCAGTGCTTATATGCTGATTTGGTATATATAGGGGTTTTAGACAATTTTTAGTCATTTTATACAAGAAAAAAAAAAGAAATAAGAGAAAGAAAAAGACAAGAAGAAGAAAAAGATGAGAGAGAAAGAGAAAAAAAAAAGAGGAGATTTTAAAACTTTTAGGATTTAAATCTATTAAATCAAACATAGAAAATAAATATTTTTTAAGCCTTTCATTTGGTCTATCTCATTAACCTTTTGATTTTACTTATAGTACTTATTTTATTATACATGTATGTCTTCTTTTAGATTTTAATTTTGAATATTGTTACATTTGTATATTTTTTACTGAATGTTTTAAAATTTTATTGGGTTTTACCTAAGGTTTAAAAATTTAGTTTATTTTTACTGAATAAATAAATATTTTAAAATATTATATTGATATATTAAAATATTTATAAAAAAAATCATAAAACCTGTACATTTGATATTGCATGTGATAGCATATGTAAATTACTTGGTGTGGACTCAATATGACATTTAATTTAATATTTATATTTTTTTCAAAGTGAAATATTTTGGACATTTATACTTTTTCTATAAGAATGAAAAAGTTTTGGATAGTTGTTATAAAGTTTTATATTTATTATTTTATTGAGAATTATTATAAAAAATTGATAAAATTATATATTTTGATATCTTAATATATCAAATACATTTTAGGATTAAAGTTATTATCTACAAGTGATAAAAAAAAGTGATATTTGACATTTTATATAGAGAGTAATTTATAAATAACCCGCCTATATATCTAACTAGTAATATTTTAATCTAAAATTATTAAAAATATATATAACCTTTCTTTAAAGTTGACTTTTTGGCTCGTGATTCTCAATTTTGACATGTTTTAGATTGTTAAAGATTTTGATCTATAACGTATTGGTGACTTTAAAAATAATTGACCTTTGAGATTTATAAATTTTGACATGATATTTAAAATTATCTGACTCTTGACATTTGAGCATTTTGCAATTATATGATTCGGATTTTTGGACAATTTAGACTTTTAGACGATTTTGTACAGTTTAAATTATTTGATATTCATATATATATTATGAGTTTTATGTATGAAATCAAATTTTGCCTTATATTTAAAAATTTAGACATATTGAATTTTCACATGATATTTACAGTTTTTTAATTCTCCTATCTGATTCATACAAATATTATATATATTTGATAGGCTTGAACTATCCGGCCCAAGAAAGGGGCCCACAAGTAAAAGGGGCAGGTTTAGGATCCGAACAACATCCTAATTGGTCCAATAAGCTCCGACGGCCCAGTTGACCAAAATGACCTCATTGGCTTGGTCAAAACGGCCCACGATTCTCTTCCCATACATTGAAGAGACTTATTATAACCGATCGAAACAGTTTGACGTTCACATAATCGCTTCCAAAATGGCAACCATAGCCTAGCAGATTAATTCTAAAAGATAATTGTTATACCATGCGCCTCCCATGATCGTATCAAAGAAAGAAGGAAACTGTCAGCTAAATGGGATTTCCTTATTCATCCGTACAGCTCAGGGCACGGTTGTCACCAACTAGAGAAGGTAGAACACTCATCGATACTATAATTACCCCTTCACTACTGTAGGGAATGAGGACGCCGAATCCAAAAAAAAAGAGCTCTAAGCATGCAGACATAATATAGAGGGGAGAAAAGAGAAAAAAGAGAGACTCAACCTCTAGTAACAAGAAGCATAAAGAAGTTCTTCTCCATCTCTCAAAACCATTTGGCAATGAGCACAGCCTTAATCTGCCTCTAGTCACCCTCTTACGAGTACAGGCCCTCCTTCCAGGAGGCCATCCTGCTATCGAGGCGCCATGCCCTTTTCAGGAGGCCCTTCATCTAGGCACTACACCCTCCATTTAGGAGGCTAGCTCTTCTTCTAGGTGTCTTGCTCTCCATCCTTTGGCTAAGTCCTCCGTCTTTAAACCACCTCTTGACCAAACACATCTCTAAATTGTCCCTCGATTGTGCACACCTCTGAAATGTCCCTCAGTATGGCATACCTCTAAGACGCCTCTGAATTGGGTGTACTTCAAAGCCACCCGATTACCAAACACATCAAAACGCTCAATCCTCCATTACATGCACCCACACATCTTACATCCTCGCATTTTTTTATTTGATGAGAAAGAATTCTGATTTGAACGTCGAATAATAAATTGGGAAGCGAGTCCTACTAATCCTCTAACCTCTTATTTTTAGTTATATTGCGTAGGTTCCAAGTCAGAAGGTACGATGATTGGATAAACTCTAATTTAACCCGTAGAGAAAGATCGAGTAGCTCTCTAACCCGTCAGATAATTTAAATCCATGGATACATCAATATTATATGTATATTTACTTTCAAACTAGAGGGCTCTTAAATACTTTAAATATTTGGACCGAAGAGATTTGAAGACTTTCTTTATTTGGATTTGCATTGGAACTTTTGTTAGAATTATTATTTAGATTGTTTTGTATAATTTGGGAATATTTAGTAATTGGTTTTTGTATAAGTCCCATATTGTGATAGTTTTAATATTTATAAGATATTTTTTTTTTATGAATTGTTTGAATTTCGAACAAGTTATTAGATTTTATTTAGAAATTAAATAGAGTTAATTTGGTCAAATCCTATATATGTTGTCATTTATATATATTAATTTGGTTTATTTAGGTTTTACCTGATATGTGTGATTATTTGGATTTTATTTATTATGGTAGAAAAATTTAATTTGGCATATTTATTTTTTATTTTATTATATACTCATGTTATGATCATGATATGAATTGTCTAAAATTATAAAAATAAAGATCTTCCCAACTTAGTTTTAAAAAAAAAGTTTAATCATAAAAAATATATATAAAATGACCCAAAAAAGGAGAAAAAAACTGAGAAATAGATTGAAATAAAGGAAAACAAAACACAAAAGCTGTTTATGCTTGGCTATTTTGAAGATTGGGATTTTTTTGGCTGTTTTTCTTTTTTTTTTTGTTTTATTTTTGGAGGATTTCTTTGTTAATTGTTGTAATATACTAAAAGTGCCATATAAAATTATAATATCAAATAATTTTTAAAAATATGCCATCATTACATCTACCAATAATTAATAAAATTTCCCACATTTTTTTAAAAATAATTTTAGATTTTTTTAATAATGATGATTTTTTTTTTTTATGCATTGTGTTGTTTCTTTAATTGTAGTCGATGAATTGAAGAACGGCATGTGTTTCTGCTGCCATCGCAGATTCGTCGCCCCAGGTCAGGTTGGCCGTTTTCTCCGACACTGAACTGAATTATGTAAAAATCATGAAATTATAGGAGTACGTCGCAATTTCAATTTTAAAAAATAAAGAAAAAACACAGAAAACAACAAGAGAACTAACACCCATGACAGGGAGAGAAACGATAGTCACAGCGAAGGAAAAGACTCTCTCTCTCTCAGTCCGTTCTTCCATAGGCGGATCTCTCAGTTGGGTCCCCAGTTGTACAGTCAAATTCTCGGGTAGCATCAAACATCCATGCACTATCATTGTTAATTAATAAGTTTACATTTCAATTCGAGGGAAATTGAGGTCCCCTCGGCCCTAGATCCTGCGATGCTCTTCTGATCTGATGTTCATATGTGGACTGATTTCACATTGTCCATACTATTTACTTTAATCATTGTATATTATTGTATATTGCATCAATAATTGCTGAATTGGACCTATGCTTTCTATTTCCATAATTTTGTCTCAGTATCTGCTCGCTTTTCAATTCAATTCTGCCCTCTCTCCCTCCTTCTCTCACTCTTTCTCCGTGTTTCTAAGTTAGTTTACTTAGTTTCTCATGTTAAGATTCTTTCTTAGTATACAGTCGGAAGTTACTGATTCGAATTGCAGGGGGAGCTTAATGGGGCGAGTTATCCCACAAAGAAGTATGCAATTTCTGAAAAATGACATAGGTGTGGGAATTATCTGCGGCCGAGGAGGGGAAATCGTATCGTGATTTTGAATGTGGGAAATTCTTGGATATTTTTCTACCGTGGCTGAGGTAAAATCAGGCTCTCCGGCTTTAATGTCTACTACTAATTGATACATTTTTGTTTTATTTTACTTCATACAGGATTTAGCTTTTGATCTTTTCCACATTCTTATTTTGTAAGTGACCGTCTGTGTCATCAGTATCATTTGTAAGGAGCGCCCGTAATTGTATCTTTCAAAAGAAGATTGGATATCCAAAATGTAGTGCTTCCCTAAACTGCATGAATCTCACTCAAAACGTACTCATGAATTTCATGGTGTCACGGTGGGACTCTTATGCACCAGTAACTGACCATGGGACACCTAGATTTATCTTAGTCAAGGCTATCTTTTCTCAAATTGAAGATCCTAAAGTTCAGCCTCTAACACTCGTCGCATCCATAGGTTCTCTTGCCAACTTAGCACTTGAATGCAACTATCTTTTGATGGTTTTCCAATGCCTGTTCGTGTCATTTTCTTGTACCTCAATGCATGGAGCATGCTTGCTCCTGAGTGATACTGGAGACTCACTAGTATGCTAGTATGTACCAGTCGTGTCCACAGTGCACTATCTCTTAAAATTGGGCCCTCTAGCCCTTTGTCAAGCAATTTTCCTGGCATTCGTGAAGGTAACTCACTCTGTAGGGTGTTTTAGTCATTCAAACATGATAACATGGCACACTTTGCATGTCTTGACAAATAACATATACGATAACCTTGATCACAAGCCCATCTTGTATGGTCTTTCCCCATTACCTGCTTTTGAAATCGTAATTGCTTCAATTGCTGAAGGCAACTGATATCATCCCTGTTGACTTGGAGGACTATACCACCATGTACCGGGTAAGGTAGCAGATTATTTATGCATAACGAGGGTAGTACTTTTGGGCTATTGCATGTTTGCACAATCAATCCCTCTAGTCACTAAAATTGTCCACTTGACCCCCTAACTTGTGGAGACCTAAGGCTATTTGCTCGACATGTCCTAAAGCTTAACCCCATCCTTGAGTAGCTTACTTAGGTGTTATTTAGTGCTCCATGCACTATGATTGTCCCAAGGGTGGTGGAGAGTCTAATAACACATTTTTCTTTATAGAGGTGTCTGAGCTTCTATGGCTTTTTCAAGAGTAAATATTAGAAACCCTCAACTTTCATAGTATTACATCTCCATCAACCATCCAAGCACTTGAACTCTACTTCATCTGTGATTAATGTTCTTAGTTCTCACCTATGACAAGTTTCACACCCTTTGGTGCCAAGGAAAATCTCTCATTGATGTGGGCAAACTTATCCAACCCCACATCAATGCCCATACCAATAATGTCGACACCCATGACATTGTCAGTTGTGCTAACACCATGGTAAAGCTGCATCTAGCAGCCACCAGCACACTGCCTAGTGCTTGTTATGTGGCCTACGTTGCACTCAAATCCATTAATGTCATTGCCTTTTGACACTCTTAAACACTTTTAACTTGGGTATTGTGGCAGGTGGGCATGCTGGGATTCTCCAGGAATAAAAACACACACATAGTTGGCGCAATAGAAACAAACCATTAAATCCCCCTGTAAATATCGGCTGTCAAACATTGTAAGAGCATAAGGATCAAAATTACGCAACTAAACATATAAAATTGTATAACAATATTTAACATAGAAAACCCTTCTCAATCAAAAACAAACCATGGTACAAACTCTGAAGAAATCCACTATAAAAGTATCTATTTAACAAAAGTAGCCTCCTTTAAAATCCCTTTCCTATATCTTAAATGATTGACCAGTTGAAAATAACCTCAATGCACCTAACAATCCACTAGAGAAAATATACCAAGAAAAATGAGTAACTAAATTGCAATATATCCAAAAAATAAGAATTGAATAATGTATTCGACCTTGGTAAAAAACAAAACTCAAATTGGATCTCAATTGGATCTATTCTTTTTTTTATCATTTCTCTCTTTTCTTTTTTCGTGTGGTACTCTTTTGTGTCTAATAATCTCTCATTTTGCCCTAAAATCATAACAAGGCCGTTTATATCCTGTGTAGTCGCTCGAACAGCTAGCTCGCAGCCATCTCGTAGTACACCACTTGAAATTCTCCCAGTCCTGTCATTTAAGTTGCTAGCTTGTGATCCTCTTGCGAATAGCTATTGATGTCCTCCCCAGCTTGGAGTTTAAGCTGCTAGCTCACAGCCTTTCTGCATTGTGAACCTCCCGTGAAGAGTTTTGCTTGAGCGAACCTCGCTCGAACATTGTGCAAACATGCCCGATAGTTTTAGAAGTGAAAAACAACACTTTCAATGGATGTAAGACCTATAAAGATTCACTATAAAAGTGCTTGATTACAGATATAACCTCCTCTGAGATCCCTTTATGACAACCCAAGTGAATGACCAGTTAAAAATAATCTCAACATATTTAGCAACCGATTAGAAAAAATACACCAAGAAAAATGATTTACTAATCGGTAATATAACCTAGAAATAAGGCTAGAATAATGTACAACCTTGCTAAAAAATAGAGCTCGAATCAGATCTCAATTGAATACCGAATCTCTTCATCTTCTTTTTTTCTTTTCGTGCGGCGCTTCTTTGTGTCAAATAATCTCTCATTTTTCCCTAAAATCATAATAAGTCTTTTTGTATCGCACATGGCTACATGAGTGGCTAACTTGCGGCCATCTCTTGATGCATCACTTGAAATCCTCCCAATCCTGGTGCTTAAGCGGCTACCTCACGGATAGTTATTGCAGAACCTCCCGTAAACAGTTCCCCTTGAGCTAACTTAGCACGAAAGTCGTACGAACATGCTAGACACCTCTGAGAGTAAAAAATAACACTTCCAATGAATATAAGACACACAAAGAAGTAATTCTAAACCTAGCAGGTCAATGTTGTGTTGTGGTCACATTGTTTGGGATATTTTGAGATGTGAACTTGTATGTATGTTACGTTACTTTTGGTGTTAGTAAAAAAGGGTGGTATGGTGAACAAGGCTCCTACATCTTAGGGTATGGGATGAGTCATGCATATCGGATCTATTATGACATAGCTCAGAGGTGGTCAACGGACCTTTTTAACCTTAAAAAATATATTCTAGGTTTGGATTGAAGTAAAAGCTTTTTTGTGCAACCCAACTAATTTGTCACGTCCTCGATTCTAGTTTTGAATATATAAATTTTCTTAATCCATAATTAAATTAAACCTGATTTTAATTCTTAAAATTTTTAAAATTCAATTATTTATTCCGACGAAATTCCAAAACATATATTAGGATGCAAACTTGTATTTTAAATACCGTTAAATAATTTGAAATAAAACAATGATTCAAACTATGAGATCCAAATACCACACTTGAAAGTGGCTCCAATAGTAATAATTATATAACCTCAGATCATACGTAAGGAAGACGTCTTAGCTAAATATCAGAGTATCAAAATCAACTTCCAAGATTTAGAATCTAGACTAAAGCGTCAGTATGGAAACATCACCATCTAGATTACAATATTTAACAATTTAACCAAAACTAACAATATAAAACTATTGTTTTTTTTTTCAAACAATAATACATCAAGCTGTTTCCAACATTCTAAATCTAATTCTCAAATAGCTATCCTTCAAACCCCAATCACTTGCAAGTTAGCTCAAGTCTACTAATCTGACAAATTAGCAAAATAAAAGTAAGAGTAAGCCAATTACTCAGCAAATCATATATAACTTTCATATGTGCACATATATTAAAGGAACATGTTGGATAATGATATGATCTAAAATCTGAAAAGGCGATAACATCATCTCGCAAACATATCATGCATTAATCAAAACTAATGTTCAATTCTACCGAACTTAATAATACATAATTATGCTCAAATCTGTATTTTCAATATCAAATATGCTAAATTGTGCAAATATATAAAATATGTTCAAATTATATCAATACATAAAAGGACTAATGATCGGTAATGGATATATTAACAAATGGTGAATATTGAAGCTCGGGTTATGACTGTTTTCACATACTAGTAAGCACAGATACTCTTTCGGGCTAAAAGATTCAATGTCTGATATGTGTCGAACATTGACACACTCTGGACATGTTGGGGCAGGTATTGGATACGTTCTGACATGTGTTAATTTATTTTTTTATCCAATACGTTTCGGACATGCCTCAGACACATCCCGACATATTTTGGATACGCTCCGGATACATTCTGACATGTTTTGAATGTGCATTGGATACTTTAAGTAATTTTATAATTTTTTAAAAACTGTGGGCCATTTTATAAATTTTAAAAAATGTGTGTTGTTTTATTATTTTAAAAATTTAAAGAGTACCTCTCTCTTTTATTAGTCCATACACTCCAGGAATGTTAATCAAGAGAGATTTTTTTTTCGTGGTAGGCAATGTTTTTTTTTTTTTTTTTGGCCAAATTTTCATAGGATGTAAAGTTAAGACTCTAGAAAAATGAGACGAATATGGAGCTGAAACAAATAAATGCAATAACACAGCTGATCTTTGATGGAGCAAAGATTTGATTTTTTAATCATAAAGGAAGATGATAACCTATAAATTAAGTATAAAATAGTTATATTTATTAATTAAAAAATTATAAACCATAATTTGAGGTTACGTGTCCTCAATGTGTCAAATCTTTGATTTTTATAAAATAGTATGTCGGCATGTCGATGTTATGTCGTGTCCGTATCCGGTATCAATATCTATGCTTCATAGTTCACATATCTAAAAGCCATATATTACTATTAAAGACCTGTAGGTGGGCTGTTTTTATATAACCATATGATTGGGGTTGAACACCGCTCTTCTGATTCGCGGATGATAGGCTCGAACTTTGATTTACTAATAATACACTAGGAAATGTCAGAATATATTTCATTATTTTTCTACAATGATCAATACTTAATCAAATATGAAAACTCTACTCAAATATAAATATTTTCTTAGAATTTCTCATACCGAAGAAAATATGCTTGTCATCAAATTTATTTAGAATTTTCATTCATTGTTCTTCAAATATATGACATACAATAAAACATAATTCATGTAGAAATTTTAATATGTATTTTAAAAATATGTAAGAGCTATATTGTGTAATTTACAACATGCAAAAGTTATTTATTGCAGAAATTATAGAAAATTAGTATAGTTAATATAATTTCATTAAGTTATTTCAATATAAAACATGCATGAATAGCTATATAGGAAATCAAGATATGCGAAAGCATATATGTAGAGCTTAAAGACATGCAAGGGTAATAAATTAGAAACTTAAGACATGTGAGCATTGTTGCAGAAATTTGGCATTTAAACATAATGTATATGAATTCAAGACATACATTTCATAAAAGTTTCATGGAATGGAAGTGGGATCACATGTATGTAAAGTAAAATCAGATTATATACAAAAATAACATATATATGAGTATTTAAAATAATAAATATTTAAAAAAATTAGAAATAAACAGTAACAATAGAAGAAGGGGTTTGGATGCATTGCCTTTACTTGAATTTTCTTAAAGATCTCTTTAATTTCTCTTAGTTTCTCTTTCTCTTTTCTCTCTCTTCTTCTCATTCTTTCCCTCTTTTCTTTCTCTCTCTTGTCTCAAAAATCGGCTAAAAATGACCCAAAATTAGTTAAGGGAACTATTTATAGAAAACTAACGTATGTGCGCCAATTAGGCGTGAATTAGGCGATAAGGCACAATCGCACAAGCATCTGTTAGGTGCATTACAAGCGCCAATATTCTGTCCCAAATACGCACGTACGTCGATCGGACGCAACTAATTTGCTTGAATTTCGTATGAGCACCCAGAGGCATCCTTTAGGCGCAGTTTTATTGTCCAAAATACACTTGAGTGTGGGTTAGATGACACTTTATTTAACTTATTTCGGTTAGAAAATTAATTTGACTTAAAACTTCAATTGAACTCGAAAATTCATCAGCTTAATTTAATTAATCATCATTAAAAG
Organism: Nepenthes gracilis; assembly: GCA_033239525.1. NCBI lineage: Eukaryota > Viridiplantae > Streptophyta > Magnoliopsida > Caryophyllales > Nepenthaceae > Nepenthes > Nepenthes gracilis. The sequence continues at coordinate 10,770,211 of BSYO01000002.1, forward strand.
ATTATGTTGGGGTCCATATCGTCCTAATTTCTTTCATTTCTAAAACCAAAGCCCGCAACATATCTTATGGAATCTGAATCGTTCGTTTGACTGCTCATTCATTTGGACATGGTAGGCTATACTAAATTTTAAATTGATACATAATTCCCAATGTAAACTTTTACCAAACTTTTGAGATAAACCTCAAGTCTTGATCTAATATGATAGAAGCTGGTTTCTTAGGAAGTCTACTACCTTGTTAACGTACAATCTTGCCAAATAGTCTATTAAGAATGTTATCTGAATTGTGATAAAGCGGGTTAATTTGGTTAGCCGATCTACGATCACCCAAGTAGTATCATGATTCCTCGACATGCTCGGTGCTCCCATAATAAAAACCATCGTTTTATGCTCCCACTTCCAAGCTAAGGGTCAACATAGACTACAAAGCACTTAATGGCTTCTTATGCTTGGACCTTTAATTATTGATAGATCAACCATCGTTTCACATAGACTGTAATTTTTCTTTTCATATTGGCTACAAAAAAACCTTCCTCAAATCTTGGTACATCTTATTAATTCTTGGATAAATAATATAATTCGATTGGTAAGCTTTATTCAAGATTTCTTCATTTAATTTCTTGATATTGGGTACACATATCCACTCTCGAATCCTTAAGACTCCATCAACGCGTACGTTAAAACCCACCCTTGAAACCCCGTTCAAATCTCCAATAATGTCCATTAGGAATGGATTGTCCATTTGCCTCTCTTTAATACTTTCAATTATCTCCTGTTATACCAAAAAATATGATAAAATCATTTGCATACCTTGAAAATGCCTCTTAATGCAACATTCATCCATGCAATCCAACATCTCTATTTCTTTAGTTTTCAAATGAGCATTAAATTTGTTGTTTGGCAACTCAAGGTATTTGCTACCATATTTGCCTTCCCAATTAATAGTGGATTTCACAGTCATAATCTTTTAAAAGATTCGTCAATCTCCTTTGCCTCATGTTCAATTCCTTTTGCAAGAATAAGTATTTCAAACTTTTGTGATCCGAATATATCAAAAATCGTTCCCCATAAAGATAATGCCTCAAGATTTTCAGCGCAAAAATCGATGTTGTCGATTCCAAGTCATGCATCGGATAGTTCTTTTCATATGCTTTCAATTCTCTTGATCCATTCGCAATTACCTTCCCATACTGTATTCGAACACATCCTAATTCGATCTTCGATGCGTCACATTAAACCGCAAACCCCTCAGGTCCTTTCAGGATCACTAAGATTGGGGCAGTGGTACGGTGGTCCTTTAACTCTTAGAAACTCCTTTCACATTCATTGATCCATCAAAACTTTATCTTTTTCCAAGTCGAGCGGGTCAATGGCATAACGATCTTTGAGAAATTTTCCACAAACTTTTGATAATAACCTACCATCCTAAGTAAACTTCAAACTTCTGTTACCATCATTAGTCAGTTCCACTTTGTTACAGCCTCAATCTTCTTATGATCAACCAAAATGCCTCTTTTCAAAATCACGTGGCCCAAAAAAGATTACTTTTTTAAGCCAAAATTTACATTTCTTTGATTTGACATATAATTTGCTTTCTCAAAGTATCTACAGATCAATTCTCAAGTGCATCTCATGCTCCTCATAACTATTTGAGTAAATTATAATATTGTCAATAAACATCATCACGAATCTTTTGAGGTAGGGCCGGAACACCCAATTCATCAAATCCATAAGTTGCTGTAGGGACGTTAGTTTGCCCAAAAGGCATGAATAAAATCTCATAATGGACATACCTTGTTCAAAAAGCCGTCTTCACCATGTCTTCTTTCTTAATTGATAATAACTCGAACAAGTATCAATCTTTGAAAACGCTTGTGGCCCTTGCAATTGGTCGAACAAGTCATCTATCATTGGTAATAAGTATTTATTCTTAATAGTTATTTTATTAAACTTCAAATAGTCTATATATAGTCATATAGACCTATCTTTTTTCTTCATAAATAACACCACTACACCCTATGGTGACGCACTTGGCCTAATGAAACCTTTCTCCAACAATTTTTGTTATTATTTCTTTAATTCCTTTAATTCTGACAGCGCCATTCTATACAAGGCCTTAAAAACTAGTGCCACTCCCGGTATTATCTCTATCTTGATTTCAATCTATTGATTTGGTAGCAAACTTAGAAGATCCTCCGAAAATAAATCTTTAAACTCACGTCACTGGAATTTCTTCTGCTAGAATATCGTGGCTCCCGATGGTGGTTCATAACTCAAAATCAAAAAATGTACCATTTTGTAAAAATAATCTATATTAGTATGGTAACTTATTAACCAATCCATGTCTAAGATCACATCAAAATCATCAATATCTAACAAGAGCAAATCTATGGCCAACTCAAACCCAGTTACTCAAACAACTATGCCTCTGGTATATAATGTCAATCACTACGGGTGACCCCATAAGCATTGGCGCAACTAATGAAAAATTCGTAATCCTAGGGGGTGATAACAGATGACAAACAAATTTTGGAGACATAAATCAGTGTGTTGACCTGGAATTCAACAAAATATGTGCAAAAGTCTCAAAAATTATGAGTTTACCTTCAATAACTGATGAAGACGCATCCATATCTTGGACTATAATTGCAAAAACTCTCCATGAAATGCTTCGCTTTCCTGTCATTTTCCTCAAAAGGTGAGGGTAGTCCTTGATCATTAGGTCGGATTGGCCATAGTTGAAGTATGCCCCTGATTACCTATAGTGAGGCCTTCCTTCATGCATCTTCACACAACGAGGGCACCCAGGCTTTGATTGTTGTGGGTCTAGTGCATCTTGGATTTCAGCTCTTCTCTTTCCCTTTTCTATCAATTTTGTTCTCTTGTGGAATCCTTCTAATCCCGAGCTTTGATCTCCTTGGGTAGTAGTCTTTTTCTAGAAGAATTTTTCCCTGTCTAATCCTTGTTCAAACAACGAAGCTCGATCCAATACCTCTCCATACATCTGTAACCTCAATATTAACTGCTTGTGAATGGTGTCATTTAGCCCTTCAAAAATTTCCTTGCTCTCTTTGCCTCGTCTAGGACAACATGGAGAGCATAATAAGCCAGTTTTGTAAATTTGGCATCATATTCCACCACAGCACTTGTAAGGATCGAGATTTTATGAATCATAATTGAGTGAGCTAAACTAATATATGTAAAATTAATATCAATGAACAATGAAAACCCAGAAGCTAAGAACTCACCCCAAACTGCAATAAAAAATTAATTGATGAAATCAACTTAAATTCCGGTTAATAAAAGATAGAATAAATAATAGAAAAATAATTCGGTTAACGAATTCTCAATTGATTAGCAATCAAATTAATTTCGGTTGACAATACGATAACCCGATCACTAAATTTGCACCCGATTAATAATCAAATTTAGCCCGATTAATCAAATATAGCACAAATCATAGCAATCAAATTAATTTCTGTTGACAATAAGATAACTCGGTAACCAAATTTGCACCAGATTAATAATCGAATTTAGCCCGATTGATCAAATATAGCACAAATCAAACTAATTAAGTAAAATTCAATATACTCTAACGCACACACACTTAGCTGAATTTTCCAAAATTCAGGAAGCGGGTAACAACCAAGGACAACAGCTGCATGACAGCCCAATTTTTATGCAAATTTTCAATAAATCAATAAGGAATTCAACACACACATGGCATAAGAGTTCCCCGCGCACATGTCAACATTATATTTTAGTCAAAAATTCAAAGGAATTCAGTGGAAAACACACACACACACCCAACACCCACAAAAAAATCAGCAAAGTGCTAATTTCAGCACACCTCATCCAAGGGATAGGGAAAGTTGAATAAATTCAACCCAATTTTATTGCCACATCGCAGCTGTGACGGAACGGATTTTTTTTTTTGTCCTCAATTAATTCCGTCATTCAAAATAGGAATAGAGGCCCAAGCATCACTCAAGGTTCTAGAGAAAAACGGGTAAAGTTTTTCCTAAAATTGGACTAAATAGAAATATAAACCTGTACAAAACCTATATAACAAACCAGTACATGCACACAACTATCCATTTATATCACAATTTTCCTACAACACGCGTTCACAGGACCACAGATGCCATCCATGACTTTAATTTAACAATCCTATATACTATATCAGAATTCAGACTAGAGATGCCAACTAGGACCTGTACAGAAACTAAAAAGTATATAGCGGAAGCAAAACTATAAACTGCGGAAAGCACAATTTCTGTTTTATCACATACATCACATACATTCTATATACAAGAATCCATATGCAGAAAATCCATATACAAAACCATATGTCAAATATCGGGTCTTTACAATTCAAATGTTTCCTTTTAAGATCTCCAAAAATACTTCAGGTCTCCAAAGTCTTCAAGCTAAGTTTTAGATCACTCCTTCTCGTCCAGTACTAGCTCTACAGTCTCATCTGGATGAGAAAAAACAGTAAAATAGTGAGTCGAGACCCAGTAAGGTACATGCAGGCATGTAGTAAAACTTTTATGCAGAACAGAATGCAGTAAAACGGATACAGATGCATGTTGAAGCATAAATGCTATAAAGTAGTGATTTGCAGGAATTATAGCAGAATATGATGCAAAAGATTATAGAACTACTAGGAAACAGAAACACTTAAGTTTTGGAAATCAGAAGTCAGTGTAATTATACTTCGTTAATAATAAATTGATAAGACAGGTTTCAGAAAGCAGAAATCAGTTTCAATTCTATAGATTATAGAAAATCCATTTCCTATCAGTAAAGGACCCAACCAGTAGGCCCTACTAGCGGAGGGGGCGAATAATTGAGGATAGATTATGTCTGCACACAATCAAAGCCAGTAACAGTCGTCCCGTCTCGTGGGACATCCCTTCTCGTGAGATTCAGTACAGTACGTCAGCCGATAACAGTAAACTACCCTCTAGGCTAACACCCTTAGAAAAGGTGGACCACATATAAATCCATGAACAGAGTTATCCTCAATTACCACCATAACGTTCTAAAGCATGTCGGAGAACCTAACCTGACTGTATATTAGTCATGGGTCCTAATTAACTGTATCAGAAACATGTTTCCTTCTTATTTATTACTGAAAACCCTTTTTAGTTTCAGAAATCAGTCAAAGTTTCATAATAACTCTTTAGTTAGTTTCAGAATATACAGTAACAATCTAAAATCCTTCAGTTTCGCTTCAGAATATATAGAAATAGTTTGAAACCTTTCAGATTTGTTTCAGAATATACAGTAACAGTCTAAAACCCTTCAATTTCGCTTTAGAAGTCCACAGTGATTTATCAGTATAAGTCCGTGTAAAATTTTCAGAAACAGATTACACCAGGAGCTTTATCTCATACAGATTAACTTTTATACAACAGAAATTATTGGTAAAAATCATTAAAACCCTTCATTTTCGTACCTAGGGTTTAGCTGAAACTATCAGACGATAAACAGACACCGAATACATGCATTTTCATGAAATCGAAGCCAGATATTGCAGTATATATATATAAACATGAAATTTGTCCGAACAATTTGCAAAAACAGGCTTTATTTATATAGAACATGGTGAAACATGCTTTTAGAGCATAAATACCATTTTTGAGATACAAAAAAGTAGTAAAAATAGAATATAGCATCTGATGTACACTTGCCTGAGCTCGGTTTACAGTTACCGTGACTCTGATCGGAGTGGATCAGAAGTTTTTCCCCCTTTTCTTCTCTCCCCTCTCCTTCCTCTCTTCTCTCCTTCATTCTCTGTCGTGAGCTGCTGCAAAATGGAGCCCCAAAACCCCCAAAAATCACATTTAAAACGCAAAGGAAAAGAATCACGTGACTGGGATTGTGACCGGCGCTCGAGTGCCAACCGAGCGCGCTTCCAGCACCCGATTCTGTTAAATTCGCTCAAGTGGCGCCTCGAGCGCCACTCAGGCGCCGATGCCCTCTGGGCTTAATCCGCCTCTAAACCAAATTCCTCCCACATTTTTCCTTAATCCATTTACCTCAAATACATTTATATCAATTTAATAACTAGGAATTATCATGTTTTCAGGATTGGGACCTCACAGCAGCCCTCTAAACCGAATTCCTCCCACATTTTTCCTTAATCTATTTACCTCAAACACATTTATATCAATTTAATAACTAGGAATTATCATATTTTTGGGATCGGGACCTCACAACAGCCCTCCAAAGCCACCAAATAGCCCTATGAATCAGTAAAATTTACCAAGAAAATTCTACCCAAATTTTAGATGATTCAACAAGAAGAACAACCGAAGGAAATTTCAGGAAAAATGAAAGGTGGCAGCCATATATTTAACTAGAGATGACTCAGCTATTTTATCATCTTAATATATAAAGTAAAAGTGAATGAAAGAAGGGAAAAAAAATGAAGAGGAAAAGAGGAAAACACATAACAAAAATAGAGAAGAAAATCAGAACCAGAGAAGGAAACTCCGTTGGCAGCTTAAGGTTCAAAATTAAATTTAAAACTATTTCTGGCAAGAACACCACCACTTCTTCGATTTGTTGATTAATTCTTGATGTTATCTTTAAGTATTGTTGCTCCAATACTAAAATTCCTGCCATTATCATGCTAGAATAGGCAAAAATCAAAATCATGCTCCATGAAGTTCGGTTTCTACCGCTTGCTGATATGCTTAATTTTTTATATTGTTAATGGCCAATTTATCCCATGAAAATTTTAATATAGAAACTTTATTATGTTGGCTAATTCATCATATTTTTTTTCTGGAATTATCCTTCATAAATTAGGCCGGTTTAATGAGTTTAAAGTCGGCTGACAATTTGAACCGAGAAAATTAGGGACTTGCTGTTGGTACTGATTTTCTTCAAGATTTTAATCGGTTCAAGCTCTATAAAAACTAGTATAGAAACTTTAATGGACCGGCTAAGATATCATAAAGTTGGTATTAAAATCCCTCTTGAAAATTTGACCGGTTCTGCTTCTAGAAAATTGAATATCACTGAACCGGCCAGAATGCATCAGGATGCAAATTTTAGCACCAAAATCGGTATAGAATGTTGAACCGGGCAAGTAAAATATTTGGAAATTCCCATGAATTGGTTTAATATCATATGCTGATTCTGAAAATGTAAGAGGAAGAATTTTATATAGTGAATCGACCACTAAACCGGGCCTAAATTTAGCAACATACCTGGCTGACAGCATCTATGTTGATGCTGAAATCTCAGCCTATGAAAATGGATTGAACTGGACCCCAAACCTGCTGAACCGGCAGTTAAGGTAGCTTAAGTGTGTTAAGATGATGTTAATGTGTCAGCTTATAAAATTTGGCACGAATTAACTACTGAACCGGACCCCAACATGACAACAGAACCGGCCCTTGCATCCATACTGATGCTAAACCTGGCAGTTTATGAAAAACGGACTGAACCGACCATGAACTGGTTGAACCAGCAGTTGACCCATCCAAGTCATACAGTACTAAGGCTGAACTATCATCATATGAACTGGTTTCCAAAAATACCTTGATTTGATTACTGAACCGGCGCCAGAATTGAAGGCTACCACTAAATCGGCCAATTTGCATCTGATTGTCCATTTTGCTAATTCAGTGTGAACCGGCTAGGAAATTATTGATAAATCGGCCATATATTGTATGTTAAGTTAGTAAACTAGCTATACATCATGTGAATCGGTTGGCTATCATAAAAACCGATTACTGAGAATTAGAAATGAACCGGTTTCTAATAAACCGGCTGGAATTCAAATTTGTAAGTGAACCAGTGGATAAAGGAATTAATTTAAATCGATTTCGGGTGCCTTACAAATTTATGAACCGGTTATAAATTTTGCATATTATGGTAAATTTGTTAAGATGAATCGGATGCAAAAATCGGCAAGAATTTATGAATCATCCAAATTGGTTGATGAATAGGTTAGTGAACCGATTGATGAACCGGAAATCAAACGATATGTTATGCTAGCACATATAAAGATTATAAGACTTTGTTTTTCGTGATATGTATCAATGTATATTTTTGTACATGTATATGCCAATTTTTATGCATGGATGGAAGCTTACAGAGTTTCAAGAATATGTTTATCTGTTCGGGAGATAAAAAAAATTGAAGAATCAAAAATAAGAATAGAAGCTTCTACTAAAAATTTTAAGAATAAAGAAAATGAACTAAGGAATTTATTTAGAGGATAATATTTTCTGGCATACCTTAAAATATTATAGTGAAATATCATTGTCTAATAAGTATCATTATGCCATTTATGGCCCCGTCTATCGGGATATAATAGGTATGTACTATCCTGTCTTTAGAATGTAAATAAGTTAAGACCTTGATTGTGTAGAGTAAATACAATTCATCCTATCTTCGGGATGTAAATAAGGAAGTTAAGGCATTGATTGTGTACAGTGAACACAATCCATTCTGTTTTTGGAATATAAATAAGGAAATTAAGGTCTTGGTTGTGTAGAGTGAACACAATCCATTTTGTCTTCGAGATATAAATGAGGAAGTTAAAGTCTTGGTTGTGTGGAGTGAACACAATCCATTCTATCTTTGGGATGTAAATAAGTTAAGAGTTTAGTTGTGTGGAGTGAACACAATCCATCCTATCTTCGGGATGTAAATAAGGAAGTTAAGGCCTTGGTTGTGTGGAGTGAATACAATCCATCCTATCTTTGGGATATAAATAAGGAAGTTAAGATTTTGATTGTATGGGGTAAATACAATCTATCCTGGCTTTAGGATATAAATAAAGAAGTTAAGGCCTTGATTGTGTGGAATGAACACAATTAATCCTATCTTCGAAATGTATATAAGGAAGTTAAGGCCTTAAATTGTGTAGACTGAACACAATTCAAATATTGATCGACCGCTCTGTTTGCTGGTAAGGCTTACTAGCCCTGATTCCTTAAGTCATGCAAGGTAAGAAGTGTTGACAGGTAAATAGACAATGTGTAAAAAAAAGAAAGTTAAATGCATCATGAAAATGTTCCTGAAGATATATATGTATTTTTATATACATTACGACTCCTATTCCTCTCTATGATGTATTTTTAAGTAAAATATGCATATCATTGATTATATTATATCTTGTTGAATACTTGACTCACTCTCTTGCTGTTTTTTCTTACCCTTCAAATGCTTCGTAGGAGTTCATACCTGGTAAACAAAAGTAAAGAAGGAATATTAGTTATACTGTAATTAGTAATGATGTAATTAATTTAGTTCAAGTGATGATGTATAAACTTGTAATTTTATAAGCATCTCAAGAATGTATATGTTTCAGTAATGATAGTTTAGAAGTATGTTTGCAAACCTCATATGGTTATCTTATAAGTTTCGACAAAATTTTATTAGGTGAGTTTGGGATTATAGCTGGCATCTTTCCTTATCATGAAACTGATATCATATTATTGTTGAATGGATGTTAGAGCCATTAAAGATATGGCATTATTTTTGGATCCTGTGTATTATAGTTTTTGTGATGTACAGATAATTATGACATAAAAATAAAGTATGTACATATTCTCTTCGATTATAACAAGCAATATTGTAGAGAAAAAAGGGTAATACATATATATAAAATTAATAACGGATATAAGAACGTGGGACGTGACAATCCTGTTTTCCTAGCGCAACTGAGCGAATCCGTTTTCCTTCTATTCCTTTAAACTTGTTGGAAAGTATTCCTCTATAAATGCTTCTATGAACACATCCCACAAGATTTGCTTGTTCTTGAGTCCCAAATTCTCTTCTTCATTGACTACCAATGATCCACCTCCCTTCCTGCTTGTAGGAGGCAAATACCACTTTCTCCTCCTTTGGGCAGTAAATTATTTCAAAGACTTTTTCAATTTGTTGGATTTAGAGGTTTGAATCTCACATGAACTTTGGCACCTGCTCATTAGTGAAGCGTTCGTACACTTTTGTGGCCACCTTTGGATTTGCGACGGCCGGCTCCAGATTCTACAGTCTCTGAGCCATAGATTCCATCTTGTCCACCATTCTTGTCATAATGGCGAGGTACTTCTCACGATTTGGGCTAAAATTTAATCCTTTTTTACCAGTCCAACATTTTTTAAATCTATTAAGAGATAATTAACCATTTTAAATCCTCAAATCAAATAATATACTATCCATATGACTTTTTCTAATACCACTTCTGTCACGTCTCCGATTCCAGTTTCGAATATATGAATTTTCATAATCCATATTTTAAATCTCAAGACTTTAAAATTTAGTTGTTTATTCCATCGACTAAAATCTAAAACATATATTGGGATGTGAACTTGTACTTAAAATAGCATTAAACAACTCGAACAAAAATAATGATTCAAACTATAAGATCCAAACACCACACCCGAAAATGACTCCGACACCAATAATTATGTAATATTGGATCATGTATAAGGAAAAGTATCTTAACTAAATATTAGAGTATCAAAATCAACTTTTGAAATTTATAATCCAGACTAAAATATTAGCATAGAAACAATATTACTGCCTAGATTACAATATTTAACAATTTAACCAAAACTAACAATATAAAACTACTATTTCTTTTTTCTAAACAATAAGACATCAAGCTGTTCCCATCACCCTAAATCTAATTCCCAAATAATTGTCCTTCAAACCAATTATCTGCAACTTAGCTTAAGCCCCCTAATGTGATAGGTTAGCAAAATGAATGTAAAAGTATCTCAATTGTTCAGCAAGGCATATATAACTTTCATATGTGGATATATATCGAAGGAACATGTCGAATAATGATATGATCTAAAATTTGAATTGTCGATAACATCATCTCACAAATAATATATCATGCAAAATCCAAAATTGATGTTCAATTAAGCCGAACTGTACAAATACATAATGATACTCAAATATTATTTTTAATGTCAAACATGCCAAACTAAGTAAATATATAAAATATACTCAAATTATATTAATGCACGGAAAATGACCAAAGATTTGTGATGACTTTACCAACATATGGCAATATCACAGGTTTGGGTTATGATTATTTTCACATAATCAAATGTTATATACTGCTATTCAAGATTCATTGGTAGGCTGTCTATATATAACCTTATAAATTGGGTCAAATTCCACTTTTCTGACCCATGGATGACAGGTTCAACCTTTAATTTACTAACAATATATTAGGACATTTTAAAATATATTCCATCAATTCTCTACAATAGTCTATATTTAATCAAACGTGAACACTCTACTCAAATACAAACATTTTCTTAGATTTTCTAATATCGGAGAAAATACACTTATTATCAAATTTATGTAGAGTTTTCATTCATTATTCTTCAAATATATGATATGTAGTAAAACATGAATCATGCTGGAACTTTAATATGCATTTTAAAAACATGCAAAAGCTATATTGGGTAATTTACAACATGCAGAAGTTATTTATTGCAGAAATTGTAGGAAATTAGCATGGTTAATATAATTTTGTCAATTTATTTCAAATATAAAATATGTACGAGCAGCTATATAAGAAATTAAGACATGTGAAAGCATATATGTAGAGCTTGAAGACATGAAAGGGTAATAAAACGGAAACTTAAGACATATGTAAGCATTGTTGTATAAATTCTTAAGGAAATCAGAAATGAAAGAGAATAATAGAAAGAGGGGTTTGGATGCGCTTGCCTTTACTTGAATTTTCTTAAAAATCTCTTTAATTTCTCTTAGTTGCTCCTTCTCCTCCTTTCTCTGTTGCCTTCTCTCTCCTTTGTCTTCTCTTTCTTTCTCTTTTCTCAAAAATTGGCTGAAAATGACCTAAAATCGACTAAGGAATTTATTTATAGAAAACTAGTGTATATGCACCGGTCAAGCGCGAATCAAGCACTAAGGTACAATCTGTACCGCACATGAGTGTTCATTAGATGCACATTAGGTATTAACATTTTGTCCCAAACGCACAATTGTATTGATCAGGTGTACATTGGGTGCGGCCAATCTGCCTAAAATATATATGAACACTCCAGAGGCATTCCTTAGGCACGTTTTTGCTATCTAAAATACGCTTGAGCGTGGGTCAAGCATTGGTCAAATGTCACTCGTCCTAACTTATTTTGATTATAAAATTAATCTGACCAAAAACTTCAATTGACATTGAAAATTCATCCGTTTAATTTAATTAATCATCATTATAGTATTCCTCTAGTAAAATACTCGCCCATAATATAACTCAACAGAAAATCCTATAGAGTTTGATTCCCTTCTTGTTCGATCTAATTAGACTAAAATAACATCACTAGGACAATATTCAAAATGTGACTTCCTTTGGGTTATATTAAAGAAAGGAGGAGGTCGATCAAAAAATAATTGTTAATTAATCAAAGGTTTAACTGATTATCACTATTCTTCTATCATAAGAGTAGTGGATTAGGGTTGTTTGAGCAAGTTGTGTAATCGTTGACCTTTTGCCAACTTTAGGCATGAGATCTTTTGTCTCATTTAAGAGGGATCATTGAAAGAATAGGTTCAAAATTACGATCAATTCCTTTTTTAAATCTTACTACAGCTGCACGAGCCCTTCCCAGGTGCCACAAATGACCTATGAATAGGAGGTGATAAAAAAAGAGAATTCTTGGTTCAGTTTTCCACTTTAATGATAGGAAAAAAAAAGGATTGATCAAATTTTATTGAGTCTGACATGGTGATCATTTATCAAAGAAAGAGAAATGCTATCCCCACTCGAACCAAATAACTTTTACTTGTTTTAGCAACAATTAAAGTGAAGCAGGGTCAGGAATAACAAATCTTTTTATGTTAATGACAAACAGATTCCATTTATCACTCAATGACGTAACTTTGCTTATTTCTTTCTTTGAGGATCGACGAATCAAATGATTTTTTGGTTACAATGACAAAGATAATCATTCTACTAAAAAGTCCTAAATTCTTGATTTATTTTTTTTTATTATTTTATTTAATTCATTCAAGAAGTTTGACCCTTCATGGAAGAGCTAGAATTCTAACATTATGTCAAGCCCTATAAGCCAAGGGACAATTTCAGGTAGACAATTTCTATGGGGTGTAGGCCTTATCCAAATTGGTTGGACTGCAGGTACTATGATTTTGGCGAGCTCTAATATGATTAGATTTATAAGTAGGTAGGTTAAGGGATTTTGTTGGCGAGGACTTTACAATTGGAAAAGAATTTTTCAATTTTTATGGAATCATAGTCTAAATAACTGTGGGAAATATTAATGGAAAAGAAATCACATGTATCAAATGGATCAAAGAAGGTAGGGTTCCTTGTTGTTTGAAGATATTCTCCACTTCAATTGGTATTTTTTCACAAAAAGCAGACATAAGATAACAAATCTAGTGTTTTAAAAAATAATTTGTTTTGTGTACAATTAAAAATGGAATTCTAGTTTGTTTATAATTACCCTGATAAAATGCTTTTTAAGATTAAAGCGATATATCTATGAAGATGCAAACTACCTACACCTGGACAAAAAGACCCTATGAAGCTTTATTTTTTTCTAATATTGCCTTTGGGGCCCTTACGGAGGAACCCATAGGTTTTCAAGGCATTGGATTCTCTCTAATGTTTGCATTACTCAAGCCCACATTCTTGCTTTCTTGGAAACCCCCTATTTGCAAATAGAAATTTTGGCTGACTTTTATCTTGGATATATCATGTAATCCTTTTAGCTAAAAATGAGTATCCTGAGCAATTGCAATAATCGGGTTCATTGATATTCCTAGTACAGTATATGCTATTAGACATACAATCATACTCAATTCGATTAAATTCTTTCCTTACTCCTATTTGTAGAGTGGCTAAACCCTTGTGGTGCTGGTAGTAACGAGATTTTGTAGTCATATTTTGATTCATTTTCAGGCTTTGGGAATGGAAACGCATTTGAAAAGGAAACTAGAAAGCTATTGGCTGGGTGGTTGTTTGGAATAGTGTACTGAAGTGAATGTATTTTTTAAAAAGAATCTTCTTTTGTTAGTGATTTATTTTTTGGAATCTTTATTTATATGCCAATTTGGTTTTGATTAAGATGTTTGGTTTCTTTGTTTGGCAGGTATCCAAGAATTTATCTACTTTGGATCATTGGCGCAAATGTCAAAGCCCTCCTCCCTTGAATCTGGAGAACCCATATCCTCAACGGTTTCCTGGCCTAGGTTAACACCATTCCCTTAGCTGGAGCTATTTTGGTTTGTTGTCAAGTTAACACCATTCACTAGTGGGGGCAATTTTGGTTTGTTGTTTGATAGTTGGAAATACTAGGCCTATTAAAGAAAAAAAATACATGGAAAGTTGATAGTTGTCATAAAATGGATACCTCAATTTACTATTTTTGCATTTTTGTTATATTGTTTCTTTGTTATATTGACATAAAAAATATCTTAATTAGAAATCAAATTCTGTACAATTATACTAATTATATGAACATGTGGATAGCATATAATAATTGCAAGGAATGTAAAACTAAATAAAAGAACTTATCAGCTTTATTCAATAGATATTAGATGAGACTTAAAAAGAGTTCTCAAGATGAGGCATATATTTTCAACATTTCCCATATTGAAGCAGAATAACACATGTGGAACAGTGTTTGAAAGTCCTGTTTTTGTATTCAGAACATTCTTGATTTTATTCCTCTTCCATGACTTTATGCTGTCTTCTGACAGAATAATTTACTGAATACCTTTTCAGGGAATCACATGGTGCAAATGGGATGGATGATCCAGATAACACAGTGGCTACAGTTGCAAAATTTATTGAGCAGCTGCACGGTAACATGTCTTCACCACATGAGAAGGAACTTATTACAGCACGCTTGCTAGGCATTGCCAAAGCAAGGAAGGATGCAAGGGTGCTCATTGGTTCCCATAACCAAGCAATGCCACTGTTCATTTCTGTGCTCAGGGTTGGTACTGCTGTGGCAAAAGCAAATGTTGCTGCAACCCTCAGTGTTCTGTGTAAAGATGAAGACCTGAGGTTAAAAGTGCTTCTAGGTGGCTGTGTTCCACCATTGCTCTCACTTTTGAAATCGGATTTAAATGAGGCCAGGAAGGCAGCAGCAGAAGCAATATATGAGGTCTCATCTGGTGGACTGGCTGATGATCATGTAGGCGTGAAAATATTTGTAACTGAGGGTGTCGTGCCAACCTTATGGGAGCAGCTGAATTCAAAGAACAAGCAGGACAAAGTCGTAGAAGGTTTTGTTACAGGGGCATTGAGGAATCTTTGTGGTGACAAGGATGGCTATTGGAGAGCAACCCTTGCTGCTGGAGGGGTCGATATCATTGTGGGGCTCCTTGCTTCTGATAATTCAGTTACTCAATCTAATGCTGCTTCACTTTTGGCCCGTTTGATTTTGGCATTCAGTGATAGCATACCCAAAGTAATAGATTCAGGGGCTGTCAAAGGCTTGCTTCAACTTGTGGGTCAGAAAAATGATGAGTCTGTCCGTGCAAGTGCAGCTGATGCTTTGGAGGCTCTTTCATCAAAGTCAACAAAGGCCAAGAAAGCTGTTGCAGATGCGGGTGGTGTTCCAATCCTCATTGGTGCTGTGGTTGCTCCTTCTAAGGAGTGCATGCAAGGAAAGTGTGGTCAGGCTCTTCAGGGACATGCAACACAAGCTTTAGCTAACATATGTGGTGGGATGCCTGCTTTAATCATATATCTTGGAGAGCTTGCCTTATCTCCTCGCTTTGCTGCTCCAGTTGCTGATGTAATTGGAGCACTTGCCTACTCTTTGATGGTCTACAGACAGAAATCTACCTTCGATGAAGAACCATTCAATGTAAAGCAGACAGAAAATATGTTAGTTATACTGCTAAAACCGCGAGATAATAAACTGGTTCAGGATCGTGTTCTGGAGGCTATGGCCAGCCTTTATGGCAACACTTTCCTCGCTAGATGGCTCAATCATTCAGAAGCAAAGAAGATCCTGGTTGGACTAATAACAATGGCTGCTGTTGATGTGCAAGAGCATCTGATAGTTTCTGTCACAAGCTTATGCTGTGATGGAGTGGGCATTTGGGAAGCATTAAAAAAGAGAGAAGGAATTCAGTTGCTGATATCATTGTTGGGGTTATCCAATGAGCAACATCAAGAACATGCCGTTCAGTTGTTGATGGTTTTGACTGATGAAGTTGATGACAGCAAGTGGGCTATTACTGCTGCCGGAGGGATTCCTCCATTAGTGCAATTGTTAGAGGGAGGATCACAGAAGGCAAGGGAGGATGCAGCTCATGTATTGTGGAATTTATGCTGTCATAGTGAAGACATACGTGCGTGTGTTGAAAGCGCAGGAGCAGTCCCTGCACTCCTGTGGCTTCTAAAATGTGGTGGACCAAAAGGACAAGAAGCATCGGCAAAGGCACTTGGAAGGCTTATTCGAACAGCTGATTCAATCACCATTAATCAATTGCTTGCTATGCTCCTGGGGGAATCTCCCAGCTTAAAAGCCCATATAATCAGGGTTCTGGGTCATGTACTGACCATTTCATCTCACAGTGATCTTGTGCAGAATGGTGGTCTTGCAAATAAAGGATTGAAATCTCTCGTCCAGGTTCTTAATGCCGCTAATGAAGAAACCCAGGAGTGTGCAGCATCAGTGCTTGCTGATCTTTTCAGCTCTAGACAAGATATTTGTGATAATCTTGCAACAGATGAGATTATTCAACCTTGCATGAAGCTTTTGGCCAGCAAGACTCAGGTTGTGGCGACACAGTCAGCTCGAGCCTTAGGTGCCCTGTCCAGGCATACTAAAGCAAAGAGTTCAAACAAGATATCTTGTATTGCTGAGGGAGAAGTCAAGCCTCTGATCAAACTAGCCAAAACTTCATTTATCCATGCTGCCGAGGCTGCAGTTGCTGCACTGGCGAATCTTCTTTCTGATTCTCTGATTGCTGCAGAAGCGCTTGCCGAAGATGTTGCCTCAGCTTTGACTAGAGTGTTAGGAGAAGGTACTTCAGAAGGCAAGAAAAATGCATCACGTGCCCTACACCAATTACTGAAGCATTTTCCAGTTGGAGATGTACTCAAAGGAAATTCTCAATGTCGTTTTGCTGTTCTTGCACTTCTTGAATCTTTAAGGGCAATGGATCTGGACCAGTCTGCCGATACTTTGGAAGTAGTTGCACTTTTGGCAAGAACTAAACAGAGTGCAAATTTTACATACACATTGTGGTCTGCCCTTGCTGAAGTTCCCTCAAAATTAGAATCTCTTGCGTATTGCCTGGCTGATGGGCCTCCTCCAGTACAGGATAAGGTGATACAAGTTCTTTCTAGGCTTTGTGGAGAGCAACCGGTGGTGCTAGCTGACATTTTGATTGCCACATCAAAATCTATTGGATCTCTAGCCAATAGAATAATAAATTCTTCTAGTTTGGAAGTCAAAGTAGGAGGATTTGTGTTACTAATTTGTGCTGCAAAAGAGCACAGACTGAAGTCTATGGATTTGCTTGATATGGATGGATATTTAAAACCTCTCATACATGCTTTATTGGACATGATGAGGCAAAATTCTAGCTGTTGCTCTTTAGAAATTGAAGTCAGAACTCCTAAGGCTTTAAAAATAGCCTTTCAAGAAGCAGACAAATTTGAGGTTCCTGATCCAGCCACTGTTTTGGGGGGGACCGTCGCCTTGTGGTTGCTATCAATAATCTCTTCCTTTAATGAGGAGAACAAACATTTTGTGATGGAAGCAGGCGGAGTTGAATTGCTTTCTGAAAAGCTCAGAAACTATACTTCCAATCCGCAGGTACGATTGGATCATGTGCTTTATATTTATTTTCTTACAATGTTAAATAGTTAAGCACTAGCCTATAGTAAGCATGCCTTTTGTTAGGTAGCATATTTGGATTTAAATGCCTTAGCACCGGATTTTTTTCTGGATTCAAATGTCCTGATATTGTTTATGAGTTCCATTATTGTCAGTACTGTGCCCATCCTAGAACGATACATACATTCATGTGCTCCATAGTCTGTTAGAGGCTGAACTTTGTTTCTGGTGAAAACCTGCATGACATTGTTTTCAAGCTCCCAGTACCATGAATAGGGAGGCTTAATAGTGGGACAATGAAGTGCTAGTGTGGAATATGTAATTTTAAGCGTTCCATGAACTTTGAACTCTTGACAACAGGTAATATCCGTCTGAGGAGCTAAAATTTCTCCTGTATTGTAACTGCCCTGATTTTGTACTCATTTTCTCTTTCCAAAATTTTCTGGAGGAGCAAGCCCTCAGATGGTTGAGTCCTGTTTAAAAGGTTTTCTTTTGCTTCCCTCCCTCCTCAATTCTCGGTGTGCCCTAGTTAACAGATTAATATCAACTACTTGTTGCTATTGGGGATACCAATGACTTGTTGCAAGTGAGCAGGCTTGCTGTTTATTGAAGCCCAAATGATGCTCTCATGTTCATGGAGAATCCTGGGACAATATTTTCATTGTTGCCCAGTGATTTTTTTCCCCTTGGAGGCTGTGCCTTATTCCATTATTGGGTGAGTCATGAATGTGCATTAGGTTAGAAGAGGCGCTGCACCTATTGTTTTTGGTTTTGGAAGAAGACTGGCAGTTTTGTCAATTAGTGTCAAAGAGATAAGCAAAATAAGCAAGTAAGAAGATTGTGATTGACAAAAATCAAGGAAAAGATTATTTTACTTTATTTTGTTTCCTTCATTTCTGTAATCCTTTCCTTTATTGTAATGTTATGTTATTCTACATAATGAAGAGCAGGGGAAGGAAGGGATTAAGTTCTCTAGTTCCCATGTTCATCCAAACCCTAATTTTAACATGATAGGAGAGATTTTAGGGTTTTTCCTCTTCCATCCTCCCAAATTTCCTCCCTGCTACATAGACAAAAAAAAGGGGGAAAAAAAAAAGGAGAGCCTGCGAGAGAAAGAGAAGGAGAAGAGGATATCACACAAACAGACTACCATATGTTCTGTTGCAATCCAGAAGATCGTGCTTTCACCAGTCAGTGGTGCTCTCCCTTAAAGCAGGCTTGTTCACGTGATATTCTTTGTTTTTCAGTCAATTATTTTGCTCTAGCTATGCATGATGTTCAATTTGTTATTGGATTCTTTAAGTGTTTGTGTGTGTTCTGTTGAGCTGGTGTTCTCTGTGATATGTCTATGAGGCTCTTGGTGGATATTTTTGCAATGAAGTTATTTAATTGTCTATGGTGTTTATTGCTTCTGTAAGTTCTTCACTTTCGTCATAGTGGGTATTTGTGTGCTTCACCTGCATGGAGACCCTGCTACTGTTGCCGGGCATTTGAGTTCAGCCAATTGGACCTGGGCTTGGGTTTGGGCTAGTTATGAGGGGTTGTTTTGATCAACTAGGGTGGAGTGGTGTTGCAAATTTCTTTCTTCTGGGTTTTAAGTAGTGTTGTTGTGAGGATATGGGGATGTGAAGCACTAGATATCCAATCAAGAGGTTGACTGCTTATGTTTTTCTTCTTTTTTTTTTTTTTTTTAAAAAAAGGCGTATTTCTCTGCGCTAAAGGCCTCTTCCATCATTTAAAACCAGGAAGACCCGCACTACTGTCCAAGTCCTCTGATGAAGGTGAGTCCACTACCCGTCCTAATAATCAAAGAAATCAAGAAGACTGCAATTCTTGGATTGATGCTAGTAATCATAGAGCCCCATATTGGATTGTCGTTGCTTGCTCTTGATACCACCCAAAATGTTCGTGAACATCTCAAACATATTTATTCCAGCCCAAGAAATGTAACTCATATTTATGAAGTGTGCAAACACTAATTTAGGCTTGAAAAAGGATTTCAAAGTGTGGTTGAATACTACAATCAATTTTTAGTCGTTTGCCAAGAATGGAACTTGCATCGGCCACTTTCTTTAGACCTCAAAGTTATGTCAAAATAGCGAGAGGATATTGATGTTGTAAAATTCCTTATTGATCTTCCATGTGACTCTAAGGAAATTTTTGCATAGATATTAGGCAGGCAAGAACTTTCCTCCCTTATCGAGGCATTCTCTCACACTCAGTGCTCCGCTCTCTCAAATAAATCTGCTACTAAAGACTGATCTACATTTATTTCTTGTAAGGGTTTCAGTTTAGGGAGGATGTGCCAGTAGAGGAAGATGAGAGCCTAGAGGTATTTCATGAGGTTGCTATGATTTGTGCTGGAGTGACCATGCAGGAGGTTGTGACTCACGAAAATGTACTCATTATGGTCATAATGGTCACTCAATCGATTATTGTTGGAATTTGCATGGCAAAATAGGTAGTTTTTCACACTACACCTCTTTAGTGGAAATCTATCACTCCTCATCTGATGTTCTTTGATTTTGCACTAGTACCACGAGATGCGTATGCCGAGTTCCTAACTCATAAAATGACCACTTCTATGGCCATTCTTGCACAATCGGGTACTATATCTCCTTCCCTTTTATCCTCCTTTTGCAATCCATGGATCATTGATTCTAAGGCTAATGAACATCTCATTGGTTTGTCCACTTTCCTTCTTAATTATTTTTCTGTTAATTCTTCTAAATATATTGCCCTTGCTAATGGTTCTCAAACTAATGTTGTAGGCTTAGGGAACATCTATTTGACCCCTAATCTTAGTCTATTAAATGTTCTTTATATTCTAGACTTCCCATTCAGCCTATTATCTATTATTTATATCATAAAAGCTTTACATTGTCTGTCAACTTTTACCCTTCTATCTGTATATTTTAGAATCTCACGACTACCTACCTCTCCTCAAGTCCTCCAATATACAACATCTCCTAAGTAGTGGCACTATTGTTTTGGTCGTCCATATTTGCTTATTTTAAAGCGTCAAATTGAAGGTCTACACTCTATATTGTCTTTAGGATCTCACGACAAAGAAGATGATTGGTAAGGGGCATGAAATGGGCTTGACATATTACCTACCTCTTCTCAAGCCCTCGAATCTACAACATCGCATATGCAGTGGCACTGTTATTTTTCCCATCCATCTTTACTTATTTTAAAGCATCAAATTGAAGGTCTATACTCTATATTGTCTTTATCATGTGAAACTTGTCAATTTAGCAAGTTTCTCCATGTGTCAATTCCTTTTAGAAGTGTTAGTCATGTCTCTCAACCATTTGATCTTGTCCATTGTGATATATGGGGACTAGTTCATACTTTGAATTCTAAATTTTAGTTTTTTTACTTCTGTAGATGATTTTCCCATATGACTTTAATATATTTGATGAAAAATCGCTCTAAGTTATTATTCTATCTTTCAATTTTTTTTTAGGCCCAAATTAAACTATAGTTCAAACACAAAATTCAAAATTTTCACTCTAGTAATGCCAAAGAATGACTCAACTGCTTTCACTTCTGATCTCATTTCTAAAGGCAGTCTTCGTCAAATCTCATGAATGTATACTCCTGGACAAAATGGGATCTGTTGGGTCCAACTCGGAGGCAGGCCAAGGGCAGCGAGGTCCAGTCGAAAGAAAGCCAACCTAGTCGAGCAGCAAGGCCCAAAACCCCTCTGTGAAGCCCAGCGGATCCAAGCGTACGGTCCATGTGGCGCCGTAGAGCAGCGGCCAATTGGCGCACCACTGCAGCATACTAAGGCAATTGCAGCTGGCAAGAGCCAAAGCAGAAAAAGGCTAGCCAAAGAGAAGAAAGTCAGTGCTGCAAGCTTCGGCGCACGTTGTCCTCCCAAACCACTTAGTCGATCCTCGTACGAGCAGCAGACCAAGCGTGGTTAACACCTGACGACGGTTTCTGCGCCATCACAAGACGACAACTGACACCGCTGGCGGCCGCCAGCAGTCAGCGGTCGGCAAATCTCAGCTTGCCACATGTTGGAGACTCCCACGCCAAAAATCCTCCGCCATGCAACCTACAAATATCTCTTCCTTCAGCATGGAAGAGGATCCCCGAATCGATCAAGGTTCATCGACCCTAAAAACCTCTATCGAGCAATCTTAGTGAGCCACTCCTTACAGTGCAAACCAAGAAACTCAGCTTCTGTAAAACGCTCTCACCCACTGCATCCTCTCATTCTCTACCACATTTTTACTTCCACGCTTGCATCTTTCCGTTCTTGATAAAAGATTTCTGACTTGAACGTTGGAGTGTTTTCGGTAAGAGAACATTCCGCCATCTCTTGATCTCTTATTTGTAATTTGTATTGTGTAGGGTCCAGGTTGAGGAGAGCGGAGACTGGATCCGTTTGAGATCCGACCCAGGCGCAGAGTCCGAAGGCTCCCTAATCCACCAAAGAACCCGAACCTAGGGACACAACAGGATCACTGAACGTAAAAATCGTCATTTGTTGGAAATTACTTTGGCCCTTATGTGTCATGTGCATGTTCCCAAGTAGTTTTTAGAGTGGCACTACTCTTAGTGCATACTATCTCATTAATTGTATGCCCTTCTTTATTTTGGAAAGAGTCTCACCTTTTTTTTTTTTTTCAATCCTTTCTACCCTCTTTGTTGCCTCTCAAGATTTTTGGATGTGTGTTTGTCATGTTGATAACCTTAGAACTGGTTTTGATAAGGTAGATCCTCAATCAACAAAATGTTTCTTTCTTGGTTATCTCACACGTAAAAAGGTTATCAATCATAAATCCTTCCCCTAAGTGTTATATTATAAGTGTGGATGTCACATTTGATAAATCCACATTATATTTCTCAAAAGAGCGTCATGTAGAACTCCATGCTACTATATCTATCCTTATTTTCCAATAAGAGTGTCTTCTAACAACCTGCTACTATATCTATCCTCATTTTCCAATAGGGGTGTCCTCTAACAACCCGATAATACATACATCTGTCATTGACTCTCCTCCTATTGATCAAATTGTCTAATTGTATCCTCCCACAGCTCATCATGATCAATCTAATCCTCTAAAGGTTTATACTCAACAGCCACCTACTCTTGCATCTCGGCTAATCTCTTTGCGGTTTACAAATCCTGCATCTCTAGATTTTGAAGATCTACCCATTGCTCTCCATAAAAGTAAACGTACTTGTGTCACACTTCATCCAATGACCCATTATGTCTAAGTTGATTTATCGTCATCTTTCTCATGTTTCACATTGTAGTTTTCTAGTGTGGTTATCCTTACAACTATTAAAGATGTGTTGTCTGACCCCGGGTGGAGGAATGCCATGGAAATAGAAATGGAAACCCTACATGACAATGAAATGTGGGAGCTTGTTCTTTTACCGCGTGACACCCACACAATTGTTTGCAAATAGATTTTTGTATCTAAATTTAGTCTAGATAGTTCTGTTTACCTCCTGAAGGTTCAATTGGTTGCTAAAAGTCACACACAAACATATAGTATCGACTATGATGAAACTTTTTCTCCTGTTGCTATGATATCCTCGATTCAGGTTCTCATTTTTATAGCTACTAACCTTGATTGGCCTCTCTTCCAATTGGATGTTAAAAATGCGTTTGGAAAGTTTTCATAGGCTAATCTCGAGTCGGCCTACAATGTTGTCACAAAAATTAGTCAATATTCCATATGCAGAAGAATACGGGCTATTTTGCCCTTGTAGTCTATGTCAATGATAAATGATGTAGATGGGATTACGCAACAAAGCAGTTTTTATAATAATGATTTCAAATAAAAGATTCAGGAAAGTTTTGTTACTTTTTAGGGATAGAAGTTGTTAATTCTCAAAAAAGTGTAAATTTGTCTCAACGGAAATATGTACTTGATATGCACAAGATTGACCTTCTTAGTACTCGTCCGATAGGCATTCCTATAGACCCTAATCTTGAACTCCTTAAGGATGAAGGACAATTATTTGAAGGTTCAAGTTAGTATCGTCAGTTGGTTGAAAAACTAAATTATCCTACTACTACTAAACCTAATATTTCATATGCAGTTAGTATAATAAGTTAGTTTTTGGGAGCTCCTCGAGTTCCCCACTGGAAAGTTATTACTCGTATTATTAAATATTCAAAAAAGGTTCTAGGACTCGGGATATTACACTGATCAAACAGACATCTATGAGTTAAAGGATTTATAGATGCAGACTGGGCAGGGTCTTTGTTCAATAGATGATCTACTATGGGTATTGTACATTCCTTGGTGGTAACCTTCTTTAATAGAAACGTAAAAAAGCAAATTGTGATAATAAGATCAAATGTAAAAACAAAATACAAGATGATGGCCCTCACTACTAGTGAGCCCACATATTTACAATTTTTTTTTTTTTAGGAAATTAGTTTTTCTCCTCCTACTCCTATACCTTTGTTTTGTGATAATTAAGTTGCGATACATATCGTATCAAATCCAGTATTTTTTGAGAAAACTAAGCACATCGACATTGATTGCCATTTTATTGGAAACAATATTGTAAATGATGTTATATGTATGTCATTCATCAAGTCAAGAGATTAATTTACTGATATTTTCACAAAGTCTTTTAATGATAATTGGCTGAAAATTATTTGTTCCAAGTTAGATTTGAATAACATCTACACACCTACTTGCGGGGAGTGTCAAGGAGATAAGCAAAATAGACAAGCAAGAAGACTGTAATTGGCAAAAGTTAAGGAAAAAATTATTTTACTTTATTTTGTTTTTCTTTGTTTTGTTTCCTTCAATTCTGTAATCCTTTCCTTTACTATAATGTTCTGTTTTTCTATGTAATGAAAAGAAGGGGCAAGGAAGGGATTTATCTTCTCTACTTCTCACATCCATCCAAACCCTAATTACAATAATTGGTAAGAAATAGTTGTAATGCTCTGGATGCCAAGGGCGACTCACAACCCAAGTACAATATAATCTCAAAAATTGTAACTAAATTGCATGAGATGAAGGTGAATAATCACTGATCTGCAGGAGAGTGTCTGCAGACATTGGGAAGGAAACTGATAATATATCAGCATTATGAAGCTCTAGAGTTGAGCCAGAGGCTTAGTGACCCCCACATTATTCTTCTTTAGAAGCATTCACAAGTTGATCTTCTCTGACTATAACTCACCGAATTAATCCCTAGAAAAGGAAACAAAAGACACAGCAGCTTCCCAGAGTATAAGAACATAACAAAAGAGAAATAAATGATGAACTGACTCTGTACCATTTCTGTCAAACAGCAGTAATCTGCAATGGGAAAGCCTCTTTTTTACAGTTCTTGCGAGTTCCAAGCCAAAATGTAAACTATGACATCCATATTTTATAAAAATGTGAGAATAAATATTTTATTAGAGATGGATGAATGCATGTAATGAAAACCACGAGATGTTCATATAGGTTGAACTAGATAGCAATAAATCAAAATTTAGATTTCAAATATGCAATATGTAAAAATGTAATCCTATATTATCTAGTCCTATTATAATAATATATTGATTCTCTAACACCCTACCTCAAATTGATGGGACTTGCAAAATATCTTCATAATTTTACTTCAATGCCAGGGCGCTTCTCTTAATGTTATATCAATTTAGTGAAGAACATAGAACATAGCAATGCCATTTATGGCTGATCTAAAATGTCTCTTTGGGCTTTATTTGATGTCCTCAAGTAATCTTGTTTCCCTTTCTTCTGTCTTCATCCTATGATGATCACTATGGAAGAAGCTCGCAAACATTGACAATAATATATAATCATCCCAACCAAGAAATTGAGAAAGGTATTTTCATAGAAATGCTAAGGAAATGCAAGAAAAGAAAACTGATTCGAAAGGCTAAGAAAATGCAAGAAAAGAAATTTGATTGCAGGGCTTGCAATAAACTGCCTGTCACCGGAATAAAAAGCCAAGCTCAAGTAAACTGCTAGTGAAGATGCTCTGATACCTTGTAAGTATTTAAAATATATATTTTGTTAGATAGATGAATGAATGTTAACGGTGAACATCTGGAGTTCTTTATATTTGATGGAAAAGGCAACATCAAACCTAGAATTCAAAACTCAAATATCTGATATATAAATTATATATGATTTACTAATCTTATCACAAATATATTATCTTTATTCTCTAACCCATTAATTTCTAAGAACTCATAAACATCAGTCCTTTATAGATTTTGATAAAAAGAGAAAAAGAAAAAAAAGGTCCCCAGTCATCCATGCTCCTCCCTACCATCCCATACTGCCAATCCTGATATTCACTGTATCAAAAAATAATAGCTGGTTTAAGTTCTCAAATCCTTCATTCAGGATCAACCTGAATATGATCAGACACCGAAGTTATTTGCTTTCCATGATTTCAAAACTATTGGACACCATATCTCCCTTATCCACTCTTAAATAGATATCATAGGCCATGAGCTTTTGGGAGTTAACATTTCTGGATTCCAAAAGTTCATGCTTTTACTTTTTCTCACAGCAACAGACTTAAATGGCTGAAACTCAGTCCAACCTTCTTTATATGCTTTCATAGTGGCAAACCAGCATTCATATTTGAAGAAACATTTTCCCCAATTTTGCTGATCTTACACCGTAAATAACAAGAATTGCCTTTCTCCTGACTGCACAGGCTCTCTGTTTTGATCTTGAATCTCCACCGCAACTTAATAGATCTTAAACTTTAGCATTGACAGGTAAGTCACACATACATAACAAGTCTGTTTGCTTCCAAACTAAGAATAGGAAATTCAAGCACTTATTAAAGTGGGAGCACTTTCCAAAGTGCTATACATTGTTAGCTGGTGCAGAATATAATGCACAAATGATAAATGAGGGGAACAAATTCTTCTAGGAAGAAAATTTGCCTTAAAATTAAATAATATTAATTTTGTGTAATCATTTGAATAATAATATTCATTGAAAGTTTTTGTTAATTTAAACTATTAGTATTGATGTTTGTCATGGCCATATTAGCATCCTTTGTGTTAATGTCATAGATTCAAATTTTTTTCTCGTGATCACATAAAAAATTATTTATATACTAAAATTTAATTTCGTTGAGGAGTTTTAGTTAACTTATTAAAAGTGAACTTAATATCTTCCTTGGTGACCGAACCTCAGTAGATATGATTCTGTTTAACTTCACAAATGCACGAGAGTTCGATATAGTTTCCGGGTAAGTCGGGTATCATATTCACAAGGAGTTATTTTCTATACGAAACTAATTTCGTAACTATTTTATATTTCAAAAATATTAAAATAAAAGTAAAGCATTAGATTGGTGACACTCAGAATAGTCGTAACAACTATGGTACGAGCATAGAATTAATTAAAAGATACAAAAAAATTAAATGATGAAAATTTAATTTGTTGGAAATTAAAATGCTCGTGATAGCTACGCATTCCTACAATAATAGAAATTAAAGTCCATAAAATTAAAGTGTAAAAATATAAAATTACAAAAGTAGCGGTGGCTCAATCATCTAAAACTCAAAAAATTAAAAAAAAAAAAGATAGTAAATAAAATGTAAGAAACTAAATGATAGAAATATAAAATTATAAGAGCAACGGTCATTTAACCATCTAAAAGGTCAGAAAATAAAATGCAATAAATTAAATAATAGAAATATAAAGTGACTAGAGAACTTCGGTGGTTAGTCGTAACGTGTTGATTATCGCTACATAATACAACGTAAAATTACAATACTCCATTATCAACTCGAAACTAAACCATCTAGTGAGAATAAGAGGCATACATTACAAAATTAATAGAGCCAAACTGACTTGTAAATAAATTTCATTTGAAACTGAAATTTGAAGATACAAAATGATAGACTTGAACAGAACATACTCCATTAAAATATTAAATTTTGGAATAAAAACTAACACTCTAAACTTCCACCAAACTCTCCTCATCTCTTTTTTTCTCTCCCCTTTCCCCTCTCTGCTTCGTCCACACTGCTTCTCTCTCCCTTTTCTCTTTTCTCGCTTCTTCTCTTCCTCTCTCATTTTCTCTGTCCTTTATTTTTTCTCCCTTTCTCTCCTTCCTTTCTTTCTCCCTCTCTCCCTCTTACCCTACTCCCTCTCTGCTCTCGAGAGGCTTCCAGAGCCCCCTATGCTCTCAAGATGCCGCTCCTTCCTCTATTTATAGAGGACGGTGGCGGTGATTTGTTTTCCTCTTTTTTTCTCTTTTTTTTTTCTTCTTTCTTTTTTTTCTTTTTTTTAAATATATATATATTTATTTGTTTACATTTTAAATATATACATATAATTCAACCCTTCAAAAATTTGACTTTGCTCTTCTTTTTTATATTTCTTCAATCAGCTAAGTGGGTTAACAAAATAAAAGCACCATATGGCCTATTTTCTTATTTTTATGCCAAAAATTCTTCCTTGGGGAATAAAACTTGCATAATTAAAATATATAATTTAATTACATAATTTACATAAAGATTGCTAGAAAATAACAATAAATTAGTGAAGATAAAAATATTAAAATCAGTGTTCATCAGTAGGCCGTTGAAACATTTTAATATATGTATGTTTTATACCTCTATAAAACATATGAGTTTAGGCTTTTAAAAAGCAGCAAAATAAAAAAGTGATAGATATATATCGGCAAATATTTGAAATATCAAGCATAATATCAAATCCCACCAATAAAAGACATCACAATAATTTCCTGGTGCCATGAAATATCGGTATCTATTTTCCAACACCTATATATATTGGTTAATATTTAAAATATTTGTAGATATTTTGATCCATGCTATGATGCTATTGACATTTGAGAACATTAACAAAAGGATACAATAGTCTCTCTAAAACAAAGGTTGCATTTGGGAACTTGCTAGTCTGCAACTTTAAAACGAAGCTGAGCTTTTTCACAAAGCTGTTGTCTGCTGTTTGTTAAATTGCCTTTCATTGATAGCTCTTGCTGCTACATTTGCCAAAAGTTGAAAGCTTAGGGAGCCTGCATTTTTAGCTTTCCAAAGCTGCCTTTTTGTCCTAACTCTAAAAACTAAATTTGGCTAGAGAAGCCTAAAGTTGTCATGCTATCATGGTATTACATTTACAGCACAATTTACCCAACACTTTCCTAATTTTTAGTGCAACCACAGCAGATCAGCAGTTTCCCAAAAACACCGCTTCAAGAATGACACAATAATATAACATAAGCATCTTTATGTACTCCCACATTTCGAGTCAGGCCACCATTCTACCCTGCTAGACTATTATTGCTTTTCCACATTGATTAATCTTCTTTCAAAATTAGAAAGACTTATACTACTGTCCCCCATACACCTACATATTTATTTTAGGCCCTAAAGGCTGTCCCAATTTGTGATCCAGCAAGATTGCCCCAAATTGAGCATGCCCTAAAGATTATTACCATTAACACGCCAGTCACACTAGTAAATCAGAAATTCTCTAGTCCATTATCTCTCTTGAACCTATTCCACAAGCAACACACACCTCAAATTATCACATTAGCATCACAAAATAGATTACATAATCCTCAAATAAGATGGACAAGATATGGACTTCCTATTGCAGTCCTAATTTAAAACCATGAAGAAACTCCCCGTTGCACCATCATTTCATAAAATAATTGAAAACCTCCGTAACTAGAATAAATAGCTGGGCAACAAAAGGGTTAGTGGCACATTGAATCTTAGAAATCCATTGTGCTAAAATCCAACCTATTCAATAAAAAATTAAAATATATTATTGCACATGATTAATTGCTTCTACAGTATCCGATTTACATCCAAATATCTGTAACTCCAGACTTCAAATAAGTATTCATGCGTTGATGATCAATGAGGGATGCATCAAGAATTGGATACTATTTTAACATCTTTCTCCTTTAACCTTCACTTATTAATCTAAACCCAATCAGCATACTGGCTGCAAATCTTGAATATTTTTGTGCAAGTGCTTTTAGGTAGTAAACCACTGGAATTGGCATTTTTTCAGGAACAACTTAAACATTAAAAATTATTTACAAAATTCATCACATCAGATTTTGCTAGATTTAAAATTCTGGTTAAAAAACCGTATGAAATCCATCTAATCCTAGCATGAAATGAAATAGTAGTCTATATTTGATCCCTAAGTTATAATTTGCAAAAAACTTTTTGTATGTGACACATTTTATTCTGATACATATCACATAGTACGGCTAACACCAATATGTTTGCGACCGTATCAATATTTTCATCCATGAGTCCTAGTGTTTATCCTGGCTATCTCACGAAGACAAGAATGCACATCTTCTTTGCATTCCCCTTAGCCAGCTTAGATTCTCTTCATTTAAAAACTTCTTATTTAGCTTATTCATATTCTCTGAGAGAGGTCACAAATTCATTCCTCTTGATCAGTTAATAAATCACCCCGAACCTTCAGCTGACCAAAATTCACACTGCTATAATCTGATGTCTGAAAATTGTTTGGTTTGAAATAAAAGCTGCAATCTAGAGATTTTGATTGGCTTGTCATTTGTGTTGAAAATTAGAGTTGATTAGAAATGTTAGATGTTTAGTTGTGCTAGTGCTACACATTGATATAATAGGACCTTTTGTAGCTTGTGGTCTGGCCAACTCTAAATGTGCTTTGATTCTCAAAGGTTGGTTGCATCAGTGTAGCAATTTTTCTTCAAGCATGGATTAGAATTTATATTGCTCTGTTCACATGCTTTACTATTTTCTTCAATCTAATTTGATTAACCACATCGAATATTTAGCATGGAATAAGATATCCAGAACAATTATTGTTAAAGGCTGTAAATTGCATTACTCCCATGCATATTAAGAGGATGCATACAGATATTGTCCTGGCATTAACAAAATTTTCTATCAAAACAACACTACCCTTTTTGTCCAACATTTTTTCGTAATTCAGATTTGTGAATACAATGTACTTTTTTTAAAAATGTCATTTGATCAACATTAATTGTATGTAGATTTGCAGAGGAAACCCTTTGACAATATTCAAATTAGTTCAAACATGGGTTTGATTTTATTTTATTTAGTTCACCTTATTTGTTATTCTATTTGTTCTTCATCATTGCTTGATTACCCGATTAATTTTACCTTATGTAAATATTTTGCTAATGTATGTAGATTTGGTCATGATTGTTATTTTTATCTAAGTATTCTTTGTATTATAAGAAGAAATAATCATGGCATATTTATTTTAGTTACCTTGTCATCAGGCTAATACCAAGTCTTGAAGTCATTTTGGTGTTCCAACAGAAAAGTGGTGTCTAGATAGAGATTGTATATTTACTCTTTACAAGATTTAATCCGTCTATTCCACCCATCTGTTTTTATTGAGCTTTTGATACTCGAGCCACCAAGAATTATTCAATGCATGTATGCATAAATTTTGAGCAACTAGATAAGAGTTGATTAATATGGCAATAACAGATAAATCATGCTTTACTAAATCTAATTTGGAGCTTGTTTGATGTTATTTAAATACTACTTGTTAGTTATAGGGGTTTTTTTTTTTTTTTTTTTTTTGCTCTTGAAAAAGTAGGTTTTCACTAAAATTACTTTCTCCAGCAATGCCGAGCACATGCTTAGTTTTACTGCAGAGAAAAAGTGATAATAGCATAAGGCATAAGCTATAATTTGTTGCAACTAGCATGACAAAAAAATTGTTCTGCCTTTCATCAGGTGTCATCATTTCATCCAAATCCCGATCGATAGATGTCAACCCATTTCCATCCGTGGGGAGGATGTTGTAACTGTCAGAATTGAGACAAGTGGCACAATGTGCCATCATTGTGGGCAAGATGTAGATGTTGGCCTTTTCGCCACTGCCTGACCCACCAATTTACATTCTATCTCTTATTAAAGCTAGAGAATGTAAACACTACTTGCCATTGTTCTTTCAACTCAAAACATGAAGTGTTGAATGTTCGGATATGGAATCATGGAAGTTAAGAGATGAGTGATGGAAACTATCCAAGAGTTTCTAAATACCACTTGTTGGCGCTGCTGCTGAAAAATATGTGCTAAATGAGCTAAATTACTTCTAAATGGGCTGTTTTTGCTGGATTCTTGGGTTTCTAATTTCTGTGGAGTGCAAGGATCTTCAGAAACCAGTACTAATGATGAAATTGTTGCTAAGATAGTGTGGTCTTCTTGCTTTCTGTGGATGCCCATGGGTGGATATTTCGTAGGTTTTCCTTTTTCTAATACTCAGAGCAAATGGAGAATGCTATTTTGTTATTTTTCTCTCAATTACCTTGTTCTAGATTTTGTTATCTTCATTCATATTACTATCTTGTTGTGTCCTTTTTTGTCTTCTCCCTCTTACTTCTCTTTCTTCTTTAATAAGAACTTATTTCTTTAACCTCCCCTTGAAAAAAAAGGTTTTTAAATATATAATTGATATTGAAAATTCCCATTGATTCTAAGTACATTAGTGCTAACAAACGTTTGACACGAATCATAGACTCGGTCATCAAACACTCAATGGATGAACATTAATCTATGATGTGCTAATATAGAGTCTGTTTCCATCCTGTTTAGACCCATCACAAAGCATTTTAAATTGCACAGACAAGACAGTTAATATGTGAAGATGAGCATAGTTCTCTACAAAATCTCCTTTTATTAGTTACATGGACAGCTTTATAATGTCTGCTGTAAACAATTATGGCATTGTTCTGTCCTGTGTCTAGGAAATAGTAATTTGGAATTGGGGACTTCTTTTATTTTAATTTGAAAAAAAAAAATTGTGATATTTTATTATTTTAGAGCATATTTTAAATCTCAACAATAAGATCATTCTCACTCACCAGGTGTTTATTTGCATTGATAGGCAGAGTTTGAAGACACTGAGGGTGTCTGGATTAGTGCCATGCTCTTGGCAATTTTATTCCAAGACGCCTCTGTTGTTTCCGCTCCAGCCACTATGAGCGTCATACCATTGCTTGCACTTCTGCTGAAATCTGATGAGATGATTGACAGATTTTTTGCTGCTCAGGCAATGGCTAGCCTTGTATGTAATGGAAATAAGGAAATAATTCTAACAATTGCAAATTCAGGTGCAGTTGCTGGCTTGATAACCCTAATTGGTTGTGTGGACTCAGACATGCCAAATCTTGTTTCTTTATCTAACGAGTTTTCTTTGGTGAGGAACCCTGATCAAAATGTTCTAGAACGACTTTTTGAGATTGAAGATGTGAAAGTGGGCTCCACTGCACGAAAAGCTATTCCATTGTTGGTTGATCTTTTAAGACCGATGCCAGATAGGCCCAGTGCACCCCCAGTTGCCGTCTGTCTATTGACTCAAATTGCAGATGGTGGTGATACAAATAAACTAATCATTGCTGAAGCAGGAGCTTTGGAAGCTCTGCCAAAGTATTTGTCTTTAAGCCCCCAAGACTCAACTGAGGCCTCTATTTCCGAGTTGTTGAGGATTTTGTTCAGCCATCCTGATCTTCTTCAGCATGAAGCAGCAGTTTATTCACTCAACCAACTAATAGCTGTTCTGCGTTTGGGATCAAGAAATGCCAGGCTCAGTGCTGCCAGGGCTCTCCATGAACTGTTTGATGCTGCAAACCTGAGAAATTCTGAATCAGCTAATCAGGCCATTCATCCACTGTTTGACATGCTTGATGCTATGTCCGATGCAGAACAAGAGGCTGCCCTTGTGGCCTTGATCAAATTGACAGCAGGAAATTCTTCAAAAGGCGCTTTATTAGCAGATGTGGAAGGAAATCCACTTGAGCGTATCTACAAGGTTTTATCCTCTGCCTCTTCATTGGAAATAAAGGAAAAGGCTGCACAACTTTGTCTTGCTCTGTTCAGCAATTCAAGAATCAGATCAACGCCAATTGCCACTGACTGCATACAACCTCTTGTCATGCTTATGAAGTCTGACAGAGATTCAGTTGTGGAATCTGCTGTCTGTGCTTTTGAAAGATTGTTGGATGATGAACGACAAGTGGACCATGCATCAGAACATAATGTTGTGGATCTTCTTGTTGGTTTGGTTTCAGGATCTAACTATCGGCTTATTGAGGCCAGCATCTGTGCTCTCACAAAGCTCGGGAAGGACCGGACTCCGTGCAAGATGGATATGCTGAAAGCTGGTATCATTGATTATTGTCTTGAACTTCTTCCTGTTGCGCCCAGTTCTTTATGCTCCACAATATCGGAGCTGTTTCGTATATTGACAAACAGTGGAGCAATTGCTAGAAGCTCAGATGCTTCAAAAATAGTAGATCCTCTGTTCAAAGTTTTGCTGCGTCCAGGTTTCAGTAAGTGGGGACAGCACAGTGCCCTGCAAGCACTTGTTAATGTCCTGGAGAAGCCGCAGAGCTTAGTAATTTTAGAACTCACTCCCAGCCAAGTTGTGGAACCTCTGATATCATTCTTGGAGTCACCCTCACAAGCAATTCAGCAGCTGAGCACTGAATTGCTATCTCACCTTCTAGCCCAAGAGCACTTTCAGCAAGATATCACAACAAGAAATGCTATACTTCCATTGGTGCAGCTTGCGGGAATGGGAATATTGAATTTACAGCAAACAGCAGTGAAAGCACTGGAAAAGATTTCTATAAGTTGGCCAAAAGAAGTTGCCGATGCTGGGGGGATTTTTGAACTCTCAAAAGTTATTGTGGAAGATGATCCTCAGCCTCCTCAGTCATTATGGGAATCAGCTGCATTGGTTCTCTCCAATGTGTTACATGCCAGTGTAGATTATTATTTTGAAGTCCCTCTGGTGGTTCTTGTCAAAATGCTCCACTCATCACAGGAAGGCACAGTCGAAGTGGCTCTTAATGCTCTCATCATTCAGGAAAGAAGCGATGCTAGCAGCGCTGAATTGATGGCTGATGCTCATGCAATTGATGCTTTGTTAAATCTGCTGAGGTCTCATCAGTGCGAGGAAGCAGCTGGAAGATTACTTGAAGCTCTATTTAATAATGTGAGAGTGAGAGAGATGAAGATCTCAAAGTATGCAATAGCACCTTTATCCCAGTATCTATTGGATCCTCAAACCAGATCACAATCTGGCAGGCTTCTTGCGGCTTTAGCTCTTGGTGATCTTTCACAACATGAAGGTCTTGCTAGAGCCAGTGATTCTGTGTCTGCCTGTCGTGCTCTTGTGAGTTTGCTTGAAGACCAGCCAACAGAAGAAATGAAAATGGTGGCAATTTGTGCTTTACAGAATTTCGTGATGCACAGTAGAACAAATAGGCGTGCTGTTGCCGAAGCAGGTGGCATTCTTGTAATTCAAGAACAATTGTTATCCTCCAATCCAGAGGTTGGCATCCAGGCTGCACTGCTGATCAGATTTTTGTTCTCTAATCACACACTTCAGGAGTATGTGTCAAATGAGCTGATCAGATCTCTAACAGGTAAGCTGTTCCTGTGCTTATTACGGCAGATGTGAAAGTTATAAAAAATTTCTGTGCAACATGTTTCAACAGAGGAAAAGGCTAAGTGTATTTGAGCGAGGGTGGAAAAGGAACCCTATTAAACTTCTCAATCTAACATGTTTCTGTTTTAGAACACAATAATTTATTAAATGTAACAAAAGCATGTGATTTTGTTTCCTGGGAACTGTTTTGACGTTTTCTTCTTCATCATTAACTGTGAATTGGGACTAAGGAACTCAATTGTCCCATTAAATATATCCAAATTACCCTTTTAATATGCATAAGCTTGGGATTTCAAAAACAAAATAATGAGGTAAATTGGTAACTGAAACTGTCAGCAGATGTAGTCCCCTTGAATTCTCTTCAGTATATTTAGTTTCATTATTTTCACAATCCATTTATTCTGTTCAATAGAATTGTGTCTTTTGGTCCGGTTATTACCTGTTCAGTTTTAGTATTCAGTTGCTCCTGTCATGTTCCTGTGCAGCTGCTTTGGAGAGAGAATTGTGGTCTTCAGCAACCATTAATGAAGAGGTATTGAAAACAATAAATGTCATATTCACCAACTTCCCTAAGCTTCATATTTCTGAAGCTGCTACTTTGTGTATTCCCCATTTGGTGGGAGCACTCAAGTCTGGGAGTGAATCTGCTCAAGAGTCCGTGTTGGACACTCTATGCTTATTAAAGCATTCATGGTCAACCATGCCATTAGATGTTGCCAAATCCCAAGCAATTGTGGCAGCTGAGGCCATACCGATCTTGCAAATGCTGATGAAAACCTGCCCGCCAAGTTTTCATGATAGAGCGGATAGCTTGTTACATTGCCTACCTGGGTGCTTGACTGTCACGATAAAACGTGGCAACAACCTCAAGCAGACTATGGGAGCTACAAATGCTTTTTGTCAATTAACAATTGGAAACTGCCCCCGACGGCAAACCAAGGTAAGTTCACTTGATGTGATAATTTGGCTCGGTCTAAATCTTTTTTGAAATTTTTCCTTGACTTGGAAATTCATTGAAATGCTTTTCCCTCTATGATCGCGATCTTTAATTTTATTGATATACAAAGCTTCTTGGTTTTATTTGATTTTTTCTCTTAAATTTTTAGATATAATAAGATTGGCTAGATGAATTTTCCGTCGTTAAAATTACCTTATCTACTCTGTTTTGTTTATCCACCTTTAGAGAGAGATACGAATTAGAGAAGCAATGCAATGCTCAAGGGTGCCCACTTTGATGTATCATCCTAATTATTGCTATGCCATACCTGCTGCTTTCCCAAATTTGTAAGTTTTGTAAGGGCATGATGCAATTGAAGTTGTCATACAACCATAAATCACCCAAGTGACCTGTGGCCAATTAGCAAAAATATTTTGTAAACTGCCCCAGATGTGCAAATGCAATGTTAATGGAATAACTGCTTACTATCATATGAGAGTAATAAAAAATGTAGCCTAGTGTATTAGGCTCCCACATCATAAGGTTTGGGAGGAGTTGAATATATGTTGCCCTACCTTTATGTTGCAAAGGGATTATATATGTATGGTTTGAGCTCATGACCTCTAAGTCTAATATAAGAATCTTATGGTTGGGCCAAAATTACATCATTGAAGAAGAACAGTATTAGCCAAAAAAGAAGTAATAAGGGACTAACTCCAAGCTACATGGTCCATGCACTCCACCATGTGTGCTTGCTCGCACTTGCTTGTTGCCATACCCTTGATATTAATATCATCTTGCCATAAATAAAACATCCACTAGAATAGAACCACCATACCATGACCAACATTACCACTTATAACTGGCTAACCATACTCAACCATTATTACACAAAATTATATAAAAAAAAAGATACGACAAAAAGAGAATCACATAAGGATTTTCTTTGATTCTCACATAGGTGACTATTTGTTCTAGTTGTGGATAAATGTACTAATAATAATCAAGACAAAATTCACAGCTTATGTTATTTGTGGATAATATTGGTTCAATTGATGGAACTGTAAGAAAAAGAGAATAGAAGTTTGGCATTATGGACAAAGTTAAGATTTTAACAATCCAAGATAAGGTCTAGTTGGAGTAACACATCAAATGCAATTTTTAGTAATTCAAGATAGAATCATAAACAAATAACGATATTGAGAAGAAATTTTTAAAACCAATTGATTTTGTTACGTATCATCTGGAAAATTAAGAAGCAGCCCCATGGTTTCAATCCAATTGATTAAAATGAATGTGCTTCAAAGTTAGAAGGAAAATTATATAGGAATTAAAATGTTGCGAAATTAAGCAATGATAAAATATAATATGTGTGGCATAAGTAAGAAAACTCAAAGTGGCACATCTAGATGAAAGGATGAGGCAAGAATGTTTAAAAGGTTGTCAACTTATGCTTTTGTAAGAAATGGTAAGTTGGTTAAAGGTTGTAGTACGAAAGTGAGAGGTAGGTTTAAAAGACTTGGTGTGAAGATGAGATGACTTAAATATGGTTCAACATATCAAGGATGTTACTATGAATCATGAAGAAGGGAAGAAGATGATTCATATAGCAGAAATCATGTATTGGGACTTAAAGCTTTGTTACCATAGATGCTGAAGTTTCTCTATCAAGGGAAAGGTTTTGAAATGCAACTCTCTTTTGTGTGTGTGTGTGTGTGTGTGTTCTATAATGGTGAAACAAAAAGCTTTCTCATAATAGTGTTGCTTTAAAGAACCTCATAATTATGAAATGCACCATATTTATTTGTTTTTACAATATCTTACTCTTTATGAAACCCTGCCTCGGTATACAATTATCAAATTTTTAGATGTTCTCCACTTATTCCCTTATTTTATACCATTGTAGCTTATACATTGCAAGATGATCAGAATTCAAATTGATTAAGATTCAAAAATTGACATAGAAAGAGTAGGGTTATGAAAACAATAAAGAGTAGAAAGGTGGAACAACTTGAGAGTGACATTATTTTCCTTTGCAAATAAATACTCTCTCACATTTGCGCAAGCACACAGATTTCACTATCTTGGACGATTTAACAGTAAGATTCTTTGCCAATGGAATTTTCATGTTCTAGTGGTGATTGAGACACTAAAATAACCCAGACTGAATTGAATTGAAGCTCTTCCTTTTGGGGTTTAAGAGGTCTGAGGATGGTGGTTCAGTTTGTTGAGGTGAGATGTTGTTGTATATGGGCTTCGACAAATGGTGTGGGCTAGATTCACCAATGCGAATAAGTTGAGTTGAATAGTTTAGATCATGGAGGTTTTGGTAGGTTATTTGTATGGATTGCATAGGATTAGTAGTTGGATTTCTGTAGATGTTAGATCTTGTTTGGGGCATGATGTTGTTCCATTAATGTTCCAGGGGGTTTGGAGTTGCACAATGGAGGTCTTTGCTTAGGTTCTAAGGAATTTCTTCATCTGTTGCCACTGTTCTTAGGAAGTTCATCTATTTTATGTTCCTCAGTTGTTGGGATGAATGGAGAATGTGCGTGGATGCGGGCAATAGGGATTTTTGGGAGGATGTGACTGGTGGATGCTGTAAATCTTGTTCACTGTTGAAGTTTCAGATTCACCTTCAAAACTTGATCATAGGGTGGAGGATAGAGTTCTGTAGGTCAACTCTGTGACGCATGACCTCAATTGTGCTAGTGTGCATGCAAGGATAAAAGTGGCACAGTTAAAATTCTCCTAGCCACCCCAAGTTGGAAGGTATTTTATCCTTTTAGGAAAGTTGCAACAGACATGAATGGTGTTTCCAACTCCAGGCCTTCTCTTTTTTCTGGCCTAATCAAATGATTAATAAGTTGTCCCAGCTCATAGAAATTAAAAGTGGAAGAAATTTGCCTGGGATTGAAGTGTTTGATGTTTAAAAAGGTTCCCTGGACAACAAAAAAGTTTTGCTAAATAGATTTATAAAAGATTTATGCATTTTTTGCCATTTTGTGGTACTCTAAAAGGTTGGATAAATATGGTAAATTTATGAAGTAATCCCTTTTCTGCCAAAGTGATTTGTTTTTTCTTAATATATGTTCTTCCAGTTGTTTAGCTACTGATAATAGCCTACACTTGCTGATGGAGACATGAAAGATATGATGAGCTTTTGGGTGATGGTTCAACAATTGAAAGAAATGTTGGTTTTGGCATCAAAGTTCAGTTTCCATGGACTTGGTATGGAGTGGTTTGGAATGTAAGTAATTATATTCTGGGTCCTCGTATGTTTGTGAAATTTGATTCCGTGAATGTTTCTGGTAGTCACTTGTGTGCACTGGGCTATAGGTTAGCAGTGGAAGTGAGTCTGAAGTAGTTCCATTGTGGAGAAGGTGTTGAGGAAATATTGATGTGGAGAATATGATATGAATATTGCAGTATTCAAGGTGGCAGTATATTTGGGGATGACAGCAACATTTGCTTATTAATATCTTCAATCTGATATGATAACTAGTGAGAAGGTTGAAATGGGCGTGGATCAGATGGTGTTGAAAGAATGACCAGAGATGTGTTGACTGATTTGGAAGATTTGTGTAAATAATGAAGATATTCACAGATATGCTGGAAGATTTGTGCATATATTTAGTGAATAAATGAATATTTGTATTTATATTTAGTGAATAAATGAGAATATTCTAGGCTGATTGTTTGGCAAATTTTAGGCTAGTTGATAATTTCCAATTTTTGTGTATGGCTACTTTTATGAGAGGAATTGTGTATGGTGTTCTCAAATTAATTCAAATTCTAAATTCAAATAATCTCTCCATATGGTATTAGATGCAAAATGGTTCTTACTCCCTGCGTAAACCTAGTCACCTACTTTCATTGCATAACCCTAGCTGTTGCCTTCTACTCTACCCATTTCTATTGTTCTCTCAGAATCATCAAGTTGGAAAGGCAACAAACTAGGAGACAAACCAAACAGAGCATATCCTTCAGCAAATGAAACTGAGGTGAGCCCCTTCTCTGCACAGCACATGAATCAACTCCTTAAATTGTTGATAGCTAATTCTTCATTAAGTATTCCTCATGTTTCTTTAGCTCATATAGGAAGTAATCCTCATGCTCTGTCTTGTCTTGATCTTCCAACTCCACACCGTGGATCATATATTCCAGTACTTCTAATCATATGACTAGCTTCTCCAATCTTTTCTATCCATATTTTTCCTGTTCTTAGAATAAAAAAAATCCAAATTAAATGGTAGTTTTTTTACCATTAGAAGGAAAAGGTCTTATAAAACTCACACAAAATAATACTTTGAAATCTATTTTTTATGTTAGGATCATCCATAATATACGAAGAAAAACTCCAAATAATTGATCTCGCTCTTTGAATAAGATCTTAATTCTAGCGACAATTTCCTTAGATATCTTACAATTAGATTCCCTCTTTTTTTCGGTTCAGATCCTCCAACTCAAACCCATTTAGAACAAAAACAACATCTTAAGGTGCAAATTCTGCAATTGTCTTTTGTACACTTCCATATCACTTAGATTTCCTAAACTTGCTTGTAACCTTTTTTCAGTGAGCCAACTATTATTTAGATATCCTAAACTTGCATGTAACCTTTTTTTAGTGAGCCAACTATCTAGAGACAATAATTGTTGTTTGATCTTTTTAAACTCTTACTGTCTATTCTGGGGCTAGTGTTGGAGAGGACGATTGCTAGTACTAGAATGAGAGAGGGACTTCACTACTTTGATTACCTTTCTAGTAATAACAAAGGTCACGCTTTTTATGGTATGAATTCAATATCAGTTCATGACCAAATCATGTTTTGGCATCTTATAGATTAAGACATCCTAGTTCTCCCATATCTTAATAATTTGTTTCCCATTTTATTAAGAATTTGAATTGTCTAGCATGTCAACATGAAAGTTGCATTTTAGCAAATAGTTATCATACTACTTATATTTTAAAACCCTATTATGCATCAAAAACTTTCTATTTGATTTATAGTGATAACTAGGACCCTTCCAAATTTACAACCTTATATAGAAAATTTTGATTTGTGACTTTTATTGATGACCACATGCGATTATGTTGGGCATATTTGATGCGTGAAAAAATCTAATGCGGAAGGACTATTTAAGAGTTTTATACCATGACTGAAACATAGTTTCAAAGAAAAACTAGTAACTTCACACCAACAATGGAACAAAGTATTTTAATGAATGCTTGGGCACTTTTTTGAAAGAAAATGGTATTTAACATCAATCTATATGTTGCAACAACCCTAAACAAAATGGAATTGCTAAAAGAAAAAAATAAACACCTGCTTGAAGTTGCTCATGCAATTATGTTTTCTATATATTTTTCAAAATATTTGTGGCGCGTTGGCCTTTTTTTATAAAAAGAATAATTGCCCATGTATCTTATATAACATACTCTTGAACAGCTTTAAATTTTTTTCCCTACATTGAGAATTTATGTAGATATCCCAATTAAGGTGGCAGCATTATTTTTGTTCATATCCCTAGTCAATCTCAATCTAAACTTGACCCCAGAGGTAAAAAATGTGTTTTCATTGATTATGCACTAGATAAGAAAGGATGTAAATGTTATAACCTTGTCACAAAAAAAATTCCATATCAGTATGTATATATCATTTTTGGAAATCTACCTTTCTTTGGCAAAAATTCTCTTCAAGGGGGGCAAAAATAAAGACAAATTTCAAGTTATTAATCCACTTTCTAGCCCCTGTTATGGGTTCAACATTTTCATTGTCTACTCATGATATTAAAAATAAAGATATCAATATTCAAACTTTGCCAATTATTGATGAACCATGAAAAGGGGGAGAAATTCTTAAATCAAATACTTTGTTTTTGGTTTGTACTGGGAAAGGAACAAATGAAAAGGCTAAATATCTATCTACTATTCTAGCATAAGACTAGCATGAATCTCCAACAGATAATCTCTTGGTTTTACCAAGTAATCCTACTTCAAACTCAATTCCTTCTTCAAGTGTGCCTTCCAATCTTAATACTCCTATAGCTACCACGAAAGGAATTAGAACATGTATTAAATATCCAATTGCCAAATATCTATCCTACGAAAGATTATCTAATAATTATAATAGAGCATTTGTATTCAAGATTTCTCACCTGTTTGTGCCGTGAAACATTAAAGAAGCACTAGAAGATCCTAATTGGAAGTTGGCAGTTATTTAAAAGTAGTGCATGGGAAATCATTGATCTACCAAGGAACAAGAAGAAAGTATGGTGTAAATTGGTATTTACTATTAAATATAAGGTTGATGATAACATAGAAAACTGCAAGGCAAAACTTGTGGTAAAAGGTTTCACACAAACCTATAGATTAATTACCAAGAAGCATTTATTCCAATAGTCAAAATAAACTCCATTTGTGTCCTTTTATCTATGGCTGTGAATTTTAATTGGCCCTTACACCAATTGGATGTAAAAAGTACATTCTTAAATGGAGACTTAGGATGAGTTATTTATGAGTCTCCCACCTAGTTTTGATGGAAAATATGGTAAAAATAAAGTTTGTAGGCTAAAGAAGTCTTTCTATAGTCTCAATTAATCTCTTAAAGCATGGTTTGAATGCTACTGAATGTAAGCAAAAAACTCCTATATAAATGGTAAGTATTAAATATTAATGGTAACAAAATACCAAAGCATGTTAGTGTCAAGTTTCTACTTTTACATGATTTTCTTCATTGTCTTTATTTGCATCACCATCATCAATAAAAATAATCCACTATCTCCGGCTCATCCAACGAGGGATTTGCAATCTCCACATGTGAGTCAGATGCATCTCTACAAATGTCCCATATATTACCCTTGCGAATATTATACACTTCTTGAAAATAGGCAAAGATTGTGATGAATGACAACATATCCAAGAGTGTCCCAAACATGTCTAGAATATATTCAAGTGTGTCCAAAATGTGCCTATGCTTGTCAGAATTTTAAAGAAAATAAAAAGATTTGAGCACATGTCGGACACTTTAGCCCCAGCAGAGAGTATGTGTTCTTAGCTTCTAATTAAGTAAATTTAGGGTGCAATGTTTCTGATGAATGATGAAGGTTGAGCTGGCTAAGTCTGATGTCAATTCCAATAACTTCCAAAATGAAGCATTCGGTGTTCTGCTTCATCCCATGAAGGATTTTAGCGAATTCTTGGGTTTATTATTTGATCTGTATGAGGGCATGGCATTGGACCTGTTTGAGGAGATAGAAGAAAAGGAAAGACTACATGGATTTCAGTTAGTTATTGCAAGGAAATTGAAAGGCAGAGAAAAAAACTGATGTAGGACA
This sequence comes from Nepenthes gracilis, assembly GCA_033239525.1. Lineage (NCBI taxonomy): Eukaryota > Viridiplantae > Streptophyta > Magnoliopsida > Caryophyllales > Nepenthaceae > Nepenthes > Nepenthes gracilis. Next base: position 10,813,767 of record BSYO01000002.1, read on the forward strand.
TTGCTGGGAGGTAGCTGTGTGTGGTTGATAGATTGTGGTGGTCCAGATGATGGTTGAGATGGTCTCTTCGTATCAGTTGGAGGTAGGACATTGATGGGGCTTGCTGTGTTGGGTAAATCATCGGAGGTGGGTTGGTGTGTGGGTGATGATGATGTGTGTGAGTTGGAAGCGGTCTGGTGGGGAATGCATGATGTGATAGTAGGGATTTCCTGCCTTGTTAGTAGTCGAGTATTATTTGTCAACATTCAATTGTCCAGGCACCTTTAAATACAGAATAAAATCATTGATATGCAACAGAGAAGCCATGTAGATGGAAATTCCAAGGGATTCACACTGCTGTAAATGGTTGTTTGGTTTCTTGTCTGATTTGCTAGCGGTGAAAGCTATTGTTACTTTTTGTTTGAACCTACTCAGCTGGGTTCAATTAGAAACTGGGTGAAACTTTCTGATCTGGTTTAGATTGAGACATAGTCATAAGTGAAATTGAGATGTACAGAAATCTTGGATGAAATAAACGGTATTGGTATCGGTGGCGGTCATATCTATATTCGACATATTGTATCAGATATATCAAAATGTAAAAATTTTACAAAAATGGCACACTAGCAACCGTATCAGCTGATATATTTGTCAAATATTGGCTTATATATTGTAACATATGACTAATATGAAAATATTTCTCGATATTGTCGCAATATCAAGAAATATCAATATCGGTATCGGGGGCCCTAATATCGATATATATCGGACGATATATGCATCACAAAAGAAATACATATAGAAAGTGAAGGTGTTTATTTCTTGACTTTTCAAAGTGACACGAACATTTTGGGGCATTCCGATGAGGAATATTAGACGAGCAAATGGGATAGTGGGTGAAGAAAACTTATATAAATGCACAATTCCATGCCTTGAGAAAAAGGGTAAATGAACAATGAAAAGCAGGAAGTGTAATGCACAATCCTTATAAAACTGTGACACAAACTCCATGGTTCGAGAAATCTGTGGGCTTTCATGTTAGTTCGTAAAGTTGCCATGTCCGATTGTTGATTAATACGTCTGATATTTGGTAGTCATTTAAGGATGCAATTTAAGGACTGTACATACAACTGTCCTCTGAGCCAATTGCAAAAAAGTAAAGCTGTGTGGTAGTTGGCTATGTTAAGGGTGGTAAGAAGGGTGGCAGGTTCAAGATGTTTCATTTCACAAAGGGAACCAATTGAATTTGCTCAATAGGATATTTTCTTGCTTTTTGGTATACTGCATGCGTAATGTCTTCATAGACCCTTTCAAAGTATTGGAAAATAGACTTATGAGAGGCTATAATGGGACTTGTCACGGTTAGAGTGGTGGAGACTGTCCCTTTTGCTGGCTTGGCTTGTATTTTATATGCAAACCAAGGAGACAGGGAGCTAGAGACCAAACCTTTCCAAGACATGCAAAGGGTTGTTTTTGAGTAAGTTTGGGTGTGGAGTTGGTGACTTAGAAAGAGATGGCTTGTGGTATCAAGTTTTTGAAGGCAACTCTAGGGCCTACAATGGGAAAGGAGTAAGGAAGTTCAAACCAGAAGAGGATGTATGAAAAGTCATCATGATTGCACTTGTTGAGTTCAAATAGTTGTTAGAACTTGGAAGTGGAAATGAAGAAGGGACTGTAGGGTGCACTTCTGGTTTAAAAAATCCGGTGATGACAAGCCATGTTTGAAAAGTCATGATGATTGTTGAGTTCAAATAATTGTTAGAACTTATAAGTGGAAATGAAAAAGGGATTGTATGATGAACTTTTGGTTTAAAAAGTGATGTGATGACAAAGTCATCATGATTGTCCTTGTTAAGTTCAAAAAATTGTTAGAACTTAGAGGTGAAAATGAAGAAGGGACTGTAGTATGAACTTTTGGTTTAAAAGTCCTGTGATTACAAGCCATGCATGCATCGATTTTCTGTCTTATTTGCCTTTCTGCTAAAAAGAATCTCAACTTGATGTACTCAAATGGCTGTGCAGGAACCATTATTTGGACATTAGTCTTAAGGAAACCATTAATGAAGAACTTGTAAGTAGAAATGAAGAAGGGACTGTTGGATGAACTTTTGGTTTGAAAAATGCTATGATGATAAGCTATACATGCATCAATTTTTCTGACTTACTAGCCTTTCCACTAAAATGAATCTCAACATGATATACTCAAACGGCTGTGCAAGAACCATCATTTGGACGTTAGTCTTAAGGAAACATTTAATCCTTCTGGGAGTAGTTGGCTCATTTCTGTGGCAATTATATATAGCGGTGGCAATAAGAAGAAGCTGATATTAGGTAGACAGGACAAATCTGTTGTTCCTAAGCAAAGAGCTTCTCAGCAATTCTTAGGGAGCTTTATTGTTTTTTTTCCTTTTTTTTTTTCATTGGATTGCATGTTTCTTGGGAAGATTGCACAGCTTTTGTGAAAAGAGAAAGGTGAACATGGCAAGCAGATATTCTTTTCATTCCCACAGACAAATGTAAAGTAAATATAGTGCCTAATTTTAATGGAAGCTTGTTTTTTACCACTTTGAAAGGGCATCTCAATATAGAAAACTCCACATTTTAAGATCTAGGGAGGGTCAGATGTGTGATGTCTTACCCCTTGCATTTTAGAGTGGCTCTTTCTTTAATTAATCCCGTAGCCAGGTTACTATAAAGCGATTTTATCATTGTGCTGAGCCTCATCTTCACATCCCTGTAAAAATATAGTATTATCATTTATATAACACTGGCGCAATCTACCACTTCTCTTCAAACATTCAATTTAGAACACTAAACAGTTATCATGCCTGTGAATGAGCACCCATTAAGAAGCCAAACTGAAGAACTAAATCAATATTAAAAGCTTCATACATGGTATGCTTTTTTGGTACTGATCTGTCAGTAGGTGATTGATTCACAAATGATATCTCTTTGAACACAATTATTTCTAGAATTTTAACAAAAGTAACCTGCCTAAAGAATGTAAATAATTTTTGATTGGTTATCTATTGTATATGATTGACAACTGGGCCCCAGTTTTGTCTGTTGAGGCTGACAATTCTTATACAGCTTTACCTCTTGCTAACCTTAGCCTGAAGCTGCTGCTTTGTGCATGTTTCATTTTGAATGCCCTATTAAGAGATTTCCAGTGCTTATTCAGTTGCTATGCTGTAAACTCCAGGGATTTGTGTTATATATTCAATGGTCCTAGGTAAATCACTAGGTTTTCTCATAATTCCCTCAGGTTATCAGTCACTGCATCTCTCCAGAGTGGAAAGAAGCATTTACATGGGCTTTTGACGTACCCCCAAAGGGGCAAAAACTCCACATCGTATGCAAAACCAAGACTACATTTGGAAAGGTGACAAGTTCTGCAATGGATCCTTCTTATTACTTCTCAGTAGCAAATCCATCTTGCCATATATTCACAACCCGTTTACATGATATTGCCTTGAAATAAAGGTAGAGTTGTAGCATGTGACCTGACGGTTATGGGTAGTTCAAGTCGTGGAAGCGGTTTCTTACATATGCAAGATAAGACTATGTGATGCGAGTCCCACATCGGAAAGTTGGAGGCACAACCTCCCGCTTATAAGTTGGGGGGCTCTCCCTCCCATCAGGCTAGTTTTTTGGGATGGGCTCTCCCCCTGGCTTGTGCTCGCCTCACTGGTGCTCTCGTTGAGAGATGCCCGGCGTCGGAAAGGGCTACCTGCGGAGGGGCTGACCTGCTGCCGGTGCGCTGGGGCGGAGTGAAGCGTCGCAGAGTGAAAGCCGTCGAGGTCGCGGCTGTTGAAGGAGGGAGGAATGATGCGAGTCCCACATCGGAAAGTTGGAGGCACAACCTCCCGCTTATAAGTTGGGGGGCTCTCCCTCCCATCAGGCTAGTCTTTTGGGATGGGCTCTCCCCCTGGCTTGTGCTCGCCTCACTTATTTGATGCAAGCATAAGCCAGAGGGAGAGCCCATCCCAAAAGACCGGTCTGATGGGAGGGAGAGCCCCCCAACTTATAAGCGGGAGGTTGTGCCTCCAACTTTCCGATGTGGGACTCGCATCACTATGTGTAATAGATTCAAAGTAGTCCAACCTTTTTTGAATCCTTGCACATAGTGGGTGCTCCATGCAACGAACTGCCCTTGCCAATGGCTGCATACAATTGACTTCAATGCCCATTATTTTCTAGTTTTTCGTATTCCCCGTCTGTTTTGTGTTTTCAGTTCCTCTAATAATATACGATTCGCTTTCTAACATAGAGGTTACCGTCCCCACCAGATTTCTACATGACGAGTTTTAAATTATGTAGCCTAGTGACATGGTGGATTTTCAGTGCCTGTTTAATAGTGAAAATTTGAGACTGTTTTCTGAAAAGAAGACAAAAAAACTGTTTCTGATGATTGTATGATTGGCTTTTCCAGACAACTCTAGGAAGAGTCACTATTCAAATAGACAAAGTGGTGACTGAAGGAGTGTATAGTGGTTTGTTCAACCTCAACCATGACAGCAACAAAGATGGATCCAGAACTCTTGAAATAGAGATTAGCTGGTCCAACAGGATGTCTGATGATAGCATGTGAGATACGATGAGATGAATCATCAAATCAGCAGCATACGCCCCTATGGATTGCCTGAGATCGCTTTCGAAGCAAGTGTACTCTTCTTTCCAAGGTCCAGTTTTGTAGTAGACCTGAAGGGTCAGTCTATGCTGCCCGTGAGGCATAAAATCTCCATAAATTTGCAGGGTGGAGAGAAATCTAAACATCCCACTGTGCGGGGGAAATTTCAAATTTGTTTAGAAGCTGTTGTACAGGTGAATTTAATGAACTGGCTAGCAATTCGAAATTTTCCTGCAGAAATTCCCTGAAGAAACTTGCAATTTGTGCTGCTTGGCCTCATCTTTGGAGCCTAGAAAGGTGAGGCAAATTATAGCCATTGTGCTTGTATTTATCATCCCCAATAAGCTTGAACTTGTTAATGTGATTCATCCCTGCCCCATTACCTCTTCACCAAGCTGGCTTGGTAGCTGATCAGTATTTCTCTTGGCAATGGAGAAAACTTCATTTTTTTTTTTTACTGTTCCTGGTGACATTTTCTAGGAAATTGCGAGAGTAAACGAAAGCAGGAAAACTTTGTTTGCAGGTGTAGTTAAGTGGGAAGGAAATTCAGTTTTTCTTTATAAAATAAAGGAGATATTCAAAGTCTATATTATATCAGGATATTAAGTATTTACGATGGGATAATTTCCCGCCATTCTCTGACCTCTTGTTTGTAGTTTGTGGCGTGCATAACTCAGGTTGAGAGACGTGGAGACCAGACCCATTTGCGATCCGACTCAGATGAAGAATTAAAAGGCTCCCTAATTCGTACGAAAATCCGAATCCAGAAACGTATCACTATAAAGTCCTAATAACAAGTAATTGATCATAGAATAAGGTGATATCTCTGAAAATCAATTTGGCTGCTCCGTATCATTTTGATTGGATTGTTAGAGAAATTTATGAAAAAGAAAAAAATATTTAGTTTGGTTTTTATAGATTTTGAGAATGCTTATCATGAGGATTCTAAGTAAATTAATGATAAAGATACTCACAAAAATAATTTAGATTATTATATTAGCTAATAATTTAAAAAAAAATGAAGAGATTAATGATAATGTTATACATATCATTAGTGTAGATTGATTAAAATGAAGAATTATATCAGATATATTTTACTATTAAAACTTATCTTTATAATTAAAAAGATTTGTATTAAGTCTCCATTTTTATACCAATCACAATGTTGCACAATTAAAAATATACAAAAATTATCTTAGAGGTGAGAATCCTAATACGGACGAGCCGAATAAAATTTAAAGATATTAAATTACATTTATAAATAATAAAAAATTATATCTGTTGGGCCCCAGTATGAAGGTCCATAAGAGCACGGCCCAAATAAAGAGGCCCAGAGACATTCTCACGAGCGGATCAGACGGCCCAGGTAAGAAGCCCAAGGGCCGAGAGCCCAAGAGGTTTCACAACCACCCGAGCGGCCAGGAAGAATCTCTCGGACTTTCCGAAGGATCCCACAAGAGCAGTTCTCTCCTCCAAAGACCGTGAGCTTCAAGGGGACTTGCTACTAGACAAGAACCGCCCGGTCATGGCTAGGAGCACCAGCTGGCCTATTTCGTCAGTTTCCAAGAAAGCCTGCAGCCACTGTCAGTCGCCGTATCAACAGAGCACGCCTAGTCAAATCAAGGCAGATATCCGGTTCCTGTACACCTGACACACTCAAAAGCTGCATCGGCGCCGTACGCATGTCCCTATCCACATCTCAGTTGCATTAAAGGAGGCCAGTGGTCCCGCTCCTCAACCGCCGGATGGACGACACGTGTCCACTCCCCAACGGTCCGACTTCCACTATAAATACACAACAAGACCTCCTTTCCCAGGGGGATCCATCCCGAAATACAAAGGGGAGCTTTCCAGACGCAACTCTAAGTCCTAAAGCTTCGATTTGGCGCTCCCCTTCTCCACGCCCAACTCCTCAAAGAAGTGTAAGAAGGCTCCCAGTGAGCATAGCTTCCTTAGGAGATAAACACAAAATGAGAGATAGGGAAGGGAATAACCCTCACAACTGTACTCTGTAAAATCTCCAACCCATATAGTGAAGTTCTTTACAGGCCCCGAGCCTAGTGGTTTTTCCTCCCCATTCAAGAGGAGGTTTTCCACTTAAAACATCCGGTCTCAATCCTCATCTCGTGTCCAACACGTCACCCACTTGTGTTGCCTGGGAACCACGCATCCGACCGAACGCCGAGGGTCCAACACCCCTCATCAACGAGCCTCCCCGAGAGATCCGGCTGGGTGGTCAACATCCTGCATCTCTCGGCCATAGCAAGTCATCCGGAGACTTGCCCTCACCATCTCCAACTCGCGGCCATAGCGAGTCCCGTGGAACCAGAACGCAACAATATCTAAAAAATAAAAATGAAAGAAAAGTACGTACGATAATTTGTGTAATTAAAACATAGGCCAGGTAATGAGGTAATAAAAATGACTAAATTTTGATTTTGTTCGATGGTGTTGGAATTATTCAAAAAAAAAAAAATGGGCGAAATGAAAATATTTTTTTTGAATTTCAATTTAATCGATGATCACCAAATACCATGAAAATATAATAAATAAAATTATACAATTAAATATAAAAATTATACGGTAATATTTAATGTAAAAAATTATTTTCAATCAAAAAAATTACATGACAAACATCATAAAAAACAAGTGGTTCTTTCACATATGCTTACTAAGGATATTTTAAATCATAGCACTTTAGTCTATCGCTCGCATCTATTTTGCGAAACCTACCATGACTAATTTCACTCGAACAAATTTTACACAAATGTTGCACGACTTTAAATAAGCAATGTCGCTTAAGCATTCTTGTACAAATATCATGCAATCATCAAATGATCTATTTATTAAATATGAGACTCATATAAAAATAATTCAAAAATCCAACACGAGGGATTACCCTGATAATGAATTTACAATTTTATAAACGTAATATTATTTATATATTCATTTGAACTAAAATTGTCAAAAATATATATACATTTTATTTTATTTTAATTTTTTTCCTTTCCTATCTCTCTCTTCATACTAATTTTGACAATTTTAACAAAAATAAGTATATAAATAAATATATAAATATTATTTATTTTCTACTTGTATTAAACCAGAACATGATTTGTTATGATATTTTAATTTGTGGCTTGGTTGCTATTTAATTTTTTTTATTTAAATTGTATTTTAGATTTCACTACAATTTAAAAGTTCAACCGGCCTAAACCAAGCCAAAATATATACACATATATACAAATACATGATAATATTTTTTTTATTATAAATAAAAATATCATGGCTATACGTATTTCTAATTTGATTCTTAATCAACTCTCAATATAAATGATTAAATCATTAACCTTTCATAAATTCGTTATCACCTGAATAACCAGACGTTGTTATTTGCCCTCAACGTTGCCCAAATTTCAAGCGAGATTTCATAATTTTAAGAAGTTTTACAAGATGTTTAAAAGTTTAACGTAATTTTCCCATATAATGTTTTGTTTTTCTTCTAATTATTATATTTTTATTATTTTAATATTATCCTTTTTGTTATGGTGGGCTAAATTTAAATTACATATTTAAGTATTTTTTAATTGATAAATAAATTTTTACTCAAAATATTATTTTTTATTTCTTCACCATATATTTTTACTATATTTATTACATTATTTTAAAATTTATTATTATTATTTTTATTATTTTTTTTTTCACTTTGATTTCTCATATGATATTTTAAAAGAAATAAATAATTTTTAAACTAATAAATTTAATATTATAAATACGAACTAAATTAACTCGCACATTTACAAATCTATCTCAACAAGTGATTTAGTTTGTTTGATAAAAATCTAAACTTATAATATAAGATTTAATTATAAATTACTCTCTAATCTACAATAAACCAAACTGTGGTCATCGTTACTATTACTTTAGGCATTCAATCATTCCATTTTATTAGGTTCTGATATTATCTGCTTAATTAAATAAGATAAATATGAAACTTCTCTATCAGGTTCTCCATCGATGCAAAATTTTAAAAAATATATAATTAAAAAAAACAGAAAAATATTCAAATAACATTCTGCCATAAACGAAAACTTATGCTACAACTAGTAGGGATATCAACGTCTAACCGCCGTAGGCCTACGTAACGAACAGAAGATTAAGCCGACGTAGAAAATATGAACTGGACCACCCCAAACTTGATAGGAGGCCCAAAGGCCCAAATGGAGGCCCAATACTACTCTGAATGGCTAATCCTTTTCTGGGTGAGGAATCCAAAGTCATGTAAACAATGGCACGAAGAAGTCATAGACGCCTGAAAATGGTCTCTCGTCTCCGCGCGGGTTTTTCCCAACGAGTCCATTGGTCCCGGACAAAGGCCCAGGCCCAAAAGAGACTGGGACCAATTTAAAACGGCTTCTGCAAGTAGAACATGACGTCCTGTAGAGGATTGCTGCTCTGAAACGGAGACATGAAGACGTTATCCAGAGTGGCGTCGACGTAATTAAAAGGAAAATCGAGGGCCTTATTATCAATCTCGTTCCACTTGGGCTCACTCTGGACCTCCTTGTCGCACGCGACCTCCGGCGAAGCCACGTGCTCCGAGCACGAGCTGTCCGCGTGCAGCCGAGGGATGGAGTCCGACGTGTCGAAGTGCAAGTAGTCGTTGAACGTCGTCGTATGCGAGATCGCCGCCGGCGTCGCTTGTGCCAGGAGGCCCGGCTTCTTATCCTCGCAGCCGGCCATGATGGAAGAGACCGATCTATCGACGGCGCCGCCTTGCTTCTCGATAGTGCCCTTTTTGTTGTATATGCGACAGAGCACCCAATCATCAAGCTGCAAAGAATTAAAAAGCGGTCGAGATCAATCAGAATATGTCTCGAGGTTTGTATGTAATTGAATCGGACCTACCGTCTCCTTCTCTACCAGGACGAGATAAGAACGAATATATGTTTGTCTTTTCGGATGTGCCAATCGATAAGAAGCAATAATTTCTTTCCACGGAAAGTGACATTAATTAGAGGAATATTATTGATTTTATCAACTTCTATAATTCATTTATAATTGTATCATTTAAATGTAATGTTTACCAAGATTTATATGCAACGCCCCCTTTCACACAGAACAGGACTCGTTATTTAGTATGTATTTATTGTATATTTTAAAAATAATTATGTATTTTTTAATAATTAATAGTAACATATAGTATTCTTTTTATTTTATATAATTTCTTAGGGGAGGCATCGAGATGCAGATGAAAAGTCAAGAAAGTATTTTTTTAAATAAATAAATTACGTGATATCGTAATTCCCTGTGAAGGAAATTCAAGTCCGGCAATTTAATAGCAATTTAGTTAATCATCCGAAAATCAGGACCCAATTAATCTTCTAATTATTGATTTTTGATCTCGTTATTTTTAAAGATTTTAAGTAAATTTTGATTTCATTTGAATTAAAATGTATAACGTAATTGAAGGAACGTAGAATTACCCTTAAGCCATTGCCCTTCTTGCGAGCAGAACGGTCCACGTCAGCTAACCGATACTCGTGCATAATCCAATTGGTTTTCTCCCCTCTCGGAGCTTTGCCTGCGTAGAACACCAAAGCCTTTTTTATGGACAGCGGTTTCGGGTGCCCGATTGGCTTGTCCGCACCCGTTGCCTTCCAGTAACCGGATCCAGCAGCCCGATTTGGTCTCGATCCATTCGGATACTTCCTGTCTCTCGGAGAAAAGAAGTACCACTCTTTCTCCCCGTACAGCGCCAAATCTGTCCACATAACAAACTTCCGTAAGTTTTCAAAATTATAAACTATAAATCTTCAAAATTTTAAAAACAGTAACCTGTATTTTTTTTAATTTACTATTTTAAGAAAAAATAACTTAGGAGCACCGCACCACCAATTATCGGAGCCATAGCAATGGTTTGTTGGTACTCGTAACAGGATTTTCGAATAGACATCGCCATCATATTTGCTCAAGTGGATATTTTGACACACAATCTCAAATTTACCATTGCATAATTTTGTTTACAGTTGATGTAGATCCGTTAATTAATTAAAAATTGAAAAAATGTTTCCGGAACGGTGACGCAAACTAATAATCTAACCGATCTAATTAAAAATTCGGACTATAATTTCGTTTTAGTTTCGCCAGTGAGCGATTGAGCTCCGTACCTGGGAGATTCCAAGGATCATACTTGTAGAGATCAACTTCAGCAATAATTGGCGCAGAAATGGGCTGCGCCGCACATTTCCGGCAGAGATATTGCGTCACCAGCTCCTCGTCCGTCGGATGGAATCTAAATCCCGGCGGTAATTGCAAATCTGCCGCCATTTTTGAATTCTCCGCTCCGCCTGCTTCTCTCTCTCTCTCTCCTCCCCGAAATTTAAGCTTATCTATAATCTCTCTCTCAAGCATAGAAGGAATAGGGGCGCTTGAAACGTGAGACGCAAGGGAGAGACTGGAATATATAGAGAGGCAGATAGGGACACGTGTCGCCAAGGCGTGCTTGTTTTCTCGAATGCACGTGGGACATTGCACTCACAGCGAGGGTGGGGAGAAGACGATGATGCAAGCCTAACACGTGGCGATCAGGGATTTCGGCCCCACGTGGTCTGTGATATAGTCACTGCTTCCGTCACCGAATTTGGACTCACTCTCCCCCCTTCCCTTTCTTTATAGGCGTCATGAAGTTTGGCTTTTTACATACTTTTTCTATTAATTTTAATATTTAGCTTCACGAATCTTCTCACCATAAGTTAATTTTATTATAATATATATATATATTTGTTAGGCTTAATTAACATAAAATTTTACCGTATAATTAAAAAAACATAATTATATCAAAATTATAATACATGTATATATATTTTAAATCTCAATGAAGAAAATCAATTTATATAAGTATTTTTAAGAAATTATTCAATAAATTTTTACCTCTTAATTTTTAAAAAATAACGTAGATATGTAAAATAAATGACCTCGAAGAGTACCTAACACATGCAACTATAT